>JABSTQ010010267.1:0-1200000 GCA_013358835.2 Ixodes persulcatus
GTGTCATTTATTGGTCAAAAAAAAAAGAAGTTTGGACCTCCCCCTTTCTTTTTCTCTGCCTTTGCCCTTTCAGGCGGCCCTTGGAAGTTTAGTGGTTTTGTTTGCGGAGGCCGGGTCAGCCTGACCACCTATGGCATTAGAGTCTAAGCCATAGGTGGTCATTTATTGGTCAAAAAAAAAAGTTTGGACCTCCCCCCTTTCTTTTTTCTCTGCCTTTTCCCTTTCAGGCGGCCCTTGGAAGTTTAGTGGTTTTGTTTGCGGAGGCCGGGTCAGCCTGACCACCTATGGCTTAGAGTCTAAGCCATAGGTGGTCATTTATTGGTCAAAAAAAAAGTTTGGACCTCCCCCCTTTCTTTTTTCTCTGCCTTTTCCCTTTCAGGCGGCCCTTGGAAGTTTAGTGGTTTTGTTTGCGGAGGCCGGGTCAGCCTGACCACCTATGGCTTAGAGTCTAAGCCATAGGTGGTCATTTATTGGTCAAAAAAAAAGTTTGGACCTCCCCCCTTTCTTTTTTCTCTGCCTTTTCCCTTTCAGGCGGCCCTTGGAAGTTTAGTGGTTTTGTTTGCGGAGGCCGGGTCAGCCTGACCACCTATGGCTTAGAGTCTAAGCCATAGGTGGTCATTTATTGGTAAAAAAAAAGTTTGGACCTCCCCCCTTTCTTTTTTCTCTGCCTTTTCCCTTTCAGGCGGCCCTTGGAAGTTTAGTGGTTTTGTTTGCGGAGGCCGGGTCAGCCTGACCACCTATGGCTTAGAGTCTAAGCCATAGGTGGTCATTTATTGGTAAAAAAAAAGTTTGGACCTCCCCCCTTTCTTTTTTCTCTGCCTTTTCCCTTTCAGGCGGCCCTTGGAAGTTTAGTGGTTTTGTTTGCGGAGGCCGGGTCAGCCTGACCACCTATGGCTTAGAGTCTAAGCCATAGGTGGTCATTTATTGGTCAAAAAAAAAGTTTGGACCTCCCCCCTTTCTTTTTTCTCTGCCTTTTCCCTTTCAGGCGGCCCTTGGAAGTTTAGTGGTTTTGTTTGCGGAGGCCGGGTCAGCCTGACCACCTATGGCTTAGAGTCTAAGCCATAGGTGGTCATTTATTGGTCAAAAAAAAGTTTGGACCTCCCCCCTTTCTTTTTTCTCTGCCTTTTCCCTTTCAGGCGGCCCTTGGAAGTTTAGTGGTTTTGTTTGCGGAGGCCGGGTCAGCCTGACCACCTATGGCTTAGAGTCTAAGCCATAGGTGGTCATTTATTGGTAAAAAAAAAAGTTTGGACCTCCCCCCTTTCTTTTTTCTCTGCCTTTTCCCTTTCAGGCGGCCCTTGGAAGTTTAGTGGTTTTGTTTGCGGAGGCCGGGTCAGCCTGACCACCTATGGCTTAGAGTCTAAGCCATAGGTGGTCATTTATTGGTCAAAAAAAAAGTTTGGACCTCCCCCCTTTCTTTTTTCTCTGCCTTTTCCCTTTCAGGCGGCCCTTGGAAGTTTAGTGGTTTTGTTTGCGGAGGCCGGGTCAGCCTGACCACCTATGGCTTAGAGTCTAAGCCATAGGTGGTCATTTATTGGTAAAAAAAAAAGTTTGGACCTCCCCCCTTTCTTTTTTCTCTGCCTTTTCCCTTTCAGGCGGCCCTTGGAAGTTTAGTGGTTTTGTTTGCGGAGGCCGGGTCAGCCTGACCACCTATGGCTTAGAGTCTAAGCCATAGGTGGTCATTTATTGGTCAAAAAAAAAGTTTGGACCTCCCCCCTTTCTTTTTTCTCTGCCTTTTCCCTTTCAGGCGGCCCTTGGAAGTTTAGTGGTTTTGTTTGCGGAGGCCGGGTCAGCCTGACCACCTATGGCTTAGAGTCTAAGCCATAGGTGGTCATTTATTGGTAAAAAAAAAAGTTTGGACCTCCCCCCTTTCTTTTTTCTCTGCCTTTTCCCTTTCAGGCGGCCCTTGGAAGTTTAGTGGTTTTGTTTGCGGAGGCCGGGTCAGCCTGACCACCTATGGCTTAGAGTCTAAGCCATAGGTGGTCATTTATTGGTCAAAAAAAAAGTTTGGACCTCCCCCCTTTCTTTTTTCTCTGCCTTTTCCCTTTCAGGCGGCCCTTGGAAGTTTAGTGGTTTTGTTTGCGGAGGCCGGGTCAGCCTGACCACCTATGGCTTAGAGTCTAAGCCATAGGTGGTCATTTATTGGTCAAAAAAAAAGTTTGGACCTCCCCCCTTTCTTTTTTCTCTGCCTTTTCCCTTTCAGGCGGCCCTTGGAAGTTTAGTGGTTTTGTTTGCGGAGGCCGGGTCAGCCTGACCACCTATGGCTTAGAGTCTAAGCCATAGGTGGTCATTTATTGGTAAAAAAAAAAGTTTGGACCTCCCCCCTTTCTTTTTTCTCTGCCTTTTCCCTTTCAGGCGGCCCTTGGAAGTTTAGTGGTTTTGTTTGCGGAGGCCGGGTCAGCCTGACCACCTATGGCTTAGAGTCTAAGCCATAGGTGGTCATTTATTGGTCAAAAAAAAAGTTTGGACCTCCCCCCTTTCTTTTTTCTCTGCCTTTTCCCTTTCAGGCGGCCCTTGGAAGTTTAGTGGTTTTGTTTGCGGAGGCCGGGTCAGCCTGACCACCTATGGCTTAGAGTCTAAGCCATAGGTGGTCATTTATTGGTAAAAAAAAAGTTTGGACCTCCCCCCTTTCTTTTTTCTCTGCCTTTTCCCTTTCAGGCGGCCCTTGGAAGTTTAGTGGTTTTGTTTGCGGAGGCCGGGTCAGCCTGACCACCTATGGCTTAGAGTCTAAGCCATAGGTGGTCATTTATTGGTCAAAAAAAAGTTTGGACCTCCCCCCTTTCTTTTTTCTCTGCCTTTTCCCTTTCAGGCGGCCCTTGGAAGTTTAGTGGTTTTGTTTGCGGAGGCCGGGTCAGCCTGACCACCTATGGCTTAGAGTCTAAGCCATAGGTGGTCATTTATTGGTAAAAAAAAAAGTTTGGACCTCCCCCCTTTCTTTTTTCTCTGCCTTTTCCCTTTCAGGCGGCCCTTGGAAGTTTAGTGGTTTTGTTTGCGGAGGCCGGGTCAGCCTGACCACCTATGGCTTAGAGTCTAAGCCATAGGTGGTCATTTATTGGTCAAAAAAAAAGTTTGGACCTCCCCCCTTTCTTTTTTCTCTGCCTTTTCCCTTTCAGGCGGCCCTTGGAAGTTTAGTGGTTTTGTTTGCGGAGGCCGGGTCAGCCTGACCACCTATGGCTTAGAGTCTAAGCCATAGGTGGTCATTTATTGGTAAAAAAAAAGTTTGGACCTCCCCCCTTTCTTTTTTCTCTGCCTTTTCCCTTTCAGGCGGCCCTTGGAAGTTTAGTGGTTTTGTTTGCGGAGGCCGGGTCAGCCTGACCACCTATGGCTTAGAGTCTAAGCCATAGGTGGTCATTTATTGGTCAAAAAAAAGTTTGGACCTCCCCCCTTTCTTTTTTCTCTGCCTTTTCCCTTTCAGGCGGCCCTTGGAAGTTTAGTGGTTTTGTTTGCGGAGGCCGGGTCAGCCTGACCACCTATGGCTTAGAGTCTAAGCCATAGGTGGTCATTTATTGGTAAAAAAAAAGTTTGGACCTCCCCCCTTTCTTTTTTCTCTGCCTTTTCCCTTTCAGGCGGCCCTTGGAAGTTTAGTGGTTTTGTTTGCGGAGGCCGGGTCAGCCTGACCACCTATGGCTTAGAGTCTAAGCCATAGGTGGTCATTTATTGGTAAAAAAAAAGTTCGGACCTCCCCCCTTTCTTTTTTCTCTGCCTTTTCCCTTTCAGGCGGCCCTTGGAAGTTTAGTGGTTTTGTTTGCGGAGGCCGGGTCAGCCTGACCACCTATGGCTTAGAGTCTAAGCCATAGGTGGTCATTTATTGGTAAAAAAAAAGTTCGGACCTCCCCCCTTTCTTTTTTCTCTGCCTTTTCCCTTTCAGGCAGCCCTTTGAAGTTTAGTGGTTTTGTTTGCGTAATTTAGAACTTCGCAGCCATTTAAATATAGAAGTTCAGTAATTTAGAACTTCGCAGCCATTTAAACGTATTACTCTAGCCATTTAAACGTATTACTCTAAGCCTTAGAGTAATACGTTTAAATGGCTGCGAAGTTTTAAATTACTGAACGTAGAAGAAACAAGACCATTTTGAGACCCATGGAAACACTCTACCCTTAAAACAGCGCAGGAGAGGAGTTTGAAAATACCTCCTTGATCTTTATGAGAGTTGCCCGTGAATGTGCCCAAAATGATAGTTTGCTCTATTACAATCACATTTAGTCTTAATTATTTATTGTATTATTTGTATGCAGAAGTCTGTTAGTTTGGGACACGATAGTTCAGTTATTAGAAGAGGGTGGACGAGGCGGTTTGAGCCCTAAATACTTCAACCCCCAAGATGACTCTGTTGTATGTTTTGCTTTATTGTTCTAGTCCCCATATGTAAGATATGAGTAAATAAATGAATTGAAAAAAAAGTCAGTAATTAAAGGGGTCATGAAACGATATTGGGTTGGAATGTTGATGACTTTGAAGAGGCGTACTCGTCCTAATCTGAATGTATGGGCACACGGCTTAGGTAGTGATAATAAACCTTCTATAAACAGTAAAATATTAGTAATGTTTTTTTTTTTCAATGTTTTTTTCACTCTCCTCCCCCCCTTTTTCTTATTCGACCGCTAGCCCCCCCCCCCCCCCCCCCCCCCCCCCCCCATGTAAAATGCACTTCCGGGGTCGCTGACTAAAACTCATTTAAATTTGGGAGATCGAGCATGGAAGGGGAACAAAAGAAAGCTGCAAGACTTATTTTGTAATAGGAACGATTTCGAAACGCGATCGATGGACGTCTTTAAATAGAAACATTCTTCAAAATCTCTCCGAACTCAAAATGTGTCTGACGTAGAAAATATTGCGCTTTTGTTTTTGTTTTAAGGAAAGTTTAATTTGTGACATGCGTGTCCTTTCCAGCCACATAAGAATATTTTTTGTTGTTATTGTTTTCTGAGAAATGTGATGTCCCTTCAATAATTTAGTGTCCCTTTAATACTACAACGAAATATTGGCACTTATTTCTTGGTCTAACGTGTTCAAGGGAGCAGTATCACATCGGACACACCAATCTCTTGTTGAAAGAGACACGAAATTTTAATTTCGTGTCTCTTTCAACACGAATTTTAAAACGAATTAAACGATTAGCAAAAAGCACCTCGTGGATGTCGCTAAAGCCTCGTTTGTAATGCCCCTCTAGGGACCTTGACAGGTAGTTACGATACCTGTCTCGCTGACGTCATCCCGCCTGCTCTCCGGCCAAGAGGAGAAGGAGGAACTCCCCTGTCACCGGGACCGGGGGCGGATCGAAAAAGGGGGTGGGGGGGGGGCGACGGGGGCGGCCGCCCCTCCCAAACAAAGTCGAGCCCCCCTCCCCCTTCTTGGAGGGCAATATGACATGGGTAGACCCCCCGGTGCACAAAAAAAAAAAATGGGAGAATAGTATCCGTACAAATTTTCCCACCCCCCAAACCGGAGTTCTGGATCCACCCCTGACCGGGACTCCCTTTTGTGTGTCCCAGACGTCGCTAGTATTGCCCCTCTACAAGATCACAGAAGTTAAAGCCGCCACTCAAAATTCGTACAAAAGTAGCTTTGCGGATAGTTGCGGTGGCCCGATTGCTGGCGTGATTTGGCTGCTTCGGTGCCTGCAACGGCTAGGACATCTTGTCGACATCAGCCTCGCCGCAGCTTTGCTCATCCCGAGACAGTCGACATCACGATTGCGCCGGATATCACGTGCTCTCCGCTGGCGCTCTCTGAGCGCGTGCCAGACTGGGCCTTCTGTAACGAAAGATACAGCCATGAGGCTCAAAAGACGAACGTGCGATTGTCATATACGAATATTGCCGATCGTATGCAGCCTATTTCTGAACACGGCGGGTATATTTCAAATTTCGTTGAAGTGTCCCTTTAAAGGGACACTGACACCCCTGAAAAAAAAAAACGTTTTCAAATTTTGCCAGGCAATTTAGTATGGTGTCAGAGGACTATACAATTAATATTTTGCTACAGAGTCACGTATATTTTTAGTAAAGCCAAGAAACCCAACTGCTCGAAACCGGAACCTGCGCGCAGAGGTCTGAGAAATATAGAGTACGAGAGTGCCGCAAGTCACGTGGCTACACCCGAACGCGCTTTTTTGTTTTCTTTATCTCCGTTTTTTTTTTTTTCCTTTTTTGCCGTGCGTAGCAGACGACGCGGGGTACCGTTCGCCGTGCAATTGCTTTGCAGTTATGTTTGTTCCGCTCGCTGTTCTGCACTTCAAGATGGGTTGATTTGTACACTGAGGAGTTGGAAATGTGTAACGAATGCCAGTGATCGGCTCCGAAAAGAATGCCCCCGAGATGTTGCAACACGCTCTTCAGGTAATGTGAACAAAAAGATTGGTTTCATTGTTTTTTTTACATTTTTAATATTGAGTGTGTGCCTTCAATGACCCACGACTTTGATTCGATTTGGTGGCTGTGAATAGACTATAGGGAACGGCTCGTGACCAAGGAGACGAGAGTGAGCGCGACTCAAACAGGCCAGTTATCGATCGGCGGTTTTCGGGCGGAAAGAAACCGAATTTCGAGCCGCAAATTCTGTTTGGAGTAGTCGGGCTCTCATATGTCACGTACAACTAATTAAACGATTAGCAAAAAGCACCTCGTGGATGTCGCTAAAGCCTCGTTTGTAATGCCCCTCTAGGGACCTTGACAGGTAGTTACGATACCTGTCTCGCTGACGTCATCCCGCCTGCTCTCCGGCCAAGAGGAGAAGGAGGAACTCCCCTGTCACCGGGACCGGGGGCGGATCGAAAAAGGGGGTGGGGGGGGGGCGACGGGGGCGGCCGCCCCTCCCAAACAAAGTCGAGCCCCCCTCCCCCTTCTTGGAGGGCAATATGACATGGGTAGACCCCCCGGTGCACAAAAAAAAAAATGGGAGAATAGTATCCGTACAAATTTTCCCACCCCCCAAACCGGAGTTCTGGATCCACCCCTGACCGGGACTCCCTTTTGTGTGTCCCAGACGTCGCTAGTATTGCCCCTCTACAAGATCACAGAAGTTAAAGCCGCCACTCAAAATTCGTACAAAAGTAGCTTTGCGGATAGTTGCGGTGGCCCGATTGCTGGCGTGATTTGGCTGCTTCGGTGCCTGCAACGGCTAGGACATCTTGTCGACATCAGCCTCGCCGCAGCTTTGCTCATCCCGAGACAGTCGACATCACGATTGCGCCGGATATCACGTGCTCTCCGCTGGCGCTCTCTGAGCGCGTGCCAGACTGGGCCGTCTGTAACGAAAGATACAGCCATGAGGCTCAAAAGACGAACGTGCGATTGTCATATACGAATATTGCCGATCGTATGCAGCCTATTTCTGAACACGGCGGGTATATTTCAAATTTCGTTGAAGTGTCCCTTTAAAGGGACACTGACACCCCTGAAAAAAAAAAATGTTTTCAAATTTTGCCAGGCAATTTAGTATGGTGTCAGAGGACTATACAATTAATATTTTGCTACAGAGTCACGTATATTTTTAGTAAAGCCAAGAAACGCAACTGCTCGAAACCGGAACCTGCGCGCAGAGGTCTGAGAAATATAGAGTACGAGAGTGCCGCAAGTCACGTGGCTACACCCGAACGCGCTTTTTTGTTTTCTTTATCTCCGTTTTTTTTTTTTTCTTTTTTGCCGTGCGTAGCAGACGACGCGGGGTACCGTTCGCCGTGCAATTGCTTCGCAGTTATGTTTGTTCCGCTCGCTGTTCTGCACTTCAAGATGGGTTGTTTTGTACACTGAGGAGTTGGAAATGTGTAACGAATGCCAGTGATCGGCTCCGAAAAGAATGCCCCCGAGATGTTGCAACACGCTCTTCAGGTAATGCGAACAAAAAAATTGGTTTCATTTTTATTTTCTGTTTTTAACATTGAGTGTGTGCCTTCAATGACCCACGACTTTGATTCGATTTGGTGGCTGTGATTAGACAATAGGGAACGGCCCGTGACCACAGAGAAGAGAGTGAGCGCGACTCAAACAGGCCAGTTATCGATCGGCGGTTTTCGGGCGGAAAGAAACCGAATTTCGAGCCGCAAATTCTGTTTGGAGTAGTCGGGCTCTCATATGTCACGTACAACTAAAAACCTCGGCGAGCATAAATACCTTGTCAGTGTCCCTTTAAGACAAAAGTGTTCTGGGGTTATTTTTGTTTTCGGGAGAAATACACGAGTAAGTACGAAGCTTGGTAATTGCCCCACCGGGGTCCGGCAATGGTAGATACAGAAATTTTTAAAGGCGATGTTCCCAAGCTGCTCAAATCGTTGGCATCCCGAGAGCTTCTATCTTGCGTCGTTTGCAAAAATCATAAAAAACTGCTATACACAAACGCACTTTGTGAGTTTTGTACAGCACATATAGAGACACAACATTACTTTTTGTTTTTTGTGTATCACTTTTTGTTGCAACCTCTACGAAACGAAAATAGTGTAAATAAACAGCTATATAAATGAATTTCCCCAAAGCTTGTGTGCGAAATCGAAAATTGCGAGGTTCTAGTGGTAACCTAACATTATAACAGTGCGGATAAGTTCTGTAATTCCGCCATTAGAGCGTCAGGCTTAACTCTGGACAGGGTAGATACACACACGAACTTAGCAGTGCTCTATAAAAAAGAACCTCCAGCTACTTTTTTTTTCGTTTGTTTTTTAAACGATATTAGTTATAATAGGCTCACTATAATTTTGCACTTTTATTGTGGAAGGAAAGAAATCAAACCTATTCTGACACCTCCTCTCTCTCTCTCCCCCCCCCCCCCCCTCCGCCCCCTCTTTTCCCGCTTTTTTTTTTTGCTTAAGTTTTTATACATATAATCCGAGAAGTCATATTTTGGTATTATTGTTGCGGTCATTTTTCCTACCATATTCATCTCTAGTGCTAATCTTTTGAAAGAAAGCACACGGCGCCAACGTTAAAGAATCATGGACTTCCAAGCTTGATGGCACTCGGGAAACGTTCGGCCGTCCATGCGCTCGGTCACCTGGAGCGCCAATCAAACTGTGCACGCGCTGTGAACATCTTTGGTGTCTAAAGGCTGAACTCCATGGGACGAATATGCTGCGAATTACCGACGAATTTTGCCCGGCGGCTTTCGCGCGCAAAGCGAGCGTGCCGTCGGGCGGCGTTCGCCAGTTATTCGTCACATAATTCGTTCCATGGAGTTTCATTCGTTCCACGGAGTTCAGCCTTAAGAGGTCAATGAGCACTTGCGCAAACGAAATAGAAGGAAATGAAAGGTGAAGGTCGGTCATGGCTGCGCCCATTTGCTAAAAAAGCGTCTATACAGGGCTTGCACCTGATGTCATTGCACCGTGCTGGTGGCTATTCGTATACCTTGTCGTGCACAGAAAAAAAAAAAAAAAAAAGATCGGTGGTGCAAAATCTGTGCTGCAGACGGTACGCGCTCAGCAGCAAGGTCACCGCCATGACCGCTTACGTGACGCTTTGGTCAGCTGAAAACGCGCTAACACTCGAAAGGAGAATTTATTTAGTGATGCTACTTTTTACAGCGGAGCTGTACTTTCCCCAGGATCGTGTCCCCCGCAAAGAAATAAAGACACCGAACTTTGGACACCTACCGCCATCTATGAGCGACGGCGGCAACCCACGTATCTGGTTGCCACTGTCGCTCATAGATGGCGGCAGCCTTTCCACTCTGGCTTGCCGAATTGCGGCCGGCCATTGTAGAGCTCCGCTGGTCTTCCTTCTTCACCAGAGTGGGAAAGCCGAAAGTTTTTTTGTTTTTTTTTTATGGCATGGAATCCCTTTTGTTCATCTGCTGCAGTTAAGTCATGCTGTCAATGACAGTGTTGTTGAAATAATAGGCTCAAAAAGAAGGCCTTGGGTATAGTGATTCTGGTAGTCCAATAAAATATATTTTCAACATGATGGCAATGATAACGGGAACTGCAGCGCCACCTCTGCAATCGCCACCTGAATCCCCGCGAGGGCTCGAGGTGGCTGTTTTAGGTGTGTTCCATTTCGGGCAATCATCAAGGAACGAAGAACATGAATTCTCTTAGGAAAGGGTCGCTGTTGGTGCGACAAAGAATCACACTTCCAAAACGATTGAAAGAGACAATCTACAAAAATGTCCCTGGAAAGGACCTGGACCCTTCGAGGAGAGAAAAGGTGAACCCCTCACAATGCGCGCTTTCTCCTGGGTACACTGGTGGAACCAGGATGTTTCCATGTGCTCGCCTACTTGGAGATCCTTGGCCTCGTTCACAGAACATGCTCAGGAGTAGGATGACCACCCGTCCCGCGACTCGCGGGACTGTCCCGCATTGAGGGCTCGTGTCCCGCGTCCCGCGAAAAATTCCCAAATCTTCAAAACGTCCCGCATTTCACACTGTCGTAAAATTCGCTCCGCAACTTATGGTGCTGCCGAACAACGGGGCACGGGGAAGCGCGGAGGTCGCTGGTAAGCGTGTGAATCGCAATGGTACGCGCCATTGTCTATCCAAGCATTACGGAAAGCGACCGGTGGCGTCGCTGCGTTTCCATAGGAGCTAAGCCTTTTTCTTTCCTTACTTTTTCCTCAGGTAAGTTCGTTCTTTGCAAATTTTACAAAAAAAAAAAAATGCACCATCTGTGGGCAACGCTGCACAAAGTCGTAGCGCGATAGGTTAAGAAACCGAATTTTCCGGTCGATTTAAAGAGCCTGCCGTCTCCTTGTTTCACCCTGTATATTAAACGCTTTATTTCAAACACAAACGTACAAAAGATTTCTATGCGCTCGTTTTTGCAGTCACATAGTTATGAAGCACACGCTCGTGCCCGGCTTACTCGCCTCATACATGATTTCCGTATTAAAACGGGCAAAAACGTCTTCAGTATGGTTGATGTCCTTACAGAACTCGTTCTTTCCAAGAAAAGCAAACTTTACATAGAGGACGTTTTGAAGATTTGGAAGGGACATGTTCTTCCCTTGGCCTTTGTGAGGGACACGTGACTGAATACTCTCTCCCCGGCGGCATTCGACATGGGCAGTGTCGAAGCGCAATGGCAAGCTCGGATAGCAACGGAAACAGGGCTGCTTCTGCGCATCGATCTTGGCCTTGTTCGGAATATTCATGGTCCCAAATCTGTTGTCTTTTGTTATGGCTTATTGTGCTTGAAGAAACTTCTATGTTTCGCGGAAAAGCCTTTTTTGTTATATCCGCGGTATACACCACGCGTTATCGGGCGACATCAAATTCTGCAGGATGTCTTGAATTGCCTTTAGTATCATTTTTCTTCGGATGAGGTGCTTCTTGTAGGAGAATGGTGAGAAACTCAAGGAAATAAGAGATGCCAGTAAGAAGCAGAAATAACTTGGGAGCATAAAATAAGCCACTATTAATACTAAAGCGTTGTCATCGGAGCTGAATCTAGGTCACGGTAGCTCACTTGAGGTAATAGGTTCTGGCATCACGCCCACGAATCTTCACACAGAAAATTCCTAAAAGCGGGAATCCAGAAAGGGTGGACTGTCGCTCTGTATCCATACTGAAGTGTCTTTTGTACGTCTACTCTAAACCAAGCAAAAAAAAAAAAAAACAAAAAAAAAACGTGCAGCGATTGAATTTGAAATAGCCCCAAAATAGCCACATAGCCAACCGCCAAATTTCGAAGCCAAATGCATGACAAAGTAGCCCCAACCTGGCAACTCTAGCGCTGCTGTCGGCACTGCGCATGCGCAGATGCTTCCTCTTGCTTTGTTTCTGCGCACGCGCGGTGCGCACCCACACCTGGACGCAGGCTTGTTTGTAAACAGCGTGTTGGTCTATACTGGTCTATACTGAGGGACAGCGCGGGTCACGTATTGTACACATATGCGTCAGCGCAGTCCATTGAGATTCGTTTTTAATCAGTGGAGAACGAGTCTCAGCCGTACCCCAACGCAGCAGTCCTGACCACTGTGTGCCTGCCGCTGGCCTTCTCGAGTTGACACAGGCTTTGTCTTCTAGATGGTATCGGCTAAGCACCCCTGTTCTACTGTGTGTCGCAGGCGGTAATACGGCGGAAAATGCTGCTCTCGTCTGCCGCCACGGCGATCTTTGCCATGGTCTTCTTTGTGCTGTGGTACGTTATCGAGGTATCGAGCAAAAACGACGGCCAAGATTTCTTTGCAGGTAGGCGGAAAAGGACGTCCTTCGTAAAATATTGTGTAGCTCTAATGCATTTTGAACACTTATACTGCGGAAGCTGGGAACCACAACAACAAAAAAAAGAAATATTAAATTGAGTCATCCATTCAAAACTGACCCCTGGTATGTTCTGGCACGGAGCATAACGTGAACCTGGCAGGGGTCAGTTTTGATATTTCGTTTTACTGTAAGTCCGATCGCAATCGACGCCACACACGACCGATGGAGTCATTCAAGTAGCGCCAAAAAAGTGCATCGTTAAAGCGCGCTCATATTCTGATTCTTTGTGCGTTTTCTATACCCTCGGCTGAGCCAATCACGCACAGTGATTCACTGACCCAGCACTTTTTTTTTTTGCGGGATTGGTGTAGCCGGTGATAGAAAACACACAAAGACCATAAGAATCGTGAGGGTGTATTTTTGGCGCTGTTTGATTGGATCAATCAGATCGTAGTATCACGGCCGCGGTCGTGAAAGGAAGAAATGTTTTAGCCCGTGCGGATTGACCTTATCATTTGATCAAAACGCTTTTTTTTACTCGTCATTCCATACTTCATTGATTGGCTCTTCGAAATCACCGCAGGGATCTGGCGTACGGGAATTTTCCTGAACCTGTTACTTGTTGTTGGTTGTGATGATAACTGAATAATTGTAGTACGGTCTCGAAGTAATTTGGCCGTTTCTCGAAGTAGTTTGGCCATTATACAATTCATTCTTTATCACGACGATTAAACTAATCTTGATACCTCCGCAGATGGAGGGACTAAAACCGCCACTGCCGGCAGTGAAAACGTCCCAGACATTAAGCCAGTAGAACAAGCGGCGTCTCTTTGCACGTCAGCCAGTTGCCAGCAGTTCTCGAGCATCTTCCAGCTGACCCTGCTGAACGAAACCGACCCCTGTGACGACTTTTATCACTACGTCTGCGGCGGCTGGAAGGCGCGCAACCCGAACGAATACAGCGTGAAGACCGAACACCAGCAGCGCATCGTATCCCTGATGGAAACCATCCTCTTGCAGCGCCGACAGTCCGCAAAGACCATAGACGACAAGGCACTGTTCCTGTACGATAGCTGCATGACGCTGGGCCCGAACCAGGAAACACTGAGAATGATGATGCGCGAAGCCGGGGTCGATAACGACGCCGATTCCGGAGAGCACCCTCTGGAGAAGATGATCCGTATCAACGCACTGTTTGGAGTCAGTATATTGTTCGACATCAAGAGGAGTACCACGATCACGTGCGCCGGAAGGAGGATAGGTAGTCTTCCATCTCATCAACCCTACTATGTATACTATGGCTTTAGAGAGGCTGATGAAAGGCGAGGGGTTTATGAGAAGCGTCTTCAGGAGCGTCCTGAACAAGACGCTTTCTTCGGAGACGTTCAAGAAGATCGACGAGGTGAACAAGTTTCTGCTTTCGAGGAGGGTCGAAGACGTCTCCATGGCTAGCACCAGACGCTTCAAACTTGCCGACGGAGGTATTTTTGCGGGAAACGTCAGGTTGAGCACCGTGTTCATGTACCTGGGGAAGTACCTTAAACAAAAGTTTGAAGAGGAAGACTGCATTGGCGCGGACTCCTCTGAAGTCCTCACCACGCTTGGCAGCTTCCTGGAGAGTTTTAAAAACGAAACACTACATAGGTAAGTCTACAGACACCCTTTTTTAATAGGTCAAGATTTTTGATGACCGGGCTATGTGATATTTGGCTACGTGTTTGAATGACTCGAATAATAAATGGCTAACCAGGAACACATTGAGATAATAACCAGATCAGTGACACGCTTACCTTCTCAATTTAATAGAATTTACGATCAGAGTTTTAAACGCCACATTACAAAAAGATTGTATGTGTTGTAACAGTCAAAAAGTTGTTTTTGTTGGGAAACATGTTTCATGGACAATTTATATGCCTATTCCCAGGAGAACGGGTCATAGACCTTTCCAAAAAGAGCTCTCCGGCCGCCGCCATTTTCCGACTGTCGTGACCCCTATCAACCAGCTATTGACCTTTTTTAGAGATCGCTTAGCGCATGCGCTAACTCTGAGAGAGGGGTGGAAAGGGAAAGGCGCCATTTTCGGGGTCTCTCTCGTCGTCATGGCTCGCCACTGCGCAGCTGTTTAGTTCAACTTTAGTTGCTCAAATAGCAGCAAAAATGGTTAAAATGCAAGGCTTTAGAGTTCCAGCAGCTTTTTGCGGGTGGTGCACGAAAGCACCCGACGTCTAACATCCCGCCCGTTTTGCCAGGCTTTCAAAAGCCCTCGTTTTAGAAGCCTATGACGCGAATCAGGTGGCCGGGTCCTCAACGTGAAGGCGGGAACATAATGCTTTTAATTAAAATACATTAAATGTATTGGTTAAGGCGAGCGTGTTATGATTATGAATACTTCAAATAGAAAGAATGAAAACACGTAGGACTTTCGCATACAACCACCACTTTCATTTAGCCACGACGAATGTTTATTTCCGGGCGCGAAAAATGCACGCGTTGATCAGAACGGAGGAGGGCTGAAGGAGGGGAGGTTACAGTCGTGAGCACCGATAAGGCCATTCATATTAAAAATAGCGCAAAAAAGACGGGACAAAAAGACGAAGAAGCACACAGGACAAGCGCTAACTGGCAACTAAAGTTTATTGAATGCTTCCAACTCTGCTATCGCCGTGCACGCGCTTAGTCTCGTCTCAACAAAAACACGGCGTACCGCCAAATCAGCAGATACAGCCCGCCCACCGCCTGTTCCAAAAAGTCAGCAAAAAAGCTACATCACCCCGCCGCACAATCCGAACGAGGAAAGGAATAGAAAAAAACGCCGCGTTAATATTTACAAGTTAGATAGTGTTAATGAAACTGTACTCTTTCGGCTGCATATACACCGAAGCGACGCTTATGCAAACGTCTTTGTTACAAACATGTATTTTTTCCGCCTCCAGCAACTCTCGTTCTATCCTTCCTTTGTTCGTCCCTCCACCTGCGCACCGTCCAGCGTGGGGGAACAACCACAAGTTTTACGAATGCCCCGGCAAGTGGGAACCGTAATTGTTGCCAAGAGAAGCCGCATGCTCTCGAAGTCTATCATTTAAGCAACGTCCCGTCTGGCCTATGCAAACACGACCACACGTTAAAGGAATCCTGTAAACCACCTCAGTGGCACAAGGCACAAACTTTGTGACGTGTTTCTTGCTGCAACCAGGTTTCTTCACTTTCGGCCCGCTCACCATAGCGCACAATTTTGACAATCTGCACGAGGCAGTGAAAACAACGTCCACGTCGAACTTAGACGCTATCCTTTTCAGATTGTGCGACACCTTATGAATGTAAGGTAGCACTTTAGTTGCCAGTTAGCGCTTGTCCTGTGTGCTTCTTCGTCTTTTTGTCCCGTCGTTTTTGCGCTATTTTTAATATGAATGTCCATTACCAACTTGCCCAGCAGTCCAAGCTTTTACACCGTACCGTGACTGCCCATGTTTATAATTTTTTTTTTCTTTTTCCAGTCCTGGCTTAATAAATTCTGTTTCACGTCTTGTCAGGCCTAACGATGCAGATGAGACGTTCTTTTTCGCTTTTTCGATGAAGAATGTTTCGATGATTTCACGTCTGAATCACTGGTGATGCACTCCCAGGACCTTGGTGATGTCAAAGTTCCGTGCACGCCCAAAACAGTTCGCATGAGCAGCGATGGGATGTGTGGGATGATCGGCTGAAGGGGCACTGAATACACCTTCTCGGTAGCACATTCTCTAAAATAGGTATAATGTGGTGTTTTTTTATTGTTGTTTTTTTCTTGCAGGGCGATTTAGTCTTTTTCCGGTTAATCAAACTGCACAGGCTCGCAAGTTTGAATCTGCAGGAGAAGACGACTTTCGTGTTAAAGCGGGTAGCGATTGATCGGATGCGATGGTATGCGTTGTGAAAGTATGGGATGCTAGTGATCCTTTGTCGTGCAGGTGGGGGGTTCCTGGTAGTTCTTGGTATGATGAGTCGGTGAAAACAAGAGGCGATCCGTTCCACTGGATATCCTGAGCTCAGAAGCCGTTGAGTTCGGGTGTTGATGCTTTCGGTTGCAGAATACTGACATGATTTAGTTTTTGCCGAAATGAGTAGGCTCTTGATCACCCCCAGGTTAACCGACTTCGAGTTGGCGCTTTGAAACAGAAGAACCGGCTTTTTTGAGCGTTGTTGCAAAGTCCAGCAAACACCGTGCGCCAAACACTCCCCGCTACTGGACTCGGTCGTCTGCGTCACAATCCGCCGTTGACCCTGGCAAGTTTTCGGCCCCAGTCTTTTTTTTTTTTTTTTTTTTTTTAAGAAAGGGAGATCCACTTTGTAATTTCACAAGATGAAACCGACCTGTGAAATACTCCTTTGACAAAAAGTTTAGATTGCTACGTGCAGGCGCCGATTTTTACTGCCCATTTTAGTGGAGCCTGGCTGTTTCAGACACCCAATATTTTCGACAGTCTAGGACCTTTGTAGATTGACACGACTGAGTGTATTGTAGTCAATCGAACGCTTTCGTTTTCATTTTTCTTAAGAAATCAACAACAACAAAAAAAACAAACAACAACAAGCGGTTCATTAATACAATACCCGCTCGTCACCGAGACTGGTACCGCCCTCCGATTCTCGTTCATACCGAGACTCCTTCTTTTCTTCTCTCTGTCCATGCACACACAGCCTATATTGGTGACGTCACACGCCGATGATACTCCATCGCGTGGACCGGTTACGATATGCATTCGCGGTTCTCGCGGCCACGTGCCGACGGTTCCTGTCGTTGACAACAGTATCGTCGTGAAAAATCTGCATAAAACAAGACACATTCCAGTTGCATATGATTTTGTTCTGCCGCGCACGGACTCACCAAAAATAGCTTTCATTTGTTTGTTTTTGTTTCCAAAAAGTATAAGAATGCTTTCCTAGAAGCCTCAAGATATTCCATTCGCCATAAAAGACAAAAGAAACACACGCGGCAATTTAGCCAAGGTTGCAGAGCCCACTGACGAAAAAAACCCACAGCCCAGCAGAGTCGGGCAACACTGACTTACAACAGTAGGGACGCGCGCCGCAAATCGTTGCGATTGAGACTGCCCCTGGAAAGGTCTATACATATATCTTCCAGTTGCAGTGCTGGAGTTTATGGGACCCTGCCACTTGTATACAATTATACATATAAATCGCATGATTTGCGCTCCTGTGTGAATCCACAGACAGTGCAGTCCCAGCGAGAGCTGCGACACCTGATCGAACCCTAATGTATCCTTACGTATCTTGCACGTATGTGTATACCTTGCACCTTACCTTACGTGGACGGTGGAGGGACTATCGCCAATGTTTGCTCCGAGAGGCAGACAGCACTCATCTGCCACTATAAAAATATCTAGATAGACTATGGCTCACATGACACCTAGCATATATTCACCTGTCATAATGACCATGGTACACCATAATGACAGCGTGACGTCACATGAAACTGACATCACATGGCAGCATGACGTCACGTGACTCTGACGTTATGTCACATAACTATATCAACGACGGACGCGAGCACGCGTTCGATGCCTTCCACTGTGCTTTGGCTGCGCGTGCGCGTTCGAGGTGTGCAAGCCAACGAAGCGTTGTCTTAGGTGAAAGCTCGCGCTGGTGGCGGGACAACCGAAGGCCGGTTCACAAACTCGTGTATTGCCGTAGCCTCCTCTATACTCACAAAGCCTCGAAGTGCGACAACGGAGCCATAGAGTGCCCGGTCACAGATTTGAAGTGCGAGGATCTGGTAGCACAGAGCATCCAAGAGCCATTTTTCGGGGAACCTGGATGTCGGCACACTGCGTTTGCAGCGGCGAGGACCCAAAACACACTTGTTCGCTTGGGAGCAGTGTGTTTCCGCGTCTCGCCGCTGCGGGGTGCCAGTCATCTGGCTCTTCTCTCATCCGTTGTCTGCCGCTCTATCTTTTCCATTTCGGCGGCCGCTTCTCGTGGCGATCTGCCAGGCTTCGTCAGTATATAGGAGACAATGGTATTGCATACGACCGAGTTCCTGCGATATCTTACAAGGAGAGAACAGACTGGCACGCTGGCTCCATCTATCAGGTGACGCTGGAACTGCATTTCATTAATACTGCAGATTGGGCGAGTTGGTAAGGCATATAACTATGAACCAGCGCACAGGTAGACAGTGACTCAAAATCCAAACACACAGAAAAATACGCTCACACAGCGCTGTGTGAGTGTATTTTTCTGTGTGTTCGGATTTTGTGTAACGGTCTACCTGTGCGCTGGTTCATAATTATGCATTTCATTAGACATGGCCTCTAAGATTCTTGGCGCGCAAAGCTCTCCTCCGGCTCTTCCAAGCGCTCGTTTGCCCAGCAGAAAGAGCGTACAGACAATTGCGAGCATGGCGCCCCGACTGATGCCCCATGCGTGGCGAGCAAAGACTGCTGGTGCGGACAAGCCCGTGCAATTGCACGGGCTTGTCCGCACCAGCAAAGACATATGGCGGTGGCCAGTCGCCTTAAGACCGGTTCAGACAGTTGCGTTTGAGTGCGTTTGACTGCGTTGCGTCGAGAACCGAAAGCGAGTCACAGGCACATCTGTGCTTCGTATGAAACGTGGGATCCAATTGAAGGAATCATCTTGGCACGCGATATAAGCAGCAGGGATGTCCTGGTTTCTCGCTGCCGCAACGCAGTCAAACGCAGTCAAACGCAACTGTCTGAACTTGGCTTAAGACGCTTTCAGGCATGCAGCTGTGCATAAGCGCCGGCATAACCGACCTTCAGTTTCTGTTTCCTCTTGTTCCGTTCGCTTTACTTCATCATTGCCACAGCGGGACAGGTTATTGCCACCTTAGGTGCTACTGTCTCCTTCTCCCTATAGCGTAGGCCTTTGTGGAGGCTTAAATTACTGGGGGCGCGTGCCTTATTACTAACACTAAGACGCGTGTTTACCCCCCCTCCCCCCCCCCGCCCCCCCGGCCCCCCCTCCCTTCGTTCACGCCGCTTCGCGGCGACAGTCTGCGGCGGTACATTACATGGCGATACGAGTGGAGGCGCGTGTTCACCCACCCGACCCCACTCGTTCACGTCGCTTCGTGGCGACAGACTGCGGCGGCATAATGCTAGGCGACACAATGGGGCGCGGCTGGCGATAGATATTGTCACCAATGACGAGGTGACGAAACAAGGAATAGCTGAGGAAACTGGAACGTTTAACTTGTGCCCAAAACAAAAAGGAAACAGAAGATAACAACAGAGCGCCGCAGGCGTCGAAGTAGGCGTAACAGCAGGATCAAACGCTGGGGCGAGACTGACTGCGGCTTGCCACGCGGACCCCCTTTTGTACACGCGTGGGCTTCTGGTACGATCGGCGTAGAAGGTTCGGCGCGTAGAACGTTCTAACCTCGAATCAGCAACACGGTTCTCAAAGTTTCCAGAACATCACATTACAGAGTCAACAAAAATGTGTACCCGCGGCCAGGAATCGAACCTTGGCTTTATGCGTGGAAGGCAAGCGCAATAACCGTTAGGCCACAAGCGTTTTTTTTTTTTTGCGCTAGGCCACGAGCGCGCCTGCCTGGCCAGCTGCGCGCCTGCCTGGCCATCTACGCGCGCGGCAATATTGCCACGCGCGTCGCGGAGCGAACGCTGACGTAGTCAATTGATTACCGTGCTTGGCGGTCGCGCGGAGGATCTGGGTTCGATTCCAGCGAGCGGAATGTTCTTTTATTTATTCTTTCTACTTGGCGTTCTACCAAATTTGATAACTCTCTTTTCTGATCGAGTTACAAATGTTTACGCGCCGAGCGTTCTAGGCCGAATGTCCGAGAAACCCACGCGGCTACAGAAGGTGCTCCGCGTGGTAAGCCGGAGTCAGTCTCGCCGCAGCGTTCGATCCTGCTGTTACGCCGCCATCGCCGCCTGCGACGCTAGCGTTTTTTCAATTTTTTTGGGGGGCCCGAGTTTGCCCCATTAAATGTTTAGTTTTGCTTAGTTCTCATTCATCAATTGTCATTCGTGACAATATTGCGTATTTGGCGGCAAACAAAAGGCTATAGTTTGGGCGGCGAATACAAACCTCCAACACCGCATGGTAAAGCGCTAAAAGCGTCTCGGAGACTAAATCTCGTCTAGAAGCGAAACGCGAAGATAACGGCGTCGCTTCCCGATAAGGCCTCAAGCCCCAGCCAAGCAACCCACTGAGCACAAGACGTCTCGTAGCCGGCTTGAAACGGCTCGGCTAAGCTATAGAGACGTGTTGGGCTACGCAAGACGTCTATAAGACATCTTTACAAGGTGTCTGAAGATATCTTGACGTAGGCGTCTAAAAGACATCTTAAAGAGACGACCCACGTCTTGCGAGTCCTGTAGCGGTCTCTAAGATGTCTATAGGAGACGCCTTGCAAGACGTCCAGTAGCCCAAAAAAGATGGAGCGTTACGAAGTCTACACGGCGGCTACAAGATCACTCAAGACGTCTTAGGCTATCACGTTTTGCCAAGACATATACAAGACCTCTTGCTCGTCTTGCCAAGACGTCTTTAGACGTCTTATAGACGACTTGATGTTCAGTGGGCAAGCAGCCAGCCAGCAAGCAAGTCTTTCGAGGTGGCAACTGTGTACACGCGAAACACATGGCACGCGTCACCCGCCGGCGGCGCGCGCATTTTGTGACGTGTTCAAGAAAGGACCAATCAGGGACCCCAGATTCGCCCCAGGGTTTTACTCCGTGACCCGGTCGCCGAGACGCGTGGCGGCTAAACCAATCTGCGGCGCCTCAGGAGTGACGTGAGGTGCGCCTCGCGTTTCTATACAACGCTTACTACTACTTATACATCCTGCACGTCGAACTTCTGTGGGAGAAGTAACCAAGACGTCCGTCCAACACCTCGGTTCGCAGGTATATGCGCCGAGGATACGGAGACGCGGAGGTCTCTGCGGCGGCTTTGGCCAGCGCTAGTAAAGATTACCCATTTCTTTATAAAAGCTGCGGCCCGATTTAAACGAGCGCCCGATAAAAGAACTCGGCCTGGCAGCAAATCCGTAGCTGCTCGATCGATAGATCCACGGAAGCTCGAGTGAGTGCACACTGCGCTTTAATTGTACGGTTCCGGAGGTCCCATGGCAAATGCCAGCAGTATTTCTCTTCTGACGAAAACGACGCACGGGAAAACAAAAAATGGGGAAGTAGCGAAACGCGAGCACGAGCTGTCGCGGGATGGACGGAATCGCCCGGTGGCGGCTGTGGCGGCTCCCGACAGTTTCCCAGAAGCGACTCGTCGGTATATACTCGCCGACGATCGCTAGCACTATGACCGTTCGGTGGTCAGCCGGACGCTTCCTCCTACTCAGGTTCCTCGACTGGTCGGCGCTGCGGCGGGCGGCACCGATGGCCGACCCTAGCCTGGTGGAGGGCAAGTACCGCCACATGTACTGCTTCGACAATCTGGAGAGGGTGCTCAGGCATCCGACCTCGGCCAATTACCTGCTCACGCTGGTGGCGCCGGGAGACCACACCATGCGCCAGGCGTCCAACCTGATCAACGCCGTCGTGGACGCGTCGCTGTTCCTCATCAGTACCACGGACTGGATGGGCACCGCCGAGAAGCGGGCCGTTGGACGGAAGATGAACAACATCAAGCGCGTCTTGGGGTATCCACGGGGCCCTATGGCTGGCAAGCAGTTTTTTTCTCGCTGATTATAGTTGTTGCCAACTTTAGGGAATGCAAGGCGTGCCGAGACCCACCATTGCTCAATAGGCATTCCCAATAAGAAGACGTCATGAGCCGATAAGTACGCAGAGAAAGGGACCATGATGCAAGAATCGTGAAGGTCATAAGCCACGCCCCGCAATTCTTAAGCTCTTAGCCATTATGGTTAGCCTTTGTGGGTTTGGTGAAGCTTTCACGTAAATGTCAAGAGCCTAACTCTTTACTATTTTTTTTTTGTATTAGAAGTCCAAGGTATAGACCTATACGTTTTCACGTATATCTTTGGGTTTGTCAGGTTATAATCTTTGAAAAAAAAATTTGCGTGCTGTACCTCTTTTTACTTTTTTTTTATAAATACAGACGTGATACTGGTCACTATATATAAGAAGTCGTATTTACATTTGTCTTGGTATTTTAGAAACGTGGACATGTACGCGAGCGTACCGAATACATTAAGGCACTCGCTATGTTTGAGGCGTTGTCTATACATCTTTCTCTTCTCTCGTTTCCTTCCGTTTTCGACCATTTTGTTTTCTGTCCCAGCTAGTTCGCTTTCATTTTTACACGATGAGTGTATCGACGAGTTGTTGAGGCTGCCGCGCTACTCTCGCGTCTCGCCTCTTCCTCACGACCTTGGTACCGACGACTATACCGTCGCTGTTTGTCCAGATGACCTGGGTTCACTGCCGCCCAACGCGAGCTCCATGGACTCGCTGCAAATCTGGGCGCACGAGGTGAGAGCGGCGAGGGCTCAGCAGTTGGACGCGTCCAGAGTGGACGCGGGACCGCTGCACCCGCTCGGCACGAAACTCATGGTGCATGTGGACGACAACACCTTCGGCGTGCCGGCCGCGCTGCTGGTGCCTCCGTTCTTTGGCCGCGGCGGGGCCGAGTCGGTGAATTTCGGCATCCTGGGCACGAGTGTGGCCTCCGCGCTCCTGGGGCTCGCTTTCCTCGGGGAGCAGAACACCACCAAGGTGGAGCAGGGATCGTCCGATCTGAACAGGCAGCTGAACAGCACGATGGTAAGGAAAAAAAGAAAAAAAGTATGTTGTTTTTAAGGGGATAATATACTAAATAGCCTCCTATATATTGACAAAGCCTGGCAGATCGCCACGAGAATCGGCCACCTAAATGGAAAAGATGGAGCGGCAGACAACAGATGAGAAGGGAGCCAAGTGACTGGCGCCCCGCTGCGGCGAGATGCCGAAACACACTTCTCCCGAGCGAACAAGTGTGTTTTGGGTCCTCGCCCCGCTGCAAAAGCTGTGCGCTAACGTCCAGGTTCCCCGAGAAATGGTTCTTTGATGCTCTGTACTACCAGATCCTCGCGCTCCACATCTGCGACCGGGCACTCGATGATGGCTCCGTCGTCGAACTGCCAGGCTTTCTGAGTATAGAGGAGGCGACGATATTAGTGATCAGCGAGGTTTCGCTATGGTGTCTGGAACGCCTGTCTCTCTGGAGCGTGTACCGCGTTCTAAAAAGTGCAGTCGCTCAATTTTCGCCTGGTGACAAAGACAGGTTACGTTATCGCCGGCCGCGAACCTGGCGGCGTCGCAGCAGCGACGGTGGATGGGGCAGACGCCTATTCTGCCGTTGTTCTCTCAGCTTCACGCAGACCCCGGAAACTTCGACAGCCACTATTTAGGTTGGGACGCCGCGATGACAGCGACACTCGAGTTCGCTCGTAAACTTTTTTTTTTTTTGTCGAGACTTGGCGAAATTTGGCAGCAGGACATGCCGGCTTCTGTGACGTCATTTGTTGCAACTTTGGAGCCACTTTTGATGCAGGCCCTGGAGAGGACGCTAAGCACGCCAGTCGAAGACGCATTTCATATGAACTGTTTAGTTTTGCAACGGATCCCTCGTGCCTTTTGCATACGTTGTGGCCTGCTATATGCTGAGCGGAACGATTTCTCCGCTAAATTCACCGGAAACAAAAAAAAAAAAAAAAAAAAAAATGTCCCAGCTTTAATTAGCGGGGAACCAGTGCCGTGACATTGTGACGTGTCACGTGATGTCATGGCATCATGTGACATCGCAGATCACACGAGCACCGCTCGCTGAATTTGGTGAGACGTAAATCTGCTGTTTAAACGCGGCGGTGAAGAGCAGTGTGTAGAACGCCCCGACTGTCGCTGCGGTTCATTTGCCGAACACACCATAAAACATTTTTTGTACCTTTTTTTTTTGCTGTAACGCTTTTTGAATTGCAGTCACACGGCTCGTATACATCACAAACACACACACACACACACGCACGCGCACACACACACACACACACACGCACACGCACACGCACACGCACACGCACACGCACGCACACACACACACACACACACACACACACACACACACACACAACACGCAGTTTTCTGCAGACAAGGAGAAATCGCCGACGGTCAAGTCTCAGGCACTTTGGAAGCATGTCAGTTGAAACATGTATCTCGCAAGTTCGTCCGCTACTTGCACAGGGGTTGCGATGACGTCAGAACGCCGAGCTCTTATTGGCTCATTGAAAGAAAATAGTGGGTAGACTTCGAGGTGCGTAGCATTGAGGTCTACCCCTATCCTTTCAATCGAAGCCAATCAGAAGTCGACGTCGTTCCGACGTCACCGCAACCCCTGATCAAGAAGCAGACGACTTGCTCTCCGCATTCCCAATGTGACAGGACCATTGTACGAGGAAGTGAACATGCCTCAGACACTGTTGTCTGCAGAGTGTCCTTTGTAGGACGTATACTAACAGCGCGAGCGCTGCTTAAGGGTTCCGCAATCAATCAATCGACCAATCCCTCAATCAATTGCAGGACTGCCTGAACGAAGCCTACTGGGAAGCGACGCGAAAGACCTTGGACGAGGCTGACCTGGAGGGTGGCTTCCTCCAGTGGACTTCGCTGACGCCCGCTTACATGGCCTTCCTGTCCATGTCGGAAGGCAAGAAGCTCAAGGGACTCGAGTTTCTCGGCGACGAGCAGCTGTTCTACGTGGCCTTCTGTTACTCCATGTGCGAGAACGCCCAGGCAGCGTCCCTGGGAGAGCGAGCCTCTCTGGCGTCTCCTCGCTGCAACGTTCCCCTGAGCATGGCTCCCCAGTTTGCGGACGCCTTCCGTTGCCCCGTCGGGTCCCCGATGCGCCGGGAAAGTCCAGGGTGTTCTTTCTGGCCCAGCTGATCATATCTGCGATCCAAAAAAGTGTTCTGCGTGGCGTCCTCGATCCGAGAGTTCCCGGAGGTCGTATAAGTGTTAGACCTTTGTACGTAATTTAACGAGGGTAAATTAAATACTCGCTGTTATATAATACATACTTCCAGATTTAACTCTTTGAATGAAATGTTTCTCAAAAAAAGAAAAAAAGCGCGCAAACTTAAAAAAAAAATGTTTTTTGGAAAAACGGTTTGTGTTTTATTCTATATTTAAAAGGAAAAAAAAAAACAAGATGCCAGACATAAGTCTCCGTTACGTTCGATAATAAAGTCTGCGATTGTGTGCTATGCATGATGTTTTCCTTTGTCGTTTTGAACAGTTGCACACGTTTCAAATAAAGAAGAGACTTCGCATTCCATCGACTTTCCGGGTCTCACTCCTGAAAACAGCTCGCCACTCCATTATGTTTCATTTAAATCACGAGAAGAAAATCGCTTTGGATGGTGTCAATTTAAGAAACGGAAGGGATTATTACGCTAGCGCTTCTAGCTTTGTGATTGGTTCGATCGGCGTTATCATCGCCTAACGCTGCAATGTCATTGGCTGCGATAACTATTAAGTTGTTCGGGACCCACCACATGCGTTTCTTAACATGTCATTGTTTTTTTTAAGAAAAAATAAACAAACGTAGATGACTAGCGTTTACGCTGTTTGTTATTTATATTTGAGATGACAAAATCATTTTTAGCGAATACTTAACGTTTAATAAGATCCAAGGCTAAATAATATTGGACGAGTCTGAAAATGCGTAATGATTAAATTGGCAATTTTGTTTGCACGCGAAACGTGTGGTTTCAGTCTCGATTCTTCTGGGATTGACGTCTACGCTCTCGGTTCTCTTAGTTTAGCGAGTTTAGTCGGTTAGTTTAGCGACGATAGCAATTCTTGGAATGGAGATACCGACGCTGACCCGGGTTTTAAACCCCCGGCGCTCTTCCAGAACCTGAACAGGCCAATCAGCGTCGAGCTAGGAGGTGTTACGTCACCCCCTGCCTCAACCAATCAGCATCAAAATAATCGGCGGCTTCACTTTTCAGCTTCACACAAATTTCGAGACTCCCCCTGACGAGACAAAGCACGTCTCACGTGAAAAGTTTGATTGTAGTTATTATATACATAACACATTTTTTAATGTACCATGTTACATGTTTATATGTTAGGGAGGTTCGGATACTTTTGGTAAGAATCAGACGTACATTTATCGGCTGTCCGTCGCATACGAACACAGTGGAGACGTGCCGGCCATGGGGGCAACGTTGGGGGACCAATCAGAGCTCGGCATTTTGACGTCACGCCGCACTCTTTGCAAAACAGGTGCCGAGTTCGATTGGAAGGATTAGGGGGTAGATGTAACGGCATGCTGCCTTTGTCTTCATTTCCCGTCTTCCTCCAATCAGAGTGAACAGGAGCGTCGTCTGCTCCCAGAGAGAAAAGAGCAGACGAACGTGCCTCAAAACACCTACCAGAAGCTTTTTTTCTTTTTTGGTGTAGCCGTTGTTACGTTGAAATACAAGGTAGTTAGGTTGGGAGACAAATAACGACGTTAATAGTTTAAACGCAACTATAGTAAAAGCGTATAATACGGGAAACGATAGAACCACATACATCACATTCTGACAAGGCTTCAGATAGGCAGAAAAGCTTGAGCTATACGATTCATTTGGCTCGATCGAAATTCGTTTGCAAAGTGCGTTCAGCCGGACGCAAGCAGTAAAACTTTAATTCGATTACCAAAGGTCTCATGGCGTCAGCGGGTGTGACACTTAGTGCCATTCACTCGAGAGCAGTCGCACTTATTGAGAGTCGGCGGATGAAAATGAGGGACCACTTTGGACGAAATAAACGACTTTTCGCGACCCTTGAGCGAGATATGCGTCTCGCGCTAATCACTCGTGATTAGCGCAAGGCGTAAATCTCACTCAAACGCATATCTCACAAAACTCGGTCTCGTAAGATATGCGTTTTTTTTTTGTTTTTTTTTGTGGGGGGGAGGGGGGGGGGGTGGGGGCGGTGCGGACAACGATGCATTTTTTACATGCAAGACAGTTGTTGTTGGTTTGAAAGTAAATGGAGCACACTTTATCAGTGCGAGAAACGTTCAAACTGCGATCATGCAGTGCTAGCCGATTGTTTGCTTCGCTTGTCTTCGTTTTCTTTTTCTACATGAATTGGCGCATACATCAATTTTCAAGCCAAATTTAACGGGGAACTGAATTGGTGCACAGGCCGTGACGTCAATTTTTCCGCTAAATTTAGCGGGGAAACTGTTTCCGTGGCCAAGAAACATGATACCTATATAGCTGAAAATCTTGAGTAGTAGCGCAGTAATGCTATCGAATTAGAAACAAGGAACGCCGCATAAAGTGGTATTGATGCTTTATTGCAGAGTGGCGGGGTTGCCACTCCGGAATTAGAATGATTTCGGAATCATTGTACACTTTCGCGCCCTCGGGATAGAACGGGAACGGAATGGCGGCAGCACGGGGAAGAATGGAATAAGAGTGCATGCCTCTTGCCCGGAATGGAGTGGGAATGGAACGGGCTCGGTTCTTACGCGTGCTCTGTCCATCTTCAGCTATTGGCTGCGCCCCACTGGCGCAGTGCTGTTGCACGGTCTAAGTGGCTCTTAAAGGGATACTGAACCAAAGAATTTAGTGCCCATTATAAGTGGCGCACGTTCTTTCCACGAGCCAGCAGCCGCCAATGTGCGCGAGCACACGCAACGAAAATGACGTCAAAGACCTCCCTTCGCGGTTAAGATGACAGTGAAATGAATGGGCTTCGAGCCAAAGGAGAACAAATACAGGCTTTTCATCTCTACAAGTGAAAGCTACGTGCTTGTTAGACCAAATAATCGCTTACCTTTTACACCAGACACCACAGTGTAGATGAAAAACTTGTCTTTAGTCACCTTTGGCCCGAAGCCCACACATTTCACTGTCATCTTAATCGCGAATGGAGGTCTTTGACGTCATTTTCGTTGCGTGTGCTCGCGCACACTGGTGGCTGCCTGGCTCATGAAAAGAACGTGCGCCACTTATTATGGACACTAAATTCCTTGGTACAGTATCCCTTTAAAAGAATATCATTGTACTTTAGGTGACTAACGGTTTGATTGTCTGACAGGCTCATGTTTTTACGAGGATGAAAGTGGCGCGCCCCCCAGTCAGCAATCAAAACTGAAAGTTTGTTAAGTAACAAGGTGTCGTTCCTGGCGACGCGAGACGCGACAAAGAAGTTCTTGAAACCACGCATAATTAGCACGTAGCTTTTAATCCATCAGATCTGCTACTGCTTCCGTATGAAACAAATAAATAATTTTATTGAAAATTAAAATTCGCGAGAATCATACGGCGAACGTAAAAATCTAAGTTTTAAGACAGGTTTCCTGATATGGTCATACATTCCTTCGTGCTGGCACCATAGTGATTGCGATTTGTCAGCGGTTTTGTGTGCTTGCAGCAGTGCATAGGAATTTGAGGCAGCTGGTATACACGACATCGCTTCTGACAGCATACTATAGTGGTGCAGTTGTGCAGGTACGCTCGAAGCAGTGAGCTAGATAGCTTCTTGCGCCACTCACGAACTGAACACTTTTACCTAATCAAATAAACAGCACGCTGACCATGTATGCATGGAGGGTATACAATTCGTTTGGAAATAAAATGTGTGGTTTTTTTTACCACACATTTTACCAGCCTTTTTACGCTTGATCGCGCCATCGATGTCCGCGCAGTGACACCAAGAGCCACGAAGCGCTTCGTGGGACCATTGCTTGGCTTAGTAGATTGAGTGCTTTTGGGGAAGCATTTCTGCAAACGTTTGCCGCTGTCTCTGCACTGAATAGACCCCTTTCGAAAGTGCGCACTCTGTTGGAAGCTGTGGAATCCCTTCACAATGGCGGACGCACAAGACACCGCCAATGTAGGAACCTTAGAAACCGTACTAATGGAATTTCATTTCTAGCTTGTGCAGTGTTAGAATTTCAAACTCTGTGGTGTCGCGTTTTCCGCCATTGTGCAGTGGTTCAGACCTTTTAACAATGGGCGCGTGAATTTCGAAAGGGGTCTATAACGTCCTCTTTATGTTCCTTTTTTGTTAACACAACGTAGCTGTCAAGAGATATTTTCCGCGTCTAGGAATTGGAGGAATTGGAGGCCATTCTAGGACTGGGAATGGGCTCGGTGCCTCCATTCCTAGTAGTTGAAAGGAATGGAATTATAGGGAACTCTCATTCCCCGGAAGAGAGGTGGAATCGAATGAAGGGTGCCCATCAGCCAAACTACTTTATTGTCTTTTGGTTTTTTGATAACGTATTTGTGGATGATAGTATCTTCTGGTACTCAGTGGACTCTCACCTATAAAAGTCCATGTGAGACGTGCACGAGTCTTTTCACTTTACACAGCTACATGACGCTCAACTCCGTTTCAGCTTACGAGGAACCGCAACGGACGCTTCAAGACCCCGAAGCCAAGCCAATCCATGTCTCGGAGTTTGTCACGTGATCTTCCGGTTGGCCTGAGCGAGGCGCGGAGCTCGAAGTCACGTGCCGCCCGTGAATCGCGGGATTGGCCAAAGTGGCTCGGGTCCCTTGTGGTCCATCGTAACATATAGAAAAGGTGAACGCAAAAGTATATTATTGCAATCCTGAAAAGTAAATGTCTCGAAGCCCACGTGTTGTTGAGGAGTGTACGTAACTGGATTCAGGAACGGTTCTCAGAACACTTAGAAGTTTTAGTTTATTTTCGTTTTAAAGACACCGCCGCTGCAGCCGACTTCAATATTTACCACCGGCGTTTTCTCCAGTCAGCTTGTAGCTAAGACAATGAATACCGTTCTGGTTCTAGTCTCACTTCTAGTCATCTTTCCGAATTTGCATGTTGGCTCAGAGGCTTGGACAGCTGGAGCCTACGTAAAGGTGAATAATGGTAGGTTGTAGTTGAAATACTTAGTGGATTTTCCTTTTTCTTCCTTTAGGAGTGAACAGCTCTCGGGCTTATAGCTTTTTGTGGAATTTTTACCGTCGACCTTCGCGATACAAAAGTTGTACAAAGGGGTCCTATACGGCAATACAGAGCTTATCGGTAGACGAAGACGCCCGAGCCGACGGGTTGTGGAAGAGTGCACGGCGTGTTATAGTCCGTAGAAGAGATGCTACTGCGTATGCTCTGAACGGGTCTCAGAGTCCAGTATAGACAAAGACGGCAGCTCACAGAAGGCGATTATTGGGAAGACTCGTTAGACGAAAAATCGGCCGAAAGTGCACGAAGAAGAAATAACAGCATTTTTTTTGTTAAACCGAAACGTGTTTTATGGCCTTTATCCCCGTTGCAGGTTAAGAAAAGCAGGGCAGGCCCCTCCCACAAAAACTCTCCACTTTTGTGCACGTTACCAGTGCAAACACTTGAGAGGAGGCGAGATCCTCCTCGTCCTCTCCCCAGTGTTCTCGCCGCCAAAGTGGAAAGAGTGGCGGGCTTTGCGGGAGGATTGTTCCCCGCTTTTCTTCCCCTGAAACAGGGCATGATCACTTCCTGCCACGCCGTTCTCTTGGGGGAGTGCTACGTCAGAGCTTGGACTAAACCCTCCCTGGTTGAACGCGAGCACAAGCCGATCGATTTCGCAGCACTCGTGCCCGAACTGTGTCCCGTGATGGCCTTCGGTTGGTGACGTCGGAAGTTCGGCACTATGGCCTTGCGTCTAAGGTTAAGGTACATCTCACCGATCGGTACACCTTAACCCACTTTGTTAACAAAAAGTTTGCCTAACGTGCTGACTATCGTGGACGGAAAATGCCTAGATTGTCAAAAGATAAAAGATTGCGAAAATACAACTGTTTAAAAAAAGAACGCCTGTGGATGGGTAGACAAAATAAAAATATCTAATGGCGGGTGTTTCTGTGAATGACAGGCCCAGCCAGTGCGATAAATGTTTGTGTGATTCTTCTAAGATGCATTCTTGAAGTGATCGTTTCATATTATATTCGCCCCATTTAATGGAAATACGAAACTATAAACATCAGTGGCGAAACTTGTCTACCCGTAGTTGCCCAAACGAACATAACGAATGTCTCATGACAAACTATTTGGTGATATTGGCATCGGACATAAAAACTTAGGCCTTGTCAACGTATTTGACAGAGACCACGCTAAATTATTCGGAGAGTGTATCCATTATCTTGGCCACTACCTAATCTATCATTTGTGCTCTTCCAGAAGTATTCACACGCAGTAACAAATTCATACCGACTCTCGAACAATTGTAATGTTTGCCTGATTTGCAAGCAGCTAGCTCCACATCCTTAAGATCCTAGGTGAATATATCTTAGGGAGGGCAGCGGCATACACCATGAATGGTTCTAGAAGACAAACGTCGTTCCATAGTTGCCTTGCTGGATGGCTGCACGACTCGGTACGTTGGAGACGGAACAGCAAGCGGCACCACAGGGACAGGGGCTGGACTGGACATGGGTGACGGTCCGTAAGAAACAACAGTAGGTGACATTGCTACTGGGGAGACATACGCGTTCCCGTACGGATACTGGAAAGGGTACTGGTATCCGTACGCAGGACTCGTCGTCGCCACGGCTCCACCGTAGAAGTTGACGTTGGTGAAAGATAACGCGGACTGCTGGTTCTCAGCCGAGGAACAGGGCATGATGGACGGAATCGTTGGCACGACAAGCGGATGGATGGCTGGAATCACCGGGATTGGAGTAGCGCAGGGCTGAGACTCAGTCTTGATTATGGAGTGAGTACGAACCAGGTGTGGTAGCGGTGACGTCGCGGGCACGGTCGAGCTTGTCCGGAATGTCTTGCCTCGAGCGAAGTGACTGGGATGTACTACTGGGAGTGAGTGTTTTTGTCGAGTTTCAACTGGAACTGGAACAGGAATGGGAACTTCGACTTCGATTATGTTGTTTTTAGACGGCCTGGTCTGCGGCGACCCGTGCATCCGTGAGATTTGGCATCTGGATTCCATTGAACAGCTAACTTAGAAGGAATTTTGCGACTGATGAACTCATGAATCGGACAATTTCACGCGGTTGTTTCCTCATCGTCCTTTTCTTCTGAAATTCGGACAACATATATTCGCTGTCACCGGAGTGACACTTAATGTTCTACAATTTTTTTATTTCTTTTAAAAAAGAGACTCTTTTTTTTCACAAAATCCTGCTCGCCAATCGGCGAAGGACATTTCTTGAAACAAAACAAGAGCGAACCTAGGGTTCAGCCGTGATCAAGAGATAAACAAATTGGGTTGTGTGTACAGCCTAGAAACTTGGTCTGCCTCAACGGGCGACGAGTCTCCCAGCTGTAGATGAGCAATTTAGCCAGTGCAGTACAACCGCGAGCCTGGGGTCTTTAACGTGCATCACGCAGTAGTGATACACGACCGCACGCCGGTACGATGCTCATCCAGATCGAAACGGGCAGGGGTGGGGATTGAGCCCAGGATCCTTGGTTCTGCAGCGCGAGCTTTCGCTCCACGTCCTCCAAGCTGGTGTGCGCTAGACCACTCGGCCACCGATCCCCCCCAATCAAAAGATATACAAACAGCGGAGCGCGTGCTTACTTGAAGCCACAATGCCAGTGAATTATTAGAGAATGGTGCCCCTTATCAACATAACTGAAATAGATTCAATCAAATGACTAAGCGGCATCTGTCACTAAAATACGCAGTTCATGCGGCTGCTGAATCACTCGTCATGGTGACACGAATTCCTATCAAGCAGCGGCGTAACTCTTGCTGCCGGCCACCCAAGAGCACACTGTAAAGATATCGCGGTTGGCGATGAATCGGAGGAGTGAAATCAATCGCGATGAATAAATAAAAAAAGACCCCAAAAAACCTTGACTCTTGCGTTAAATTCTGTCGGCATTAGGTGCTATGAGGCAATTTATACTCCGTCTCACTATAAATAGACGCTCCCACGCCAAACTATCTTTTTTCTCTTTTTTGTTAGGCAATTTATTATGCTGTCGCCACACTACTCAATCAATATTTTGCTCCAAAGTCACGTATCTTTTTTAATAATGCAAGAAAACTCACTGCTCCGAAACCAAAACCGAAACATGAGCACGGAGATTCATGGCCGACTATACGTACTGAAGAGGAGGGGGAAATGTGAAGGAAGAGGGAGTTGCCGGAAATCACGTGGCTATCGCTCCCTACCCAGTTTTTTTTTCCGTTCCCCACTTCTCTGGCGTGTGAAGCAGACGACGACGACGACGAAGTTGCAGGCACAGTTAGTCGTTCGATTGTTTCGCACTTATGTCCCTCCGGCTCGCTGTTCTACGCTAGACGACATAGCGTCGTCTAGCCCGCGGTACGTCGCCATATTGAGAATGACGTAGTACACGTGCAACATTTTTTTTCACTCAACGTATTTGCAGCTTCTTTGAAGCCCCCAAAAATATTCGCAACTTTCACGACCTATAGGGGGCGCACTCGAGCCTATCAAAATGGCTGTCATCTGGATGATCGTCGTAGAACAGCGGTACGAGGCTGGGTCTGCGACGCGTAAGTAAATCTAGTTTTGCTATATACGAGCAGTATCAGAGCCTTACGTTATTTTTTCACGCCAGGAAGGCGTAAGCAAGCCCATTTATTATGAGGCTAATCATCCAGGAGCTAGGGAGCGCGATTCTCACACCGTGGTACCACCATCGCTGAAAGTTGCGAATGGTTCATACTATTTTCCATCGTTAACATTCACTGTGTGCATTAGATGACCCACGACTGAATATATTGCTGCGAGCATGATTGAGAAGGAATGCTTCTCCGTACGTCTAGAAGATTGGAATTTACTCCTACCACGAGTGTAAAAGATAAGAAGGCCTTGCCGAGCATCTCACTGCCGAACATTCTAGGCCGAATATTTGATATGGTGGATAACGAGCCCAACGTGGCCTTGTCTACTCAAGGCCGGTTCTCACCAGGTTCTCACATGCAGAGAAGCGCTGATGTACGCTGCTCACCTGTCGTCAGCTACTTATCGTCTGCCATGAGCAACAGTTTTGAAGCTGCAATACGAAGCTGGTGAACGCTTCCGTCAGCACGCGCTTAGAACGAGGTCAGCACTATGCTTGCAGCGCTCAGCTGCATGTGTGCGCAGGCCTTCACTCTTTCCCGACGACGAGGCGCACTCTCTCTCGCCGTCTCGCTGCTCCAATCAGCTGTCATGCCGACGCCACGACGTTCGCTTCTGGTTTTCTTGACGCTCGTTCCTTGTTCTGTTTCTGGCAGAAGTTCGCCGATTAAGCTTTCAGTTTTAATTTACGCTCGTCAAGCGTTTTCCATCCGCGACATTTCTGGTGGAGGTCAGAGGGAACTTTCCATGCACCTTCCTCGTAGGCCTCTGAGGAGACGCCGGACCAGATCGATTTCAAGCCCCGGAGAACTTCCTTGTGTGAAGCCAAGCCGCCGGAATTTGGTTATCGGTGAAATAACCAAGGAAGAACTCGACGAACCCCGAGTTGTTTTCCCAGGGCCAGCCGACAAGACCCCTACTGCTGCATTCCCCGTTGTGTTCCTGACCGTCACACCTCGTACGCCGACGTCTTTCCACGGCGATGTCTACGAGGACATGGAAGACTGGACGCAGCAGTACAAGCGAGTTACCCGTCACATTGGGTGGACGCCGTAGCAATTCCCGCTGAACGTCTACTTCTCTATCCAGGGAACCGTGGGGCGAAAGCTCGTGCTGCAGAACTCAGGGATCCTGGGTTCAATTCTCCCCCTGCCCGTTTCGATTTGGATGATCATCGTACAAGCGCGCGGTCGTGTATCACTACTGCGTGGTGCACGTTAAAGACCCCAGGTTAGCGGTTGTACCGCACTGGCTAAATTGCTCATCTACAGCTGAGACACCAGACGCCCACTGAGGCAGGCTAACTTCCGGCTGTACAAACATACACACAACAATTTGCTCGAAGAGGGTCTATTCACTCCGTCTCGCAGTGCAATGTGGAATAACCGAAAGGTCTCCTGCGATTTTTCGAAAACCTACATTGTACAGACTGTACCCCCAGAAAACTATAATTTTTTTTTCATCGCAAAAGTAAATTACGAATTGACGAGCTCTCCGTTTCTGCCGAAACGTAGCGCTACCGATCCGAACCAGGTGCCAAAGTTTGGAAACGAACTGTCGAACATTTCCAATGGTAAAAAGGTTGTGCCGATAGCGCCCGGAAAAAAACACGGATCTAAATGGCGTCATCTATATACAGGGTGTCACAAAAAAAAATTTACAGGGTTTTTATTTCCGCAAAAATAAACTAGGCATTGCCGAACGCTCATTCTCCGCCCAAAGGTAGCGCTAGAGGTCACAACCAGATGCCAAAGTTTCAGCCCGATCCGATAACGTAATCAAAAGTTATAAGTGATTTTCTGAAAATTTCAGTGGGAAAATGGCGGCCGACGGAGTTTTCGATTACATGGGGCTCTATGGCATCAGAAACTGAAAACGGGCAAAAATAGGCTCCATTTTCCCATTGAAAGTTTCAGAAAATCACTTATAACTTTTGATTAAGTTATCGCATCGGGCTGAAACTTTGGCATCTGGTTGTGACCCCTAGCGCTACCTTTGGGCGGAGAATGAGCGTTCGGCAATGCCTACCGTAAAATTCCGAGCAAGCGCCCCCACCCGAGCAAGAGCCCCCCCCAACTTCACCTCTAATTTCACATTTCCGCGCCGTTGCGGGAAAGCGCCCCCCTCCCCGCTCCGCACCCGTATCACGCACCGCGCTGACCGCGCCCAGGCAACACTGGCCTGCGAAGTTCAGTCCCAGAATCCAATCCAATCCAATCCTACTTTGCAGCCCGATCAGCCCGGTCACTACGCGCCACTGTCGTTTTGTTTTGGGGATGTCAGGTCTTCTATGCGTTCTTACACAGTGGCAAAGAAAATCGAGGTCGTCCAATGGGATTGTGAAAACGAGAAAGACGCACAACAGACGTACGTCTCGACCGGATACGGAATTGGGACAAGAATTTTGACAATTTGCTACAGTCAAGCTATGGGAAAGCCGAAGTTCGACGAAAGCTAAGTAACGGCGCGCCGGTGTTCAGTGAATACGTGGACAACGCGCTCTTTTAATACCTGGAGCGCGAAGGAAGTGCAGAATGAGCCATTAGCAACCGGCTTCTTTCTGAAGAGGCTGTCAAAATAGCCAACGGCATGCACTCCGGAAACATCGCGGAATGCTGCGAACTTTTTTTTGCGGCCGACTCTGGCGTGGTTTTGAAAGTGATTAACATAGCAGTGACAAATCTTTGGCCTAATAAAGTCTATGTTCTCAGAGATAAATAAATATTAAATCTGCACTTCGCTTTTTTTTTTCTTTTTCTGGCGGAACACTTTTGTCGTCGCCATCTTGAATTTTGGTGCCGTTCCGGGATAGCGCCCCCCCTACTTTGCAGGTAATTTTGACTTGCGTGCGGGGGGGGGGGGGGGGGGGGGGGGCGCTTGCTCGGAATTTTACGGTAGTTTATTTTTGCGGAAATAAAAACCCTGTAAATTTTCTTTTGTGACACCCTGTAGAGAACGGGTCCCATTTTCCAAATTGAAATTTCAGAGAATCACTTAAAACTCTCGTGTAAGGTCCGAATCGTTTGTGCTATATATAGGCTGAAACTTAGCATGCGCCATCCATTCTAATCTTTGGGAGAAGTGGGGAGGGAGGGGGGGGGGGGGACGCGCTGCACAAATAAAATTATCTCAATAATGGAAATAAGAGCAGTGTTAAGCTGTTAACTTTCACGGTGTTGGTTTAAGGACGCAATGGCTACAAGCTTCCAACATTCTCTCAATACACACCATTAAAATTAACGCTGAAAACCGATCATCCTGGGCGTGACGTCACAGGTAGCAAGCGCAAGATGGAGCCACCGATACGTCTAGTCTCCAACATAGCGCAGCATAATTTTTATGCTGGAAGAAGCTTCATGTTCCACTGCCGGGCTAGAAAAGAAAAAAAAGTTGCAACAAGCAAGGATAGATTGAGCAGTTAACTTCCCTCTGTAAGATTATTAGTTCAGCCGTAAATTGCTTTTATTTAGAACTTAATTAAAAAAAGAAAACCTTGCTTATCTTGTTGCGGCTTCGCTGCCATCTTACAGATGGTGGCATGGTGACACAGATACGTGAGGCATGAAGCGTGGGACCGCTCTCAGCCGCTGGAAGAACCTAGCGATCGCAACCCCCCCCTCTTCAAGCCCAGTTGAATATGGTCTCCATTTATCTGAACATTTATCCGAAATTCCTGGAAAAACGCGTTTACGTCCTTCAGAAATGTTAAAACAGTCAGCGACTGAGTAGAACGATATCGTCTGGGCCCCTGACACCGTGACTCAGAAAGCAGAATTTTCGAATCCAGACTATCACCAATAGTGCCAGCTCTGTGCGAAGCACCATAATGGTGGCATCTCCAAGAAATGCTGATACTCTAAGCCTAGCGGAGTATCGGCTCGTGTCTCTACATCTAGATCTGCTTTAATTTTTTTGTTTAAACTATATCGATGACAATACAGTAACACACTAGCTTAACCGCCGTCTGTTTCACAACGACACGGCATGCAGCGTATACGAAGGAATTTGTTTTTTCTAAATAAGAAATACGTGTTTTAAAAGAAAAACAAAGGTCTGTGCATAGGTTTATGATGCTGCATTAATTTCCGTAAAACTACGGCCGCAGCTGAAGAAACGTCCATGGACTCTTGCCATATGACGATGTTGGGTGCGTGAGAAGCAAATACCCGTGGCTCGGTGTCCGGTAGAGGCAAGCGTGCAGCTATCTCCAAGGCGCAAATGCCGAATTTGTGCGATTGTTTTAACGCTTTCCCGAGCCGCAGAGCACGCGAGCTCGGCCGCTGTCCAGGGCGACGAGTGAATATTGTGGAATCCCGGTTGCCGGAGCGGCGTCTGTCGCCGTTTCGATCAGGCGGGGGTGCGTCGCGTTGAAACGAGCAAACGGGCAAGCCAACAGATAAGAAAGGACGCGCGTGCGCGCTGCGTGGTTCTCGGCAGCAGGCGGCTGCGTGACGTCCGCCTGCTGCCGAAAACTTGGTCCCTTTCGTGACATCGACCTCTCATCTTTGCACCCCCTTCCAAGCGCGGAAAAAAAACCTATGAGGAGCGCAAGTTCGTCTGCTTCTTTTTGCAGGGATTGTGGTGACGTCAGAGAGGCGCCGAGCTCTGATTGGCTCTGTTTAAAGGATAGTGGGTAGACCTCGAGGCAGCTTGCTTTGAGGTCTATCCACTGTCCTTCAATCAGAGCCAATCAGGTCGGCGTCGTTCCGACGTCACCACAACCCCGGCGCACGAAGCAGACGACTTGCTCTGCGTATAATCCTACGTTAAAAAGGAAACAAAAAGAACAGCAACAAAAACTGTGCGACACGGGCGAAGTGGACACAGAAAGAGCTCTCTGTGTGCACTTTAACATTTGTGCTTTCTGCTCATGGCACCAACAAGCACAGCCTCAAACCCAGACAATACAGATAATCTTTGTTAGCCTTGACTACCTTTGTTTGAACAATTTTCATTACATTAGTTAGTTGTTTGTGTATTACAACTAGGGTTCCACGTTTTCGGTTTCTATTTTTTCGAAATTCGGCGTACTTTTCTCGGTGTTTAATTTAAAATTAATTTTTCGTTTTTTTTTTTACGGCGTATAATTATGTCCACGAAAGTTTATCGGCTTTTTTCGGTGAATATAAAATAAACACCAACGGACACCGGATCAGATGATCCTTGTAGGTCTGATATTTGTGATCACTCAAAGAATAACGGCACAGATACATTGAAAAAGAGATGAACACTTTATTTGCCAAATGTGTGCAACTTTAAAGAAACAAGAAAAACACACAGAAGTACAAACAAGTCAGATATGAAGCCTATTCCAAAAAAACGTGAAACTTCACCTTCTGTACATCAGGATTACGTGATCGTATTATAGTACGCACACACATGTACTTTCCCAGGTTCTCCTCGTTGATCCGCACTCTTTCTTTCCTGTTAATATGACCCTGAGCTTCGAGAACGCCCTTCAACGCTAACACTGGACACTGGCAGGCTGAGGAGATGAAGCGCTGCCTGAGCCAAAATCGACCAATGAACCAATAGACCTATTGCTAAATTACCCAAGCATCAAGGAGAATGATGGGAATGTATGGACACGCGCCACACGCGCTCGCCTTCCCCGTATAAAAGATTCGAAGTAAAACACCAAAATAAAGCGTTGACAAGCGCGCGTGCAAATGCCATTTGTTTTAGACATTTGCTTTAGAAAAGCTACTACTGCTGACGCCAGCACGTGCAGCGCGTGTAACTACACTCAGAGCATGCTCCCTGGCGCTTGGGAATTTCGCAAAAGGTCTATTGTGACCGCCAAAAGAGGCACGGTGTGACGTTTAGAAGCTCAACACAACATGCAGAGCTTGCATGAAGTCAGTCTTTCTTACAACGAGTTTGAAAACACGCTCGTACATGGCGAAGTCATGGGGCATTTCGGACTTCACGTTCCGACCGATGATTCGAACATTACACTAAAACGTCGTGATGGAACCCGTGTATCCATACATTCAGACACGTTTCGATAGAAACTGTCGTTCCACTTTTTCGCCACGGCTCTGCGGTACGACTGGAAGGTCAAAGTGACCTTTTCCGGTTAAAACTGAATTTTAGAAAATAGATTCGATGTACTTTTATCGGTTTAAATCTAAAATGCCGAACCTAAAAACTGACCTTTTTCGGTTAAAACCGAATTTCCGAAAATGAATTTGGCGTACTTTTATCGGTTTTTGTCGGTTTAAACCGAAAACTCCAAACCCTAATTATTACAGATAATATCATCTAAACCGGTGATTACTTGGTTTCCTTTTTATGGTCTTTCTAACAGTGACTGTTCTCATGCATTATTAAAAACGGACCCAAACTAGCGTATGGCTACGGGCCCAGGTGGTTTCTTCAATAATCTTTACTGTTACTAACGAAAAATAAGACCAACCTGAATCTGAAGAATAGCCTAATTTCGTTGATGCGTTTTTGTGATGGCCATAGTATTAAGAAGCGGTTTAGCAGATGACATATACAGCAGCACATACTACTTGTCATAAGCGAAAATTTCTTCGTATCAAGTAGCGAGTGTCTTTTAAGTTCACGTTGAAACCGCAACTTAAAGCGATAAAGAGAGACATATAGAAGAAAGGATAAAACAATCAATTTTATAATTATTCGGACCCAAAGTAAAGTAACTGGGGTGCAGATGACACGTTCTATTAGCGGCGAGATGTTTTGGTGGTACCCTCCTGTGGTTCCCCCTTGTGACGTCATTACTTTGCAAACAACAAGTTCGATGGTGTTTGTTATTAGCATGGTGGAAGCTTGAAATCATTGCGCTCTCAAAGGAACACTGCCAACACCGTCAAAAGTAAAGTTCTTTCATTCCTCTTATTTCCGTCGATGATAAATCCCCTTTCCGACGTCATAGTCAGCGTTCGGCCAATCGTAGAAGGCCGACCACAGCGACGCTTTTGGTCGCGCACGGGGCTAATAATTTAATTTTGTCCTTCTAGAAGTACTCTAGCAATATAAATATTTATCAGTAAGAGTGGACATTGAAACGGGCTCTCTTGTTTACGAATTGCTTCGCTGGGAAAACAGTGTAGTTGTTTCTTTGAAGGTCGAACAAGACGCGTTGTTTTCGAAACGCGCATTTAATTCACGTGACAATGTTTCGAAAAGAAAAAAAGACACAACCGTGTTTGTCAAGGGCTATAGACGTTTTCTGCTTCCTGTCGTTCTCAGCTACGTGGGTTCTGTATCTGGTATGCGGGACAAAAAAAAAAAACAAAAAAACATTTTAACCTGGAATATGCGAGAAATAATAGGTGAGGAAAAGCAGAAATGTGTGACAATTACGCATTTTTTCGTAAACACCTTTCAGCGGCGTGGAAAGACCAAAATGATGTTTTACCTCATACCAGAAGTGAAGACATTCAAGATGGCTGCGCCATGGAGGAAAATGCATATACTGCTTTCCACGGGTCGTATTTCGGTTATAAAATATTTTCATAAAGCGATAACAGCAAAGTACACGAATATAACCAAATTCAAGCGAATAACTTTTAGGTGAAACTTGTAAACTAGTGGTCTTAATTGTTCTTAATTTGGGAACGAAACTTGTGCCAACGCAATTTACGTTTGTCTTATTGTTAAAGCGGCTATATCGTTAATTCATTGTTTCTCACCGCGATTGCAGAAATAAATGCTGAAATATCGTCAGTTGTCCCTTTTCCAAATTAGATGTTAAGAATGTTTAAGATGTTATAGATGAAGAAAGATATCCAAAGAAAGGCAATAAGATTGTGCAATGGCAAAATGTGTGGCTAAGAATACGAGGAAATGGCTTATTTTGTTGGAAGAGAATATAAGCAGAAATTCGATTTGATGCAGGGAAAGTTATCTGGGATAAATCATACACAAAACAAAACGTAATAGGGTGATAACGTAAATTAAGCGCGATAAAGGCGATAGCGTAAATTTTGTTTGAGCATGTTTGTGTTACAAGCAGATTCGCGTTCACTTAAAATAAGCTCGGTCATTCTGCTATACCAGTGAAAGGTTGTTAATGCGGTCGTGGTTGAAGAGCAATTCTTGGTGAAAAAATATAATCCCATCCCATTTCAAAGCCCTATAGGGCGGATTCGGATAGTTGGCACAGTGGCGCCCCCTTTGGAAAAGGGTCTATTGCGCCGGGGGTCAGACATCGAGGTCATTAGCTGGGGCACTGCACCGGAAATAAGAAATCGATTCCCTAAGAATGCAGCAAATGAAGCACTTAAAAAAAAAAAAGGAAAAAGAAAGTCCGAGGACACCTAAGCACTTCATATGAGTTGTGAATGCGAAAGCAGGAACGCCATTCTGCCGCTTCCTTAGTTCGTCTGCGGCGTAGTGGCGTGGACGGCCACGTTTCGCCGGCCGACGGCCGAGCGCGCGCTTTCGTGAAGTGGCCGCGCCACGCTGAGCTCGGCCGTACGGCCTCTCTGGAGTCTGCCCGGACGGGCTCTGTTGGCTGTCGGCCGCGCCGCTGTGTGCGCTGCGCCGCCGTGGAGAGGGCTTCCCTGGTGGCTTGTTTTGAAATTACGCCGCACGAGAGCCCATCGGAGCCTCGTTCCTTGATGACCCGCGCCAGCCAATGGGAGCAGAATCCCCAGAAATCGGCTTCACTTGGGAAAGGCTATTTTAGGATCCGTTCGGCCAACGTTTCGCGTGTTTTCAAATTTGATGACGTTGGTTTGCTCCATGGTAATGTTAATTTTTTTTTGCATTAAAAAAAAAAGAAAAGCTAGCGACCTTCACCTTCCAAGTCCCGTAACGCATGGAACGCAGTATTTAAGAATCAACCGTTTAACTCAGCCTAGAATTTGTTTCGTAGAGTAAAAAAATATACTGTCTTTTATTAATTGACGTCATATGACCTGAGGTCACGCAACGTGGTTACGTGATATGACGTCATATTTTCATGTAGTGTTCGCACGCGATACCAGACGTAGCGTGAGGTTAGGCAACGCCCTAGGTCGCCTGACGTCACTTTCATCTCTAAATGTAGCGAGAAAAAAAATTAAAGAGGCTTACAATTTTTTTTATAGTGCTAAATTAGAGCGCAGCTGTCTTGGGGGGGAGAAGGGTAGTGTACGGAGGGGAGGGTATACCCCTCCTCCACTCCTCCTCTCCTTCTCCCCTCTCATTTAGCTTCCCCGCTAAATTTAATGAAAAATTTACTCCGCTAAATTTAGCACGAAAATTTCCCGGCTACCTTTAGCGGGAAACGTCCGATAATGCAACGCGCGCTTACGCCGACGGCGACGCCGCACAAGCCGGAAACGAGCGCCTAAGGGCTGCGTTCTAAAATTACGCTTCCAGCTTGTCCAGTGTCTGACGCGCCCTGAGAATATGTGTAACTAAACACCAATTCAATTTTCCCGCTTAAGTTAATGGGGAACCAAACTTGCGCATTTCTAGGCGTGGGAGTTCCGATGAAGCGTGCGTCCTTTCCCATTAAATTTAGCGGATAAGAATATCTGCTAAATTTAGCGGGCACTGCTTTTGCTAGAGCCTCATTTAATCTAAAAGTCAGAGGAGAAGAAATTTTCTTTATGGTAGTTGGTTTTTAACTGATAGCAATTATCTTTTGAGATTCAAAGCCATGATCCGCAAACATATAGCAAGTAAATTAAAGGACGAGTTCGACCCTTATCTCCTTAGTCCTATAACACAGGAAATGCAGTATTTGAGGAGCAATCAATAGAAGAAATAAAGAGTCGGTTTGGGGAGTGAAAAATAATACATATTTTTAGGAATTTTGTCTCAAAATTTAGCAGGGAAGCTGACTTGGGACAAAGGTCACGTGATGTCAATTCTCCCGCTAAATGTGGTGGAAAATGCAGGGACGAATGGACGCCACGGATTGCATTTCTTTTTATGATTGAGGGGTTGCGTAAAAAAGCATTTCATGCATAAAAAAAATCGGTTATAATTTTTATCGGCTTCTCCATGACACAGATTCCGCCGGGCCAAGAAGAAGAAAGAAAGCAAATTAAGCGTTTATTTACCCAGTCATTCCTTTTTATCGGCATCTTGTCTAGGTAGCTACTACACCGCCACCCAACCAATTTCTCTCTCGGCAAATGGCGGGCTCACAGCCTAAGAAAATCACGGGGCTGACCATTACGGTCACGCTGTCCTGCCTCCTGATTCGTTCTTCGGCCATTTTATCTGCTAATGCTGCACGCTTATTGGACTGCGGAACGCTAATGAGATGCGTGGGGCTCGCCCAGGACTCGCCACCCCCTTCGTTTCCTAAGCTGTCAGGAACCATATGCGTTCGCAACAAGGGTGTAGCCCGAAGTGTGTGTGTGTGTGGGGGGGGGGGGGGGGGGGGCTAATATGGCTTTCAGCTCCCCGCCCCCCCCCCCCCCCTTCCATCCCCGAAATGCAGCCGACCCTATATTATACAGATGCATTTTGACCCCCTCCCCCTCCTCCTCTCTGCACTCTAAGTCATGGACATCTTAGCCACCTCAGCGCCCCCCCCCCCCCCCGGCCCCCCGAATAAAATTCCTATACTTTGTCTCATCCTACGATGTACTAAAGGCCAAAGCCATGGGGCGCCAGGTCCAATCACGTTCCACGCTATACTATGACACGCTTAACGTTGATTAGGGGTGGACGAATAATGCTCGAATCCAAAAGCGCCGGATAATTTCTTTAGCTTCGACGCTGCAAAGACCTTATATGTCGTGGCATTCTTTGCGATGTAAAATTGTTGAGTCATTAAGTGCTCTTAGATTCGAACCAGCGTCCACCCGTCCCCTCATCAGTGATCTGAGACCCGGGCACCGATACGTGCATCGAAGCGGAAAACCGCACAATTTCTAAGTGGCTCGTGATTGGACCTGTCGGTCCGTAGCTTTTGCCTTTAGTCCATCGTAGGTTGAGACGAAGTATAGCTACGCCACTGCTTGGCAAATAAAATGAAAAAAAGGAAAAATGATAGTCGTTTACAATCCTTTGTAATGCCGAATTAGAGCGCAGCTCTTGAGGAAGAGGTGGGGAGGGTACGGAGGGGAGAGTCACGTGACGTCACGTGTGACTTCAGATGTGATGTCACGTGTGACGTCACGAGTGTACAATTTTCCCACAAAATTTAGGCGGAAAAGTTTTCGCGCTAAATTTAGTGGAGAAATTTTCCCGCTAAATTAGCGGGGAAATCTTTCCGCTATATTTAGCAGGAAAATACTCAGCTAAATTTGGCGGACAATTTTCCTGCTAGATATAGCGGGAAAATGTCCCCGTTAAATTTAGGGAAACAAATTTCCCGCTAAATGTAGCGAAAAAGTTTCCCGCCAAATTTAGCGGGAACATTTTGCCCTCGTGACGTCACACGTGACGTCATATTGGAAACGTCTCATAATGCAACGCGCGGTTACGCCGACGGCGTCGCCACTTAAGCTGGAGACGGGCGCCTAAGAGCTGCGCTTTAAAACTGGTAGCACTCCTTGGCCATACGTGCTTCGTCTCTACGCATATACAAAATGCACTTTGTTTCGGTTTCAGACATTTTATTAATACGGCGGTTGACTTTTACAACGGCCACCAACTGCGACATGTCGCAAAATAGTACAATTTTGTGATTGATAGTGCGTAAAATTACTCCAACAAAGAAAGATATTTAACGTGATCTGTCTCTCTTATGCTGTTATCAATATTGAAAAATATTTTTTAATGAGTGCTGCTTTGTTGTGGTTCAAGTTATCAAGTTGTCTTTCTCCCCCCCCCCCCCCGTTAAAAATAGTCAATCACTGCAAGGATGTTTTGAATATTTGAAATGCAAAATAAAAACACAAAGGAAGCCGAAAACTGCATCCAAGGTCCTTGGTTTGCGCGGCCATGAACAAACTAACATCTAACTAAACAATCTCAACTTGCCGCTATTTTTTCTTTTTTTTTTCTTTTGAACATACCGGGGTTGAAAACAGTGAACATCCAGCAGGGAATATTTTCAAGGTGACCTACAAAAATGGAGAAAACACTCGTGGATGCGTCATCAGGGATAGGAGCGGCTTATTTACTGCATGATGAAATTCCAGCTGCGGGGTTTTATATTATTGTATATTAATGTAGACAGTAAACCTTTTGATGAAATTCCAGCTGCGGGGTTTTATATTATTGTATATTAATGTAGACAGTAAACCTTTTGATTGCGAATGCGACGTTCGTTGAACAATATTTGCTGAAAATAAATATAATATTTACTATTAGGTTTATTGGTACCGTAGGTTGCTTGTATATATTAGTGTACACGATCCAGACATTTTGCTACATTTCAATTGAGCTCATCTACCCTTTACACGGGTGCCAAATCAAGAGGCATGGTTGTCTGTATTGGGAAAAAAACAAAGTCTGACAAGCTTACTAGTAAATATTCTAGAACATATAGAAATTTTAAAAGATGTATGTGCGTTGCTATATAACCTTACGTGTTCCTGTTATTTCGTTGCAAAAATTCAAATAATTTGTTTTATTAGGGAAACGCTTATCCTTAGAGTTAAATAAATCGTAGTGTATGCAATGTTTGAGCCTTCGTTTTAGTTTTACATTATTTGTTTAGAGATCAATCAAGCTCTTCATTCACTCAAATTGTCATGTTTTAAATCTAGAAATAGCTTGGGTCACATGACAGAAGCACATATAGATACCTCTCTGCAATTATAGCTGCGTAATCGTATGGACAAATACAATTACAAAATAATTATATTATAGTTATAAAAGTGATTCTTGCGGTGCTAGGTGTACGACAGATAAAAATCAGTTGTCCGCTAATTACCCTTTAAATACGTGAGTGTATCCATTCATTGGCACTTAGGAAAAAAAGTAGGTCAGGTTGTTTGATGAAAGCGTAGCAGTTGTCGAAAGTACAACGGGGATATCTGTTTCTTTCACCAGAAGATGGCTGCACTAATGAAGAGAGTGCTTGGTGACATTTCGTGTTCGCAATCTGCTTGCTACAGGCATTGCGGGTTCTTACTTCACTGAACATTAGTGATATTCAACTCGGGTTACGCAATATTATATTTTAACGCGTAACGTTAAGAAGCTCGTGTCGCAGAAAAGCCGGCGTCGGCGTCAGTGGCTTTGTGATGGGAACATCCTTATTGGTCCATAGGGTTCTGACGTCACAGTCACATGTCCTCGCGCGGGAGTTTCATACGACCCAGAATACACGACGTAAATTGAAAGAAAAAAGCTCCTAAAATAAAGGGGGAAAAACGAACAAACAAACATTCGAGTTAAAGGTGAGTTTTCATGTAGTTTGGTCTCGTGAATTTGAATATCACAAGCATTTGATCCGAATGTATCAAAAGACGCGAGAAAAACCGAGAGACCAAACGTTGGGTGTGACGTGATACAAAAAAATCTTGCACGTGCCGTTTGTGAAAGAACGCCTGAGGCGTTTTTGACTGCTCGGGGTAAAGCTTGAGGAAGACGCGGAATGGTTGAGATCTCTGTAGAGTACGTCATAATCCCCTATTCGCACCGAACGGGGCTAATTTGAAGACGCTGTTGTGGCTACTTGGAGCATCAGTCCGAAATATAATTGTTATATTCGTAATCCTGGAAGCGAAATAAAGACGATTTAAGTGTTGTATTTTCCTCAAATGCAGGACCGCTTCAGTTTCCTTTTAAATACATTTTGAAAGACACCAAACTCAGCGTACACAATGCGTAGCCAGGACGTTTTTGCTATGCGGGAGTTTAGCTCCACTGCAAGGAGCGCATAATTAAATCGTATTGTGTTTATTACTTGATGGCAATGCCGGACTAAGGTCTAGCCAAAACCCTGATCTCAGTGTCGACTGCACAAGGGTTTGGTTTTTGCATAAAACAGAGCGTCTTGTGTCTGCGAGAGACAAGCAAATAAATGAAAAGAACGGGCAGGTTTTGCATCGCTGAATGTTAAAACGTAAATACCAATGATTTATAGAATTAACGACTCATGATTGTTTTGAATATTTGCTGCTTTGAGTATCACGACTCTCCATGGAGTGACCGCTAGACAACCTTTTGTTTTATTCTCTCATAAACCGCGAATTTCGAAGACATGTTCCTTGTAACGCAAATCACCCCCCCCCCCTTCCCCCCCCCCCCCCCCCCCCCAGAAAAATTCGACTTTAAAATAAATTTGAAGCACTCACTGAACGTAATTTAATTGAAGACTTAGCTATCTTTACCTAAGATATGACTACGAGTTGTTTGTAAACGTGAATTTTAACTTTCCCTACAACATGAGGAAATTTTTCAGTCCCCAGAATCTTGAATAAATACTCCAATACCGAGTTTTTTTTTAAATTGGTGAATTGAGTATTTTTTAATATATATTTAACACTCATACGACATCGAGTGCTTTCTGATAAATTGGCCAGTCCGCGTTGGTAACTTTATCTATATAATGTCGAGATGGCTATGCTTAGATCAACCCTGTTTAACTATTTTATGCCGCAGTTACGCATTGATTATTGTGGGGTGCTTTTCAAATTTGCTGACAATTCATTTTTATTTAGTGATTAGGAATAGCTGGAGACCTCTGCTCAAGTGAGAGAGCAAGTTTACTCGATAATTACCCATAACACGAATTTATACTTAAGGTCGCATCAGTCGTACATTGCCTTTCCCAGACCTTTTGAGAAAATATTTATTAAACGTGATTTAGAATGCACGCAAAGATTACTTCGTACAGTGAATGGCAAGCTGTATTTTTCATGCTGTAAACGTAAACTGTGTAAAGCAGTATTAGCCGAATTTACAGAAAAAATTCTGGTCTGAAGACATATATGGACGAGCTCTAAATAAATAGACCCTTAAATTACTGCTCGCCTTTTCCAGACAAGACTTTCGTACGAAACCATAAAATCACTTAAGGAATGCATATTTCTTTTGGTTTACATGTGGAAGGTCTTGAGCAGAAACTACTTGCAATTTGTTCGCTGGGGGCTACAGCAGAATGTCTAAGCGTTTCCCGAAACACAGGATACAATGAAAAAGAGCAGCAGTATTCATTTTATGCATCACTAAAACTTCAATAATGATGTTAAGAGTAAGCCAAAACATTGTGATATAATGGGAACGTTCAAGAACATGAATGTGACATTGAAGAAAAGACAGACGAAAAAGTCGAATATCTTTCGATGAGTCGACGTCCTTTTAGGCCTAATATTTCTCAAATAAAAATATAAGAGCGTGCACGCCCATGACATCTATTCTTAGTGAAACAACCTATGATCAATAAACATGACAATACTTTTTTTTGCCGACATTCTTTTTTAAATTGAAAATAAATGCCCTAGGCACATACAATTTTGCTTACTGGTTTGACAAAGAATACGTATAGGTGGATGTCTCGGCTCATAATGATATTAAAAGTTTTCTTTCTATCGTTTGGTCTAGGTAATGCCACGTTCTCAAACGTTAGCTTCTTGTTTTCACAACTCGCGTCATATTGTGACGAAGTTTCGGCTTTCTACGATTCCTAGCCTATTCACGCGGGCAGAAAAAAAAACAAAAAAAAAACCGGAACACGTTATTTCCCACAGATGGCGTTAGATGACGTCCATCTTTTTGTCGAAAAGCAATGAGGCCGGCTACTAGAATAAAGGCATTTTTGGGTATTGTAACTATACGGATTATGTATCCGCATAATTACAGTTCCCACTCCAGCGTTGACGCATCTCCAAAGCATGATTTACAAAGCAAAATCCCTTTCTGTAAACAGAAAAAAGAGAAAGCTGTTATTGCGGAAAACAGAAACAGAAGGACGGGCAGTATTCGTATCATCAAAGCGAAAAAAAAAAATAAGAAAAATGTGCAACTTTTTGGAAAACATCACGTCATAGATTTTCGAGGTCTGCAACTATATAAGCAACAAGGAGTCTCTAGTTAATCCCGGCCTAAGTGGACTCCATCATCAAGCCAGCAATCATGATCGGTCTTATTTCTGCCGTCACCGGTGTCCTGCTGCTCTTCATATCTCAAGCTTCTGCAGGCGACGACCGTAAGACTGTATTTGCCGTAGCGTTGTTTAAAGAACCACAGCGCTTAATTATGTTGTTATTCAATGCGATGCAATATCTCCGCCACGTCATTATATTCGAACTACTTGGGCTAATATTTCGCTTATACTTTTATCAGTTTAAAACCCGGCAATATCCTTTATTCCCACGAAATGAATTTGACGTTCATGAAAGGAATATGCGAAGTGTCGGTTTTATTTAACTTTTGAGACATTCTTTTGTACATTTATAAATTAGCGAACAAGCCTTAAGAATGTTTTCACGAGTAATCAGTAACAGCTTCTCCTAAAATGTGTTTAGACTTGCAACGGTACTAGAGAATGGAATGTTTCATTTCACAAAGGACTCCTTTTTTTTAACCCACAGCATCATGCATTAATACAACTCTGCCTAATCTTCTTGGAATTGGTAAAGTAAGTACATATTTTTTGTCTATACTACACATATATGTGATATTTACTTCGCAGCGAACGCCACTGTTGTGTGCACCGCACCTTGGCAATAGTTCGCAAAATATGATTTCATCGGCGATGTTTGAATGCAGTTTACGTTGAATGCTAACATTTAAGTTTCTCGCAGTGTCTTGGAACAGACGGCGACATATGCTCAAGCGAAAGCGTAAGTTTAATCCTATTACCTAATTTCGCAAATACCTTTTGGTTTAGTGTGGCTCCGAAATAAGAAAAAAAAAAAAAATTGGGTTTTTCAGGATGCACTTTAGTGTACAAAGTATAAAAACCAAGTGTGAGAAATATAAGTTTGGCCTTTTATCTGTAAATGTAAACTACGCGGAGAAAAAGGCGGAAGTTCCTGACCCCTGGAATGCCAATGTATAAAAAAAAAAGCCAGGTTTCTATTTTAGATTTTAACATAAGCACTTCACCATGAAAATATTAGCCACTGCACCCCAAAGCAATAAGGATAATACTTTCCATTTATTTCGATAGACCCGTCAGTCACACAGCCTAGCAGGAGGACGCGCTATGAGTTACGGAGATGTTTTAAGGGATTTATTTTGAGTGCCCCAAATAATCTCAGTCGCAGGCAAAAAGTAAAATATTTTTATACAAATCTTGAAAAGTGTTAATAAGGACTGTATCATTTCAAGACACAACCACTAATCCCGAAGGTTGCATCTAAATATAATCGTAAAATTAAAACACATTAAAACCCCTGTCTTTCTTCTTCGACCAAGTTTCCCTGCTTTTACCACAGTCTCGGGTTTTCTACATCATGATCAACATCCACCAGCTCGCCTGCGCACTCACTGTTTTTTCATTGCCAATATAGTTTTTTTTATTTAAGATATCGAGGATATATTTTCGACGGGAATATTACTTGGTCTTAGGTCGGTCATTCCTCATTTGTGATATTATGTTGAGTGTTTGTTTTTAAATTTCAGACTTTTTGACTTTACCTTTAAATATAAAGCATTGTGTAGACAGACACCACCTCAAAGCATGTATAGCTTACAAATTATGAGAGCTGCAGGAAATATTCGCTGAAGCTCTTTAGAAAACTAACGTCTTGAACGGTGTTCATTATGACCTATCTACACTCTAAAAAAAGCCCGTTAGTTTACTTCCCCGCGCAACACTCGGAGAGTCAATCAGCGCCACTTAAGGAGGCAGCTCAGCGAATGACGATGCCGAAACAGATGTTTAGACCAAAAAGCGCAGTCTTAGCTGTGACATTAAGCAATGCAAGCGTGACGTTTTGCATTGCTTATTGTCACAACGCATATACTGCGTTTTTTGGTCTAAACATCTGTTTCGGCGTCGTCATTCGCTCAGCTGCCTCCGTAAGTTGAGCTGATTGACTCTCCAAGTGTTGTGCGGGAAAGTAGACGCACGGGCTTTTTTTAGAGTGTGTTTGCAATGTACAATCTGATATATCGTTTGTCTTTTTTTATTTTCAGAAAGGAATCGTGGTTACAGTCATAAAATTAGTACAGGTACGAGCATGCTCATATTATATTCCCGAATGAAATATATGCGAGATTAATTAGCACACCACAGTAGAAGACAGGTTGTAATATAAATGCGGACTCTATAATTTCAATGCTGTAAATAGAAGTGAGCTGAAAATGTTTTTTTTTTCTGACACTGAATCAAAATCTATAGTCACTGCTTTATAAGTAATTATTGACCCGTGTTTGCACTCCGCGTGTTTTTTTTGTGTGTGTTTTTATTAGGAACTGTGTATTATTACTTAGGCCAGGTACTGTTTGGGGGCACATGAAAAAAAATAATAAAGCTTCCTATTTTATTTCTAGTTTCCCCGTCCTCAGCTGCAAATAAATGCAATGCAGTGCGCTGCAATTGACACATAACAAATTATATTTCTAACTTTTAAGAAACGACTTACGAAGGCACACTTTCGTTTGTAAAACTATAAAAAAATAATTGCGCGCAATGCTTTTTTTTTTTTTTTTACATCTTCCGAGGTCAGCTTCTATGATACGTGTAAAACATTCAGTATTCTAGGTTATTTACGAGAAACTTTTGAGCGTACATTTTTTGTAATTCATATTATTAGTCGTGTATTAACTACACATAATTGAGCTTACGGGAATATTTCAATCGGTAGTCAGATTTTTAAAGCATCAAATGACAGCAACACATATAACTTTATCGTGTGGATTTATATGAAAATTTTGATATATTCCAGTGTTATTCTAGATGTGTAGGTCTTCGCAATACTTCAGTCAGATTTGGACTAATATATATATATATATATATAATTTGTTTTTCTTCTTCGAACAATCGGACAGTGTTCACTGGAAGGCGTTGCCGAACTAAACTTGGACACGCAACTGCATCTCACGGCTGAACTCGTCGGATTCATTTTAGAAAGGAATGATTTGGGTAAGATAACATGCATGTGCCCGATATAAACTAGAGGATAGGAGTCGCTATATGTACACTGCAGCCCAAACGTAACGCCGCCACTGGGTTTCCAAACATTGCGCTCGTGTAGGCTTACTTGCTTTTAAACTTGTCACCAAAACGTTCGGGATGCCTTCTCAGGATGGGATAGAAATCGGGAACCCAAACGTTCTTCAGATAGTTCAATCGGCCGCCGCAGGGACTGTCAGAAACGGTACATGCCGTGGCGGCGTTAAGTTTGAGCCGCACGGTACATTCTTGGTTTGTTTTATAAAGCCAGTTTCTTTATAGTCCCGAACGAAAGAGATGCGAACGACGGAACGACAGCCTCTCGCTCTCGTCGCGTCACTCAAGGGTTGTCGGCGAAAGCTCTTGTGCACTGAGTCTGGTGCAGTTTGAGAGTCATGTGTAGAGGTGCCCAGTGGTCGGCTCTTTCGGTAAATTAAAGGTTACGCCTATCTGATTCAGGCATCCGCCACATTTGGCGCTCTATAATCGCGAAGTTTATAACGCGGCAAGCGCGTTTCGAATGTCGGCGATGACGAAGAAAAAAAAAAAAAAAAGAACCGAGATGAAGGGATTAAGACACGTTAGACACAAAGCTCGGGTTGGAAGTTTACGGAGCGGGACAATTGGACTCTGGCGAAGATGACGCTGCTCTTTTGTCCACGAAGTTCGGCGCGCTCAGCAAACGTTCGGCTCCAGCTTTGTGCTTTCCGAGTCGAGAGCCCCAGTTTTAAATCGTCTTTACTGTGACATGACAATTGACACAGTCGTTTGCGACGAATAAGAGGTTATTTTAGTGTGTCCCCTCACGGGGGCATTCGAAATCCCTGCGCCGCAGTGTCGACACGGCCAAGGCGCGGCAGTTGGCGCCCCATTCCGTGGTAAACCGAAAACAATCGGCGCGAGTTCTTTTTACTGGCAGGGCCGGTCACTCGGCACCGCCACCGCATTCGAAACGTACATCACGCTGCGCGAGAGCTTCCCTTGACGAGCGTTGAGTGATGCGACGAGCGCGAGAGGCGATCGCTCCATCGTTCGCGTTATGTATTGTTGTTCAAGACTATTTTCTAAATTAAAAAAAAAGAAACTTTCTTTGACTTCGTAATTTTTATTCTCAGGGCACGAAGCAAGGCAGGGTCATATACGTTTAAATATGACACGCTATCGTGCTCGGAAAAAAATATAGCGGACTGCTTGAGCGTTAACGACAAGTGACATTGATTTATACCACATTGCCACGACGCTCTCAATCACTCCTGCTCTTCAATATATGGAATGTTACAGGTGACTTGGCGAATCTTATCAGAGCACTCTGCAGTGAGGTTCAGGGGTCCCTGAATCGCGCCCTGAAAGCTCTTGGCCTGGGCCTCCTAAGCTCCACCATCAGGAACCTTTTTAAGTGTAAAGACCTCGAGGTTACTGGGCTCATTTGTGAAGACGACATCGTGTTGAACATACCGAGTGCTTTGAACGCTGGCCAAGTGAGTATGAAATGTTTTGATATACGTGTCATGTAATTACTCAACTTGCGCAGAATGAAATGAGCCTCATGTTCGGTAGTAGGAACGAAACCCTCTCAAAATGAAACAAGAACAAAAACCAAAAATGTACATTGTTTTTTTTGTCATGACTTATTTTATTTAATGCTTCTACTTGAAGAGACATTTAGGTGTTATCTCAAAATCGGCAAGTTCGTTTGTCCCTCCTCTAAATATTTATTCAAAGACTCATAAAACTAGATACTTGACATTGTCTTCACATTTGTATGTACATGTAACAATAAAAAAACTTACCTTCTGCAGTGCTTAGGTGACACCCTGGTTGCATGTGATGGAAACACACCAGTTGACGTGAGTGCACCATTTTTTCATACTTAATAAAGAGAAGCATTCACTCATTTGACATTTCTTTTGTTTAAAATCACAATGATTTTGTATTTTGCTTCTGTCCAGACCAATGTGTCGAGAATAGGTCTCCAACATTTTAGCACTACCGCAAAAAAAGTGCCAGATCTGGTCGGCGCCTAGAACCTTATAGACTACGCAGAAGCTGCAAAGAGATGCGGCATTCCAAGGAACTGGAAAAAAAAAAATAAACTGGTTGTCTTCGTCGCCAGATGTGCTTTTTATGTTGGAGGCACGAGACCGCCTGATTGAGCATTTATTTTCAGTTTTACATTTATCTAATACTGCGCCAGCTGTAATAGATTTCACGTGTTTGTAAATGTCCAGCATGCTCAATTGAAGATATCCTGATGGGCGTGAAAACTATAAATGCCCAGCTTCAGATTATTTCTTGAGCTGTTCTCCTAAAAATGTCGAGTGCTAATACCAGGAAAACAACGGATTTGTTTGAATATACATATAGAAAGTTTTTTTTTTATTAAGATTAACAAATATGTTTAAAAAAGCCGCCATAGCTACACTATTTTGGTTTTTGCAGGTGAGTTATACAGTCAGGGGGACATAATATATGGTGCCAATCAAGATAACTCAAATAAATAACTAAAATACGTTAATTAACTTTTAAATTAGTTAAAATAGTATGCCCTATTGAAAAATCTCATTCCGTAAGAAATTCCTGTGTCCAATAAACACATATGAATCACACAAGATATATCAAAACATATAAGGACCATATGAGAACCATAACAAACTATATAAGAACTATCTAAGATATATAAGAACATATAAAAATCACATGATAACTTGTGGGGAGTTTCTTATAAGTTTCTTATATGTTTTTTTATATATCTTATATAGTTCTTATATAGCTCTTTTATGGTTCTTTTTGTTCTTATATATCTTGTATGATTCATATGTGTTTATTGGACACAAAAAAATTCTCCTACAAATGGCTTTTTCACTAGGTTGGTTCCAGTTAGAAACCTAGTGAGCGACATCGAAAACCACTAAGACTGTTTAGAAATACTTCAAGCGCGTGTAGAGCTCAGTAGTCCTCAAAAGTTACCACTCGTGGAACAGGCACAATGCTGGGGCTATGATGATAAGACACGGAAAAGCCGCGTGGGCGCGTTATCACACCGGTAGCCTTGCACCCGCTGTAGTTGGGGTAACTTTAGCACTCAAGCGTGCTTCCCACGTACACCAAGTTTTGCTAGTATAGACTGATAAAACAGTTTTCGGTGACGCTCAGCAAGTTTCTAATTAGAACACTGTTTATTTTGAATAAATGATTAACACATTTTATTTATTTAGCCGACTGATCGTTGCGATTTGCCCCTTATACTTATCTCCTTGCCATATACCTCACATGCACAAACTGATTTAGTGTAGCTTTCACGGATTTCTTTTTTAAACCAAACCCTGTTAAGCTTAAGGAAAAAAAAAAAACCTTTTATTATCAGCTGCTATGATACTTTTGAAAGCGAGCTTCATTGGATAAGTTTGACGCAAATGATTTTTCCTCCTCTTATAGATAAACGTTCTGGAAGGGCTGTTCAACAGTCAACTGGTGAGTTGATTTTGATAAACCGATTTTGATAAAACCGGCTAGGGGGCTGCTTTTGGGGTGCATCGCTACTTACCGAAGACAAGGAACCCTCTTATATAAAATAATTGTAAGCAAACTCTGAGCAGAGATATATATACTTAATGGCGGCACGACACGGATGACTTTGTTGTGAAAGACTTGCATCCAGTTGTAGCGTGACGGGCTAATATTTACGCAGACGGCCACGATGTGCCATATTGCCGCGTATACGAGCAATTATGCCTACTTCAACATTGGCCAGCAGGTAAAGGCTGGCTGCGAAACTCTGACACGGCGGCGAGCCCGTAAAGCGAACATTCGAAATGCCACTACTCTGCCTCGGTGGTTACCGGCCTTGAGTGCCTTTAAGCACGTGGAAATTGTGAGCCAAATCTAAATCACTTTTGCATAATTTCAGTGCGTCCTCCAAAACCTTTCATCACAAGATCTGAACGACGTTGTTAGCGGGCTTACGTGCAGCGTCCTTAGTGGCATCAAAACAGGACTTGGCGATGTGGGCACGGTCGTTTCGCCTCTCATCGACGTCGTTGGAAGACTTTTCGGTACAGAATGTAAGTTCTGCTCTTTTCATAAACATCCTTTTGAAGAAAAAGTGTTGTTAATACATTTGTTTATAATTTTACCACCATGGGACATTTCTTTCTTTCTTTCTTATTTATTTATTTCAATATCACCTGAACCCGAGGCATTACAGAGGTTAGGCACAAAAACCTCCCCAACATATAGGATATAATAAATTCAACTACAAAAACGCAGTAAACCATGGGTGCTGAAAGATTAACAAAACTGATTGGTAATTGAAATTCTAAACGAATAGACTGATGATAAGGACACTAAAGATGCGGGAAGGCGGTTCCATTTTGGATGACGCTTTGGGAACAGAAGAGTCGAAGTGGGCATTGGTGAGAAAGTAATGAATTCCGACTTTTAATTGATGGTCAGTGCGAGCACAGCGATTTTGAACAGCCTGACGGTTAGAAACGAGCGTAGAGTGACCGGGATTCCAGATGGATGAAGCATATTCCAATTTAGAACGTACTAGGGTATAAAAAAAGTAATTTTAGTGACACGGAGGTTAGTGTAATATTTTTGTTTTAAGTAGCCGAACATAGAGTTGGCGTTAACACATATGTGGCCAGTGTGAGTTTGTCATGACATGTTAAAGGTAATGGGGACACCAAGATATCTGTGGGATGTAACTACCTGCAGGAGAGAGGTACCGAGATAGTATGACAATGGCGATGTGTTACGTCGAGACTCCCGGTATAGTTTTACATTTGTTAGCGTTAAAAGTAATGCACCATACGTCCCACAATTCCATAACTGTGTTCAAATTAGTCTGAAGAAGAAGAGATTCAGATTCGTTAGTAACTTTGCGATAGATAACACAGTCGTCCACAAACAAACTAACAGAAGATGAACGATTTTGAGGTAAATCATTAATGTAAATAAGAAATAGCAATGGGCCTAAAGCAGACTCTTGAGGTGACACAACTGAGGTGAGAATTAGCTTCGTTAGTAGTATCAAACTAAGAACGATTTGTCCGAAAAAAAAAAATAATCCAGGATAATACATTGGGATCGAAGTTAAGTTGGCCAAGTTTGAAAAGGAGACGCTTGTTGGTAGCCTTGCCGAATGCCTTGCAGAAGTCAAGGAAATCACAATCTATCTGGGATTGTTCATCGGGAATAGAAAGTAAATCGTTAGCAAAGGACAATAATTGAGTTTCACAAGAAGGATTTACGAAAGCCAGCTACCCTAAATGCGACAGAGAATCTAATATGAAGTACGCGATGGGAAGACAGACTATACTGAGTTATTGAAGAATGGGGTGACTCTTGTTAGCTACTGTTTATCAAGGTAAAAAATTAGTATGTAAAAAATCAAATTTTTTGTATCTTACAGGTTAATAAGGATAAACAGAACCACATTCTGTCGCTGAGCAAGTGCAGCATCGTGTGGCAGCCAAGCATACCGGCGCAACCCAGGAACAAGACACAAAGTAAAAGAATAAATAAAATAAAGGCGTAACTTACTTCCGAATATTTGTGTTTGCATTATTAGCGATAAAAAGCGACGGACAACTCAACAAGGACAAATTATAAACCCGCAAGACAATGAAACGCTTTGTTATTCCTCGCTGTTATTGTGTACTTTATTTCCTCGAATACCCCCTCAGAGGGTATGGCTCAAAAGATGGGATACGAGAAAAAAGAAAAAAAAAAGTGTCAGTTTTTTTATACTGGCGAAGAAGGAAGACCAGCGAAGCTGTACTATGGTGGGAATGAAGTATTTATAGATATAAGGATTAAGGTGTGATTGGGTAATTGGTTATTTGAACGATGAAAGAATCAGACAGATATATAACGATCCGGGGTGGTTATTTATTTCGTAACCACAGTCACCATGGCCTTGTGATCGGTGTGCTACACCGCCACAGGGTGTACGCTGACGGCAGTCACGTTCTTTGTGAAGTCGAGGTCTATACACTTCCGATGCCTGGTCGTGGGCAGCGTAGGTTTGTTCACACACGCAAGCCCGAAGCGCTCGTGCGTAAACGAAGTGAACCACTTTTTCTCCTGGCATGCAATCTCAACTTTAAAGTCACCCGGCATTACGGCAGACGTGTCGTCTCCGAGCATGACCCAGCCGAAGACGTCAATCACGAATGCTTCAATATCTCTCTTGGGCGTCGCGGGGGGGACGTACACGATGGTGACCACCGGACCATCGCGCACCTTGACGGAAAGGCTGGAAAGTTTGCCGCCATCTATGAGTGACGGCGGCAACCAGATTACTTGTCTAGTTGCCGCCGTCGCTCATAGATGGCGGTAGCTGTCCAGAGTTTTGTGTGGTTTTGTGTCGAAATTTGTTTGGTACCGGACACGAAACCGGAGAAACTAGCCCTTAACAGCTCCGCTGTGAAAAACACAAAAGTTATAGATTCCCTATATTTTCTTTGTGAAAGTTTATCGGTTATATATTCCATGAATGTTGATGTGGAGGTGACGATAGCAATTTGTTGGGAAAGAGCGTTTATAGCCGAACCTGCCTAGGGATAAATGAGGTGAAAAACGTAGTGGTGCGAGTGTAGGGTCGAGGAACTTAAAGTGAATAAAGGTATGTTGGGATATGCGTGTAGCGGGTAATATGTAGGGTAGACGAGGTAGCTAAGAATAATAAAGACTAGGGAAAATACAGATGCTGGTTATGCGGCGAAAATACATTTTCATTCACGGGAGGGCATCATGTCACTTGTCTGATACCCAGCCATAAGAAAGTTTAAACGATACAGACGACGGGCTGCGATCTGCTCGTCGCAGTCCGTCGTCCGCCCGCAAAGTTTTACGGAAGAAAAAAGACTCGAAGAGCGGACGCGGTGCGCGATGTGCCAGCTTTCTGGAGAACTTGCACACCCTATGCGTCCGGCGTGAAAGCAAGACCGGTGAGACGGGCGAGACCCTGATGGACGACGATGAACTACGACGAGAGGAGCCGCTGTGCAGTTTGTGTAAACGAAAGTGCGTGGCGTTGCCGAAACCAAGGTGTGGCTTTGCAGCGTGAACGGCTGCAGAAACCTTCCGCGGGAAGTTTCGTTCACTGGCCTGCCCCTGTTTGATTACGTCCTTAACGTCGCACTACCGTGAGCTTATATAAGCGGTTGTCTCGGATTTCTGAGAATTACCGAGATGCTCGGACGATGGATTTCGGACCTTTGTTGCAAGGGTGACTGAACTTCATCGAAGTGGAGTGAAGGTTGGTTATCTTCAAATTTGATGACTTCGACAGTCGTCCCATGTATATAATGTGCCCCTGCCAAGTTAAATTGAGTTGGTCTAACGTTGGTCACGATACATATTAATAAAACACAATAAAATGCTTAGATGGGCCGGTTGGTACATCATGGGAAATAAGCGCCGAAGGAACACGGACCAAGAGTAGAATAACAAAGACACAGGGCGCACTCTCAACTGAATTTATCAGGAAAAAACGAACAAACTTATTTACCAGCGGGAGCACACCATCAGACATAACACGTCACGTTAGTCCCCGCCCAGCCCACGTTTTAAATATTCAAACTCATCCGTAGATATACATCGTTTCACCTTATGTCCGAGCGCGGACGATGTTATGAGCCGAAGGGCCAATCAAATAGCGCAAAAAGCGCAACGTCATGGCGTGCTCTCTGCTCTTGATAGGACTAGCCGGTGGAGAAGCACGCACAGAAAGACGGCGAATACCGGCTAGTCCTATCAACTGCAGGGAGCACGCCATGACGTTGTGCCTCTTTCGCTGTTTGATTGGCCCTTCGGCTCATAACATCGTCCGCGCTCGAACATAAGGTGAAACGAAGTATAGAGCCAGAGAAGTATCGTTAATGCATTGTTCACCCCTACTCCTAATCTCAAATGCCTCATGGAGCTCGCGTGACACTTTTATCTGTAATCGGCGAGATGGATAGGTGAAAAGGCCAAACCCGAAGAGAAAGATCGATGCATGGCGGACGGCGTGGATGAATACAGCGCACTTCCGGCATTTCGCCAAGACGCTTCAAGTTCGGCCATATCATCGACCACTTCTTGAGTCACGAATTAAAGCTGCTTGCTGCTGACAAGGAGGGAGGCTTTGTGTTTGTCCCCCTCACCCTGTACAGTACCAGGACGAGACAGTCCATTGACAGAAGCTTCATGCTGGTGAACCCTGGTGCCCTAACGAAGGTGAAGGACCGCGCGCTGGACTTGAGCCGCTCCTTCGAGCTGCCCACGGTCGTGAAAAATGTGACAGCCAGCAGGAAATTGATCTCGGACATTTTTTCACCGCCAAGACCTATAAACCGGAGTGCCCTTTTAGGGCAATAGTGACAAAGAGAGGCACGTGGTAGTCGCAGATAGGCGACTATTTGCGCGAACATTTGTCTGGGTTAAAATCTGGATGACCCGTTTGCCGCAAGAAACTCGGAGTGTGTTATTGAATTTTTGAGCAACGCGCACCAAGGTATGCGCAGCGGTTTTTCGGTAGATGTCCGGGATTTGTTTTATTACATCCCTCACGAACCCCCTCTACCTTGCGGTAAGAGATTGCATCGACCTGAGTGGGGTGGCGACTTTCCAGAGCTCTTGTGGTATTAATATCGAGGGCTTCCTTGAGCTTCTGTCTTCTTATTTTAAAGATACGTTCGTGACGTTTGAGGGGGGCGTTTGTTTTACAAAAGAAGGGAATTTGCATTGGTGCCAGTGTCGCGCCGGTATTGAGCAATATCTTTTTAAGTTAGTGCGGAAAGGCGATAGCGGATAGCTCGGAGATGAGTGATGGCAAATACAAGGTATTTAGGTATGTAGATGATTTTCTCATCCTCGGACGCAATCCCGATCTCTCTAGCTTTAAAGTGACAGAGACGCTAAATGTATTTAATTCATGCTGCCACAGATTGTCATTTACTCACGAGACACCTAAAGACGGGATTATGCAATTCCTTGACCTTAAGCTCAGTTTTCTAGGTGAGCATATTTGCTGCGAGTACTCCCCTAGATCAAAAAAGGGGATCCTTCGCTTTGATTCCTGCCACTCCAAGCTCGTGAAGAGAGACATCGGGAGCTCGTGTTTGGATTTGTCTCTCAGAAAGTCTTGCCTGTATAGCGCCTAGGATAGTTTTGTTGGACAAGTAGATCGTCTGCGAAAAGGGGGTTTCCCAACGAGCTCATTGGTAGAAGTGGCTGGGAGCTCGATAAAGAAGTTCAAGGGGACGCAGAAACCATCGCGCGAAAAGAGTAACATTCGGCCTATGGTGATCCCATAAACGCACGGTGTCTCACATAATCTTAAGAAGGTGGCCGGGCGTTACGATGTCCTGGTCGTGTTTTCAGTGCCTAACAAAATGCCGCGATTATGCAGGAGAATCAATGACCCCCAACCGATAACAGACCCGTGCAATACCAAGCATAAGAACAGATACACTGATTGCACAAGCGGCGTTGTTTACGAAATCCCAAATGACGCCTGGTTTAAGCTATGTAGGGAAAACTGGAAGATGTGTCAATGATCGGGTCCGCGAGCACGCCGATCCAACTAGGACCACACCGTCAGGGCACTTGGCTGTATATTGCAGCAGATGCTTTTGCGACCGCGTCATTTGACAGCACTAGAAGTTTGGCAAGTACAAAAACAAAGTGTCACGCGAGCTCCATGATGCATTTGAGATTAGGCGTAGGGGTGGCAAATGCTTTAGCGATACTTCTGTGGCTCTATCTACGGATGAGTTTGAATATTTAAAACGTGGGCTGGGCGGGGACTAACGTGTCGTGTTATGTCTGATGGTGTGCTCCCGTTGGTATATAAGTTTGTTCGTTTCTTGTTATAATAAATTCAGTTGAGAGTGCGCCCTGGGTCGTTGTTACTCTTCACTTGGTCCGTGTTCCTTCGGCGCTTATTTCCCATGATAAAACACCATCGTCGAACTCAACTTCATGGTTAAATATTGGTTGCGATGCGTACTAAGAACATTCCTAAATGCATTGTGAAGTTGTGTGAGCTCTCCACACAACTTTGCAACTTTGCACAAAATATCCCTGTCAAAATTTGTATTTAAATTTCTGTCGATGCGAAATACAGTTCTCTCAAGCTGAACGAAGTCAGGCACATTGTTAGAACGCTAGCATTCACTTAAATACCCGAAAGTAAAAATTCATTGACAGTCAGAAAAAAAAAAAAAAATCGCGATCGATGAAAGCGTATTTAACAGACGCATTCAACAAGAGTTGTATGCGTCTGTTTTCGTCCCGAATTTGTGTTTATTCTTTCCGATTCTTTAAGTATATTTACCAACACGCTCGTTTTTAATGTTAGACGGAGGATAGCTCTTTTTTTTCAACTTTTACTAGAAAATGGCTGCACTAATGAAGAATGTTCTTGGTGACATTTCGTCTTCGCTATCTATTTGGCACTGGCATTGCAGGTTCCTACTTCGCTGGACATTTGTGATATTCAGCTCGGCATAAACAATCTTAAATCTTTCAAGATAGACGCTTTAAACAATGTAATTCACAGCTGACTGCTCCTTCGCTCACATCTATGTCTGTCTTCTTAGTCGCGTTAATAACCTAAAAATTGGTGGAGTTATTTTTTTGATAAGTTTAAGTACTTTATGCATTCACTGAGATAGCAAAGTCCACTTCACCCCGTCAGACGTACGGACAGGTTATCGACGCTTTACACACGTGCCAGAATACAGCCGCCATTGCTGACCTTCTCTTGTTTTACCGAGATACCGAGCCACTGAAATTGGTGTGGACGAGCCTCCACAAAGGCCAATGCTGGGAAGAAAGACAGAATAAAATCTAAGATGGCAATAACCTGGCCTGCTATGGTAATATTGAAGTGAAGTAAATGTAATAACGGGAAACAAAAACTGAAGGTCAGTTATGGCGGTGCCAATGCACAGCTGCTGCAAAGCGTCTATAGAGACATGACGTCAGTTTAGCGATGCACCCAAGTTTGAGTTTTGTCTAACCTCGTATATATTTTAATTTATGCCATGCGTTCGTAAGATTGGTTATCCCGTTTGATTATAGTTTTCGCGGTGGTATTGTAAACTCCCAGCACGTTTCCAACATATCGTAATTTGTAGTGATTTTCGCTTTGCTATAGTAAACTGCGTGTTCATCGAAAGCAGGTATATATACACTAATTCGCTGCTTACAAAAAAAAAAAAAAATCCCAATCAAAACCGCGCGTTTGCTTGCGCTAGGCGGGGGCACTGCGCTTGCGCAGAAACAAGACTGGCGTGAAGGGAGGCGTCGGCGCATGCGCCAAGCCGACTGCAGCGCCACCGCTGTAGCCTGACGTCAGAACTGCGTGTTGATATTCAGTCACCGACAGCCTTTTTCAACGCAGGGTGAAACCCCCGGGTTTCAAACCCCCTGCATATTGTTACGCATTGCAGCCAATGAGGTCTCATGGCGTTAGTCGATAAGAAATCTGAAGAACGAATGACCAAGTAAGAGGCGGTAGCATAATGAGCGACGGTCCTGCGTTAAGCGAAGTCGACACGAAATGTTGTGTGCCCGTACGAGTGCACAGGTAACGCAAAAAGTCGACGTTTCTTTTTTTTTTTTTGAAATCAAAGTCGAGGTTTACGAGAGCTCGTTAGATGTCTATTTTCCCTCATGTAGCTACCACCCATGGTGCCGGCAAAATGAACCAATGGAGACGGTTTAATCACTCAGTTTCACTGAGAATAAAACGCTCGCGATTTTGACTACAATTCGGCTAATATCGATGACAAATTGTTGGGATTAATAACATATGAAGCTTAGAGACTCATCTAAAATATAAGTACGTCACCATGATGCCTAGGAGGGCAGTGTCTAGAAATGAGTTAAGGCTCGTGTAAGACAGTTGAAGGGGTTGAACAGTGAAGTCATGTCTATACATGGTTCGCGTTGATGAGTAGTTCGTTTTTGACTGAAAAGAATGTCGATCTCTATAGTCATTGGCGGCGATGTGTGAATGCCATCTCCGAGAAAAGAGATGTCTGTTAATAGGCAATATTCAGTGTAAATTGTTAAAAAAAAACGAAAAAACCTAAACTTTTTTTTTTTTAAAAGAAGAGTCAGAACTGAATTTTACCGAAGTTTTGTCCTGTTAATTGAAATATCACGAGCATTTGACCCTAACATATCAATAGAAGCTAGAAAAATTGAGAGACCAAATGCAGGGTGTGACGTCATACCCAGAAGTTTCAGCTGCCTTGAGCGTGCTGTTTGTGAGAAGAACCGTGCAGCGCTTTTGACTGCTCGCTGTAAGGCTCGCGGAAAACGCAGAAATGTTGAGATCTCTGTATAGTACGTCATGATTCCCTCCTCGCGCCGAGCGTGACGGGAAGGGGCGGGGCCTAAGCGCCATTTTGAAAGCGCTGTTGTGGCTACTTGGCGCATCAATCTGAAATATAATTTTGATAGTCGTATTCCTCGAAGCAAAGTAAAGACGATTTAGGTGTTGTTCTTTTTTTTTTTCTTTCTCAAAAACAAAACCGCTTTAGCTTCCCTTCAAGTTTATTTTATAAAACACCAAACGCAGCGTACACAATGCGTGGCCAGGACGTTCACAGTATGCGGAAGTTTAGCTCCAGTGCAAGGAGCGCATATTTAATTCGTATTTTATATTTCTTGATAACAACGGCAGGCTAAGGTCTAGCCAAGACCCTTATATCAGTGTCGATTACACAAGAGCTTGCTCTTTACACAAAACAAAACGTCTTGTTTAAGCGAGACACGAGCAAGTAAATAAAAAGGACGGGCAGTTTCCGCGTCGCAGAATGGTAAAACGTATATATTGAAGATCTATGGAATTAACGAGTCATTTGTTTTGAATATTTGCTGCTAGATGCCTCATAAGCCTCTCCATGCATTTCCGGCGAGACTACCTTTTGTTTTAATATCCAGTGAACCGCGAAATATCAAGACATTTTCATTGTAGTGTAAAATCCTCCTCGTCCATAAATAAGTCGATTTTATAATACATAGGAGCCAGTGATCACTTAGTTAACCAAATTTAACTGAAGGCTTAGATTTTGTTACCTAATATATCAATATGAGGGGTTTTTCGGTGTGAATATTAACTTTCATTAGAACACGAGGAACGTTTACTCTCTTCAGAAGCATGCATTGTTTTGAATTGGTCAGGTGAGTATTTTTTGTTCTCTGAACTGGCAAAATGACTATTTTTTATTAGATATTTAACACTCACCCGACAATGGCTTTCTGATAAATTGGCCAGTCCGCGACGGCAACTTTATATATACGATGTCGAGGTGGCAATGCTTAGATAAACCTCGTGTGAAGCACTTTATTGCCGCAGTTACGTATTGATTATTGTGGGGTGCCTTTCAAATTTGCTGACAATTAGCTATTGTTCAGTGCCTCGGTATAGCTGCAGACCTCTGCTCGAGCGAGAGCGCAAGTTTTTTTACTAAATAATTACCGACCAACACGAAAGTTTTTTCAAGGTGGCATACATTGCATATCTCAGACCTTTTAACAATATTTGTTAAATATGATCCACAATGCACGCAAATCATTCTCATGCAGTGACTGGCAAGCTGTATTTTTTATGCCGTAAACGTCCACTGCGTAAAACATTATTAGCCGAAGTTCACAAATTCTGGTCTTTAAACGTATATGAACAAACTTTAAATAATTAAACCCTTAAATTACTACTCGCTTTTTCCAGACAGGGCTTGCGTACGGAACCATACAATTACTTAAGGTATTAATATTTCTTCTGTTTTACATGTTCAACATCTTAAGCAGAAGGTAAACCTACATACTAGCAATTGTTTAGCTGTGAGCGACAGCAAAATGTCTAAACAAGTATTGCCCGAAACACACGACATTCTGAAATAGAGCCGCTGTATTGATTTCATATATAATAAAACTGTAATACTGATGGGAAGAGTAAGCGGAAGCATTATGATATGCATCCATGTTTAAAAGAGGTTCTGACAGAGGTTATTGGTGTGGATAAGTGGCGAAAGTTTGAGAACACGGCGTTACTTTGTTGAAAGGTGATCGATTACATATGTCATGAATGGTGCTGTGGAGGTGATGATAGCAATGTGTTGAGAAAGAGACTTCAGAGCCGAACCTGCTCAGTGAAGAAATGAGGGGAAAAGCGTAGTCGCGCGAGTGGGAAGAGAAACTTAAAGTGGTCAAACGGTGCGCTGAGATACGCGTTCAGGGGTATACGATGTATGGTATGTGAGGTAGTTAAGAATGATAAAACTAGTTAAAAAGAAGAGACGCCACTGATGCGGACATGACAAGGAATTTTGGCTCATTGATACGTTAGACCCGTGTTCTTGTCAATAAAAAAAAAAAAAAAACTATTTGCAAACTCCGGTCTAAAAACATGCTTTTCGTCTAAGGCTTGTTAAATTACGAGGCGCTGGAGAAAACCAGCCTTCTGCGTTAAGTCTTTATTGCGAACTCTTTTTGTTAGCGTTCCCCCCATTAAAACGCATGCGGGAAGGGCCTAAGCACGCACCTCGTATCACTGCGCCGCAGTGTTGTTCCGCAGCATAAAGGCCGTCTGCCTTCACCGCCGTCACCATGGCAACGAGCGCCGAATGAATTAAAGCCCGCACGGTACCGCCGCGTAAAGCCAGCAACAGGTGACGCCATTTTCCGACCGCCGTCTTCTAGCCAAAATGCAATGCGGAGGGCAAGTTCGTCTGCTTCTCGCGCAGGGGGTACCGGTGACGTCAGAACGCCGTGCCCTGATTGGATGATCGCGGCCCCCCTATCTGAGCGTCGTCTGCTCCTTTGCAACGTCGTCTGCGGCTGTCTTACCTTTCCTGCGACTTTCGGAAGTGCAGAGGCCAGATTCACAAAACCATGTTACGCCGAAAGAGTGCGTAAGACAAAACTTGAGAACAAATTCGTATTCACGAAACGAAATTATCGTAAGTTTTGCTCAGGTTACGACTGAATCCTACGACGATCAACTCAGCATGGCCGACAGCGTCGCTCAGTTACTTGGTCGCGACGACCAACGGACGTTTATTTTTGTACGTGTACTTCTCACGCGTCACGACTACAAGCAGCAAGAAAAAAAGTAAAAAGTACTTGAAATAAACCACGACGAACAAGAACGCTGGATCCACAAACACCCGGGAAATGCTCCAACGGCCACGATTCCACTGACCCCGTCCAAGCGAGCTCGGCAGATAGGCCTAACAGCGGCGCAGCGGTGCTCCGACGGTCCTTGGCCAAGACCGTCTGCCCACGACCTCCTGGCGTGCTGAATGGAATATGCCCGCGCGACCCTTGTGAACCCTTCAATCTCTTCCTCTTGTCATCGCCTCGTTTTCCGAAGCAGCGGCGACTCTCGCCGGTGAAAAAGCGGTGAATCTCCGACAGACGCAGGAAAGGTAAAGCAGCCATCGCTTTGACTAGCAGTCGTAAAGCAGACAACGTTAACTGCACCAACCCGCCGACGCCGTTTAAAGGACACATGCAAAGAAAAAAAAAACAGTTTTTTTAAACAGCTTAGATGGAAAAAGGATATTATAATACGATTTTACAACGAAGAAAAAAAATTTTTAGAGCTATATTTACGGCGCTATACGAATTTGTAGTTGGCGCCCGCTGGAGCCGCCGCTGGTCACGTGGTAGGCCCGCGCGCCGCCGCCCTGCGTCGCCGAGCCGTAAAGCGACGCCGCCGCCGCACGCTGAGCGTTGTGCGAACGCCGCTTCAACGCGTTTCTCCACGCCGCCGTCGCCGCCGCCGCACAAGTTCGTCTGGTTCGGCGCGCCGCCGCCGTCATCTGACCGGCGCACAGGTCGATCACGTCTGCTTGCGCTTTTTCAGGAGTTTCCTTTGGGCTCTGAAAGTTACTTATTCATCTTAGTTTTTTGTTATACTTCAAACAAAGATGAATAAGTTACTTTTAGAGGCCATAGGAAGCTTCCGAAAGAGCGCGAGCACCACGTGACAAATATGGGCCCGTCACGTGATAAATAAGGGCCACTTTTCCGCGGCGCCCGCGGGCGCCAACTACAAATTCGATAGCGCCATAAATATAGCTCTAAAAATTTTTTTTCTTTGTTGTAAAATCGTTTTATGATATCCTTTTTCCATCTAAACTGTTTAAAAAAATGTTTTTTTTCTTTGCATGTGTCCTTTAAGAGTGAGGAGTCTCGCCGCACACGCAAGGAGGGAAAAAGTATTTGGGAGGGAACTTGCGGACACTCTCGCTTCTTAGCAGACAAACCTCGGCGCCTCGGGACACCTCGCCAGCGAGTCCCTTGACTTCCCTCCTTGATGCGCGTCTGCTAGTTGTTCGACAAAAACAACGTACCGCTCGAGTTATTTCGTCTCCCCTCTCTGAAAGGCGAAGTCGAGCTCGCTCGTAAAGACCTGCACTTCCGAAAGTTGCAGGAAAGGTAAGACAGACGCAGACGACGTTGCGAGCAGACAACGTTGCGAAGGAGCAGACGACGCTCAGATAGGGGGGTCGCGATCAGCCAATCAGGGCTCGGCGTTCTGACGTCACCGCTACCTCCTTTCTCATGCGCAGAAGACGAAAATGAGCCCACTTGCGAGGCGTATAGCTTTGTAACGAGCAGCCGCAGATTGTCGCCGCGAAGTGGCGTGACAGCAGGCGGGGGAAGTTAACACGCTCCCCAGTAATACATGCGCCATCCGAAAGGGGTGACCCAAATGGCATTCGGAGTTTGTTGCCATGGTGACGGTAATGAAAGCAGACGTCCTTTATGCTGCGGAAGAACACTGCGGCGCAGCGATACAAAGTGCATGCTGAGGCCCTTCCCGCATGCTTTTCAATGGGCGGAACGCGAACAAAATATTTCGAAATAAGGACTTAACGCAGAAGGCTATTTTTCTCCGGCGCCTCATAATTCGGTGAGCCTTACGCGAAAAGAGTGTTCTTTTGGACATCCCGCGGCCTGTTTAATGTATCCGTAACATGGGTCCAAAGTATCAAACTGTCGGAATTTTCAGTAGACCTGATTCAGATTTAAATGATATGCTGCCATTGTATTAATTTAAAGAAATTATATAACATATGATTATAAATTATGGAATATATTGAGCGAATAAAAAAACAAGAACGGAACTATATAAAGTTGATTTAACATTAAAAAAATGCTTGAGCAGAGAAATGAAGCCCATGCATGTTGAATGACCATGTTTCATGCGATCATTGATCGAACTAGAAACTTTCACACGTAATATAGAACGGCATAATACCGAGTATTTCTTGTTTGAAAACTGTTTGAAAGATTTGCCCCCTTGCAGTCACAGTAGCACATCCTTGAAGGTCTCGTTCATATCAGGTTGAAGTTATGTGCTAATATTTACACGGTAGTCACTATGGACCAAGTAATTCCGGAAACGAGCAATCCAGTAATTGAAAATCGTAAGTCACAAGTAAGTTCTTTTATATTATCACAATGCCTGCAACAAAGTCTACTTGAACAAGATCTGAACAAGGTTGTCAGTGGGCCGTTATGCAACGGCGATTTAAGTGGATTCTTTCTTCCGCTCACCTATGCAATAGAAAGCGCTGTACAAGAATGTAGGAGCTTCTACTTCTTGCACCGCTCTTCATAGAATCACTGAAATTCGAGACTAGGCAAAGTTTACTAAGAAAAACAAGTTTTCTTTTTCTTCTGTTAGACTTTGGTTAGAGTGTCGAATTTCACTCGGTCTATTATTGTCCTAACCAGACAGATTTCTGTCAAGGATGTTTACGTTCAAACCGCTCTTCATCGGTAAAGTTTGTAGAATATTTCTGGTATTTGAGACGAAATTCCCCAATTAGCACACTTCCTTGTCGCCAAAAATTTGGTTTTTGTCTGGATACACAAGAACCTGAAAGCCCCCAAAAGATGCCAAACTGTAACCGAACTTGATGTTTGACCAGAGTCTGGGTGCTCTAGCTCTAAATTTCCAAACAAGCGCCAAATCTTGGTGTCACTGGCAGCTTGAGTGGTTGTCATCATCCTGTTTGAGGCCTTATAGTTGTCGAGAAAACGCGAGAATTAGGCTTAATTGCTGGTTGTTCAGTTGTCACGTGGCATCTTTGGCTCAGGGCCGACACTTTAGCAGTTATGCGAAAACTAGAGAAAAGTCACACTTAGCACTTCTTCGGCTAGTTGGAGCCAAAACAAACACCTGACCAAAATAATCCCTGGAGAAGGAGAACAAGAGGGACAAAGAACAAACGCAAATCTCCAAACACAGCTAAATGACTGGTGTACGACCGAAAAAATCCGCTTGGTCCGGGTATCGAACCCGGGACCTCACCATTTCCAGTGGAGCGCTCTACCAACTGATTTAATTGCATTTCCAGTGGAGCGCTCTACCAACTGCATTTAATTGAATTATTATCATAAACAGATACCCTGACTTTAACTAACGCCTTGGAGCGAATTCTGATTAGTCGCAAGTTAGGCCCCAAATGACTGCCATAATTAGGCTATATAAGGCGTTTCTTAGGAGTCCTGCATGGGGCAGACCTTGAACATGGGCGATAAACTCGCGCAAATTTCGCAGCATTACTAAGACATGTGCGGTGTATAGAATAATTTTCTTTGGATATGTAAAAGATAATATTTAATACTCATCAAAGATACAAACTACCAACTAGGCCACGAATAACTTGCGGTATATTTATTCATATTGATATGCAATTTTCAACAAACTCCAACTGTTCCGGCGAAAAGCATGGCGCGATCACCAAGCACTGGTATCCCAAGAAACAAGGTGCAATTTTAAATACGAAATAAAGACAGAACTACGTTCGAGCGCATTCAATTTTCTACGCGTATCAAGCGTTGTCACACACGCGAGTCCTTTGTTAGCTGGCATGTTGACTCGCCTCTATATTATATTTTTGAACATCTCCAATTGAGTTGACGATCCGAAGCTCTGCAAATAAAAGTTCGTAATTACAAAACAAGTTATCTGTTTAATTCATAAAATGTGAGAACATTTCCTTTTTCAATTACAATATGCCATTCACGTTTCACTTTATATTAGGGCCTCGTTTGCGTTACCAAGAAAACACAGGGTGGAGTAGAGAAAGATGGTGCTCCACTTTAAATTGTTTTTAATTTTTAATTACGCCGCGGAAAGAGGCATCCCGAAAGCTTACAAACACACTTATGTTCTACAAAGATTGACAGTTTAAGAAAGCAGCGGGCATGGCAAATCCCAGTTCATTAATCTTTCAGCCCGTGCTCCAGTGAGAACGACAGGGTGCGCCTTTCGATCGCCAGGCCTCCAGCACGCGCTTCGAGCCCCCTGCCGTGCTTTGGCTGTAAGAGTGCGATCGAGGAGGCGACGCCGAAACATTGCCGAAAATAACAAGAGCTCGCTAGTTCAGGGACAGGCAGGGACATCTGAACCTCCTTCCTTCCGTCTTCTCCTTGCTAGGGACTGTAGTTTATGGCGCGTCCCTAATTATAGTCGGGAAATGCATGAAAATAACAAGTGTTAAAATAACTGTGATTTGTGTTTGTTTACCACGTGTATTTTTTTTTCTTTATTTTTTTGCTGATTTCATTCATCCACAGAGGGTGCAGAGATAAAGGCATGATGCCTGACAGCGCCTCTGCCCCCTACAGTTCATACAGCGGAAATAAAATTTCAAACAAGTCACAGTGAAAATAAATAACAAGACAGCCGTCGACATCAAAATAAATAGAAACAATTATTTTAGAAATATCTGAAAACAGATGAAATACAATGACGCAACTCAAACAAATACACAAGCGGCCCAGCTTGAACAATGTGGGGCGATATGCTTTTCATACCCCAGAAGTAAAATAAAATTAAAATAAAGATGAAAATTGACGCAGGTTTTTACATATCTACTAAAAATGTATAAACAAGGATTTATAAAAGAAAGCGGAAACAAGCTAAAGCAAAACCAAAAATCAGGCTACAAAGCCAAAAATGAGGATACAAACGTTTTGTATACGTTACGTTTCATTGAAAATAAATATAAATAAATATACACGTCTTAAATAGATGAAAATGCGATATCACTGCAAACCAGAGCTCCTCTGCAGTCACTGACCGCTTACAAACCGAAGGGCGGGGGGGCCTTGTACGTTCGTCCTTCTTGTTTCATGATTTTTTTTTTTTTGAGTTCTCATTGGCTGGTGCAGCAAACTCATTGAATTCAAAGCGATATTAGGACGCGTCCATGACTCGCCACTTTCAGCTCATCTTAAACCTCGAGTTACAAAAGCAGTCCTGAGGCAAGCAACTAACAAATACCTGCATCTAAACTCGATTGGATATCGACGTAATGGCGCACCGTAACTACGTGGTATTAGGGATTCTTCGCGAGAAAGTCATATTGCTTCTTCTAAGATTGCAAATGCATCGGCGCAGGGCATATGGACGCTTTGAAACACCTGAGCATGGCTGCTACCATAACCAACCTTCATTTTTTTTTTGCTATTTTTCCGTTTAGTTCTCTTCATCATTACCATAGCAGGCTAGGTTATGTTACATTTTAGATTCTACGGTGTCCTTCTCCTCAGCATTGCTCTCTCTGGAGGCTCGTCAAGGCCCGTTTGAGTAGCTCAGCACCTTGGTAAGAAAGTTCAGCAATGGTGCCTTTAATTTGGCGCGTGTGTAAAGGGTCTTTACACTAAATTACGCTTTTAAATTTCGTGATTGAACTTACATTACGATGTTGAAGAACCGTACTCCCACAACCTAAGAAATCTATAGCGTGTATTTTTCCTCAAAGCTTTAAAAAAGCCAATCACTGTAATCCACGGAGGAATCTTGGCGAATGGCGAGGGTCTAAATATATTAAAACCACCATGACTCAGTGCCACGGCGCATACCCTTTTTTTAGGAATAAATATATTTTCCGTCGGGTCATTTGCCAAAGTCCTTCCCTAAACTGCAGCGATTCGCTCTCCTAAGTGCTTTGCGGGACAGCAAACACTCTGGATTGCTTAGGCTGTACACTGAAAAGAAAACCTGTACCTTCTCTTAGAAATGTTTTTGGGCAATAAGGGTATTTAGTGCAAAAAGATGCTCTTGTTTTTTTTTTAAAAAAAAAGGAAAAAAAAGACACGCAATGTTTTTTTTACGATTCTCATTAATTTCACGATAAATAACAAAAACCACCTCATCTGATCCGGCATTGCTTCACCCTTTCATGTACAGGTAATATCCGCTACTAATGTCAAGCGAAAGCACTAATGCCAAGGGAAAACAAAAATACGATAACTACCCAAACTATTTATTGGGCTCTCGCACGCAGCGGTCCCTGGTTTTTCAAGATGTTAAATGTTCAGCAGCTTCATAATGGTAATATACGCAAAAAAAAAAAAATGAGGGCAAGAAGATGAGTAGCAAGCAGAAGAGAGCAAAACTTTCAACTGAAAGTTATGAGAATGCACACAAAAACGGTAAAACACTGCCCATGCGAAAAGATTAAGTTAAATAAATTAAATAGAATAAAAATCCGATGAAGCCAGACGACACCGATGATTGGCACCAGCTTGCTTGCATTTTCTGCGTTATTACTATCAGAACAAAAGCTCTGTATGTGTGGCAGACAACATTGTTAAGTGTTTATTTAGTATTAGCCTTTTAAAGAAATTCAGCATTAATCTAGATAAATATATGCTTAACTTTGTCCCAAGATCAAAACGTGAAACGTTGTTTTCCAAAGCTTTTCTGGGTAAACCGCCTTTACAGCTTAAAGTGCATACTACAAATAAAAAAAAAAAAATGTATTGCACACGTATAAAATTGAAAGAAAAACAAAATTTCGCTGAGGCGCACTTGTGCCTAAAAATGAAAACAAAAATGGTACAGTACATTGTAATGCGACAACGACGAGTGGGCGACTGACCCAAAGCAGCGTGTTTCCGCCACTTTTGTTTGCTCAGCATGTTCGTTCTGCGCCAGAGTAAACCATGGGAGATGAGAATGTGCTGGAATTTTAGAAAATTGCAACTATTGATAAAATACAAAACTAAGCCGAGCAGAGCTCGAACACTATTCCCCCCGTGGAGTCGGATGGGTTGCCAACTGCCTAACCGGGTTTGTTTTCGAAGCTCATTTAGCGCACCTGTCAAGGCTACAAAAGCGATAAAAAAAGCTTTGCAATATAACTGTTGCATTATCAAAATCAACATTTTCTCACAGCATGAATGAACTGTCTTGGACTGTTTATCAAGAAGTAATAACGCCACCTACTTAAAAACAAAACAAAACACAAATACACGCGTAATATGGCAATTCTGATTTTGTGTCATGAAGTGCACAGTATCCACTGACGCGCAGGCATAAACTCCATCTCTGGGTATACTGCGTAAAAGCATTTTTTGACACAGAAATTCACAGCTGCAGGAAACAGAAATAATAATAATACAAAAAAAAACGGCGGGTAAAACTTGCGTTGTAAAAGCCCCCCAAAACACACACACAAAGAAACACAAGTATTCCATACTAATAACATCGTTTATTTCCTAAATCGGTGAGCTATATAAGTGAGGAGATATCTGCACTTAAGCCTAGCCTAAGAGACTGCAACCCGTCAGTCATCATGATCGGTGTTTCTCCTGTGACTTGTTTCCTTTTTCTTTTTGTATCCCAAGTTTCTGCGGGCGGCGATGACAGTGAGTATAGCGTTGATTTTGTGAGGTTTAAAGAACCATAGCTCCAAGCAATGTTAGTTATTGTGGTACGGACCCATCCGGCACATATGTATCTTTATTGATTTGATTTGAATCATCTTAGCGATGGAACTATTACATCTGAAACCCAATTGTGTCTGTCATTTGGACAAAAGAATTATAAACATCGTAAGAGATCCGCGAAATGTCAACTACATTAAACGTTTGAAGCTTTCGTTGCATTATAAAGATTTTAATTGAAGTCTTCTGAAAGCTTACCCCAGCCATGACTATCAGTTTCTCTTACAATTGGTTTAAGACCTGCAACAGGGCATAAAAAGAAAGGGTTTACACTCATTAAGCATCTTCTTATCCACAGCATCGTGCATGAATGGCTCATTACCGAACGTTCTTGGAATTGGTGAGGTGAGTAAATACTTCTCTATGCATATATGCCCTACTTGCCACATATGAAACGCTTCTGTTCCTTGCACTACGGCTAGGCAATGATAAGAAGTTGAGGCGGCGTTCTTTAAGTTACGTTCCGCTTAATAGACCCCAGCAGCCGCTGCACCAATTAGTGGAGTCGGCCATTGTTTGATCCTGTACTCTGATCATGTCACGTACTCTGAAAGTTCGACATGAACAAAGGGCTGGGCAGTATCAAATATACATGTATCTTTGACACTACTTTTAGATACAGATTAGTCCTTATATAAGGTATTGCTTCTCAGAAAAGAATGCATCCGAGTATCGGTGTCGATGATACATTTTGAAAGTATTCTGTATTTTCTTAACACCCGACACTTATAGAAATGTGCTTCTATTTAAGGCTAAATTGTCCCTCGATGTTGTTCTTCTTACCCAAGGAGAATGAAGTTGCAGTGCAGATAAATTTTCAAAAAGAACAACAACAAAAAACATTGCCCTTTATACGTCCACGTGTTTGTCAGAGTCAGATGATCAAGCTGTCATATGAACGCACTAACACATCGGTTAGGTAAAACTGAAAATTGTATAGAACTGTGTTCGAAGACCCAAGTCGACTGAAGTGGCTCTCTTCGAATGCCATGTATAACGCGCTGAAATATATTACACGCGGCAGCCTGGAAGGTCTCCTTTCGATCGAAGGAGAAAATGCGAGAGTTCTGTAATCCGCTAAAATTGAAGGCGTTTGAAAAAAGAGATTTTGCATCTCTTGCCAAGTACTACGACGTCCTGCAAACCGCCGCGTCCTCTGACTCGATTTCAAGTGCAGTCCAATAATTTCTTTAGGGAGCTTCTGCCAACGCTGTCTACAGGTAAAACAAAGCATCACGGAATGAGAAAAAAAAGTGTCGACTCGCAGATTCGAGAATATTCTGCAGATAAAGCCACGCGCTGAAGAAGCAACAGTGGCTGCAGTTGTTCAGCTTTGATTCAAGCTGCGGTGGTTGTCAAGAAAAGTTCAAGACATCTGCTACGACCCGGAGCAGCTCACAGAAAAAGCAGTTATGGACTTTGTGAGCACACGAAAGAATATCACGCGTCCTTCGACAAGCGTGCTATCAACATCTACGGCATTGTATGTATTCTTCTCTTTCGATGTGGAATACGGTATGGCAAGGCCTGGTTGTCTGGAAGGACAGGGCAAACTTAAATTTCTTTATAGCATACAATATCGCGGAGTCGAATTATCCATGATCCGCACGTATCCTTCCCAAAGAAGTGCGTTTATGAAGTACAACACGGGAACGTGCTCATCGGCTCCCGTTAAGAAGCTGTTATCCGTCTCGTCGCTCATTGCATGCCCACATCGCGGATCACTTTCCGATGGGAGCTTTCAGCAAATGCTTTTGTTGGAGTCCTATCCGTAAAGTTTCACAAGATGTAAACTGAAAATGTATAAAAAAAATCAGATGAGCTCTAATAAATGATATTTGCCTTTTGTTGTGTTTATGGCTAAAAATCGAAGTGCTCAATCTTAGTCTTTCCACTAGTGTGCCAGTCAATTAAACTTATGGTCAGACGCCTATTTCATCCAACCAGAGCTTGAGTAGCAATTTATGGACTAAGACGCAAACATAACTTCAAGTAATAGAAGTCGTTCAGACACCGTAATTTTATTTATAGCATCTTTAGTGATAGTGGACGTTTAGTACACTTTGTTCGTGGAAGTGCGCAGACTTGTTCAGTTGTAAACAAAAATATAATTATATTGCGTAAAGCATTATTTCAACTGAGGAAATTTTTCACTAATATAAAAACTGTCAATGTCAGGTATCTTGCTTTCTAAAATGAGTGGGAAGTTATATAAACGAAAGCTGAAGAGGTTCTTGTAAAAAAATCGAGTTAGAGGTGATTTTCATAGTATTCTTATCCCGTGAATCTGAATATCACGATCGTTTTCCCCGGAGATGTAACTAAACGCAAAAAGACACGAAAACAACCTTCTACCAGTCGCTACCTCATACCCAGATCTTTCGGTCACCAAACGCTTGTCGCTCGTGCGGGCAGCGCACACCCGTCATGACGTATTTTTTCTGACCTTTGTTTTTTTAAAATAGCAAGAGTGCTCGTGCATAGCTTTGGCAGGCGCTGAAGATGCGCGAGAGCGGAGATTTCGAAAATTCTGAATATGCGTCACCCTCCGGGAAGGAAGGACTTCAGCGGTACTTTGAAAATGATTTTCCGCAGCCTCCGTGCACCAAATTGAAAAAAAAAAATAAATAAAAATAATGTTGATATTTTTGAACCTCGAGGCCCGATGAAGACGATTTAAGGGTCTCTCTTCAAATACAGAACCGCTTCGGTTTCTATTTTAAGCGATGTATACAAGTCTCTGGTACAGTACCGAGTATCTGTAGCTGAAATGAATTTTGCTCCGCTCTTTTCTATTGCTATCTGAATTAAAATTTTCAAGGACATCTAATACTTGTTTTGAACATACAATTTTGAAGTATCTTGTCCAGTCAGGGTGTGAACTCGGCTCAGCACGTATCGCACGCGAGCGCAGTGTCAGCGTTCGGTGATGACGCGGGTCTAATCACATGCCTTGACCCAATAAATGGCGACTGCAGATGTTGCCTGATGAACTTTTGAAAGGTCGTCTAAATTTCTTTCGATATGCTAAACTCTCAAAGAGCCCTTTTCAGCAACTCGTCAGAAAGGGGATTTTTAGAACACCCCTGACATGAAGTCAGTGCAGGTATCTATGCAGTCGAGCCAAGTTAAAAACTGTAAGGACAACTTTGTTCATGTTTTGTATTGTGCAAGTCATCTCGTCATTCGGCATGTGAAGCGTGGCAGCCGCTATGGACATTCCAACGTCAGGCTCCTGAACACTGGAGTTGTTGCATGGTTTGCTGTTGACAGCCCTGTAGACTTTGCTCGGAAATCACGTGAAGGGTAATGGCAATAACTGGTCACTGCCACCATTTTGCGTTTGCCAGTAGACAAGAACAAGGTAATCCTCTCTTTGAGCTTAGTCAAAGGGTCTTCTTTAACTTGTCGTCTTCTCAAAGGGGACAACAAAGCTCCAGGGCGAGTATTGCAGCTGGCATTGTCTGGGCGGAGGCTTCCTCTAGAAAAATTGACTGAACACATTTGAAACTGACCGACACATCTGAATAAGCCTTTGAAGTATTTTGAATATATAAATAAACCTCCGGACTTCGCCCTAAGGAATCGACTGGCTAGATCCAGTATACCTGTCTGAAATCTGACTAGCTGTGTCTGACTGTTAGTTTGCGAAACTGACAGGGACAGTCCTAATGCTCCTCCTATACACAGCCTGCATTCATAGCCTTATCAGCCTGTTTACTGTTCTAGATGAACCGAAGCAATATCAGCATGTGAACTTTTCTACAAGAACCGACTTGTTTGTAAGATTCGTAGTTATGTGCAGCATTGTATTTCATTGCAAAAGGACAAATGTTTGTACGCAATACTGCTTGTATTGAAATGCATTTACCTGTAATACACTGTGCTGATTGATCGTCGCTTTTCCAGTAGGGTTTTAATAGATCGTTACGATACCCCCGATAAAGATACGATGCATGTGTAAAGGAAGCTGCAGAGTATCAAGTATCGTTATCGCAGCCCTCGGAACTGATCTACTAGAACTCTGCTCACAGCCAAGCTGCATTTGTATCACCGTACATTTTTGTTTGTGGAGACTGCTCGACAATCGGTCGCATCGATGCATGTGCTGTTTGTATTGTTTTTTCGCGCAATTTCGTTTCCTATGGACTTGAAATAAACAGTTGTCTGCGTGAATGAGGTTATCGTCTTTTCATCACCTGTGGTCGATGTCCAGTGACGGCCGAATCACAAGAGAGCGAAGCGCAATCTTGGCGAACGCGAGGGCCAAAGCAAATCAAAATATCTTAGTGGCCACCATCTTTAAAAAGGGCAACAACAAAAAAATAAACCGAGAAATAGAAAAGTATTTAGTTCTCGCATGCCTAAGGAAAGGGCGCTTTTACAGGTTCGAAAAATTAATTGAAGAAATTTCGCTTTCTAACGATTATTTTGTGGAAAACACAATTTAATTGGATCCCATGAAATAGTATAATTTTGACTGTTCTCTGTATTATTATTCACAGGGTATCCTAGATCGCGTGTTCAGCGATTTCCATAGCTTTATTCTACAGTGGGCAAACTGTATACGATAAATTTTGGTCCGTAATATACAGTTTCCAGCTGCTCGCTCGGGGTCAGCTGGTGTATGGGGCGCGGTTGCAGTGAGAGCTGCGAGGAGGTGATGAAAGCGTCTCTGCCTTTCCGCCTGCTTTTCATCTCGCCGCGTGAAAACGCAGCGCATGCGGACTGCAACCAATCACCGCAGGAGGCGACCGCCATTGAATCGAAAACGGTTCCCCTTGTCTGAGATGAACCCTCTCTTCAATCTATAGGCTCTCTACCGTAGCCTATTCGGTCATAGAAGTCGTCGTCTGCCGTTGACCGCAGCGAATGCGTTGGTTAATTTTTTTGTTTACTTGAAGGAAGTGATTGCTTAAAAGTTTGCACTGTAAAGTCCACGAATCAAATGCACATCTGGTCAACATTTTAGATCGCTAGGCGCGAGCTTCAACTTTCCGAGTGAGTTTACCCGGGAACTTACGTCACCTGATAAGTATTAGAATTCAATATTTGTCTAATGGATAATGTTTGCGTTTCACGCAGTGCATCGGAACAGCTGGCAACCTCTGCGTAAGCGGAAACGTGAGTTTATTTAGATTACCTTCGTCTGCCAATGCCTTGATGTTATGTGGTTTCAGAAAGTTTACAGTTTATATTAATTCAAGATGCACTCCAGAGTAAGCACTACAAACATGCAACGCGCAAATAAGTGGAGAGCATTTCTGGCGCAACGTGGTTATACGCTGCTCTTTGCAAGCCATAATTTAATTGTAGATATTTACTTTTTGAAATTATCATCGTCTGTTTAGTTCCATTGGATCGTGAAAAAAAAAAAAACGATTTGAATATTTTTGGAAATAGTGAAACCAGTTGTAACCGCTTCTCGTTTTTGCTAGGGTTTGAGAAATACTCATTACTCAATAAAACAGAACTTGTTTCACGAAAAAATAAATTCCGCCAGAGCCCTAAACTAAAAGGAGATACAGTTTCATTTATTTTTCCCACTGTAGTTTGCCGCATACCAAAGAAATGAAGGTTCGATATCAGTGCCAGAAAATGTAATTTTGCCTCCATCCACTGTGAAGGACAAGAATATCTTCAATACAACTAGCATCAGATGAACATTAGAGATTCTTGACACCGGCCTTACCTAAGAAAATTCTATTTTCAAGAAACCTCGAAAACAATTAAAAAATGGCACCATTACACCACCCTAAGACTTACTCTAATTCCAAAAGCCCATTAAGTAAAGGAAATAAAAAAATCAGTGTTTTGTAGGCTTGTGCTTCAGGTGAAAAAGAATGTAAATAACCATTCGTTTTACCGCATGTATTAATGCCTCGGTAAAATTCTTACGACGAGGGAACTACCAAATCGATAGTAAAAGGCAAATGCACTTAAGTTTATATGTATTTTAGAAGTTGGTTGTGATTTAATATCTATTTTACACGTATTGTTTGTGTTTCAGCAGTCTCAAATTACTTTTGAATGTAAAGCCTTACTTCGATCAACATAAGGACGGAGTCGATACAGCATGGAATGGCTACAAGTTTCTAAATTACCCATAAAAGATTTTAAAAAAATCGAATGAATGAAAATGCCTTTCCGTATACTGTTACCTGCTGGGCGTTTCTAATGTGCAACATCAAAAATTGTTCGTTTTTATACCTCCAGGAAGGACTTGTTGCGGCAGTCATCAAAGTGGTAAAGGTATGCATATTTATTCGGACCTTTACGAAAAATGTAGCTGGATTTAAATTGACTGCATATATATAATATCTCAATATAATATCAGAGCTAAATATTGTTTATGACAAAGTAGCAAAGCGTGGTATAGCATAAGCAACTATAAAATAAACGCAAATTTAATTCTCATTGTAGAGTTAGAGTGATGCTTAAGTTAAACGTAGTACTGTTCATCGATTTCTCAAGTTTACAGCGCTTACCTGAAAACATGCATGTAGACTGCAGTAATCTGTGCTACACACCGACTCACGTTTACAAAGAAATGGGAGTGCCCCTAGCGGATCCAACAATCGGACCATGTGAATCAGGCATAACAAGTCGGGGATGGCCACCGGTAACAATGACCAACATGCCCTTGTGTCTGTTGACTAGATCGAGCCCACTTACTCCAAAGAAGCTTCAAATTTAAAATATTTTAACGCCCGCACTTACTTCTTATAGTAATTACCGCGCCAATACGTGATCTATAAGCCGCTGTCGATTGAACGAGCGGACGACAGTTTGAACAAACAGACGAGAGTTTGAAAAATCAGACGGTCGTTTGAACGCGGTGACGCACTAAACGTGGTCTGCGGGGGGTCCGAACGACTTTATAGGTTTCCCGCTTTCATGCGGCAACAAAAGAAATAAATCTGACGGTCACAATTCTTCGTGAAATTCGATTCACGATAGCTTCTTGCAGAAGCAATCGTGATCCAACCGCGTCTGGTTTTGACATTTAAAGGCGCCTATCCACGTTGTCCGGACGAACCGGGCGTGCAGAAAACACGCGAAAGCTATCCTTGAAGCTTTCCCAGCTCTTTAGGTGCAGCCCCAGTCGTCACGTTTTGGCGCAAATGCAGGTTAAAGTCTGGTTTCTTTCGAAATAGCACATCAATGCCCAGCCCTCATGGCTACTTCCGCTCACAGCCCGGAGCGGAAATGCACCCGAAGCGCCCCACCGCGGCGTGACTCAGGGCTCAGTCGGTGTATAATCGACCCGAATAATAATGTAGTTTTAGCTTTTAAAACAAAGTTTATCTTACGTGTTAAAAATGAAGTAGATTTCACACGTGCATGTTGGTACTTCAGCTTTTATTACTCGAACAACGCGTTTATTGGATCAACTTTTTTTTTTGCACATGGCAGACATTCAATATAGTGGCCGATTTCTAGATACTTTTGAACCTAAAGTGCACGAATGAATGTTGTAACCTCAATGTTAAACGGGAGCAACTGAATGGGCGCAACTATTTAACTCAGTGCTCAATATTTCAACGAATCTAATGACGGTAACATACCGAGCATCGTGATGTGCATTTTCGGCTAACGAATAACGTTTCTTTTTGGAAAACAGGCCTAATTGGTGCACGCGCATGCGTACTGTGATCCTTTACGGATCGTAAATTATTCTTTGTTTTTAGGTTGTTTTTCGGCACGTAAAATAAAATAAAACAAATAAAAATATTAATAACTTATTAAATATGCCGGTTTCTGACTACACTCTTTATGTTAAATATGGATCGAAATATTCAACGGGGGTCATTGAAAGTCAGGAGAGGACAAACTACATTTTGGACTTCTGTCTCCTTTGCACCGATGGACAGTGTGCCCTCCAAGGCGTTGCCGAACTGAACTTGCCAACACAACTGCATCTCACGTCTGAGCTTGTAGGACTGGTTCTGCAAAGAGTGGGTTTGGGTAAGATAAAACTTCTGCAAAATAGGTAGTAGAATAGTGTAGTTCGAATACTCTTTTATTACCTACGTCTCTTAATGGACGGCAAAATGTTACCTGGATTTGCATGCTCTTGGAATTTAAGGGTATATAAGATGTACTTTCTAAAGGGGAAAAAAACATTAGAGTTACAATTTCTAGTAAAATTAATTTTTGTCGCGGTCAGAACAGAGTAGACTACAGCTGACACATTAACGAATCAAATGTTTGACACTAGGATAAAAATACACACGCGGTGTCACGCAAGATTGAAAAAAAAAAGAACAGAAACATGATTTACATAGCGCTGTCACCTTATTTGTAACTGTTCGTACCATATAAATCTGATACCTTTCAGGTGACCTGGCGAATCTGATCATAGCACTGTGCAGTAATGTGGAGGGAGCCCTGAAGGACGCTCTGCAGGCTCTAAATCTGGGGTTCCTGAGTACCGCGCTCCGGAATCTGATAAAATGCAAAGACCTCGAGGTCACTGGGCTCGCTTGCGAAAACGACATTGTGCTGAACCTACCAAGTGGTTTGAACAATGGAAAAGTGAGTATGAAAAATTGGAAAAACATTGTATTTGAGTTACTGTTTTGCTCATGACTTATGGAGTATTATGCGGGGGAGGGGGGGGGGGAGGGGCGGTCAAAATGGAATCTCAAATTTTAGAAACGAAAAGGGGACATCGTTTTTTCGTGCATTGTCTTATTTAAAGTTTCTGACTGGAGAGCTGATTATTTTTCTAATATCGTTGATATTTTTATTTTTATTTACATAAAGCTTTTTGATTTGATGTCTTGATATTTTTTGTAATGGAACAATTAAAACATGTTTGCTGCAGTGTTTGGGTGACACTCTTCTATCATGCAATGGAAGCACACCCCTTAAAGTAAGTCCACAATTTTTTTATATTTCGTAAAAATAATAATAATAAAATGAATCATTCCATAACTCGTCCCCTTTAAATAATATGGATGTTGCATTTTGTTTCGGCTAAAACTAGGACGTAAAATATTAATGTAGAACGTTACAGAGCGACAGCAGAAGAACGATAGCGCTCTTCACCCAGAAGCAAGAAAAAGCCAGTGGCATGCCAAGCATGCGAGTCAGTTTCTCCTTCGTCGCTGTTAAAAGATGCACGTTTTTTTTTGTTTCCTTTTGAAGCTCAAGTTTGCCTTATTGAGCATTAATTTTTAGCTTTTTATGCCTTTATTTGTATGTGGAAATATAATATGAAAAATTTTGTGATGAAATTTAATGAAAAAAGTGGTAATAATAGTACTATACCTCGCAATGCGTTATCTTTAAAGTAGGGGTTTACTTCAAATGAAAGCGATCTAACATCGTAGTTTTCGGATAATCAATACTTACGCGAGCAATGATAAGCATGAGTATGCTGAAATTAAACCTACTTTTCATTTCACGCTCTCATATCACTCGACGCGCGTGAACAAAGCTTTGGGCGCTGCAAATCGGTATAATACCTGAACTATCGTCTGCAGAATTAGTTCAAATGTTTTTATAATAGACACTCGCGGTGACTGTCATTTTCTGTCCCACTAACGATGGCAAACGTCTGCACCATACCTTTTAACGCTCATTTTATGGTTAAGTTCAAGCATGGTCTTTACAGCTGCATTGATAAATTGTGTGTGTTATGTATGTGTACATTATGGGAAAGTATGTTGCACGTCGCACTGTAAGGATTACGCCCAACATGCTTAAATTTGAATGCAAAATGTGCCAAAGAGCTCGTGTTTCTTTTGTTGAATGTTATGAATCTCACAAAACGCTTTAAGCCATTGACTGATAGGATTAAAGGAAGTAATTTCTTTAGTCATGCAGCCACATGGGTGCATGATTGATAGGCATGCGCCCAAACGCACATACATATCAACGGAGCAAAGTACATTTTGTGTAATTCCGGCAGTCTACTAAAAGTTCGAGTGTTTAACAATTATTTTAGCTTGCGATGCGTGTGTTTTTTTATACATATCACTTTTTGCGCACTTTCTTGTTTTGGTATGTCGTTTTTGCGGCGATAGTGAAAACAAAAGCAGAAACTCGGTTACGGCGAAAAATTCCTGAATTTAAAGTACACTTGCAATTAAATGTGCGCAATGAAAAGCCCAAGACTGCAAACAGAAACGAAATAGAAAAACAACACGATATGTGTGTTTCTTTATTATTAACTGTTCCCAGTCTAGGGCTTTTGATCGTAGTTAGTTCATCAGCTTGCCTGCGTTTCTTTTTCACTTCCATCGCCAATAAAACGTGCTTTGTTCCCAATTAAGCCTTGTTTTATACTTGAAAGACTCGAGAAACTTTTCATAGTCCCTATTACTATCGTGGACATGATCGATGAAACTCACAAATTATTTGGTGACAAATGTCAAAAAGGATCAATTGAACATTTTTTTTAGTCTTCCGAAAAGTATATGTTATTCAAGAGTAATTCATCACCTATTTACCTAAAATGGTACAGTACAAATACCATGTCACGGGAAACGTGAACGGTGATCATATTTCGAGGTTATTTTGCACGCATCTAAATAAAGCTATACATAAAATTGAAAGAGTAAAACACGGACAACCACGTCGTCCTCCGTGTTTTATTTTTTAAATTTTATGTATTCATGTTCAACCCTCTCGCCTTTACCAGTCCAAATATAGGTATGTTTGTTATAACTAAATAGGAAAACAAATCATTATGTTGAATGTATTAAATGCTAGTATAATAATGGCAAACGAGCGTGTTGGTGAATAGATACAAATACTTGAAAGGATAAAACATTTAGGACGTGGTCAACAACAATATTTCTGCACCTTCATTATCACTGACAGTGACAGAGGTCAAATTCCTTGCACTAGAGTAACTAGATTACTGATAGCTCGCCGTGACGCCAGCGCTCTTCTATATTTATAGTAAATTTCATTTCCATTTTAACAATTTTCTCCTTTCCTTCTTTGACAACGTTGAAACTTTTGGGGCGCGGTTTTTATATTTTGTGCTATTCGATGTTGTTGTCCAATGAAAGAATTCCTGTTTCCATGTCGTTCCTCAATGGTTTATCCTTTCAAGGATTCGTACCATTTCGTATTATACGCTGCCCTGAAATTTTTAATAAGATGTGAATTGGGTGTGCTTTATAATATCATGATTTTTTTTTTATTGTAGATAAATATCGTGGAAGGAATCTTTGAGAGTTTATTGGTGAGTATCCAGTGAGGCAGGGAGGTAGATAATTGCCAGACATTGTGCTTAATGACAAAACCTACGATTTAAACTTTGTTAAATAGAATAGCATTATGATCCCTTACATGTTTTAATGGATGTTAGAGATTGTTGTTGTGCAAGTGTTCAATTTGCGGCTTCATAATTTCTTGCAGAATACAAAAGTGCTTTAATTTGTTGATATTTGAATTTATTTGAAGTTAGCAGGGATGTTTTAGAAAAATTGGAGGAATAATATGCCAAGCTCTCATTAAGCATAACTATATGCATACTTTTAAATGGTACAAATAATACATTGTTTTATGGTTAGTAATTGATCAAGTGCGTTAACATTTTTTTTTTTTTGTAATAGAGGTAGAATATGGTGGTACGGTGCGGAGTTTGTTTCTGTGCAATTCCTGAGCTAAAATGAATTACATCGTTAAAATGTATTGCAGCTTTTTGAGAGAAAAAGAAATCTTTAAGATAGCACAAACATAAAGCTGTAGTGAAATGCTAAACCTTACTGTGCGAAAAATTACTAAAACTGCCTTGTATGTTGTTGTATCAACATCAAAAGTAAAGACTGACCTTCTCGCCAATTGTTGAAATTGTACGCCTAAACGTATCTACTTCCAATTGTTACAGTGCGTGCTCCAAAATCTTTCGGAACAAGATCTAGACGAAGTTGTTACGGGGCTCGTCTGCAGCCTGCTAGAGGGCTTTAGAACAGGACTTGGTTCTTTGGGTCAAGTCCTGCTGCCTCTTGGCGTTCTTTTTGGACGACTCATTGGCGAAAAATGTAAGATTGACTTTTTTATGTTTTGTTTTGCTGCACGTACTGTTGGATACCTAATGAAACATTATATATACAAATATATATATATTTTAACACAAAATGCGGTCCCTTATTTGAAGGAGAAGGTAAAGGAAGTGGACCGACGTGTAGAAAAAAACAAATTCCCCGGTTTCTTGTCGTGTACAGCAAACAAAACGCTGAAAGTGCCGAAATTCTGCGCATCATGCTGCGCTGTTACACTGCCATTTTCCTAATTCACCAGTCTCCGGCGGACAATGTTCATGTTGCACTTTGGAATCCCGTGACGCTGTAACGAAAGGTGGCACTCCGACGTAAGGTTACACTATAATTACGGTCAGACTGGCGGACAAATTTTCCGTTCAATTAACGTGAACATATACTTGTCCTAAATCTGAAGCGAGCTTTTCACCGCTTAATCTAGCGGAAAACAAATTTGACGTCGTGTGACACGGCGTCAGGTGACACTGTGGCGTTACAGTGACACGACACGGTGATTCCCACTCGATGTGGCCAATACATATCTCCGCTAAATTTAGCGGGCCACGACGTACGTGCGTGAGCGACTAATGGCTCGTTTACCAGTTGCGTTTAACTGCGTTTGACAGCATTAAGACTGCTCGCGTCGAGCTGTTGCTGTGGAGACCCTTACGAAGAGCCAATGAGGAGGCGCTGTACTGCACGACGCAACTGCGTGAACAAGCCTTTACGGGATCCGATGCGAAAATTCCGCCAATGAAGACTATCGCCGTAATGTACTAACGCGTTGAAGACTGTCGTGAGGCTCTTTAGTTAAGGCCCGGGACAAGACCGGTTTTTAATCCCTTCGGCAGCTTACAACCGGATGCACTGCTACGGACCCGGTCGTAAGCCGTCACGAGAGTCTTAAAAACCGGTCTTGTATTCGCCAGTCCCGGTCAAACGCATGTGTGAACGGGTCTATACTGTTCGTATGGGGCAAAAATTCAATATGCTCGAAAAATTTTAGCTGCAAACCTTTTTAAAGCGTCCTATTTTTACCAATTGTTTACCTTACAGGTTGATAACTGGAGATAAGCTCAAGCATCACACTTTGTTGAACAAGTACAACAGCGCGTGATTGCCAAGCATGCTAGCCTTTCTGAAGAAGAAAAAAACTAAAACGACACGAAATGAAATTGTGGCATAACTACACGTCTGAATATTGTATGTACGATGTATGGCAAGAGACAACGCAAACATTAAGATAAAATAAAGTAGAGCGAAAGAAACCTGACTTATGTTTGTTCATTTTTAGTTCTGTGCCTTTTGTTGTGTATTCTGCGCATCATCTAGCCCAGCTCATCATCGTACTTCACCATTTCCATCTATTAAGTTTTTATTTTAACCTTTTGCGGTTGTGCTTTTGTGGAAATTTATATTGATATTCAGATTGTTCTACCTCCCCCGGTAAGAAAATATGATCCTGCTATCATAATGTAGTCTAAAAATGCAGTTAAAAATATGTTTTGTCCAAAATCTTCATATCTAATGCATATGTTGTCGCGGATGAAGGCCAAGAGACGACGAATAATGGACTGAAATGAAGGTTTAGTGGGCGAACTTGTGTCCCCCAAACGCAGAGTCGAGCACTGGAGAAGGAGTGAGTCGTCGTCGGGAAAGGAAGGCGGCACGGCTTCGCTTCAGAGAGTTATCTACAACATTAGGCATCTCGAACATTGGAATTTGAATGTTCGGGAGTGAGCTAGGTCGAGACCGTCTAGGCAAGGTCATTCTGGCTTTCTTATCTTTTACACAGGGGGTAAGAGTAAACACGAATCTTATAGATGTACGGAGGATCGTTCCTCCTCGGTCATGGAGGCAGCAATATCTTGTTATAACAAGAGGATTTTACATTCATTATACACGATATTGTGCACGTGCCAGCGTCACCGTGGACGCACTCCGTGATGTCAAACAAGCAGCAGCGCATAACGATGCCAGCACTAAAGTTTTTTTTAACAGTTTTGTAGAACCGAAACTCACAAACTTCGCATGGGAAACGCATGGGACGAAGTACAATGTAGACACTTTTGTTTTCTGTAAGCGTCTAATCCGAGGAACTACTGCACTCTCTGAATACATTACACCAAGTGACCATGCACTGCATCAATGACCGCCAGGCTAGCTTCTCGCGCAAAAAAAAAAGTGGTTGCACGCTCCGCGGTAGTGTGGTTGCGAATGTGCGTAGAACACAAATTTATTTACGTCGTCTTGGTTACATCATTTTAATAATCGCGATGTTGCTTCTGATTGGCTACCAGATGCCGCGTGCCAACCGAAAGGGACCTCTTGTGATTGGTAGAGAGCAAACAAATTTGCAAGTCGCATTGAACGCGATTCGCCTTCGTCATGTTTTTAACTCGACTGAAAGTGAAGTTTAGTAAGGGGCGCCTCGAAGTTGTACGAGTTATTCTGATTCCTTAAATCACACGCGAGTTGCTGGAAGGTTGTTTAAACAATGGAAGTGAGGAGAAATATATATATGTTTGAACACGGCGCCAAAGGGTTCTGCTCTGCGAGGCTAGTATCGAAATAAAGCCGTAGTCGTCGGGCACGTTAAGAGTTCAGGAGAACGCTCTTCCCACAAATCTGTCCACTCTTTCTATTTTAGCAGAGAAAACGATGGAAAGAAGCCGACGATGAGACAGACTTCCTCTCCGGCCATTCCTCTGTTAAAGTAGAGCAATTGAAGGGTTTTCAGAGAGGAGCCTTAACTTGCAATAGGCGGTGGACTCCACGTGCCGCAATTTACGCCGCAACCTCGAAAACAATCGACACGCACGTGGCCACAATTTCCAGATGGCCTGATCCCCATACGCCACCGACGAAGTGGGGACACGATTGTGAATGCGTCATCTATGGTAGAAACCGCTTGTTTACTGCAGTAAAGCACGCTGAAACTGCAGCCGTGGTACCTAATGTAGACGGCGAATATATATATATATATATATATATATATATATATATATATATATATATATATATATGTATATATAAATAAATAAAAGTAGAAGCCACCGAGGGTCAAACAAGCTTGGAAGGTTTAATTCAACATGTATAAGTTATACAGAAACCGCGTCGTTTCGAAGGGGGACCCTTCTTCCTCAAGCGGGACTTGAAAAGTGAGACCTCAAATGTCGAGCGAAATACCGCAGAAGCAAGAAAAACAAAAAAGGCAAAAAATAAATAGAATACAAAAATAAAAAAAAATAAAAATAAAAATAAAAATTCAAACAGCAAACGCAAAACATGGACGAGACCAGTGGCGGCCTCATCTGCGAGCTCGCCCAAGGCACACGATCCTAACTCTCTGTGACAGGCGATAAGCCTTCCACCCAACCGCACACCCACGACCTTGTATGGCACACAAGGCACAAAGGCGGGCGGTCCGAACCGGGCACACCCGTAATTATATATATATATATATATATATATATTTGCTGTGTAAAGAGAGGGAGTTTTAGATTAGGGGGTCCAACGCTTTCGAGTTCCCCAACAGCTTTGCGCACCAAATGCTTTGGGGTCCGCTATTCGAAAGCTCACTAAAATCTTTTGCAATACAGCAAACGTTACGGCCACTGAGTACCAATGGGAATAATTTGGCGAGGCACGTGTCAACCTAGCGCTGCAGAGAGTGCTTTTAGTGTGAACGAAGTTATGGGTAGAACACGGTAGTACACCACTCATCCCTAAGCTGAACTGCAGTGCAAGCTACGTCCACGTTGGAACAATCATACGCCTCTATTTTGTCACGTCATCACGCTCCAACCTTTAGCCACCATAGAGTGAATGTACGCAAGATGTTTAACTGACGCTAGTGTCTATGCGGCTTCCGTGATGCAAATTAGAACGGACCGCAACCAGCCTACTTCTGCGGTGCTCCTGGGATTTCCTATGGGAAAACGCGCGTGCATTGTCTCTTTGCCGGAAAATAACATGAATGATTATAGTTTTTTGGGGTTCTAAGGAAACGCATGTACTTCTATTATCATCGTAAAAGTCGAATTACTTCAGAAATCGTATTTTTATTCTTCAGTGAACGATGCTAAATTTCGCGATGTAAATTTCGCGATTGCTAATATGCCAGTCCTACCCCTGTACAAAAATGACCCCGTCCTGCACCTTACGAGCGGTTATTCAAAACGTAAAAAATAAAATGCGTTGGCTGTGAAAGGTGTTTCTTTGTTTTATTCCCTATGCCGGGCAGCATTCTTCAGGCACACGTTTTGTGAATTCTCTCCGTTTTCAAAGGTTTCGAGCGTGCGGGTAACGCTTTGAAGGCAGAACAAGCATCTTCGCACATATGCGTGAGCTAAAGTGATACTTATTTATTGCAAATCGGACTACATTTACTTGGTGTTCACTTTATTTAAATCGTCTACATGTACAGGGAGTAACCGATCCAGATTCACGGCGTTGTTCTTGCCGTCTCTCTTGGTTGTCCAGATGTCCTTTGTTCGTTTGGCACGTAAATCTACGTAAATCCCCCGTGCGTAAAAACCGTCGACGCGGTGTTCGCGCTAACAATGCGCGGCAGGGCACATAAATACATGTATGAAGCTGTTTTCGCACTGTGTTCATTGCCATACATTTGAAAGAAGGAACACGGTAACTGACAATAATTTTACTTACATGATTGTCAAATAGTTTAAGATTCCTACCGAAAAACCCAGTATAACTTTTTACTATTTGGATGATAAAACTGGAAATCTATTTGCAATTGTTTTTGGAAACCTGATATCGAAATTGCAGACAACGAAACAATATCTGGAACCCTGAAATTCATATAGAAACCACACAGACTTCCAGTTTTATAATCCAAATAGCGAAAAAAATTAAACTGGATTTATTTTTTGGTAGGGATATTTTACTACGTTATAATTATTAATAATATTTTCTCTTATGACCAAGCACAGAGAAAGAATGCACCCGCTTTTCCCCACAGAAATGCATTAACGGAAGTACATTTTCGACTGGTTGCTCTCTACTTCAAGTTGTAACAGCACACTAACGCCAGAGGAACCTCTAGCGTCCATCATAATAACTGTACGATACCCACGCGCAGAGAGTCGGATCAGGTGATGAAAGGGAAGCGGCTAATCGGTCCGGCGGGCAAGTAGATTCCATTCATCCCTAAGTTGAAATTCTGGTGGAAATTACGAGCGTGTTGAACCAGTCTTCCGTCGATCCTTCACCACGTGATCACGCTCTCGAGTCTCGGCCATATTTTCGCGAAGATAGCTGAGCCAGGTGATGAAAGAGAGGCGGCTGATTAGTCCGGTGAAAGCGCAGCTCCGAAGGCACTCGCAACTTAGGAGTTAACGGAGTATAACGGCGTGTGAGATCAATACGCGGCACTGCGCATGTGGTTATCTCCAGCGGCGTTCGCCTTTTGCCAAGTGAAAACGGCTCTCGTTCTGTTCGCGCCACCTGGACATTGGAGGTTTTATATTCAGTGGTTTCACGTTACGTAGTACTTCAGGCTCGGGACAAAATAAAGTTGTTGCCTCAGAGACACCTAAGAAGGAAGACCACCGGACTTCGTGCCTCCGACGCTTTCACGAGCCAACGCCTCCATCTTGCACAAGCTCCAAGCTGGGTGTGCCTTCACCGCCGGGGCAAATCGCAACTTTCACGGCCTATAGGGGGCGCACTGGTGCCCATCAAAATGACTGTCATCTGAATGACCCTTGTAGAACAGAAGTTCTAGGCGGCAGGATTTGCGACGCGTAAACCTAGTTTTGCTATATACGATTAGCATTAGAGCCTAACATTATTGTTTCACGCCAGGAAGGTGTAGGCAAGCAGCTTTATTGTAAAGCCTATGACAGAGAAGTTCGGGAGCGCTATTCTCACACCGCGATACCGCCATCGCTGAAAGTTTCAAATTCATCATTTCGAGTCAACAATCAGCCTAAATTGTTCAATCTGTGATGCCCCTGTGGACCTAAAGCACCTCCTCTGGGTCTGTTCCGCTCTAGCGGATGCCGGGAAATCCTTCTACGATGGACTTCAGCTCGCCGGGGTATATCTGCTCTCGTAGCTCAAAGGCCGCACGAAATACGTTTACTTTGTTTTTTGCAACAGATTTAACACGCACGTGGAATCCTCGAGAGTAAAAAAATAACGCAAATAAAATTGTGTTTTTCAAAATTGTCTTTTTCCAACCTATGACGTTAATTGTGAAGGGGTTGCCTTTCGGGAAGCAATAAAGCCACCCACTGCAATTACCTCACGTTCAAGCAATACTGCCATCCTGTTTTCGTGTCCCTAATGTTGCAATTCCTGCTGAAGCGCTTTTTTAACCTTCAAAACTTTTGTAATATTTATTTATTAATTTTTTTCTTGTCGCCATTTACGCATTGTAGATTGCTGAATACAGGTACTCAGTGAAAGAAGAAAATTAAACGAAGCTCGTTTTTAATGTTCCTCCTCATCTTATTTAAGCAACTACTGCAGTTCCTCAACAGAGTTGGCTGTACACAGAGCTACGCGACGAAATGTGACATTGGCTACCGCCATTCTGGTTTTACGCGTAAAAAAGAAATTGTAGTAGCACGCTTCTACTATGTCTGGTTGCGACCGTGCGCGGTGATATGAATATCTGTACCTTGTCTCGGTTAAATATATTTTAATAATAATGCGATTGACACTTATAGGCCACCAACTGCCAATTGTGGACCAAATGTAACCTTCTTCTTAATGAAAGCGAGGCAAGAATTTATAAGTGGCATAAATTCGGTCGACATTTGTCAAGTTTTTGTTTAAATCTATGGTGCAAAAAAAGTTTAGGAAGCACGGTTTCGAATTGGTAGGACTTCTTTTGTTCACGTTAGAGATAGCCTGGTCACAGCAGGGTTGTTTAAATATTGGAAGGGTAAAATATTTTACTATCTTTTCCGGCCTTGATCTTTGAACTCAGGAACAAAATAGATAGCTGAGTGGTCTCCATGTGCCGAGATTTCCCGAGGAACGTGAAAAACCTTTGATATTCGGTTGGCAATGTTTTTGCGGGAATATCCCAATTATCCTCTGACAAATTGGTCGCTCGTAAAAGAAATGTGAATGCGTGACCCATGTAACGAACAGCTTATTTACTGCATTAGAGATCGCCAAGATTCCATCTGCCAAGGTTCATGTAGACGGCGACTCCGTTTAATGTGAATGCTATTGTCGCTGATTAAGAATAGTTGTTCGTGTCGTCCGTTGTTTGTATCTATTGCTGCGTGCGACCTAAGGCGTTTCACTGCATTTTAGTTTAGCTTGTACACCCTTTATGAAGGTGCAAAACCCCCAAAAATATTCTTGACCTCATTAAAAACAATATATCATGTTTGATTAGTTTATTATGAGCACCAGAAATTCTACTAAGTACATAAGTCTTACAGCGTTTCTCTCAGAGACGCTACAACTTAAAAGCGAATGAGAACATTCGCCCCGGTTTTTTACCACTAGGGCTAAGTTTGGGGCATGGGGACTGCTAGACAAGTGGCGAAATTGGGGGTCTATGTAGCTAAGTGACTAAAAGGTATTGACTACCGTTCTAAACATTATATTTTTGAGGCATAATGTTGTTGGAGAATCGACGCTCGACTTTTCATATTCTAGCCGTGACATGACATTTTTATACAAATTTTTTATAGAGGGCACTACGGGACGAGAAATTCCATTCTATTCAACTGCTTAGAACCAAAGTTTATCCGTCGAAGCGTGCTTGTAACGTCGATCTATCCGCTTAGCGCTTGCGTCACACTGCTCACGTTTAATAGCGCCGCAGATGCTCGGGTCGTGGAGCAGGTGGGACGTGAAGTTGTCGCGTTGTGAAATTATGACGTCGCATGACACATTATATGGTCACGTGACGTAACAATGCCACGTGGTGTTATAGTGTCACAAAACGTCACGTCATCACGTGAAATTATTACTCCACTACATGATGTCACCTGACATAATGACGTGACGTGACACTATGATGTCACAGTGTCACACGGCGTCACATTCATTGGGTCACATAAAATAGTGATGTCATATCATAGTGTCACATGCGACCGTGACGTTACGTGAAACCGTTATGTCACATGACTACGTAAAACCATGACGTGACAGTGTCTCACGGGATAGCACGACGTCACAGGACTCTGTGACATCATAAGACATCATAACGACACGGTACGTTGAAGCACCATGACGTGACGTGACGCTGAGACTCACGTCACACCATAACGTTTCGCGACAATGTGATGTCACATGGCACCGTAGCTTTACGTGACACAACTCTTCGGGTGGCAGATTGTAATGTTAACGTGCATCATGGCTAGGACGCGTGGCTAAAATACTTTATCTTAGAACAGTTTGGGCCCTACACATTTAACGGCAAGCTACACATATCGCACTCCCGAACGACTTGCTCAAGCGACTGATTTGAAGAAGAGTATGTCAGCGAAAGCTGGTCGAAGGACAATTAAAAACAAAAAGAACATAGAAATCTCACCGGGTTACTTGCTGTTTCAAAAAAAAAAAAAAAAACGCACACAGACACACGAAAAAAGTCTTCAAGCAGCGTCTAGGGCTCTGGGCGACTGGCGTCCCGGCGGCGTATTTATAAACGGTGCCCCGATGAATGGCAACACCGCTTCTGGGTGATTGGCTGGCTCTGAGAGCAGACGCCCTGACGTCGCGCTTAGCAACGTCAAGCAACAAACGCCTGTAGAAAACGCCGGTCTGGACTTCCTTAGGCACTCGTTCGTGTATGATCGATAGTTGCCGAGAAGCCCTACGTAACTGGGCATTTACGCCGCCGTCATGACCGTCATGACGATGCGTCAACTAAGTTGGCTATTGCCGTCATATCACATATTGGGCACGAACCATTACCCAAATTCATGTTGCGGAATTGATTGTTACGGGCCTAAGTCGAATGCTCACGCAGTGCATTTGATTATCGTCACCGCAGGTATCCCAAAAGCTTGATGACAAAATCTTGGGAAGCGCATTGTCGACACGCCAACAATGCGATCCCCACGTGGTTATCACCAAGTTTTGCAAAAGCGAGACTGATAGAAAATGCTCGCTTTTATTCTTGAAATTACGCGGCGACATTGAAGTTTCTTGGTCAGTGGTGTGGCGTGTGAGAATACTTGGGCCTCGCTAGCACTATTAAGCATGTGTGAGGTACTAAAAATGCCTACGCAATATCGTTAAGAGAATACTGTAAAACTCTTTATGTTCGCAAGCCCTTGATGTTCGCGAAGTTTAGCGAATTAAAAAAAATCGTGAAATCAAAGGGCACGAGCGAATTTCGGTCCTTAAGAGTTTCAATGCAGGCATCTGAAATTCGCAAACTTTATTGGCCACGATAATGTCCTATTTGACCGAATTCGCGAAAAATAGGGGCCGCGAGAGGAAAGGGTTCAAGAGTACGGGAAATGAAGAAACAAAGCACAAGCTATGAATTGATTTTGCTCGTGCACTGCCCATGTTCACCTTAATATCGCTCTTGATCGTGGTGGTTCTCAGGCATCTCGAGACAAAACAAAGTTGGTGTTTCAGTGGCACATTATACATGCATCCTGCATAAGGCTCATGCTGAATAATGTTCTAGAAGGCTAATGCTGGATAATCAGCATTATCCTTCTACAGAAAATTGCCTTTACTCGATAGGAGAGATGTGTGCCCTCGAAAAGAGGCTGTTTCTTGCTTTTTCTTTTTAAAATAGTTTTTGTAAAAACGGCTTTTGTAGCTAAGGGGCTAGAACAAAACACAATCAATTTGTAAAAAAACAAAAGAAAACAACCCTTCACATACGTGGGGAAGCTGCGCGAGTAAACATGCGATGAAAAAGCATTTTTTTGAAGTTACACCTTCCCATTGTTTAAATTAGGGAGGATAAATTGATTTCCTGAAAGTAATCACGTCACCAAGAGCAATTAACGCATGATCAGAAACTACTGCAATTCAAGTTTTTTTTTTTTTTTTTTTATCCCATCTGTTACAGTTCCCGCTCTTGGGCTAACATGCTTTCCAATTGTGGGTGCGCTACGCCGAAGCCTTCCTGAAAACGGAACAAGATAGCTGTTGCTGAGGAAAAGAGAGAAGCTATGGCTGGAAAGTAGCACGTCACAAAATTGTAGAAGCAGAAAACGGAAGTTGAGAAACACAAATCGCGTCATTTGTTTTCAAGTGTTGTGGACTATATAGGTGACAAGCTACCTTGACTTTAGCCCAAATTAACAGGTCTTATCAAGTAACTCAACCTGATTACCCTAAGCTCGGTGGTTACAGGCGCCTTACTGCTCTTCATAGCACAGGCTTCTGCAGGCGGAGATGACCATGAGAACCTGTTTAATTTTATTATTATTGAGAAACCACAAAGTTTAAAGCGTTGCACATGTAATTCCCACCAGAACAGTATTATTTCTTGTTGTCACTGGGTTCACATCTGCGAAGTTACTATTTGGTTTAAACCATCTAAATATCTTTCAAACCCTGAAAGTAAAAGCGATAAAGCTCACGATATGCAAAGTGTTAATAACAGTTAACTTTTAAAAGTTTCGTTGAATTAACGAGATATTATTTGAAGGCCTAAACATTTGACTCAGTCATTATCAGCTTAGTTAAACATTTAAAATAGCGCAAAAAAGGCAAGGGCAAGAAGTATAACGAACAAGCGCCAACTTTCAGCTATAGTTTTACTCAGGAAAACGAAGCATATATGCACAAAACAGGTAAAGCAGCACTACATAAAAGTTTAATAATTTATTACCCGATCATTCAAAGACTTGAATTCATTACCATGAAGCACAATAGAAGTGTTGCTGACGAATTCCGTCTCACGTTTTTTTTATAACGTAATGTTACGTAATGTTACGTAAAAAGCCTGGCACAGCCAGGTTATTACGTAACAGCTGTCCGAAGAAGTCTTCGGACGTCCAAATGCTGCATTAGCCGACAGCTAAATTTTTTTTCTCGGCTTCCGAACCATCTTACATAAAATTGTTTCAATTGAATGTGTTGTGTTATGGTAAATATTGCTTGTGATTGCTCCTTTGTAGATCATCTTATTCGTTTTGCTGGAGAGACGCAAACGACGGGCATAATAAGATCGTTTGCACATTCCGCATACCTCGCAAAAGCATTTCCCCAGTCACTTTGCGAAAAGCGCGAAACACTGAGTACGCACCGTCCTGACTTCCCAGTCTTTTACCTGCTTTAGAGCAGTTTGTACCTGCTAGTAGGTATGTCTACTGAAACTGCAACTTGAAACTAGGGGCAGTGCCAGAGGGAAAAGAGACAAAGTTGGGAAAGCTTGCTCGGTGTCCCCAATTTCTGAACTCTCAAGTGATTGTAGTAATAAATAATAAATGCACCAACGCCTCTTCCCAAAATAAAAAAAAAGCACTATGTTCCCTACGTAAAAAATGGTCTCAGATCATGCATCTGTGGGCAGGGAGGAAATCTTGCCCAAATTTATTCACACCACATGATGAGCGCAACAAACTCACACGAAATTTACAGGAGAATATCGGTGGTGACTTATGTTTCCTTGAAATTAAGCGGTCGTTTGAAGGACCGAATCATCCACTCGAGCGGTGCGCGTCGCTGTGCAAACGCAGTTCAACAACACGAAACATTAAAACGGTAGATTTAGGACAACAATCCGGAGTTAATTGTTCAATTTAAACGACGTAATTTTGTTGAAAACGCCCGCAGCTTTTTACTCACGGTATGCGTCGGGAATCTTCCACATTTTGAAACGGAACGAAGGAAGATTTACTTTTCAAAACGCTCGCTGCGTCCTCCCGGACCAGTTTGACTGGATCAGCTGACGACGACGGGACTGAACCCGTTGAACGTCAACCCCACAAGAACCAATTTGCGCTCCGTGTTAGCGTGGGTGTCTACTTCCAAGCACCGCACCACACACACCACGAACGTTTCAGTTCTTTGTCGCATCGCCGTGTTGCACGAAACAGAACGAGATCGCCGAAATCAACGCAGCGCTGTCGTGAACCTTGGCTTGTGGTTGCGCACTCGTGGACCCTGTGACTCCCTTCGCTTTCAAAGCACACACGACAATTGCGGATGATACTTTCCGTCTTTCGGGAAGATCACAGGGGCGCTTCTCCGGTCAGGTCTTCGTTACATGTGCTCGCAAACCGCGGAGCTTCTCGCGTGCCGTTAAACCAAAACAATACCGGCGCCATGCTCGCCCGCTCCCATCTGGCAACCACGGGCGTTGTTGCCAGATTTTCTCAGACCAAACAAAAACAACAAAAACAAACCGCAAACCGGCTTTAGCTTCCAGCGTACATCGGCAGCACCTTCCCCATTCCCCCCTTTCTTTTTCCCTTTTCCTCTCCTCTCCCCCCCTCCCTCCCCCCCCCCCCCCCCCCCCCGATCCGCACCGGAAGTCGAGACGCTGCGTGTGAGGGGCGGGGCGTACTTTTCCGCGCGGATCGAAAGAGCGGGAGTTTCAAATGTGGAGAGGTTCTGACTCCAACTAAATTACGTCCTGTAACGTAAATATTGCACATTTCTTTTTGTTCACGGAGGTTTCGTTTTGTGACACGCTTGTCCCAATAGACCGATCTCACCAGGAGTTGCGCGACGCCACCGCTGCCGCGGTGCATGCTGGTACCTGTAGTTCTCCCCGATTTTCCGGCCGCTTCAGTGCGCATTGTACGCCCGCCCGGCGTTTGGAAATTATCGGGTTAGCACGAGACGTTTAGCCGGGTGTTTACTCATGGTTTTCAATGGGCTGGCTTCACTCGTTGTATGCCACGGTGCTACAATAACAGCACCAGGCAAGAAGACCTCGGATATTATGTCTTCCCGAAAGAAAGCAGCACGGCGAAGAAAGCTAAACAGAGCCAGACAGAGCGGCAGGAAAAATAGCGTTTTTTCATTTGTTTCGCGATTTGCTTCATAATTTATATCCACCTATTGCACGTCAGCTAAAAAGTGTAAGATTACAGGGCACGAGACACACAGCGTGCCGAAGTGTTCCGTACGTTGGAATCTCTCTGAGCATTCGCTCCATAGAGTCCGTTGGTCTATCTCCACTAAGTTTGGTGAGGCCGTTTTGAATACACTTTTTGCTCAATGAATTTTGGTGGTTATAACTGTTAATGTGACGACATGTTTTAATCACAACTGTGCTTCAAAAACTCAGGACAATACTAAAAAAAAAGCAGCGATTCTTGATATGCATCACTTGAATGAAATAAAACAACTTTTTTCGGAAGCGGTTTTCATTTTTTTTTTCATACAAAACGTAAAAAAACACCACATAATGCAATTGAGAGGTGCAACACTTACCGGCAGAAATGTAGCGAACGAGCCTAACCTATTTTGTGGTGGTTTGTTAGCCTGGCGCTACTGATCCAGAAAACAGCTTCCAACGTCGGGCGACTCTTAGCGTTCGGAGCTTGCGCAAACATAACGAAACTGAATAGAAACTGTACACGAAAAATCATCCTCGCCCCAAGTTTTCAGGTATCTTGCATGGTTGCTTCTTTTAGAGAGATGACAATTGTTACGGCGCATCAGGCATCGCCTTTCTGTGGATCATTTCTTCTCTGTGCAGGCTTCTCCCCGCAGTTCATCTGTACCCTGTCGCACAGGCTGTCAACCAGAATAAAACAACTTTTAGAAAACTATCACTCACCGAGAAAGTCTATTTAGCTCCTCTTACTTCATTGTTGATTAAACGTTATGCACAAGACTGAACACTACCAAGCTCAGTTTTTCCCCAACACATTTGAAGCTGTTCCACGGTGCTACACAAAGGCGATGGTCCCTCGAATTTTCATGTTCTTTGCCATTCAACTAGACGTTCAGTTTCCAAGTTAATTGAAACATCCGAGCAGCCGGAAAGCTCGAGTAGTGGCGTCGTTGTTTTTTCTCTGCGGCCGCCGGGGGACCACTGAGTGAACGGCAGTGTGCTCACGCGTTCACGAAGACGAAGAAGCAGACGACGCCGAAGCAGACGACAAAGCGATTCTAAAGCGATAAGACGACTGCAACTGCTTTTCTGCGCTTGCTGACAAATTAAGACACCCCAACCAACACAATTTTATGAAGTACAGACATGCAGGAGAATCCAAGCTGATACCGGGGCGTTCCAAACGATAATCTACGAAGTACGCGCAGCCCTATGTAGCCGGGAAGCCGGAAAGCGATGACTACAAGTAGCAAGGCGGCGGCACCACTTCCGGAATGCGCGCGCCTGCGTAGTTCGCTTGGTGACATCAGTCTATTAGGCTGTTAATAAAAGCACCTTTTTTCTTTGCAGTTACCCTTTAAAGGCCAAAAATCTGAACTGAATTATCGACTACGCCAGGCTAATTAAATTTGCGCCAGTATCATAGCTGTGTCGGAATAACCGTACTTCGCTGCTATGTCGTGTACACATTTTATTATTGGAATATTGTGCGAAGATATCAACTATAAAGAATACATTGATTTCTAAATATTTTGGAATATAGATGTTAATAAATGCCCATAGCTCTACTAATTTTATTACTCCTTTTACAAGTCCTTGCTGAGAAATGAAGGTACGATTTATGAGATTGTGCAATAGAAACAGGTTGAGGGTTAAAGGAAATACCAATTAAGAACTTATTGGGATACTCCGGCACATTTTTTAGCAACCCCACCTAACTATATTTTCGAAATCGACATCTTTTGCTCTTTCCGGTGTGCTATTTAATATCGCGAAATTCAAAATAGTTATTGTGAAATCGGCAAATGAAAGTGACACCAAAACCAAGATTCGAATATACCCGCGCTTTTCATTGCCGTGACGTCAAGGGATTGCGGGCTTGTGGTTCAAGCGAGATGTCTAAAAATTAATTATGCCGAGCATTTGTTTCGTGCTGCTGCATGGGAGCTGGAGCGATCTTCCAAAGCATTCATTGGACACCATGAAACTGTTTGTAATCAGTTGGGAACAAAGTCTACAGCCCAAAGAGTGAATCCCTGCCTTCCCATGACGTCAATTTTTCAATGTTGCCAGTAGAACTTTTCACTTTGAAAAAGCACGATGATGACGAAAATTGCAAATTCTATAACTTCGCGAAAAAAAGTTATTTTGGCGAAATATTTGAGTTACTGTTTCTGCGATGTTTGTTGGTGTGTTTAGCAAGTTTTTGGCAAATCGGGGACTATGCAGAAAACGCCGGAGTACCCCTTAAGTAGATGATACATTTTTGCAAGTACTGTCAAAGTAATCATTATTGTAATTTTATATACTTCGCCGTTCATTCTGTTGAATGGACCAGGAGAACCCGAAATTTAAACATTCAACGTTTTATACATTTTCAAGTGGAGAGCATGAAATTTAAACATTCGACTTTCTATCGATTTTCAAACACCCGCCCTTCGATCATTTAACACCCAGAGCTGCACCCCCCTTTCAATATTAAGCGGATATTTTTTGTTCAAAATATCTCCTTCGTGTTTTCCACATGTGCACTAAAACGAATGAGAGTTTGGCTCCCGTTGTCTCTTAAATATGGGTCAAACAAAACATGCGAAGTCAATGATAGATGTATTCATCGAAATTGTTGTCGGTAATTGCATACTGTAATGGGTAATGGTACCATTTTTTCTAGTGGCTTTCAAAGTTTCACTAGAAGCGAATAAGAAAATGATATAAAATAAGCTTTCTTACCTTAAGAGTGCTCCCCCCTGCTTCAGATTGAGCGTCGAACTAAATAAAAGTAGTCGATTTAGTATTGGGCTGCGGTGGCTGCTACGATCGCGTTAAATTAAAATATTTTAATAAGTTTCTTTAATAATGGGATTTCCTTAGAAACTAGAACATCTTGTTCTAAAGAATGGCGCTGCCACTATGTATGATATGAGCCATCTGCAATGTGTAGTTTAGGATTACAAATAAAAAAGAAACATTTTGTTTTTTGCGCGTTGTTTATTAATCTATAGACTAAATTCGGTATATAATAGCATTCGTTTAAAGCTATGGAATCAAACTTTCACTGCCTTACAACTTTAGCAGAAATATCATATACAGTTTCTTACACTTTCACTTGAACAAAGGTCGCCAGCTGTTCCAAGACACTGCTTGAAATGTAAACGTTTGTAAGTTTAACATACGTTCACTGATGATAAATTAATATTTTTGCAGCAATAATGATTAAAGGGATGATAATGAAGTAACACCTATCTATTTCCAACTAGAATCTTCGGGCTACACATGTTTTATATTTGAAATATGGCGCAGTGTGGACAATCTACAGGGGGGGGGGGGACTATAAGACTATAAAATGATTTTTTTTTTTTTTTCAAGTTGGTTCATTATGACGAGACATGACGTATATTTTTTGAATGACGGAGTATCCTAATGCTGATTACTATTTGATAGAAACTTTTATTGAGCTAATAGAACTGGAATGTTTTAAGGTACGCTAAATAGGAAAACGTTTTACTCGCGGACTAGGCACCAGATGTGTACTATGTACGGAAACGTTTTTTTTTTTTTTTACCAGAAATATGCTTCTTCACACTATACACCGCTCCGGAAAGTATGGTATTATTGCCTAGGATAAGTGCAATAATTAGTAACATAGTTATGTGGGTTGAAGATTACATATGTAGATAAATATATACTTACCTTTCCAATCCCAAGAACGTTCTATAATCTGCCATTAATGCACAATGCAATGATAGAAAACAAAAAAGTGCTTACTATCTTTAAACCGTTTTTGCCTTTTGTTACGGGTCTTATACATGCTTTACAAAAAACTGGTAGTGATGGCTGGTACCAGAATTTAAAAACTTTCAATGGATATATGTTGTTAGTTAAGCCACAATTTTAAAAGTTAATAAAAGTAGCAAACGTTTTGTGTACCCTCCATGACGGTAACAATAGTTTCTTAGAAAAAAAAAAAAACAGCTATTGACTAGAATATGCATGTATCACATGTTGAATTTTTATTTAAAAGATGCACAGGAGGCAACTATACCTTGCCGGTGCTAGTGTAATGAACCGTCCGAGCGCTGGAATGTGTTTGTTTGACTAGTACAAACATCTTGTTTTTCTCTTCTAGTAGACCGCAAGGTTCGCAGTATCGTTAATAAATAAATAACTAAATAAATAAAAAAAGATGCAATCGGCTTTATTTTAATTAGTGCGTCATTCTGTCACGGGACAAGGTACTCGTTGAATGTGAATGCCTCGCACGAGACATAGCGGACCAAAGGGAATATAGCTAATCAGAACCGTGCGACCGTGCTCGACGCGCCATAGACGCCGGAAGAAGTGGTGCGACGTTTGGCTAGAGATGGAGAAGGAAGACTGGCTAGATTTGCTACTACAGAAGGCTGTTTGAAGAGCCGAGAAGTCGGCACATAGTTGGTGTTTAGTAACATTTTCTAAGGTTCGACTTATTTTCATCAGCGGAATATTGCCTTCGTAGATAATGAGCATTTCGACGTAGTATGCATCATAAGACTGCATAAACACAGCCCGGATTTTCCGTCGGCAGATTAATTGCGGAGCTGCTTCGCTTCTCAGTAAAGTTAGAATACTAGCTGCATTGGTTGTTACCAGGATGGCTCTCCGGGTAAAAAAAAACAAAAAAAAATAATAATTAACGCTAACGCGCTTCAGCTAATTGTGGTAGCGACTGTATATTGTAAAATTATTTTCGCTACGTTACATTTTTTTATAATATGGTGGGTGATCAGACAAACCACCAACGGACGCATGTCAGGTAAATGTGCCCTTTATTTTATTAAATAGTCAGGCGAATTTTGTTAAGTGAAGCGTCATCTGCCGTCGCTATATGCTCTTCGTTATATTGAAGAGGAATTTTAGTAAGTCGGAATTTGACTCTGCACAGCCATCAAGCTATTTATTTTCTCGGTAAGAGTTGCCGATCAGTGCGTTTGAAGGGTAAAAAAAGAAGCGAAAATAATTGAACGGGCGCCCGATATACTTACCTTACGAGGTCAGGATAAAACAATAAAAGCACTTGGCACGCAGAAGCGGCGAAAATACTAAATATCCAGGTGGCAGTATTTTCGAGCCAGAATGATTCCTTTTTACGACGAAATGTTCCCTTTTACGACGAAAACAAACCAGAAGATCAAAGACTGACATGCACAACAATATGCATGTCACAAACCCTAAAATGTGCGACAGCACTGTTCATGCTGACTCGATTGAACTACTGCATCTCTTTGTGGCAAAGAACAATCTTATAACAGCCAGAATCGCAGAAAAAAAGCAGATGTTACAATAGCTTGAATTGCAGGAAAAGTTCAATGAGAGCGATTATTGCCCTCAAGAGTGGACTCCAATGGGTGTAAACGTCATGAATAAAAGAGCGCAAAACAATAAGGAAGGAAGGACGAGGTAGACAGGAAGGGCGCTAACTGACAACTGACGTTTAATACAGTCTATAGAGAAGGAGAAGAAAGAAGTTACTGATGTTATTGCTTAATAGAAAGAAGAGTACACCCTCAAAGTAGTTATACGTAAAAATTTAAAATAAAATGTATGAAAAAGGTGAGTTGCTGATGATATCTTTGAGGGAAAAAAAGAACACAGTAAGAAATAAGAAAGAAAGAAGGAAGCAAAAATTTTGAAACAAAATTAGAAAATTGCCGAGGTATCTGAAATCGTAGATGATAAAAAAGATGAAGTTTGAGACCAAAAAGAAGCATAAGTTTGCAGGTTGAGTACTCGTCGTCAAGTCATAAGATTAAGGTAGTAAAGTTCCTTTTGTGATAAGGCGATCGATGGGGCGCTGATGCACACCGCCCCATGAGACACACTTGTTTGAGCTTCATATAACTCGCGTGTTCTTTTGGACCTAAAACGTCTTAGGACTTTGGTTTGGCTAAACACTGGTCAGCACATACAGTCCCTTGCATGTATTGCAAGATGGCCGGCTGGTGACGATCTCAAGGCTAAGGCCATGTTGCGCTGCGTTCAGCAGTGTACCCCGAACGTAGCGTTTATGCACGTTGTGCTGAAGTTTGTTGCGAAAGTTACGCCCGTTAGGTCCGTAGTGTGAACGTAATATTAGTGATAAGCTAAACTGGAGTTAATCAGGTCTCACGAACTTGTTCTGAAGCAAGAGATACTGATGCAGCAATCGAGGTTTTGAACATTTGACTTTATGATGACCCACAACTTCACAAACAAACACGGCACGAAACGCAAGTAAAACATGCAATGCAACCACTCACGCGACTTCACATTGAAAAGTAACGTGCGTAACGCTCACTGATACAAATAGTAAAGTAGCTGTCTAACGTTTTACTGCTGGCGCCCGTTTGCAAGTTCGCCGAACAGCAAAATACGGCATTGAACTCAATCGTGTGCTGTTATGCCCATTCCCTCCTGGCGGTAGTGGCGCATCATGAGGTAGGCGACCTCCAGCACCCCCGGATTCAAGCACACCGTCTCGAAATCCGGGTTGCTTGTTAGGCAGCCAGGTTGCCTCGACGCGGCGGCGGGGTACTCGCGGCAGCAGACGCACTGGCACCTTTGAGAAAAAAAAAAAAAAGAGAACAGGCGTAAATGACACATACAGCGGTAAAAAAAAAAAAAAAAAAAAAAACAGCGTATCACCCACCAGTCGGTTTTGCCGATCCGCCCCGCCTCGTCGAAGGCGCCGTCTTCGTCCTCGGACATGACCGCCTGCTCGTCCTCGGAACCCGAACACGACTCCGAAGCGCTGCTGTCGTCCACATCGCACGTCGGAGTGGCGTCATAGGAAATCATTCCCAGGTCGGCTGTCCGCCGAAGATTGTCAATCTCTAACGACGTCAGGTCCTCGAGCGTACAGAACTCCGCCATGACCGAAGCTCGAACGACAAAGAAGTTCGGCCGGTGCGGCTCCCTCGGGATCACTGCGCGACGGAACGTCGTCCAACGCCATTGGCCCGAGATCGTTTTGATATGCGAGCGGTGACCAATGAGAGTGGTTTCACTTTCGAATGAATTCGAGGTTTGGCGGCCTTCAATTACATTTTTATTAAAGAAATATTCACCGTATAACTATATTTTTTGGTTTTTAGGGATACTTGGGGCGTCTAAATTCAGTTGTCATCATCAAAACACAAACTCAAAAACCACTTGAGTGCCCCTTTAATTATTTTTCCTGAAATGTGCTTGTAAAGATGCATATAAAATTTTAAATAATCTGTTGCATCAATAAAGGCTCGAGGACCAGCATCAATTACCTAATTATAAAGGAAACGGGCAATGAACACTAAAATATAAACAAAAAAATGTATCGGTTAATTTGCGTAGCCGCTTTACATCTATGACGAAATAAATGTTCATGCGGATTTAGGATGATGTATAAGATTCCGAGCAGCCGTTAAGACTAAATTTGAGTTTTTTTTTATTAATTAGAAGTAGATATCGCAGTCGTCAGAGCGGACATCACAACTCACGTTCTTTTTTGCTAAATAGCTGCAAAAAAAAAAATTAAACATTGCACGTTCCACGTTTTTATGGTAAGTACCGATGTCCGTAGAATTCACCAAGCACATCGTCAGTGCGTTTGCCGGATTTATTGCTCCGTTAACTCATCACGTTTCGCGTTATTAAATAGGCATTGAAATTTTACAAACGCATCCTCCCCATGGAGCTTCCCCCACCCGAATATGGCACCTTTCACACACGTACACCCGCCGGCAATATGAAGGTGAACACGTTACCTGGTTTCTTGCCTGGTTTACGGCTCCCTAAAGCTATACTAACTCTCAACGTCTCAAATGGTACGTGGCCAAGAGCTTGTTCCAAAACTTGCAGGACCGCCAAAAACAAGAAGAGGGCTGTTCACCTTCATATCGCTCACGGGTGTACATATTTGTTCAAATCACCGTGCATGGAACGCGTCTCCGGTTGGTCTGTTTAGCCTCCCATTCTGTCCATGCATCAAAACTTGTTCCCAAGGGTTAAAAAATGACGTCAGAAAAGTCGGAGTGTCATGCTGCCGGATGTCGCTATTCTGGCGGTTGGTCGTAGAAGTTCAGGCAAAACCACGAGCCATTGAGAGTTTAGATGGCGTCTCAATACTCGCATTTACCGCAGTGTATAAAAAATAAAATATCATTGCTAAATGTTCTCGGGTTTCTCGTTTGTTTATATATTTCGTTTCAGCTTAAAAAAAAAAACTAAAAAGGTTCTTGAAAAAAAAAAAAAGAAAACGAGGTAGATGTGAATTTAACAGTAGTTTTATCCCGTAAAGCTGAATATCACGTTGGTTGTCCCCGAAAAAAATGTATCTACACGCGAGAAAACACGAAAAACCTCCGACCAGTCGCGATGTCATAAAATGATCTTTCGGCAGCCAAGAGCGTGTCGCTCGTGAGTGCAGCCCGAGCAGTTGCGCTAAATTGCTCATCTAGAGCGAGTGACTCGTCGCAAATTTGAAATGGCTTACCAACTACACGCTTTATAAATATCCACGCAACCTCAATTATTTGCAAGCTTGCCACGTATATTCCCCCGCACTGAGACCAGTCGTGACGTCTTTCTTTTAATCTTTTTTTTTTGTGGAAAATAGCAAGAGTGCGCGTGCATCGCTCTGATAGGCACTGAAGATGCGCGAGAGCGGAGATTCCCGAAATCCCTTTTATGTATAAACACAACGGGAAAGGGGGGGGGGGGGGGGGGGAGCTTCAGCGGTATTATGAAGATGATTTTCTGCAGCCCCCGTGCATCAAACTGAAAAATGATTTCGATATTCCTGATCCTGGAAGCAAAATGAAGACGATTTGATTGTCTTTAGTCAAATACGGATCCGATTCAGCTTCTCTTTAATTCCTGACGCAGCCGGCGATAGGAGCTAATTGGCTCAATAGAGCAGCGTCGGAAGCGCAAGTCACTGGGCATTTATTTTTATGATTGGTTCATCGATAAGAGAGCACGTACAGAAATACAAGGCACACCATTTGACGCTCTCAGGTTGGCCTTGGCCGCGCCTGGACTTGGGTGAAACGAAGCATAGTTCAGTTTTCTACGGATTACCCGTTTTTAACGCGGAATATGTTCGATCAGCCGATTTTCATGGAGTTCTGTAATGGCCACGTTGTAACGGCACCGCAAAGCTTACGCACATGAGGAACGATAGAAAAAAAAAAAAAAAGCTTCAGTCTCCCGGCAGCATTTGAACTCACAACCTTGAGATCGTGAGCCAAGTGCTTTACCAACTGAGCTATCCAAGTTTTTTTTTTCTTTTCTTTTCTTTATTGCCTGGTTAGACATTGAAACGCTATAACACAAAAACAAAACACACATTTATGACAATGTTAACAGCGCGTGAACCTCTGAAAGGCCCCGCGGCTACATTTAAAGGCGTTTGACACAGACCAATTCATCTAGTAAGGATACCCAGTCTGCGGGTTCTTGCAAAGCGCGATACACTTCGCGTATGTACGCGGCACTTTCAATTAAATGGTCTTCAGCGGGGCGTACCTTGACATCTGCATTGTTCACTTCCGTCCTCGTCCTCCAGAGGCTGTGGAGGCCGAGGAGCATGAACAAGTCGTACGGGACCCCGCCTTCATTCTCCAGCGGTAAAAAACGTATGCCGTATGGATTGAGGGGGAGGTCTTTCTTTAGCGTTCGTTGAAGTATGTCCCATAAAAAGACCGCGTCCCAACACTCCAGAAAAACATGTTCTATCGTCTCTTGTTGCTTACACAACAGACAGTTGACCGACCATGGGACAAAAAGACCTCTCTCCTCGAGCCATGGCTTAACAGGAAGAACACCACAATGTAATTGAAAGAAAAAGGACTTCAAAGACGGCATAACCGGCATTTTCTTCACCCTCTTTAAAACATCCTGCCCTGGTCTGTCATAATACAGCGACCTATAGAGGAGTACAGGCAAAAAGACACCCACCAAGTCTTTATAAAGCCTTTTACGATTAACTGAACATAGGTACTCCAATGAGAAACGAACCTTTAGCATCCGAAAAGATAAAACTATTTCTCTCATGAACCCACGAACACTGACACAATTGTGGTTACTAGACGATATAATAAACTCGGGAAGATAATCCTGCAACAGGTTCTGCAGGGCTGTACGCAAAAAAAACATTATTCTGATCTCGCAAGAACATAAACCGCGATACAATCTGGCGAATGAATAGGTGGGACAATCCCAAACCCCCACTACTCACGGAGCGAAACAAATTGGTGCGGGAAGAGCGTTCCCAACAGGACCTCGAGATAAAACCCGCGAAGACCCTGTGCAGCTTTTGTACATTGAGACGCGACATAGATAATACTTGTAAAATGTACCATATTTTAGCGATCAAAAATAAATTTCAGACCGTTGCGCGCGCAAACATTGATAACTCTCTCCCCTTCCAACCCTCTGCTTTTGCCCTTGCCAGGTCCGTTTCAACATCCCACATTCGTGTAGTATCTCGGTAGTGTTCGAGCGGCACACCGAGATACTTCACAGGCAAGGTTGTCCACTGGACGTTTAGAAACACCCCAGGCGCAGTGGACCAGTTTCCGTGCCAAAACCCTGTACATTTACCCCAATTTATTACGCTACCCGTTTAACTACAAAAGGAAGCCGCGACTCTGACCACTTCAAGCAAACTCTCCTGGTCAGTACAGAAGACAGCGACGTCGTCCGCATAAGAAAGGACTTTAACCTCAGCCGAATTTAACTTGAAGCCGCGGATGCATTCATTATGAATAAGCCCCAAACAAAAGGGTTCTAAGTAAATCGCAAACAATAATGGGGACAGGGGGCAACCCTGCCTGACCGAAGAGTAAACATTGACACTTTCGCTGACATTCGTATTGACAATAATAGACGTTGAACAATTTGCATATGCCATCGTTAACCCACCCAAAATAACGGAGCCAACGTTTGCGTGTTCTAGAATACGAAAAAGCACATCATGATCCACCCGATCGAACGCCTTTCCGGAGTCTATTTGCAACATTGCAACACGTCTCTCGAAGGCGTCGCAACACTCTAAAATGCTGCGAGCAACATGGATGTTTGTGCAAATGGACCGACCCTTTATGCCGCAGGTTTGATGTGGCCCAACAAGACAGGTTATAACACTTTGCAAACGAGTGGCTAGGACTTTCATATAAATTTTATAATCAACATTTGTGAGGCTTATTGGTCTATATGATGAAACAGATTGAAGTTTAACTGGGTCGTCTGACTTGGGGATTAATATGGTGTGCGACTTAAGGAAGGATGGCGGTAGCACAGATATTCTATACGCCTCGGTTAATACCTCGTACAGAACTGCAGCGGCTTCTTTCTTAAATGCTTTATAAAATTCGGCGCAGAGTCCGTCAGGCCCGGGCGTTTTAGTCGTGGTTAACTCTTCGATTGCCGCCTCCAGCTCACATGAGCTATCCAAGTTTATTTTTGTATCTTTATTACGCGGAAATTACGAACTTCAAACAGATTTCCTAGCACGGTAGGTAGGGTGATCGTGTCACTGGGTACACACACTCCGGAAATCAGGATTTCGTAATACAACATGCACAAACAAAAAGGGTCAGTTCAAAAAATCAGGTAGCATACGACACCTGTCCAGCATTGACAGCCAGTCAGCAGTGTCGTTCGCGTAGTCGTAGACGTTCCTAACTTTTTTTAACCTCCTCATACGCTGGTGGTAAGATCACACTAAAGCATCCTCTACTTTCCTGGAAGACTAACACACATTTTTAGCTCACCCGTCTTTGTCAGCAAGATCACGCCTGTATAATATAGACCTTTTTCGCAAGGGCGCCGCCATCTTGAATTGTCGTCACTTCCAGTATGGGCGAAAACATTGTTTTGCCGTCGCCACGCCAATAGAAGGCATTTAGGACATAAACGTAACCGTCACACATTCTCGTTTTGCCTCCCCCTTTTTTGTACTATTTGCAGGTTGAAACGTTTTGATATTTTTTCGTCGCCCATACCGGATATGCCTACCGGAGGTCGGGGGCGAGAGTAAGCGGAAAAGGTCTATACAGTGTAAGGTTTCGGTCTTAAAAAAAAAAAAAATTGATTTTTATTGGGGCTTACGGCGAAAAAGGGACACTGTCCTATGCGCCGAGTCTCTGAGGGAGAGAAGGTAAACGAGAGCGCGCGTGGTAACGCGTTAGAAGCGGAACGCAAGTGTCCGTCGCTTGGCTTTCGCATTAGAACGCGTTCCACGAGTGCAGCGAAGACAGAGGCATCCTTGTGTCCACTGCACGCGTCGAACGCCTTAGAACGCGGAACGCAGGCGTCCGGTATTTCGCTCTCGCATTCGACGAGTGTAACTGACACAGAGGCGGCTAGCGTTAGGTCTACCCACTAATCGATCCAATCAGAGCTCGGCGTACTGACGTCCCCTCTCGTTTCCTTCTCTCCCTTATTTTCTCGGCGCATAGATTTACCTTATACCTAAGGGGGACCATGCGTCTTACATGAAAACTCAAACAACGTCCCAGTACAGGTAAACGAAAGGGAGCTGGTAAGGAGTCTGCTTCCCAAAGTAAGAGGAGCCTCGGGGAAAATGTTGGTTTGTGTTTCCTGCTGAAAAAATAGAAAACAACAAAGTTGCATATATGAACTATTTAGCGTGAGGATTCTTTTTTTTTTTTTTTGTACGAAGACAGCTGCAATGCGGAGAGGTTTCACCCAATTTTGTTAAAACGGGCTCGGTGGTTTATTAGTGTACGCCGAAAACACGGAATCCAATGAATTACAAACTGGAATAGAACTCGGGTGCCCAAGATAACTTTTCGTGAAATTTCGGACGAAACCGTTTTCAGCTATAATAAAAAAAACAAAAAACATGCTAGTTTTCACCTGAAGGACCGTAGTAAAAAAAAACGTCTGGTTCCTCGCAGAGCATGACTAATTCCCCCCTTTATGAAGACAATTAAGAAATATGTCGTGCCGTTTTAGATTAGATATACGGTACCTTATCAAGACGCACACGTTTCAAACAGCAAAAGAATCACTCCTTCCTAAATAAAATAAAAAAACAAAATGCAGAAATTTTTTAACTCTTAGAGCTATAATATTTTTCCAGGCCTTTTTATCTACTGACGCACGTGTTAATTGACATTTGAAGGCACGTGAACATTATAAGAACTGAATGCTTATAATATTCCCTTCGATCAATTTCAGGTTTACAACAATATTCAAGGTCAGATAGAGATAATGAAACCTTATTCTTTGGCCAGCACAAATAAACTACGCCTCGCAGAAAACTGACACTTCGTGTGAATTTGACGCTAGCGGCGTTGATAAAATGCTAATGTATCAGAACAAGACATTTTCTGGATCCGAATTAAAACTGAAAAAAAAAAGATTTTTTTTTTCTTGAGCCAGTATTTACCTTGGCCTCATATTATTAAAAAAATTGCGTTTGACGCGCCTTCGGCATTTTGTTTTTCATTGAAACAAACTTGTCAGTGACATAGAAGACGTGATATTTCTTTTGTGCTGAAAGGTTTAATTTACTTTAACTATTGCATCACGCTGCCAGAAAGCTATACTTTTGTTTGACGAATATTAGAACCACGTAAACGCCGGCTAGGAAAATATTATTTTCCTGTTTTATATTTTGATCTAGATAACGTCCTGCTCTCAATCTCGCATTCCATCACCCATGCTAGCATCATGTTGAGAAAGAGTTGCAACTTTTTATAGTGCGTAGTTTTTTTTTGTCTTTTTATCTTTTTACGCGGGCAAGGTTCGGGTTTCATTTGTTTCTCTCAAGCCCTGTAGATCTGCAGCCGATGTCTTGAAAGAAAGCACGCAACAATGCCAAATCCGCAATTGTAATTTTGTCGCCGTAAATATTTTTCAAGACGCACTACTGGAAGCGCTATTTTTAGCAATAACACAAAAAAAAATGAGCTGAAGCATGTGACGCCAATGGTTGGTTTTCCTGGAACTATAAATTGTACTCCCCCGTAGGGCCACGTCAACAAGAGGTATTGCAGATATTCCGCTCTTGTGACAACGCAAACATGAAACCCTAGCTGCGTGCATTCGGTGGGTCGAAAAAAAGGGAACAAGAAGGTAATGAATCTTTTTTTTTTGTTATTTGACAGCAAGTCAGCACATTTCTAAACTAAAACAGACACACACACAAAAACGTTACTGCAGCTGGCGGTAAACACATTTTTTTTTATTTTAGAAAGCTTATCTGACATGTTTTGGAGGTATGCGCTAATGTAACCTCTCTTATTATAAGCAAGTTTGATTTTTACGTACAAGTCGCATGGAATAGAAAGGTCAATCTTCGTTTGATTAAGATTATTTTTAAAGCTCACGTTGTCTAAGTTTATGAACCACCGAAACACCGAACTGAAATCTGATCTTAGCAAATCTATAACGATCAAAATGAGTTTGTGATTTTTTTTTTTCCATACGCTCCTGAGAAAAGGTATTTGGTGCTTCGAACCACTGCCGTAAATATAACACTGAGTGATATAACATTTTCCAGCAAAAACTGCGATCAAATACGAACGCAAATAAATATAGGCTCGTAATTTGAATAAACAAGTTTATCGTAAAGCTATCTTTCCGGATGTATTCTTTTCTTTCGCGGCAAATGATATAGTAAAGCGAATTTTTGCAAACAAGATTTAGGTAAATGGGAAAATAGTTCTTCAGTTAAAATCTGATAAAAAAAAAAACAGCATATATTTCCGATTCATTGTTACCCACTCCTCGACTTGACTTTTATTTTGAATCACGGTGATATATTTTTATTGAAAATAATAAGGATGAATATAACAAATAAAACTATTTTCCTCAGCCCGTCAATATACTTCGCGTCTGCACTTAAAAACAACGCCTGTTACGCCTTTATTCAGCAGGTTCCTTACTTAAAAATATTAAAATATGGTACTTACAATTTGTGCCAAAATACAGAGTATTTTGAAAAATTACTGTCAGATACTGTGGAAAGTTTATTTATGTAAAATTTACGAGTGAAAATAAATATGGTTCTCATTAAAAGTTTACACTGACACGAAGTCGAACAAAAAAAAAACTCCTCTAAGGTGGATATCAAGGCACATGGGCGTACCAACCGGGGGGGGGGGGGGGGCAAGTCCCCCCCCCCCAGCTCTTCAAGTGGGGGGCAAGGCATGTGTTTTGCCCCCCCCCCCCTGAAACCCCCCCCAGGCCCTCTCGGCCCCTCGGCCCTGGGGGGGGGGGGGTCTGCATTGCCCCCCCCCCCCCCACTCAAAGACAAGTTGGTACGCGACTGTCAAGGCATAAAGAAATGATCTCTTATGTGAATATAGACAGTACCGAAACAAATCGCCATGACCGGTCCTACAGCGTTACAATGTGAAAGTCGTTCCAAACAACATTACGAGTTGTTTGGTTATTAGAACACTTCAACTGGATCCCATCATAAATTATATCCCCCTCCAAAAGTACCAACGTTGCGAAAATAATAATGACATGCGTAGAAACGTGCCACTGCCTGACAATTTCGCCGGGAAAGGCGGATGTTTTCCAGTACCAAAACATAGAAGATCCGCATCCGGGTTGCAACATGACAACTCTTAAACAACTTTGTGACGTTCAGGATGACACCTACGATATCACTTTTAGGTCAGAGAGGTGTATATAAAGGTCCATGATACCTGTCGAATTACCTTACCTGACAAGTTCAAACCAGAACCCACCACGATGAAAGTTTCCAGTTGTGTTTTCGCCGGCATCTGCGCGCTCCTGGTCGGTGGAGCTCCTGCCTTTGCATGTAAGTATTCCAAGCGGAATGTTAAGCATTCATAAGCCAAGAGTCTGACATTGTCTTCTTTATGCGTCCTAAATTTTAATGATAGTGTTGTCATATTTGGAAAAATAACATTGGTGCCTCTGCGAATCATATATCGTACAAGAATATCACATTGCACTGTCAAAGTGAAATAGATTTTTACTGTTCATATCTTTTACGAAAATATGGTTTATATTTCTCCCCGTTTGAACTTATAACGGACATAAAATTTTGGTATAGTTTCATCATATTCGAGTTGGTTTATTAACTGGTTATTACTTTTATGGTATCGAATCTAAATTTTCAAGAGGCACTTGAGCACGCCAAATGAAAGCCTTATGTTTGTGAAAGAATATTGTATAGATATAAACGCCCTAAATTAATATTAAATGTTAATGTTTCAGGTAAAATCTGTAGCTCTCAGAAAGGTCTATCTGCATCCATAATAATAACACGGCGAAAAATACGCATCTCTATTTAGGTGCTTCTACGCGAAACAGTGAATTATGAACAGCTCACGGTGACTAAATGATGAGAATGTTACGGATAATTAGTTTGAAATAATAGTTATTAGTGAACTAGATAGAGGATATTGACCACTGCATACGGAACTTTGTGGTTCTGGGAATGCTTATGATTCTTCTCAAAGAAGTCGACTGATTATTTTTATTTTGTTGCAGCATCCTGCGTCAACATCTCGCTTTTTGATGTGAATGGAATTGGTAAAGTAAGTATGAAGCATATATTGGTATGTCTCCGGGTTACACATGAATTCGAGGATGCGCTTTTTAAAGAGAAGATTTTTATAATGAAAGTTAACTGCGTTAGCTATGAACAAAATGTTGCTAAAACACTTTCGTGTTCTCGGATTAGAATAAGATTAATTGGAAAAGCAAATTTATTTAGCCTTCTCTTATTTAGGGTTAATGTAAATTTTTAAACTAGTTTTGCAGAGAACGACTATATATAAATATTACCGCGACGCAACCTTATTATGCTGTAAACTTTGTTTTTACGTCGAGAAAAAAAAATCATTAACTTTGAGCACCACGCTGTACAGGGTATCACAGAAGATCGGCCATATTGTGATTCTGAAAAGTACTGATCGCATAGAATAAATGTTTATATCGTATTGGTTTTTGATACATAATTTTGATACAGGCTTTTAATACGTAAACAAAATTTGTTCGGTGTAATTTGGTTATTAATTGCTTTTGGGTAACCAACTCTTTAGCTTGTAAATGTAAAAGTACGGTTTAAATGGTTTATAGGCATCATTGAAAGCTACTGAATGTATCAACTCCTTTTACAAAAAAAAAAATGTAAGGCACACGCAGCATCCTTCTGCGGTGTTCAAAAAAAAAACAACAACAAAACAACACTCACTTTGGGCGGGATTTTTAAGTTTTGGTTTTGCTGCCAAGACGTATGTCTGCGCCAGTAGTCCTGTTCCCCATGGGTGAAGCGCTCAACCACTGCCTCGCGTCCGTTGTAGCAGACAACGACATGTCGCGTGAGCCGCCGGAATGAAACACTGGCTCTGCTGTTTCATTATTATCACAAGGATAATTCGTCGTACGAAGAATTCGTCGTCACGCACGTTACTTGCATGCTTCGGCCACGGGAAGTGGGACCGCGGGCGCAAATATTCGCTCCCCCCCCAAAAAAAAACAAAAATAATAATAAAAAGATAAGAAACAAATTAAAACCTACAAACGCATTTAAATCGACGTTTTTTTTTTTTTTTTTTTTCAGGAAGCAACAAAACACTTTACGCGCCCTACATCTTTCTGAAGTGGGCTGATACATTGATTTTCGACGATGTGCATCTCTTTTCTAACTGTAACCATAACTCTAATCTTACAAAATAAAAGTTATTGACAAGATATTACATAACCAAATTAATGCGAACCTTTTTAGTTTTGTTTAGTAAATGCCCCTGCCACAAAGCAAATGCGGCGTCAACCTTTTTTTTTTTCCTGCCTTGTGCGCAGTCTTTGCCGAAAAACAAAATTAGCCGACTTTTTTGTAAAATATTTTATTTATAATAGCGAGTTTTAGAAAAAGCGAAATATAACCTTTGCCTATCCAAAAAAGAAAAAAAAAGTGACGTCACCCTACCGTCTGCCCTGAGCCCAACCCGCGTTTTGGAATGGTGTCTATTGAAGACGCAATTTAATCGCGAAAGGTATTTTAAAATTAATACCGATTTCAGGATCAGAAGCGTTTGTTTCGAAAAAGAGGAATATATATATATATATATATATATATATATATATATATATATATATATATATATATATATATATATATATATATATATATATATATAAACAGGTATGAGAACGTTAGAAGGGCTAAGTGAACCGGATATTACAGATATACTACATACTAGCTCAAAAGGTTTTGGCGGGTACTGTAGGTGTGAGCATTAAAAATGAAAGTAAATGCGCCAAGCTATGTTTATTTTTTCTCATTCCTTTTTGTGACGCCTTTAAGGGGCGGTGCAACAATAATCAATTGGAATGTTTTTCACTTTACACGAGTTTACTGGCACTAGTCGGACCGATGTATGCTCGCACGCAACGCCATTGACCAAGGAACGCCTTTGTTGCTGTGTAACTTCAAGGATACGAGCCAGCGTTTTGTTTCAGTTTCTCCTTCGCGAAGCTTCATGACGTTAGCGGGGGGCGGGGGGGGGGGGGGGTCACAGTATCCCCCAGTGGCGGTATTTGAATGCGGTTCATAGATTGGACCCTGAGCATTGCGTGAGCACTCGATTTCGGCTTGTGATAATCAATATCTTGACAAGCATTCGGGTAGTGGCCCGTGTCTAATCGCTACGATGACGACAATAGCCGAACCATAATCATATCTGGAACTCAGCACGTGTCCTGTGCTCTGCCAACCCCAGGGCGTGGCTATGATCAACATCGGCGGCTCCAGATCGCGTGGCGGCTTGTTCTGGCTGAGAGTTGAGGGGGTGAACGCTGCTCGTTTTCTTTTTATAGTTTTTCTGTGACGATTTTATTTTTGCGGCGGGAGAAAAACGAACGTGTCTTTTACTGGTTCGAAACATCAGGGATTCGTTCAAAGCGGTATTCGCGCAGTGTACAAAAATTGTTAAACCGCCCCTTTAGAAATAGGATAGACGTAAACGCACTTCCTTGTCTTTTTTATTTTTGTTCCGGCGGATGTCATTTCGATGTAATTTTGTCAACTCCCTATTTTATCGATATAGCGACCAAGAAAAAAATATGATAATATAAACTCTAGTTATTATATAGTAAGGTTAATATTTGGAGCTATTTTAATGATACTGTGTTGCCGAAGCATGAAATAGTGTTGTAAACGAGCGTGGGAAAATTTGATATGCTAACTCAAAGAACTGAAAAGTTAAGCCATATAAAAATGTCATAAGAGTTTTAAGCAGGAGTCTTTCACATTTGAAATAAATATTTTCTAAGCATATACACCAGTTTCACGATGCACCGGACAAAGGTTTTGCGCGAAACCTATCCGTAGCACACAAAAGTGTTGATGCCCTATCAGTCACCGCCGTGGAACCTGTTTTAGTAGGTACAGCGTGTTTCAGATGATGAACCACTTTAACAGTTCGCGCGATTCACCTATTTATCGATATTATTACATCTAAGGTTTCAATTAGAAACAAGTTGTGTGCCAACGAAAAAAGAAAAGACGTTTACAATTCTCTGTAATGACGAATTAAAGCGCAGTTCTTGAGGAGAAGGAGGTGAGGGCACGGAAGGAAGGGTATCCCCTCCTCCCCCTCCGTACTCTCCCCTTCTCCTCTACTGCTCCCCTCCCATTTAGCGGGAAAGTTTCGCCAAATTTCCCACTAAAGATAGCGGAACAAATTCCCCGCTAAAGTTAACGGGGGAATGTTTCCGCTAAATTTAAGCGCCGTGTGACGTCACGAGGGTGACGTCAAACGTGACAACTCTCGTGACCCTCGTGGCGTCATACGTGACGTCACGTGTGACGTAATTATGGAAACGTCCTATAATGTAAAGCGCGGTTACGCCGGCGGCGACGCCGCTCAAGCCGTAACCGGGCGCCTAAGAGCTGCGCTCTAAAAAGTAAATCAGTCAATTTTAGGAAGACTGGCCGCGTGGGAAGCGAGCTGGTGCGAAAACGTTACCACTTGTGCTACGAGCGCAAGGCTGGTGGGGCAAAAATGTTGATGATAAGGAACGGAGAAAGCGCACTGACGCTTCAACGTTCAATGCGTTCTTGTCATCCAGAAAAAAACAAAACAAAAAAACATCGATAACATGCGCTTTAAATCTTCCTAAAATCGACCAATTTCGTAGTTTACAATTATACGCAACAAGTGTATGTTTTTGACTATACTTCGAACTAATTCCAAAAGATACGTAGCAAAAGTAATAAAAGATAAATTTTCCTAAATGGTTTTGTCCCTCCATAAATAGGCGCAATCACTGTCTTGCATGGCTTCAACATTATTTGCGCGCTAAAGTTGTTTTTCCACAGGAACTTTTGACGGGAAATTAGTGGAGCACCTATTATATATTTATATAAACGTTCAAACCCTCATATAGTTTATTAATTTGTTATGCGTAGAATGCTTTTAATGGCTTTTCGTTTATTAAACACAGTGTCTGGGAAGCGCTGGAGACTTCTGTACCGGAGGCAATGTACGTACCATTTTTCAATATTCTTACCATATTCTCATGATGCTACCCCAGTGAGCCTGGTGACAAGACAGTCTTTAGTAAACAAAACCACTGAAAGGTGAAATCCGTTTGCATTGAAAAAAAACTTGATATATTCATCCCGTACTACATCAGAGATCAATAAATCAAGACGTGACTGATTTTGAATGATTTAAGATAATGTTTCGGTGCACCCTCTGTGGCAATAGCTGAATTTAAAGGACACGTTACCTTCTGCTGCGTTTGCAAAGTCTACACACTGCCCCGCTAAATCTGGCATAAAAATACCTAAAATTGCATTTCGGCTTTAAACTACGAACTCAAAAGCAGTAAGCATCTAGGGATAAACAAGGGAATGCCCGAGAATAGAGACGACAAATGTTTTTACACGTCTTTGTTCATTCTACCGTAATTTGCGCTTTTATTCCTATCAGTCAGAAAAAAAGAAGAAAAAAAAAAGAAGGGGCGCCCTTGTATCATCTCACTACCTTCACGCGGTTGTAGGCTCTTAAACCAGGCTTTGTTGTAATCTCGGCAGCGCAAATGGCGAATCTGTTTTAAGAACCACACGCTAGGCCAGTAAGTCTGGGGTACACTGTGCTAACCTTTCCGATGTGTCAGTTGAAAAGTTTCCACGAGTTTAAGATTCTTAATCTGGATGCAAGCGCCTTATGAGAAGGTACTGCTTATTTTCTTGTATCTCCAATGCCATCGATTCCTCGTTGGTAGTAAAAGGCCTGCAGATAGGAACAAAACGAACATCTACAATTTTCTTAAGGGTTTTATTTAGCCTAGTTCCCATTTAAAATTTCACCTAGTGTAAGTAGAACAGAATAATTTTACTTGTGCCTAAAGAAAACGTGAGACACTGGGATGTAAGGAACGAATTGGTTTTATTAGTGATAAGACTACGCACGCTGTTTGCAGTTTTTGCTAAGAAAGTTGAAATAAGTTGGCTCGGTTTAAAAGTATAGCTAACACTTCAAACCGTTTGGATTGCCGGAGGGCAGGTGAGACCTATGTTACATATTTTTTCCTTGGTAGTTATCAGGCTGTGCCACATGTATGAAAGCATCGAACGACATGGCAGTATAAAGTGAAGTAGTGTAATTATCCTCACCAAACCGTGCTGCAGGAAGTTCTTCCTTAATTCTATGAAAGCATTTCGTTCATTCAGAAAATAGATATGGATCCCATGATATCGCTCTTGCAAATAAATGATTGCTAATTTTGCAACTTTACCCAACAGACCGCCGCGGTAACTGGAGTACAGAACCTTCTTCAGGGTAAGCCTGAAATAGATTAAAGAATATAATTTTCCATTACACCATAAGAACGTTATTATATTTACCTGATAAAACATGCAAGCCATGAATAAGTTACAAATCATGAATAAAGTAAGGTAAAAGTAACCTTTACAAAGTTATACTGCAGTTCTTTTTATCATCTCGCAATTTTATATTATAAAAAAAAAACTGTGAATGATTACGGCAAGACGTAATCATAAAAATAATTATTAGGTTATAACACCATAAATGATGTGCCGGGAATCTGCAGGCTCGAATAAATTGAAGTATCCAATACACCAATAATTTCGGACATTGATGTTCAAAAAATTTCAAAGCTAGAATTTTATATGAATCTTTAGAAATGTAATAAGAAATTGACACTCGTTTTTGGCAGATGTGTAATAGTCCTCTGCAGTGATGAAATTTGTTATAACAAAGAGTTGGCTTAACACCAAAAAGTCGCACAGTTCGCTGCTGTGCAAGAATGTTTTTTCTCAGGATTCCTCTCGCAGTGTAATAAATGACGAGTACCGAATTATAAACATCTTGTATTAATTTTTGCCTGTTTTGGTACACTATAGTGCACGCTTCAAAGCATCTCATCTCTGAGTCTGGGGTCCCAACTCGCGCTCATCCAGCCGCTAGCCACTTTTCTCCTGAACAGGGCAGGATTTGGTAAGTGCATAGGGGTTATGGTGTAGGCAATTGGTTTGTCTTTGGCGATACAAATACCTTCGAGGATGATGTTCAGAAAATTTACTACATAAAAGGTTGCTGCTTTTTGCACATACAAAATTTGAAAAAGAGCACCTACATTACCCTATGTTCTTAAAACGTGCAAATAACGGGCAACATTTCGTTACTGAAATGTTTCACTCTATTTTTATTTTTTAATACTTATATCATGGTCAGATATATGCTGATTTTACCCTCGCTTTATTGTTTTACGTGATGATTTAGTTGCATCCTACTTAAGGGCATCTTTGCAGACGGTGCATGTGAGAAATAAAGATAGGAGTTATTATTGTTCCTCTTAAGAAGAAAAAAATAACCTTATGACCCCATCCAGGGTGCGTGTACCATTGCTTTCCTGTTCAGTTGATGGCTCTCCGCTTGAAAACATTAGTATTTCAAGTATGAATTGATTTTATTTTGTTTATATATACCCGACGCCAAGCAATGATATTGTAAATGTACATTTCGATACGGCTGCAGAATCTGTACAATTGAAGCGAAAAACCGTCATCTCACTGATAAAGAAGAAAATAAATATTAAGTTTCATAATTTAAAAAAGGAGCATTTAGCGTGATGTTTCTCAAAACATGCAATCACTGGCAATGTTTCAATCATCTTATTTTACCCTGACACAAACTAAACAGTCTGTCGTGTATAGACATAGTAACCCTAGAGCTAGGGGACAAAAAGACACGAAACTCCGTGTCTGCACGTCCCTTGGTTTTTCGGAGTTTCGGAGGTTCGTGTCTGTCCGTCCCTTTTTGTCCCCTAGCTCCAGGGTTACAATGTCTATCGATAACCAGCTCGCCTGCCTACTTCCTTTAAATTCAATGTCATATACAGTTAACGGAATCCATATACTCTTTGCTTTAAAGCTTTTTCCTGAATAATCTAGTGAATAATCTTCCTGAATAATCTAGTTTCCTGAATGATCTTTCTGAAAAAAATAAATTAAATTTATAATTGAGTATAAAACTATACCGAAATAAAAAGTACTAGTAGATGACGGTTTAGGGGCTCAAATCAACACTTTATACTAATGCTTAGGTTATACTTTTATTTGAGGGGCTCGTTACTTTATTTTCAACTCCGTCCTCAATTACGTATTTTCTTTAGTTGATAATTTAGAGTGCATGTTTCATTCTTTAATTTTTAATTGAGTGACATTTGGACAATTATGTGCAGGCTCTCTGTCCAGTATCCTCTTTCAGGGATGCACTGCCCTGAACAACACCGTTGGAGGCACAGGAGGATCTGCCGGAGGATCTGCCGGAGGGACCCCTTTCAACATATCAGCATCCCTCGCAAACCTTCTGAAATGCACAAATATAACCCTCGGTAGCGACACTCTGTGTAACGGTCAAATCACTATCAGCCTGCCCAGTGCCCTCAACATCGCAAACGTAAGAACATGATCCTAAATACTATATACTTTTTGTAGATCGTACCCCTGATTACGATGTTTCGGTGTCATTGGAAGGATATACTGAAACTCTCTTTTATGAATCAGAATCATTAATTTGTTACGTCAGGTGTTTTAGCTTCCATACGTTTAGCAACATCGCTCTCTAGAGAATATACGGTGACACAAATTGTTTTCAAGACTCTCTTTCATTGCTGTCTACGTATATACGGTGGTTTATTGGAATGTTTGTTATAGGTAGATTCTAGTATTTAAGATATATTCGTTCTGTACCGTAGTTGTCATATCCAGGGTTTCCCAGATAACTTGCATTAAACTTAAAGAAAAATGAAGCGCTCTGCGAGAGTGAAACGAACTGTATGTTGTTAGCATTTTACAAATGTGCGCGACTTTCGACCTTATTCATATTCAGAGTGTCCCAGATAACTTGCACCAAACTTACAAAAAACGAAGCACTCTGTTGGAGTGAAACCAACTGTGTATTTATAAACGTGCTCGACTTTTTAGTGCGCCTAGTTATTTAACAATTGCAGACTGATCAGCCAACATTCAAATTATTCTTTTAAGGGCTGACATGTAAATGGGAAAGTTGTAGGGAGAATCGGGAAACACAAAATGAAGGTCTTTTGTTACGTGATATAAGGTTTGCGCGTTTTTTTTAGACTCAAGAATACACCCGCCAAATACGAAAAAGACCACGTGACAACGCACCCGCGCGTCGTATTTGCGGTCCTCACAGACGTCTTCTGAAGTGTCGATGTCCGGCTCATCATTGTGGCGCTGTCCGAGACAGTGCTTTCTATTGGTGTATTCCACGAAGATAAACGCGAGCAGCTGCTGCCACAAAGTCCTGTCTCGAACAGCGAGTGAGTGGAGCTCGTTCCTTGAGAGCACGTCTGAGGGCGCTGCAAGCGCGGTGTGCGGGCGCGATTTTAATTGATCTTTTTTATATTTCCGGGGCTTTCTTTTTCGGATAAATAAAGAAGTTCGCAAAGCGTATACCGTAACAAACACCTTATCTGCGTATTTCTTAATATTGTCTTCAACTTTCCAGTTCTTACTTTGACCCTTAAACGAAAAATGAAGAGGTTAGCTGGTAATTTTTAATCTATTGAATAACTAGGCGTGCAAAATTCACGCACGTTCATAAGATGCTTGCTAAAAACATGCAGTTGGTTTCATACCCGACGAGCGCTCCGTTTTTTAAACGTTTGGTGTAGGTTATCTGAGACACCCTTTATGTTCGAAAGATTTAGACAGGTTTCCTATTTTATCTGCCGACCAAAAGTTTTCATTAGAAATATGGGTAAATTTCTTCCGATGTTATTGTATGCTCTGTATATTATAAATTTGTTATTCATAATCCGTTGGTTGATTGTTTGGCCTAATAAAAAATATACCATGCAGATTAAGGTTTATCGAACGTCTGTAATTATTCATCTGTTTCCCATTCCTTTGGCTTCCAGTGTGCCAGCACTGTTACAACGGCTTGCACTCCCGGATCCCCCGCTACGGTAAGATTTTATACTTCATGAATGTGGTTTTAAACCTCTTCCGATCTTGTACTGATTTCGGCGCTTTTTTCTCATTGCAACCCACAGCCAAGCATGGTTCAGAGTGATATCGCAGCTGTTACGGTAAGCAACTATATTTAAGAGCGTTCAAATAAAAATACTATCACGAAAACAAAATTTGAGGGTTGCTTCACTTATAAAAATGAGTACACGTGATCAGTGTCTTAATTTTAAATTTAGGCATGGTTGGGGCGGGGGCAGCTTTTCTAGCTCGATGTCGTCAAACAATCAAATCTAAAGCAAGTGTGCGAGTCAGCTGAATGAAAACACTAAGTGTAGCCCTTCTTCTTTGTGTGGGCTATAATGCTCTCCAGATCCAAGGCTTATAACTTACAATGAGCGTATATCACAACGCTCGTAACACAGTATCTTCTTTCTTTATTCGTGAATCTCACGTGGAGCGCAAGTTTGTCTGCTTCTTGCGCCAGGTTGCGGTGATGTCAGAACGCCGTGCACTGGTTGGAGCGACAGAGGGTAGACATCGAGGCAGCTATCATTCAGGTCCACCCGCATTACTTCCAATCGAAGCCAATCACTGCTAGGAATTCTGAAGTCACCTCTGCCCCTGCGCAAGAAACAGCTAAGCTTGAGCTCCGTATAGTCTAACAACGGTACAAAGGAAATCCCCCCCCCCCCCCCCCAAAAAAAAAAAAAAAAAAAAAAACATTTACGGTATCTAGTGAAGTAGTAGGCACCCTTTTTGTCCACTTCACGCATAGCAAAAACACAGCCAGTAATCGCGTGCAACGTTATAAATGTTAAAAAAAATACGGAGTCGAAACGATTTAGGGCAAAAATGCGTTTTGCGCAAAAAGCATGTTCACTCGAGGTCGCCATCTCTTTCCCGTAAGATGCCGGGCATGTCAAGTCTCGAGCCTCTTATTATCGTTCCGCATTAAATAGGATTGCGGCATTCGTTGATAAGAACACCAAAGTACGAAACACATGTAAAGACGGGTGAGCAATGAACTAAAATTGGGTGACGCTTAAGCTTCGTCTTTAAGAGTGGAACGCGATAGCGTAATCGGGCCCCATACGCAAAGCCTTCTCATACAAAACCGCGCCCGTTCCTAAGCCGTGCAAGCGTGTGTGTGTGGCATCGTCGGTAGCGTCACGTGTCACGTGACGTCACATGACGCGTGACGTCACACGTAACGGTGGCGTTATTACCCTTTTGACCTGCAAAATTTCGCGGAAAATTTTCCGCTAAATTTGTCGGGAAATATTTCCGCTGATTTAGTGGTAGGAGTTTCCTTAAACTTGGCGGGAAACTTTTCCGCTAAATTTGTCGGAAACGTTTCCGGCCATATTTAGCAGGTCGATAGGGTCATGACTTGGCAGTCACGTGTGACGTCACACTTGGCTGCGCACGTTGCATTATGGGATTGTTTGGTGCCACCGACGCCGAAGCCGACGCCGACGCCGAATTTTCTGTGACGCGAGCAGCTAAACGCTATCGCGCTATTAAGCCTTGTCTGTATTTCTTACAGTATAGGTGACTATAGTTGATACCAGGCACGTAGCCAGGATTTTGTTTCGGGGAGGGCCCGCCCATGACCAAATGCTGTATGAGGGGGAGGGGGGAGAGGAGGTCCCAGCAAAATGGAAGATTTCGGGGGGGGGGGGGGGGCCGGGCCCCATGGTCCTCCCCCCTGGATACGTGCCTGGTTGATACTATAGACCTTTCCAATGTTTACAAAATCACAGTCCAGCGTGCGATCTTCACAGTCCAGCACGTGCGTGTTCGTCGCTTCGGAAAGCGAGCAAAGCACGCGCCATACGCACGAACGCTCAAAATGGCACCGGCCACAAGCTCGTTTTTGGAAAGGTCTATAAAGGAATACGTAGGAGCGAGCCTTGTTCAGAACACGGACTCCAAATGAAAGTTGACAATTCGACTTTATTAGTAAAGAGCTGGTGTATTATCGTGGAGATACGGTACACCTGTCGGTACCAATTACGTATGATCAACATTCAACGGCTAGTACAAGCATGTGATTTATAGCTGTCTTTTATACAAGCATGGGATAACTATTTTTTCTCATGACATATATATTTTTTTAACGTGCACTCTAATCTTTATGCCGCGGTGATAAGAACCGGCGGTTTACATAAGACATACAAAAGTACGCGTTCCATTCTACGCTTCGCCGCCCGGTGTTGCAAAGCAGCGCACTTGACTTGTGCCCTGCGAAATTGTTATGCATAAAAAAACCCAGGGGAGTCGACATATAAACTTTGTTGAACTTTGTTTTTACAAAAAACAGAATAATAGAAAAATGGAAACTTTGTGAAACCTGGCAACGTGTCAACTTAACATATTGTATTGCAATACGACCCGGCATGAACGCACTCTTGAAGTAGCTTGTAAGGGTCTGAGAGTTGCCCGATAGAAAATACAGTGAACAGCTCTGCACTGAAACGTAAAAGCCCTTTTGTCTCATTTTGAACTGTTGCGTAGGGAAGTATAAATTTGTCGACCATGAGCCTATTATTGCCAAAAACTTACCAACCATTAACAGAGGAGGAAAGGATAACTTACGAGAAGCGTCTGTTAAACATTTTGTTTTTGGTTTTGTGTGGGTCGTTCATGCAGACATTTTTATACGAAGTGTGCGGTAAACGCAGGTATTTTGTTCTAAAGCACTTTATTCCGTTTTTGTCTTCATGAAACAAATCCAGGAAAATAACCGTTCACTGAATAGTAGAATTTAAACATGTTGTGTTTCTCACTCCTTTCACGTGTTTGTGGTCTGTGTTTCTTCCTCTTTTGTCCTTGCCTCGTTGTGCTTGAATATTTATCATGCTCACTCGTTACAGTGCCTGGTTCAAGGAATCACCGATTCAAGCATCAGTGGTCTTGGAAATCAGTTAACCTGCACTTTAACTAATTACCTCCTCACAACGCTCGGAAGAATGGGCCCGTTGTTCTTGCCTCTTGTCGCCATCATCAAGACTGTTGTTGGATCAATGTGTAATTTATTTTTATTATATTATCAACGGATTTACCATCCACCCTAGGGCACACTATGAGAGATTTAGAAAGCGCTTATACGAAAATTTAATTATTTCTAGCAACAGACGGAACGTGTGTTGCTAGCACATCTTGTGGAATTCTAAAACATAAAAAATATTTGCAGGGTGGGCTGAAAAGAAATAGTGATATGTAATTGTTTTAAAATACTGCATGTTTATACTGCACGAAACACTCCACAAATTATAAAACAAAATGCGTGATTTTGTTTTATGGCGAAAAAGGGGGTTTCATCATAATCCCTTTTGAGCCTTTGTATTGGGTGAAACTTGTCATTCTGCGGAAAAGGTGCGTGGATATAACACTGCATGTAACAAAAAATAACTTGACTGTCTAAAAAAAAATATTCAGCAACCTTTAAGCCTTTCAGCAGCGATCGCTCTGCCCGAATCAGACATGTTTACTCTAAATGAAGGGTTAAGGAACGCATCTTCATAATCCTCATTCACGACAGTGTATATAATAATAGTGTGTTTTCTTTACGCTGCACAATACAACCGCAGTGCACTACTCATTGCTTAAGATTCCCATGATGAACACAATATAGGATATTCCCTAATGTTACTCGTGTTGGTTTGTCTGATTTCGGAATGCTTCGGTTGAATTTGATGCCAAAATGTATTCTCAACATGCTAACAGTTCATAGCTCCCAGTGCTCGTTCGTGCGAATAAATGAGACTTTAAAATGCTTCTCTTAAATTCCTTGATTACTTCAATGTAACTACCTGTTAGTTGTACACTTCGCGAACATAAGTAAAGCAGTGTTCAACAATACAATCACGTTGATTGTTTAGAACCAGACCACAAGGTATTGTGTATTTGACTAATCCTGCCAAATGTGCTTTTTCACTTTCTCCAGGTCAGTAAAGACCACTGAAGGTCAACATTCTTCAGGAACGATAATGAGGCTAAATGTTCGACACTTTGAAACGCATCATTAAGATGAAAATAAAAATGTGTTCGTTTGCAATAACAAATGAGTTGGGTCTCGTTCTTTAGTAACTGTACCATTCAGTGTGCGCTTGCATGGCTTGACTGACTCAGAAACGTAAGCTGATGACGGTATCTATTCTCATCGTGCTAATTTACTCACTGCCAGTATCTTCACCGCTATCGAAGTTTCAAAATTGAGAGAATATGTTTCGCTTTCAGATGAAGTACGGCATGTACATTCAGCGGTAAAGAACCATTGAAAACAAGCCTATGGTAATAAGTAAACGTCGAATAAATTTCATAAATTGAGATTTTTATGTGAGGTGGTTTGTGCAGGATTTTGTTTGTTCGGGATACATTTGAAGCCACCCCTTGTTACTGGATGTTACAGTTGCGTCCGTATAAATTAAGAAAAAAAAAATACAACAGCATACAATTCAGCTACGATGCAGTTGGATAAATGGAATTCGCTATTACGATCATATATTTTAATAACGACGTTTGAAGACGTAAAATGATGCGAAAGGTGTTACGCATTTAGAGTGCCCAAGAAAGATGGGTGTATTGCCACCAAAACCATGATCGTCTTCCAACAACAAATAAAAAATAACAGTCAGAGCATATGCTATAACCAACATCACAAAATAAAAAGTGGTATAAGAAACTGTGCTGAGAAAATAGCAAAAGGAGCGGAAAACATGCGCAGAGTAACTCGCAAATGAATGAGAGATCAAGCGATCAAGCAACTTCTACGTGTACACGTGTTGTTATTTTGAAGGTATGAAAATATGACAATGCAGATGATTGTCTTGGGAGAAACCTTTTTGTTTCAATGCGGAGGGCAAGTTCGTCTGCTTCTTGCGCAGGGGGTAGCGGTGACGCCAGAACGCCAAGCCCTGATTGGCTGATCGCGACCCCCTATCTGAGCGTCGTCTGCTCCTTTGCCACGTCGTCTGCTCGCAACGTCGTCTGCGTCTGTCTTACCTTTCCTGCGACTTTCGAAAGTACAGAGGCGATTCACGAAACGATCTTACGCCAAAAATGTGCGTAAGACAAAACGTAAGAACAAATTTGTATTCACGAAACGAAATTATCGAAAGTTTTGCGCAGGTTACGACGGAATCCTATGACAGCTCCAAAGCTGTCTTACTCACTTCTTACGACCAAATCAGCATGGCCTACAGCGTCGCAAAGTTACTTGGTCGCGACGACCAACGGACGTTTATTTTTGTACGTGCTCTTCTAACGCGTCCCGACTACAAGCAGCAAGAAAAAAGTAAAAAGTACTTGAAATAAACCACGATGAACAAGAACTCTTGATCCACAAACACCCGGGAAATGCTCCATCGGCCACGATTCCAAGGACCCCGACCAAGCGAGCTCGGCAGATAGGCCTAGCAGGCACTCCGACTCACGCGCAGTGGTGCTCCGACGGTCCTTGGCCAAGATTGTCTACCCACGACCGGCTGGCGTGCTGAATGGAATATGCCCACGCGACCCTTGTGAACCCTTCCCGTATTATACTCTGATCGTTGACCTCAATTTTAGATTAGGAGGTCAATCTCTTCCTCTTGTCATCTCCTTGTTTTCCGAGGCAGCGGTGACTCTCGCCGGTAAAAAAGCGGTGAATCTCCGACAGACGCAGGAAAGGTAAAGCAGCCATCGCTTTGACTAGCAGACGTAAAGCAGACGACGTTAACTGCGCCAACCCGCCGACGCCGTTAAAGAGTGAGGAGTCTCGCCGCACACGCAAGGAGGGAAAAAGTATTTGGGAGGGAACTTGCGGACACTCTCGGTTCTTAGCAAACAAACCTCGGCCCTCGGGACACCTCGACAGTGAGTCCTTTGACTTCCCTCCTTGATGCGCGTCTGCTAGTTGTTAGACAAAAACAGCGTACCGCTCGAGTTATTTCGTCTGCCCTCTCTGAAAGGCGAAGTCGAGCTCGCTCGTAAAGACCTGCACTTGCGAAAGTCGCACGAAAGGTAAGACAGACGCCGACGACGTTGCGAGCAGACGACGTTGCATAGGAGCAGACGACGCTCAGATAGGGGGTCGCGATCAACCAATCAGGGCTCGGCGTTCTGACGTCACCGCTGCCTCCTTTCTCATGCGCAGAAGACGAAAATGAGCCCACTTGCGAGGCGTATAGCAATGTACGCAAATGTGAATACGCCATGGTTAGTTTCTATATAGTTCTGTGCAGGCAAAATATACGCTTTAGATTGGGACGTGAAAGGGGAGTTCGTTATAAAAATTATTTTTTGATAAACCTAATTTTTAACAAGTGAGAATTCTAACAATACTATATAGTGCTACATGCCTTGAAAATGTTTTTAGATGTCCAGAAAAAGAGTATGCACATTAGGTGTTGTTAGTGCCTTGTAACAAATAAATTGTCCGAAGCATGTTCCCATGTCTATTTTTGTGGGTTTTAGGATTTTTCGTACGTTAATTCGTATTTGGATAAGCCATACGAAATATTAGTATGATTAAAGTAGCAAGCCCTTTGGAAGGTTTTCGTTAGGGGTGTCATAGTTTATGAAGAATAGCTGTGTTCTTATGCCAAAAGATTATGGCCACCCTACTAATACTGTAGTGATCTACCTCTGGCACGCGACACAGTTGCAAACAATCTTGACATGGATTCAAAAGGTTCTCGAGTAAGATAGCACTAGATTTGCAAGCACATGTTGCGAAATTCCCACAATGTAGGGGTGACACAGGCATGTTTTGACTGATCAGCATATATTATCAGTGTGCTTTTTAAGTGTTGATGTAACGTTAACTACTTATCTATGTCTAGCGCTAAAAATGTATATGATAGACTCGAACGAAATTCACACTGGCCAACAAAAGTTCAAATCTGCTTCGGACTTGCTCTTTTTTTTATTTAAAACATCGTTTTTTTAATTTGGGGGTCGGTTGCTTTACCGAATCTGATCCGGACATGCCGGGCTCGGTCCCGAGGAATGTCAAACACACACGGCGTGATTCAACAATTTTAATTCACAGTCTGCAATCGGGCTCGGGAGGTAGTGAGCCGTGCCTCTTGCTGGTTCCGGCCGAACGTCTTAATGCCTCTCCAAACAGGCTACTACAAAAATCTTCAGGCCACACGACTCCTGCACAAATTGTCAAAACTGAAGCTTCCAATAGTCGTCGGTCGTATATCTGTTTGGACACCGGCCAAGCCAAATTCAAGACTTTCCTCTTCGCCTCCTCCACTTTTCTTTGAAGTCGGTGGTTGTCAGACTTGACGTCACACGCCACCTGCCAATGGTGTGCCCCTGCTGCTGTCTATCTCCCGCAGCTCACGAAGTCACCGACCTCGCTTCCACCGTCGCCGGAAGGCCGAAGAGGTCCGGCTGGTCCGGCTTCGGGTGGATTTGGGAGATTCCTGCGTCGAAGCGCGCGTATCGGCCGCCCCGGCTCAGCTTTCTTTGTCAAGATCAACGTTCGTAGCTGGAAAAAAAATATATAAAGTGCAGTGCGCAACAGTGAGACTTTTAGTTGTATGTATAAACACTGAGAACTTAAGAATATATATTTTATTTGATGAAACTCCTAACCAACCAGGTTTGCTTGTCTATACGAGGTACGTTGGGAACATAAGAGCCGCGGGAATCCGATCCAATCCACAGAACTGCTGGAAGACGACACGACCTTGGACACGATGCCTGTTTGCCTGGCTTGCCCCCTCACCCTAAAGTCTTCCCTTTCCCGTTTTCGAGACTTGCAAAGCGGCTGAGGCCTTGAGTGATTGACCGATAGCCAACAGAGCGTGTGAGTGGCCTTCCGGACCCACGTGATGAGCAGAGCAAGGCCGCCGTGGAGGTAGCGAGGGGTAAATTTGACGGGGGGAAGTTTCCCCCCGGCAGATTTGACAGGGGGAAATTTCCCCCCGGCGGCCGGAAGCGGAGTTCCGCACGATTTGTCGGAGTCGTGAGTTTTGTAGTATCCTGTTTGGACACCCCTTTACTCTACGAGCCCCTCGTACCTGCGTCGGTTACTGCGTCCCGCGCTCCGCCGTCTTCACCCTCTTCTTTGGCCGCGATCTCCATACTTGGTTCGTTCACTTCGTGACGTTCAAAAACATAAAATAACACTTCGCGGCGTGCAGGTTTGGTCTCGGCGACCCTCCCCAGTGGCGGCGCCACCTCGTACTCTTCCCTCCGTTCTAGGCGGACATCATCTAAAAGAAATGCTGTCAGCAGCACGAAGAATCGTTAGATTCTACGCTTTAGGCTGTAGAGATGGCCTAAACTCCTGCTGACACCCTGTCTGCTGACGGTCTCTTGAACCGTCTGGCCGACGCGACTGGTCCACTCGCCGGACTGCGCGCGAGAGATCGCCGGATTCCCCGTCTCCCACTCAGGTCTCCCGTTTAATGTCACGCTGGTCGCGCGTACCGGGGTGCGAGTGTACCGGGGTGCGTCCTGTCTCATTCCTGGCCAGATCGCGACGTGGCTAACCTTTGAAAAGCCTTGCTTCCGCTGCCAAGACCTGCCAGTGCCGAGTCGTAAAGGAACCCGATAAACCTCCTCTGCAACCTCCTTAGGATTGCGACACTGGAAGGAGCCTCCTCTCCTTCGTCTTCATCAGTCGCGGGGATGCAGCGGAGAAACAAGGCGTCGTGGCCCAGCAGATAGGAATCCTACGGCGCATCACTCCGCCTGTCAGCGTTAGCGGTGTTGACTGCATTGTCCGCCAGTCTTCCCAACAACCGCTGACAAAGCCCGACCTCACTCTGGGCCTCGACTAGCTCTTCCTTGCTAATCACCTCAACCCAAGCCCCGATCCTCTACTCCCTCGTGCAGCGCATAGAGCTGCGACAAGACCCTGCGGTTGCACCAGCCGCAGGGCCACCCAACACCCCAGCAGTCCTTGAGGGGTCTTCTCCCATGTATCCGGATACTTTGCTCCGTGTTTCCCACGCTCCTCCCTGCCTCTGGATTGCGTCTTCACCTCCCAACCACTACCTTGGGGCACCTGGAAGAGCATGTCCTCGACTTTGTTGGTCGAGCCCTTTGGTTACTGAGTCGTGTAGGAGTAGCGCTGCACGGTTAGAGCCCAGCGAGCCAGCCTTCCCGAAGGCTTTTTCAGTCTGAGCCCACGTTAGCGCTGCGTGGTCTCTCTGAACAGTAAAAATCGTTCCGTCTAAATAAAGGTTGAATTTTGTTAGAGCAAACGTGACTGCAAGTCCCTTCTTCTCGGTTACGCTGTCCTTGCGCTCAGGCGGTGTAAATATTCGACTAGCGGAAGCTACAGAGCGAAATTCCCCGCCGTGCTCTTGTAAAAGCCCAGCTCAAATGCGGCCATAGCTAGCATCCGTATGCAGCGTGAAATGCCGTTTAAGGTCCGGTAAATGAAAGCTAGAGTTGTCCGCTATTGCTCTCGCAAGAGAAGTGAAAGCCGTTTCTTGCTCTAGTCCCCAGAACCACATAGAGCCCTTTCGGGACAGCTGGTATAATGGCCGCTTTAGCTCCGATTATCCTGCACTAAATGGCCGAAAAAAAAAAAACCCATTCTCAGGAAACTTTGAAGGCCCTTCACATCGCGCGGCGCTGAATAATTGAGAATGTCCCAAGATTTATTATTCTTCGGTTTCAAGGTACCGTCTTCCACAATAAAGCCTAAGAGATTGACCCTTGAGGCTGCAAGCTGCCCCTTTTTTTAGTTAATTGTTAAACTGGCCTCACTAATTCAACTTACGATCTCGAGATGAGTTATGTGCTCCTTAAACAGCTTGGAGAATACCATAACGTCGCCATGTACAAAATGGCAAAGTTGTACATCACGTCATTCAGTACGATATCCATCAGCCTTTGGAAGCTAGACGGTGAGCTTGACAATCCGAACGAAAGCCGGGTAACCTCGTACAGCCCCCTAAGGCATGTGAACGCTGTCTTTTGGACATCGTCTGGTACTAACTGGATCTGCAAAAAAAAAAAAAAAAAAACTCTGCTACAGTCCAGTGTGGTGAAAACCCTCGCGCTACCCTGCGAGTACATGATGGATTCAATAGACGGAATTAGGATACGCGTTCCTTGTTATCTCATTAAATAGACGGTAGTCAACGCAGAGCCGCGCGTTGCCGTCTTTTTTGGGGCTAGAACCACCGGAAATGCTCAGGGACTTTGTGACGGCAGCACGGCTCCCGTGTCTATCATTTCCTCAAGATACTTATGTAGGAGAGCTCTTTTGTGTACAAGCAGTGGTCTGGGATTGCAAACCCATGGCCTAGCATCTCCTGCGTCTATTTCAATCGATTAGAAAGGCGAGCTGGTTTCAGATAGAAACTGCAACGCTAAACCGAGGGGACAAAAAAGGGACGGATAGACGCGAAGCTTCGTGCATGTTCGTCCTTTTTTTTTCCTTAGGGTTACCATGTGTATTATGCGCCATTTCGTGTTGCAAAACATCTGTTACTCCAGGTCTCTCGGTAAACAAAGGCGCGTGTCGATACGAGGCGTCAGCAAACATCCGCCGTTGTTCTAGAGGCCAGTCGAAAGAAGCAGTCATCGCTTCGATGTCTGGCGGTACGACTAGTGCAACAAATACCTGCACCTCACATGACCCAGGACGCCAACAACACGTTCCTCGCCCCATACTCGGCGGGGCAACGAAGGGAATAAAGGGGGTCAAGGAGCCATGGTGATAACCATTATTCCCTAAATCCAGATTTATCCCCTTTCTACAGACGAAACCGTGTCCTAAGATAATTAGGATCGACATACCCGGCAGGTAAACGAAACGCTGCCTCCAACGCCTGCCGTCTAGGTCTAGATAAAGGCGCACCGCGCCTTGGGCCTTAGCCGACACAGCCACTAGACCAGATTTGTACGTAACGCGCTACAAGTAATGGATTGCTTGTAATCGATTACATTTTATTGTAATTTTGTAACGCTTCAATTACATCCTTTAAGGAGTAACGTGCCTTGTAATTGAATTACTTTTTCGCTGTAATCAATCACAAAATTACCCATTACATTTTTTTGGGGGGGAGTGGGGAAGAAGGGGAAGGGGTTAGATGTGCTGGAGTCACTCATGGGCAACGGTCAATTTTTTTTTTCTTTTTCGAAACCACTAAGCACGGGACCTCGAGGATTAGTAGACCACTTCACTATGCTTCGTTTCCTGGGTACATGTTTTTTTGGTACGCCGGAGATTACGTTTGGGTATGAAAAATGACTTGATCCAGCATCTTGTTAATAATGTATTTAAACAGCGCTCTTTTTTTTTAGGGGCGAAGCTCCTTAGGGTCCAGCCTTGTCCTTCCGTCCGTCCGTCCGTCCGTGCTCACATCGATTGCCATCCCATCTGTCTTCTTAAAAAAAGAAAAACAAAAATGTCTGCGCAGTCGATAGGATTCGAGCCTGTGCGGGGAGACCCCAATGGATTTCTAGTCTATCGCCTTAACCACTCGGCCACGACTGCGGGACGAGTAGGGGGCTCTGAGATGTGGTAGTAACTCAAGAGCTGGGGATGCCATGGATGAAACGTTGCATGTAGCCGCTCAACGTCTATACAGGAGAGGGCGCCACGGTCAAATGCGTAGATAATCGCGTTAAACTTTGCATGCATTGGCTCAACGTTTATAGACGAGAGGGCGCTGCGGTCGAATGCTCAAATGCGTATATAACCACGTTCCATACCACACATTCTCTTTCCGACATGGACCGTTGACTTAAGCGGTGGAGATGCGTTCCCACGGCCTCTAGCGGATCCAAGCTGATCCGCTAGAAGAACCACTGACTCTGCATTTCACCGACCATAAAGCAGTAATAATGAAGTCGAAACGCAACCCGGAACACAGCACTACCTATGAGCAATAAAAAAATCAGCACCATCAGCACTACATATGAACAATAAAATCAGTATCATCAGCACCACCAGAGCTTCGCCCCAATCAACATCATTCACAACGTGGAGATGCGGTCATTTTTTTCATGAGCGGGATTGGGTTTGTTTGCGTCACTCACTCAGCTTTAAGCAAAAACGGTCAAGGCTTTCTTTTCAATCTTTTTTTTCGGAACAGCTGAGCCCGAGACCCCAAGGATTATGCTACCGTAATAAAAAATGTTGAATGAAAAGTAACGTAGGAAGTAATCGATTACTTTAGAGTAATTTTTCGATTAGTTTTTTTAGGGTGTAATTGTAATTGTAATCGGTTACTTTTTACAGTGAAGTAATTGTTATTGTAATCGGTTACTTTTTTCAGTAACCTGTACAAGTCTACACTAGACTCAGTAAAGTTGCGAGGTCTCGCACGCAAAGGTTTCAGTTGCAGCACTGCTTGTATACACGATCCCGAATTAGAAAAAAAGGTCGAGCCGGATCGAGTTAGGCGAAATAATATCTAACATCGATCTCTACCCTCACGTATGGCCCTTTTACAGGTATCGAATTTTGAGCCCCACACGCCGACCGGGCCAACATCACACGATCAATGTCCGCACGTCCTACCCATCGGCGAACAGCCCTGGGGCCTCAACAGCCGCCGGCAACCTTGACCCGGAAGACACGGTTGGTTGCGCCGGTCTCGCGCGTTTCCCTGAGATCCCTGGGATTCAGCTTCGGCACACGTGCATTGCAGCTTGATATGCCCAAGCTGCTTACACTTGTAGCACTTAACGTGTCCCCGGTCGTGGTGTTCTACCGCTCTGTTCATCTCATGCGGTGTGTCGTCCCGCGGTTAATCATAATCGCCAACACGATTAGAGCGAGTCGCGTCTCCACGGCAGTTAGCAGCGCCACCATGCACCCCAATAAGATCGTTGCCTGGCCGAGTTTGCGCTAGCTGCCCTGTGCCTTTGCGCGTGAGTGAAAAGATCCAGGGCACGGAACGGGAAAATTGCAGTGTTGGACAAAATACTCGATAAAAGTATTTAAGTTAAGTTACTAAATACCTGCTTCATAAAGTATTTAAAATACTACTCAAGTTACTTTCACTGTAAAGTATATTGAGTAGAGTACAAATACTTAGAAATGTATTTCAGTTACTTTTGAAGATATATATACTTCCTCATTGCTTATATTTGTATCGACGTCATTGACAACGACAATTATGCAGTTACGCAAATCTGGGTTACCAGAATGGTTTATTAGCACGTAACAACACAAAAAGGAAAAAAAGTGTCATTTGGCTATTTTATGCAGTCCGACTAAAAGAGCAAAATATTGTCACGAATGATAAATGATGAGACGGCGAATAACTAAAGAAACTAAACGTTTAATGGGGCGAACTTGTTCTCAAAACAAAATAGAGAAAGGCTAGCGGCGCAGGCGCCGATGTCGGCGAAACAGCAGGATCGAGCGCTGTGGCGAGACTGACTCCAGACCGCCACTCGGAGCACCTTTTGTACCCGCGTGGGTTTCTGGAACATTCGGCGTAGAAAGTTCGGCGCGTAGAACATTCGGTATTCGATCAGACGACAAAATTCTCGAACTTACCAGAATGTCAAGTTGAAGGAATAAATAAAAGAGAAGTCCGCTTTCTGGTATCGAACCCGGAGCCTCCGCGCGAGAGCCCCCGCGCAAGAGCCAAGCGCGGTAACCATTCGGCCACGCGCTCGCTGAGCAACGCGCGTGGCGATATCACTGATAGATGTTACAAAGCATTTCTGGGACAACAAGAAAGAGGTCGCTTTATATTATGGGGAGGATATCAGACCGTGGCGCCCCAAGCGGTTAACTTTAGAAATAGATGGATGGGGACAACAAATACAATGGCTCAGCGCTCGGCTGACTTAAGGCTAGCCCACATGGCGCGTTTTTCAGTGCGTCTAGACGCGCGTCTCGGCTTGGAAGCCAGACGCGTGCGCCCAGTCAAACCACACGCAGCGCTACCGGGCAGCGGTTCGCGTCTGCGTTTCCGAAGCGTCTGCCCAACGTAGCCAGACGCGCTTAAGAAACAAACGCAAATTTTAGATAAAAATCGCGCGTTAAATGATGGCTACATGCCGAAATATTTAATTTTATTAATAGTAAGCACGCATTTTTATTACATAAAATGCAATGAAGCTCAATTTCACTCATTTTCATCCTTTTTAGTGCGTACGCCTCATCCACCTTTCGGTACACCATCGGCATCACCACCTCACGAGCCAAAACATTTACAGCTGGCCGCTACAGAGGTTGTGTTCTTGCGGCTGTTGCCGATAGTATTAATTTTGTTCCTTTGTCTCTCGGTGTCCTTGTATTCTTTAAATTTCGCCTGCAAGAGTGCAGGATGCTTTTGTACTTCGCTAGCTCCTCTCTGTTCCGCTGAAGGAGCGTCAGCGTCTCCCGCGGAGCAGGGAGAGGTCCCTGGATTTGTGCAAAAGGTATTGTAAACTGATGTCCGCGGGGGGAAGGACGTAACTACCCATGTTCGCCCTGCTGCGAGCGTTGGCGGGCGCTCTGCCGTGGAATGGCACAGTGCTGTTACTCGTTTTTGTATGTGTATCTTTCTGTTTTGAGTGTTTGCATTTTTATTTTACCCTCCCGTATCCCTTTTCCTACTTGGCGGTGGGCTAGCAGGCGCACCTGCGTAAGGGTCTCAACCTGTCTGCCTAGCCTTGCACGCTGCCGAGTAGGTATCGCAATCTGTGCAAATAAAAATTATTATTATTTTTATCACCTTTGTCGGAAGGTCCGTGGCGAAAACTACAGTCCTACAGTGGCGAAAACAGTAGAGAAAATTCAAACGCTCCTTGCAACTAGTGAACACGGCCGTTCGTTGGTTGTTGCTTTCTAGACGCAGCGCGAAACGCGACGCCTGGACGCAAAATATCTGGCTCCTCCAGATACGCCGGAATGCGCCTAAAAACGCTGCGTTTTGTCCCGGCGCCGGAAGTGACGTCAAAGCGCAGGCGCAGATGCGACGCAGACGCGGAGAAAAACGCACCATGTGGGCTAGCCTTTAACCGAACGCGGCGTCAGCGTTCGGCTGGAGTTCGTGTTTTCCGGTGAGGGGGAGCAGGGGCTCTTTTGTTACCACTCCGACCTGCATGAACAATGCAGCATGCATGGTGCCCAGCTCAGCACAAAAGCCCAAGTGGGTCAAGTTCGCATCCTCTGAGGACTGCTTTCGGGGGAGATCCGGCACTTAACGTCACTTCAGTAATTGTTGGTACATTTCATTACACTGTGCTTCGCGCTTTATTAAAAAAGATGACACGAACATGCCCACAAGGCCTGTGAGCATGTGCACAGGCCTTGTGTTGGATAAACACCGAGGTGTGCGAGTGACAAACGTGTGAGAGCGCTTCGCCAATAGTGACATCGCTGAATATCACATCCTGCCTGCGGCGCACATTAGACGCATCGTTTAACTACAATCCATATTCCCTATAGAGGGAGTTCACTATAAACGAACTTGAGACACGGATATGAGTGATTGGATAACAAAAAGAACCCACATAATAGCCACGGTAGTGGTCACACCTTCTTTAAGTGGGTTGCGTTCAGAAAAGCACTCAACGTAGGGGGACACTTTGTTGGCATTTTGAGAGGTCGTCCTCGTTTCCTGTACTGTTCTCTGCTTATCAATGTTCGCTTACAGACAGTGTTCGCAAGAGCAATAAGTGCCGGACTAACGGCACAAAGAAAAAAAGCAAGAAAAAAACCTCGACTTTTTGCTTTAACGGGGTTAAATATACAAAAAGCCAAACAAAAATGTCTACTTTTTTGTGTGTATCCACTTCTCATTTTCTTTTATTTGTTATTTTCTTTACACTCAAGTCTGCATTGTTCTCGTAGGTCATTTCCCGGTCTGCTTGCGCCTCAGGGTGGCATCTTTACTTCCCTAAAACCACACCTTTTGTTTGAGGATTTTTTCGGGGGAAACTCTATAAAAACGAAAGGTGCCCTTGGGAAGGCGAGGGGAGAACCTTCATTGTGCGAACTTTGGGCTGCAATATGAGTCACAGTCGGCAAAAAAGCGATATTTTCACGAGCTGAGTTAAAGTCACCGTAGCTAATCGGAGCTAGCAACAGTATCCGGTTGCTCGAAAGAATGTTCACGTTTGCTCGTGCCACGCCCACGCCACTTCATACCGAAAAACTCGAAAAAATGGTGGAATGTCAAAAATGTATTTAAGATAATAAGTACAAGATACTCAAAATTGTAATTAAGATTGTATTAAATACTCTCCATCAAAGGTATTTGCAAGATACCAAGATACTCCAAAAAGTATTTAAGATACAGTATCTTGAGTAGAGTACTTGAGATAGGCACAAGTCTGGAAAATTGTTCCCGTGCTCCTCGGCAGCTACGTAGGGTGCACGCGACTCGAGATGAATGTCACCTGCTTGTCCCGTCCATCCGCAGCCGGGCTCCAAAATGTCCTCGGCCCGCGGAGGGGTGCGATACCGCAGATAAGCTCGCTTGAACTATTCGTGCCCCTCTGGCCAGTGCCTCAAAGTCCGCGAAAACACGTCCGCGCACAAATGGCTTGACCCTGGGGCGACATTGGCGTATAGCCCTATAGCTACTGTCTTCAGGGTTAGTCGCGGAGGGTTCTTCTCACGATTAGAGCTGTTGGAACGCATGAACATACTCCACGAGGCCCTCTTCCAAGTGCTGAGTCCGACCAGCGAGTTCATTTCTGGTTCGCAACTGGTAGCGGGATAGACAAACTCCTTCCTCAACCGCGCCCGAAAGTCTCCCATCGACTGGAACGGCATCTTGAACCGTCTCCAACGTGCGGCGTCGCCATATAGATCAATACATAGCTCGCATGTGACGTCATTCGCGGCCATTCAAGTATTTTCGGGGTAGGTTCTGGTTCCGGGGTAGGTCCGGTGGCGTCCGACACCCGCTGAGCCTCGCTGTCGTATAAAGCACCCGTGTTCCTGGCCGCATTAGATCTCGTTTCGATTGGCATCGCTATATCTTAACGCGAACGTTCAGCGAGTTCGGTGTGCCGTTCCTCCAAAATATACGCGGATAGCAATATGTGCTACCTCCAAGGACTGGCTGATTGAGCCCCACGTCTGAGTGCCCAGGTGTGGGTCCATTGCTTTACAGATCCCGATGAGGCCATGTCCCGCTCGTCCCCGAGGAAGTGCACACAACGCAAGGCGCGATTCAACTAATTTATCTCACAGTTTGCGATCGAGGTTTGGAGGCAGGGAGTCGAACGACTGACACCCCGAGCCCCTCGTGCCTGTTTGGGGCACTGTGTCCCGCGCTACGCAGTCTGCACCCTCTTCTTTCTTCTCTGGCCTCTATCTCCACAAATGGCTGCTATAAAGTAAAAACACATAGCTAGTTTTATTGTAAATTTTAATCACTCTTCCGTTTAATGTTAATAGGTTGTTATACCAGTTATTAAGAACACACTGTTTTCGTTAAAAAACACATTTGTCTAAAAATGACCATTTAAAAATTGTAACCTTTAAAATGGCTAAACGATGCAAATCGATAAATTATTTTGTCTTTGCGCTTACTTTTATTATAGTTAAGTGCTGTGTTTTTCGTTCTGCCTGTGATGACTTTAGAATGGCGTCCTTGTGAGCGAAAACGCGATTGCGGTCGCTTGCTCATATTTTCTGCTTTTCAAACATACGTACGTGCGCTGTTGATTTCAGAACCTTCACAGAAAGTTGCCCTCGGATATACGCAGTTGCAATTATGGCGTCCCAACGGATGCTGCAACTCAAACAGGTACATGCGCCGAAAAAACAAAATGTGGGCAGTGGGCAATCGCGGTAAGGCCGTGTTGTGTTGAAAAAGCGCCACACAAGAATTCAGCAGTATAAAAACAACAACAACAAAAAAACCCAGAACGCGAGAATGAGCTTTTCTTCAGATATATGGTGATGTTAAAAAAATGTGTATTAACTAAATAATTGAGTTTCCCAGGCAGCATGCCAGAAAAAAAGTCCTAACTTGGCACAGGCTCGGCAATCCTATAGGGTTCTAACCCGGGTCCAATAAGCTCTTGATCCCAGGCGTTTGTTATGCCAAAGTGCTTTTCTTGAGCTTTTCTATGGCTTTTTTGTGGTTCGCCACATAAATATGAAAGTTCCAGGCATGGGCCATAGATGCCACATATCGTTCGAACAATCAGTAGTAAAGCCCAATTCTAGCATTTCGATCAAGACCACGCCAAGAAAAACCACACTGGTAACATTTGCAAATATATTTATAACGCCGAAAGGCTATAATATAACAATTACACATTACCATACCTTCCGGACTATATATACACGGGTCAAAGTTGATATTCTTCGCCATGCAAACAATCTAAATGGGCGGACTATACAAGGTTTTGTTTTTCAAAATCGCCTGCTACCAGTGTGGTTGTTGCCGAGAAGGTTGTAGATATCAGGCTGTTTAAGGCAATGCATTAGTAAGCAAAATAATCTGAGACTGTGTGTTACTTTTACCCTCACAGTTCTTGAAGTTGACACGCAAGGTACCTGCATAAAAGCGCACCATGTGAATCAAGCTTGATCCACTCGGTATTTATTACTGCCTCTGGCGTCACTCAAAATCATTAGAGAATGGCGTTTTGCATGAAGTACGAACGAATTGGAGTCATTTGCTTAGGTTTTTAGATTGACCCGCCCCCGTTGTGCGGATACTTAAACGCAGCTTAAACCTTGTCAATGTACGATTGCACATAAACTTGTTGGAGAAGGTCGGAGGAAAAACAAAGTATTGACTGTTTTCGCAGCAGACGGGAATACATGCACCGCTTTTGTTGGAAACCATCCTCATTCGAACAGGTGTTGCCAAGGGATCCGCCAAAAAATACGAAACGTTTTTGAAAAAAAAACATCACGTGACTACTGCGTAGGTAACCTGGTGTATATATGCGGGTAATTACAAAGCTGTAACTCAGAACGGACAGATATTTCCAATCCACTCAAGATGATCTATTTCACTTTTTTTCTGGGCGCCTCTTTTATAATCCTACAACCTTCCGCGGCTGCTGATGGTGAGATTACTGTTTCTCCTTTAAGTGAATTAGGAAATTCACAGGTTTTCAAGGTTGAGTTCCATTAATCTCCACGCGTGTAGTGGTGTGGGCGAGTGAGCAAAACCTTTCAGGTCAGTACGTAACGTCCTTCAAAGATTCATATTGTCACGAATGACAAATGATAAGGCGAAGAATAACTAAAGAAACTAAACGTTTAATGAGGCGAACTTGTGCCCAAAAACAGAACAGAAAAAAGATAGCGTCGCAGGCGTCGATGGCGGCGAAACAGCAGGATCGAACGCTAAGGCGAGACTGACTCGACAAGGTCGCGGGCGGCCTCTTATCTAGAGTGCGTCACTATCTCGAAGATTCGGCGAAAGCGGCTCGAGCGTCGCGCGCTCGGGGCGAGAATGAACACGCACTTTCTAGAACAACAAAAACAGGAATAAATGAAAGAAGTTGCGTCCGAACAAGAATAAACAAGAACTTTCTAGAGGTCCGTCACCGAGCGTTGCTTCCTCGGCCCTGCGCGCGGCAATATATAAATGCATTAGGACACTTTAGTGTAATACTGGCAGTTGACGGTTGATTGCCCTAAATATAAGAAGACCCAAGTCACCAGGCTCGATCTAAAATGGACCGTATAAATCGACACCTGCACGTAGCAATCTAAACTTTTCGTCAAAGGTATATTTCACAGGTCGGCTTTTTCTTCTAAAATTACAAAGCGTAGCTTTTTTTCTGTAAAAAATAAACCCAAGAAACTTGCCGGGGTCTATGGCGGACGTTGACGCAGACGACGAAGTCCAGTAGATGGGCGTGTTTGGCGTTCGTATTGATAGATGGCGCTACCTCCTTATGGCAACGGCTCGCGACCACCGTGGTTTATTAAAATAAACATGATCTTTCCTCTTTTCTTTTTTTTTTAAAATTCATTTTTGGTTGAGGGAATTTGCTACTAACAGATGTACCGATAGAGTAACCAAAGGGTTATTTCAACAGCGGCGGCGATCTCAAAGGAGCCGTCAAACCTAGTATCGCGGTCTCCACATCTCCGCGGCAATGTAGACGACGTTAAGGGCTAGATTATGGCGGGTCGGTTCGAGAAATTACCTCCGTTGGTGCCAATGATCGTCTACCTTGTCTCACTCTCTCGAATATAGCGGAATGGAAGACACACGTACCAGAGTAAGGACAGAGTCCAAGAGTATTTATTAGAACACTCTTCTAAATGAACCACAATGTCCCAATCCAAAATGCCCCCCCCCCCCCCCCCCCCCCCCCCCCGCGCCGGGAAGGTAAGAAAAGGTTCTTACCTGCCAGACGCGGGGTTCCGGAGAGCCAAGATGAAGGAAGCGTCGGAGAAGTCGCTGACACACGTCCTATCTCTTTCGCGGTCACCGGACGAGTCCCTTTCCCGAAAGCGGGAAAACAAGAGGCGAAACCTCCTTGCCTGTCAGCATGTGATCCGCATCCGTGCGGGGGTACGGAAATCGGTCCCCCCGAGAGAGAGTGAGAGGAAGGCCCTCCAAGACAGGGGACCCTCCACCTCACGAACAGGTCGGAGCTCACGGCGAAGGAGGCCGAGTGTTCCAACCTGCGGCCGTTATCGCAGCCATCGGGGAAGGGAGACCACAGGAATCCCCACAGGGTAAAAAATAAATGCGGACAATAGAAGCAAGAATAAAAGTAAAAAAAAACGCGTCTGCATAAGGACGGCGCTTTTGTTGCCAACAAAATTTTGTCTGCGTGTCGTCTGCTTTCTTTCGCCGGTCGGCTGCGCCTTCGGACGTTGCTCTCAACGCCATCTATCAATACGAACGCCAAACACGGCCACTGCTAAACTTGGTCGACTGCGTAGCCACCTGCCGTAGACGCTGGCAAGTTTCTTGGCCCTCTCTTTTACAGAACAAGAGCTACATATGTAATTTTACAAAAAAAAAAAAAAGCCGGGCTTAAAAATACGCCTTTGACGAAAATTTTAGATTGCTAGGTGCAGGCGTCGATTTTTACGGTACATTTTAGATGGAGCCTGGTGACTTGGGTCACTCTATATATTGGTGTTTCCTACTTTGTATCGGCTAAATAGACCCGTGCAAAGAAAATATTTCAGCTGAGTTTCGCTTTTATGCGAAGCGGTTTTATGTTATAAACTATAGTAATTGATTGGATGAGCACAGGCATGGCGTCTCTTTCGAACGCCAGGGCCTCCAGGACGGGTTCGTTGCCTTACGTCGTGCTCAAACTGCGCTTGCACAATTGACGCCCACCAAACGCCGAAACGTTATCGAAGAAGAACGCGCTGGAGGCTAGCAAACCGAAGGACCTCTGTGTCGTTCGGATTCTGTCGCTGGTTACAGGAAAAGGTTCATGAGTTAGAAGGTTTCGAACATTCAAATACGCTAAAGGATCACGTTTCGTTTGTTTTCGGTGCACAGCCGGCTGCATCAATGAAACACTTCAAAATCTTCTCGGACTTGGTGCCGTGAGTTTCTGTGCATTCTTTCATGTTTCCGATATGAATATTTCGACGAATTTATTTTCATTCAATAGGAAACTTTAGTAGTTTTTTTTTTTTCACTCATAGTAAGCATTTGATATTCCGCCCGCACAATCGGGGATTATTAAAGATTTCGGGTCTATTCAGCTTCCTGCGTCATAGTATATTCATATCGAGACTACTTCTTTCACCTGGCCGCCTGCAGTTTCGATTTTGTTAGCTAGCATTTATTAGTTGTTTTTATTTCATCAGGTAATCCGTCTTATGGCGAACCCTTTATATTGTTTGTTTCTTAGATATTAAATTTTGGGAAGTCTAGAATTACGTCACCTGGAGGCGCTGCGAGCAGCAAAAGGGAAATTGACGCCTTTGGTATTGTTTAGGGTGCGTTCAGGGTATAGTGCATGCGAGGTGACCGGTTGACATGGAACGCTATAGCACTAACTGTTCATTGCATTTAATAAAAAGTTAATGTGGGTAAGACTGTCAATTTTGTTTAATCATTCGTATATGATTAACGCATTGTTTTTAAATAAATGCCGCTTTCCTGAAATACTCTCGTCAACCCACGACAAAGACCGGAAGTTTGTAGACAATGCTGGCGGCGCACATGCGATGTATCTGCGTCTTTGTTGCGAGATTATAGCGGGTGAAAACGTTATACGCCAATCTCTTTTATCAGGCTGCGCGGAAATAGCAATGTTTAGTTATATTCTCTTCTTCCATTATGCAGAGACAAAGGTGACTTCAATTTGCCTTGAATTTTCAAATTGAAATAAACTTGATGAAGCACATGATATACAAAACAAAAATTAATACCCAGAAAACGTTTGCTAAGGTCGAAAACTACAAGTTTGCGTAGAACCTCTCCTACAGCCCTGTCAACGGCAGAAGAGCAAGGGAGGAGGAACAATGAGCAAAAGTGGCGTCATCTGCGGGGTCACGTGATCCTTGCTCGAATTTCAACTGGCTCGGATATGTCAATGATGATTTTAAGACTCCCTTGACGAATAACAGGAGACAGAAAATACACCGACGACCAACCTTCAACTTTGAATTTTTATACGATTGTGTGAACAGGATTTTGCGTTAGTTGTCTGACTCTAATAGAAAAAGAGGATTTGCTTTCGTGGGTCAGAAACATTCGTACCTACTATTTCACGTGACTAAGTGCTATTCTACTTTATTGTATTCTATTTCACAAGGTAATACTTGACCCGTTTTTTTTAAATAGATAAAAGTGGTTTAAACTGCATCCTGCTCAATTTCAGCAGAAGGGTAAAGTAGGCCTCTCGTACCTCAGTTTCCTTCAAAGGTGTTCCAGCTTTTTTCCTGGTGATTGAAACAGCCATGTGCACCTGGTCGAGTTGGTAGTGAAGAATGAATTACTGCAATTTTTTTGTATATTTCTTCAGTCGTGTTTTGTTCGCCTTTTACCTTAACGCAGTGTGTTGGAGATGCCGGAAACCTATGTATTGAGGACAGCGTAAGTACACTTTGGGTTTTAAACCAGAAAGTTTTGCATAAGAAAACATGGACAGTATAAAACTTTTAATTATTTGTAGCTGAAGCTACACTATTTGAAATTTGAGGTAATTTGTTTTTACGGGTTCATTCTGGATTGAGAGAGGCATCGTTTAGACGTCATATTACGTGTTCGAATTGGAAGGAAAACCAGTCCTGGTTAGATCCTAAAATAAACTTTTAAAATAAGGCATATTTTACAATGATCCAATATGTTCTAAACATCTTCCGAACGGGTGTTGCTCCTGCGTTTTTCATACATAAAACTCATCCAAAGCAAAACTAAGACACTAAGAACTACAGTTTGTAAGACGGCATAAAAAATCTCATGCGTTATAATTATTTTTTTTTCTTCGTGTTGATGGAGCTAAATCTAAATTATGTTGATTATAAAAGGATGCCTAATAATTTGAATATCGCTGTTGTTATCAAATGTTCGTCTACTGGTATGTTTATTGCCTCGTGGTACTTTCAGAAGTTTTACCAGCGCAGCCACCACATCGCGTAACTCTGTCAAGAAAAATAAACGTGTTCGTTCTTTTTCCTACTGCATGCATACAAAATGTTAATCATAACAAACATACACAACATGAATGAGAATAGGTTTCTTTTCTTCTTTTAAACCAAGAAGGGAGTCATTCATTTTGACATGTGGTTATTATTAAGACATTCAGTTCTCACCAGACTAGAATAATTGTTTCAATGAGAGCCTAAATTTCCTATCGTAAACTCATAACGTACGTTGATTGCTGCCGTAGAGTTCCCATTATTTAAATGTCTAAGTAAACATTTACAGCAATGTAGATAGTTAGATCATGCCCTAAAAACTTGCCTTTTTAATTTAGAATTACATATTACTTATGTTTATAAACAACTCAACTTCGTGTGGCAGGTTCATATAGAAAAGTTTCTCATGATTTAATTTTGTATTTTTTTACAGAAAGGAATTGTTAACCTGGTCGTAAAACTAGTAGAGGTAGGTAATTGTTTAATAATTAAAACTACAATAGTCGCTAAATGTGTTATCGGTATTTTTACTATAATTCTGCAGTGCAATTTTGATTGTCATAATGGATACAAATTTTAAATTTAATTAGTTTGCGTAGGATATACGCTGAGTTACTGCTTCCAGTGTTTTAGGTTTCGAAATTTGTTTAACACCTGAATCAACGTTTAAATATTTTTATGTTCTTAATTAACGCTCCCTTGCTGTTGCTTTTGTTTTTGACTGATAGAACAACTTACATTTGCGTACAAGGGAGGAACATATTGTTTCATCTTTAATATCTACTTTAATATAGTTTCTGAATACCAATAGAATTCTCAACGACACAGGCCTTTATGGTTTTATTCTGCTATTAAGTTGTGTTATTTTGTTAAAAGCAGGTCAATTTGCTTTTTAGCAGATTGACCTCTTTGTGATTGTAAGTAAAAAAATATATTCTCTTTTGTTCGTTCCTGAGTAGTGCTCCTTAAAGAGCATATCTTCCCTGAACCTGCCAACGCAACTTCACGTCGCTGGGGCGCTTGTCCAGTTCATTCTTCGAAGAAATTACTTGGGTAAGAACAAATTTTTTACTATCGTTTTTGTCTAGACTATAACTTCTTAAAATTTGTCTATGGGTCCCTTTGGACAATTAATTGACTGAATGTGGGGTAGTTTTTTTAAAACAAACGCCAAGCTAATAATGTCTTCATTCTACCAAAAGTTACATATTTGTCGATATATGCAATAGAAATTGTTGATGGTCTCAGAGAGGTTTGAACTTCAAAAGCCTACTGGTTAAAAGGCGGCGCTGCACTCCATACTGGAAGCAGATTACTGCGCTTATTTAACTACCAATGAACAAAATGTTTTATCCTTTTGTTTGATATCAGTTTGAAGCGTCTTCGTTTTTACTTTCTTATCAATACATATTTTTCGAATTGACATTTAGAACAAATGGAATATTAGTTTCCAATGCAGTATTTTAAAGTCACTTCAGATATATTGTAACTTTTTCGATGCCTTTTTACGAAAGATTCGAATTGTTATCCTGGTTTTAGAATAGCCTAGGGAAGCGGATGAAAAGGTTTTACGCACGCGAGAAATTACACGCTGGCATGCAAAAACGTCGTGAGTACGTGTATGATATTTAGGCTAACTTCTAGCTCAGCGCGCACACGTAAAGCTTGCTTTGCTGCCACTCTCATTGCTCTGCACTGCCAGGCGACTTAACCAATTCAGTTTCCCCGCTAATTTGGCGTGTATATTGAACTCACGTGACCTAACGTCGCGTACACCACACACAATATCTTTTCCCTAATAAATATGACTTGGAAATTTGGTATCACGCGAACTAAACATAGTCAATTTACCCGCTAAACTTACTGATGAAATAAACGTTGCGTGACACGAGCAACAAGTCAGTTTTTATGTACGTTTCAACTCCGTGAAAGGATAGATTAATATCTTCCAATAAATTTCAACGATTCTTCTTTGAATACTGTAATTTATGCATTAAAAGACTTTGAAGATACACTGTCACTGGCATTTGTTTGCAGTAGGGTTGGATCAATACATTTTCTTCAACATTTCAGGCTTGGTGGCCGATTTACTTGACCTCCTATGCGGCACAGTTACGGGAGCACTCAAAGGCCTCTTGAGTATACTCGGTCTCGGAGGCCTGTTGGACGCCCTTGGCGGCATCGTGAACTGTACAATTCTGGAAGTAACCGATGAGATTACGTGCAGCGGGGTTGTTGTCATCAACTTACCAAACGCACTCAACGCAGGCGAAGTAAGTTTTCTAAGGGCGTGAATATTTGTCAGCTATTCTTTTTTTTTTCTATACCGATTTCAAGCATCAACATTATTCAGCGGCTCAAAGAAGAGTATAACTATCTCCGCGGAACTGCGGTGATTAAACTGATATAGTAGTTTATTAAATATCGCCGACTTCCAACTCCAGAGGGGGACGACAATACTCTTTTGTTGCTGTTTTCGCTTTTGGGTCGGTTCAGTTTTGATGGCGGTTATACACTCTGTTAGGTGGTCCGTCACAGGACTTATACAGCGACTTGGCGAGGAATAAGCTTTTTTTTTTTAAACAGATTTTGTGAAGATCATTAAAGAAGCTCTTGTAACTAAATGCGGCGTCGTCCGGTAAAGCACGTTTTCAACTTTCACTTTACCCGCTAGGACAATGTCCCCGTTATAGACCAAAAGACGCCGCTTACAAACAAGTTCGCCGATTGCACACATTAGTTCTGGGGACTGCACATGCGCAGAAACCCGATTTGCGTGAAGTGACAGTTCTGCGCTTGCGCCACATGACGTCAGAGTCACGTGTTTGTGTAGAGAGTGCAGACAATATGCAGTGCGCAAATAATAGTAATAAAACTTTCCCGACTGAATTCCGCAAAAGGCCTACGATGTGGACTATTTATTCAGTCGCACAAACGAGTTAGTTATTTAAAAACTGAGCACTTCCTGTTTTCCAGAATATAGTCAACTTGATAAAAAAAAAGATGGATGTTCCTACAGTTTTGGGTACGAGTGAGAACCAGACGCCGGATGTAAACAACAGATTTACATTACATTTAGGGCGGAGCATTTCATGTTGTTCTGGTGTCTCATTATAAATAAAAGGACTTTGTCAGGCACAAGGACTTAAGAATCTAATATGTATTTTGTTTCTTCGTCACGGAGGCTCATACACTGACACTTATAAAGCATAACTTTGCTAATAAGAATGGAGGCATATATTAAATAATGTGGTTAAGCAACCGACTAACGGAAACCTTCAACGTGAAAAGAAGTATATTTGCATATTTTAGTAACATTGCTATTGTCGAGATGGCTTTCAACAAAAATTAGTTTCCAATTATTAGAAATCTTGGTTATAGACAAGTCTAAAAATCTTGAAATTAGGCTAATTAAAACGCTACACTTAATAGAACCGACCTAGATACGACACGGAGCCCCCCATATACAAAATGACATGTTTTACTGTAAATATACTTTTTCATAAAAGGGTGCAAACTGCTAGTTTAATGCCGTTTGCCCTATCTGTTTCTCGAATAATCGCCATGGTAAGTTGTTTAATGGACTAAAATGTGTTGATTATTTTCAATATTGGCTTTAAGTATCATATTGTAATTGCAGAATTGACGGCGACTGCTATTATAGACCAGAAAAATTAACATAATTTGCAAACGTTTAGTAGTGTTTGAGTTATTCATTATTCAAGTTTCACGTTTACTTGCCTCATTTGAAAACTGCTCGCGAAAACCGCGCCCCGAGCTCCGGCCACAATGACCCTTGGACGAGGGGCGTAGTCACTCTTCTGAGCGTTATTTTGAAGGCTAATAACATTTTACAAATTATTTTAATTAATCAAGCCCCTAATAGTAATTATCGTCATTTCTGCAATTGGAATACGGCCCCCGTAAATCCAATATTCAAACCCTAATTACCAATTTTTATTAAATTAGCCAACAAGTAATGATGATATTTCCCACGCCAATGGACGCCGAACTCAAGCAACATCTAGAGAAGATTGCATTCAGCTAGCAACTTGCACTCTTTATTTTAAATTCTACGTCCATTAAAAAAATATCCGCCCTTATAGTCAATCGAAGGCTAAGAAAGGGACAGAACCACCGCCTCAAGCACGCGCTTGCTGCCTTCCGTCGTACTGCAGCTCCGTGTGTGACAGTGTATTGTGAAGGGCAGAAAGCTCTCGTTGCCGAATTTCTACTAAACGTTACACACGTCGCCGACTATATTTTATTGAAAGCTTATAAAACCAGGGGCATAGAGAGTCCTGAAGGTTGTATTATTATTCATTCAGACTGCGTAAGTATCCTATAATAACGAACAGAGTATTTTGAAGCAAGGAGCGTCAGCACAGTATTTCATGCCCTGCGTTTCATAAGCTCTCAGTGACAATAAATTCTACAAATGTTTATAATTGACCTCCTCTTTTTTATAAAGATTTGCGCGTCTCGCACGTAAATACGCGTAGTCCTGTACAGTACCACTAAAAGTCTAACAAGTTGTTGGTTGATATCTGCTCTTTGAAGGATTGAACTAGTTGCCGAGTTCGAAGCTCTTTTTTTTTTTTACCTTAAAGGGTAACTCGAGCGCTTTTCTAGTAGCTTGTTTTTAATGGCATATTGTTCGTTGGGCTGTACTGAACAAAAATGAACAGTTCTAGATGGCAAGCCATCCTGTTAAACTCACAGCGAGAGACATACACGGGTTCTATTTTCGCCTGGGCGGCATCCTCGGGTCCCCGCTTCTCAATAAAATTTACCAATGAAAATATTTAATTGCTTGAAGATTCCGAACGTTATTATTATCAGCTCTTTTTAGGCGCATTGTGCATTATATTTCGACAAACACGTCAAATCTATGGGTGTTGGAGACGCAATAATGCAACTATTGTTTTAAAACGTCGTTCGACGACGTTTTCAAGGCTCAGAAACACGAACGTTTCACGACCTGTTACAAGATTACTAACAGGGAAAACTGCCGCACATGTGTATTTTTGGTTTTCCCTATGGTGCTGTGAGCCCGTAGGTTTTGTAATCACCCTAAATAGACGATCTCAGCTCTTTTATTGAGGTCCCCCTTTAAAGTGAATAACTCATCTCCGTTAGTGGAATAGGATGACTCTAGAGAGCAGTATTCAGGTGATTGCAGACATCACTTGTCGTATCGGTGTGAGAAGTTTTTTTTTTTGTTTGTTTTTTTACAATTTGCGCTTGACATAAGTTTTTTTAACGTTTATTTGGTGCGGCATAATAAACGCGCACCACCCATAAATACAATAGACACTGATTGCTTAAATGCGGAAGAAGAACCAGAAAAGCGGAATCTCTCCCTCAATTTATCCTTTCCATTCGAGTATTAGGGAGACCCATCCTTCTTCCTTCGGGGAGTAGCAGGAGAGACGAAAGCTGGGAACCAGTTTTCTGGCCCCGGCATAAGACAATTCTGTATGTCGGCCTTTAAGAAATGCCTGTGGTGCTTTTGCGGCTCGGCGCGTTTTGCATGTGGATTCGTTCATCGGTGCCCTTGTCGCCTGATTCCGCAACGTCATTGTCTGCCTAGCGACAGTGAGGTGCTCGTGACTCGCCATTCCTTGCGTTTTTTAAAGTGTCACCGACTGCAGCAGCGTCTGTGCGGTATCTATTTGTGATCGCACGATTTAAGAATTTATAATACATTGCTTTCTTGATGCATTCGAGACAATTTCATGATTTGATGCCTTGCAGTGCCTTGGTCAGACACTATCGGCATGCGATGGCGATACCCCTGTTGACGTGAGTAATCTCAATATTTCTGTCAACTTTGAACCTTTATGGGTACTTTGCGTCGTTGTGTACGTCTTTGAGAAAACAGGGACGCTCGAATTGTTAAAGAAACATGTTACTGAAATAAATGCATATCTCAGTAATCAAGGGTCGAGATAATTAATAAAAAAGCAGCATAAATAAGCCCAACTATACAACTATAGAAGCTCTGGTCAACATTGAAGTTGAAGCAGCGTCGAAGCAGTCGAAGCAACTACAGTACGGTTGCATTATGACCGCTTGAACAGTGCAGCTTTGCACTGTTAATTTTAGCACATCGCAGCTTCCGTCATTATTACTTAATATATTTTTTTTAAACTAACAATATATCAAATATTTTCTCTGGACCTCCCTTAAGGACAAATCTTATACGTATCAGATATTTCTTGACCCAATAAGCCCATATCACCAAATAAGGTAATATAATTAATAACCTTATAAGAACAAGATAGGATTACACAAATGTTATAACTTATAACTAATTATATCCTCTTGTACGGTTTAAATATTCTTATAACTAATTATATCCTCTTGTACGGTTTAAATATGTTCTTATATGATCTTATGTGGTCATATGCGCTTATTGGCCCTAAGACATTTCTCAAAGAAATAAGATTTTTCACGAAAATCTTATTTCTCAAAAATATCTCAAATTTCAACGAAATTTGAGATATTCCCGTCGTGTTCAAAAATAGGTTGAATATGATCCACAATATCCGTAAATAACAATCGCACGTTTGTATTTTGATCCTGGTGGCTGTATTTTTCGTTATAAACGGCCCACTCTGGCATGCGCTCGGAGAAGGCCCAGCTTAGAGCACGTGACATCTAACGCAATCGTGACGTAGGTCGTCTCGAGACGAGCAAAGCTACGGCGAGGCTGACGCCGAGAGGATGGCCTAGTCGTTCCAGCCACCGAAGCGGCTGCTTTTGTACGAATTTTGAGTGACGGGTTAATCTTCTATAATCTTGTAGGGGGACAATAGCGACTTCTGCGACACACAAAAGGGATTCTCGGGAAGAGGGGAGTTCCTCCTTCCCCCCTTCTCTCGTCGTGACCGGAGGCGAGACAACCTCCGTCACTAGCTGTCAAGGTTCCTAGACGAGCATTACAAACGAGGCGTTAGCGACATCCACCAGGTGCTCTTTGCTAATCGTTTAATTCGTTTTAAAATTCCTTTTCGAGACTTTTTTAACAAGATATTGGTATGTTCCACGTGATACTGCTCTTTTGAACACGTATAGACCAAAAAATGAGCGTCGAAATTTTGTTTTAGTACCCCTTTAAGGCCCGTTCACACTCTTGCGACCTCTTAAACCTGGGTTGCTTAAAACTTCTTAAACCAGAGGACACACTGGCGCCATCTATTGGGTAGCAGTGTAAACTCGGCGGTCCGGCATATTTTTTTATTTCTCTCGCGCATTATCCTTTCTTTCTTGGCTCGAAAAACTTTTGTCAATGTTATAAACGAGCCTTTCTATGGGTATTACGCACATTTGACCTCGGAAATCCCGCAAAACCTTCGCTCTTGTGAAATGCAGTTCCAGAGTCACCGCATAGATGACGCCACCATTCCAGTGTGTCCTCTGGTTTAAGAAGTTTTAAGGAACCCAGGTTTAAGAGGTCGCAAGAGTGTGAACGGGCCTTTAATCTGAAGTTTTGAAAACTTACAAACACACACACGCACACACACACACACACACACACACACACACACACACACACACACACATATATACATATATATATAAATCTTCATATACCCTGTTGCTATGCAGAATGAAAACAGTTTTCTATAATTATCTTTCTTACTGCTCTCTGCAGCTGCCCGTCCTGAAGGGTATATTTGACGCACTGACGGTAAGTAATATTGTTTCACGTGTGTTGATAATACCTTTTTTATGTTCACTACGTGCTAAAGGAAGCGCAGTTATCAAAACTTTTAATAACGATAAGGATCTTCCACGAATCGCTTTTTCACATCCGGTATGTTGGGTACCGCCATTTTGACGATCAGCGTCCGCCACTTTCTCCTTTAGTTCGCACACAGATGCTTCAATATTGGTGTCGCTTTTGTTGTTGGTGAAACGCACAAGCATTGCCAGTGCCTCCGTCGACGACATAACTAAGTACGTGCGACCGAGGACTTTATTCGGCCGCATAGACCCATGCTACCCCGCTTTCTGTCCTTTCGATGTCTCCCCGGCGGCATCTACCGGGACCATTCGCGGGACGACTTCCACATGTCGGCCTCATCTGAAGAACGAATAAAGAGCGCGGTGCGCACAAAGATTGATACCAGTCGACGGTATTTTGTGTTCATGACTGCTCTGGCTGGCGCAGCCCATCAGAACGCGAAATTACTTTAGCAAGCTAGCAAACACTTCCTCCACGAATAGAAAGACGTCGGACCAAAGTTCATCGGCATTGCGTCTGGCGAGATCTAGAACTAGAGGTACGTGGCGTAAAACCGCCCTAAACCTTCTTGGAGGCACGCCGCATTGAAGAATGTCTGAGTAACATGTAGGCCTAGTCAAACATAGACTACCAGGACCAAGTTCTTTTTCGCACTAAATTTGACCGCCGCCGAGGCTAAGGTCCGCCGTAACCAATCGGGCAGCCTCAAATGTAGATCATCGCGGCGCATCTCCTCTTTGGGAGCTTGCGTATTACGGGTTGACCCAATCACGTACTGTGGAAGCGCCGAGATCTTGCTTCTTTGATTTCGCGCGATTGGTTTAACCGGTGACAGTAAAAGCACAAAGACGACGAGCGCCATGACAGTGCACTTTTCGTGCTCCATAACTAGCTCCATTTGATCGTGTAGCTTCCGCTAACCTCGGACTAAGCGTCAAATGGAGTATACAGAAAACCGACGCGACATGCAGTAGGTTATCGCACTTAATTGTGCATGTCTCATCGTTTTCCTTGTCCACCTGGAGGGTATTGGTAATTCTTCACAGTACAGATCAATGAAAGTACGAATCACGCACACTTTGAAACTTTAAATTGAAGCTGCGGCTTCGTGACACCCGACTGATCATGTCTTCTTCGGTCTTCATTTCGAAAGATATTAATAACGAAACATTCGTTTTGAGACAAGTTGTCATCCGTACCACACACACCACACATTATGGGTAAACAAGGCGGATTCATAACGTAAAGATGGCACAGGCCCTAATGGAACTACTAGTCAGTGCACGTTTCCGACGTGCTAAATCTCTCCCGATCCAGTGCACTGAAGTGCAGGGTTTGAAAAAAGGAGACATCGTGCCCTGAGATTGAATCTGGGCAAGTAAAGCTGGCCTTCTCGCTAGGGTAGAAATCGCTCGGTACGTTTCTGTAAATGTTATTTATAGAGAGTACTCACTGGCGGCTGCAGCTGTCAGCCTCGGCACACGCGGCTGCTCAGCGTGTGCTGACTGCAAGCTTCCAGTACTTTTTTGCAACGTGCATTGCACTTTATCAAGATTGCCAGTTTTAGCAGTCTACTAATGTGAGTTCCTTCTGAGCATGCGCTCTAAACAGCCCACTCAAATATGCCATCCAGTGAATATCCCTCGCAAATTTCACAGCCTATTAGGGCAGCTCTAGTTCCTATCGAAACGGCTGTCATCAGTGGCGTACCAACTTGTTTTTGAGTGAGGGGGCAAACCAGACCCGACCCCCCCCCCCCCCCCCCCCCCCGGGCCGGGGGGCGGTGCCCTTGGTATCCCTTAGGCGCCGCCGGCCAGTGTTTGCCCTGCCCAGTGGCGGCTGTTTCAGGAAGGGCAAAACACATGCCTTGCCCCCCCCCCTCTGAGAACTGGGGGGGGGGGGCAAGCGCTCCCCTTGCCCCCCCGGTTGGTACGCCCATGGCTGTCATCTGGATGATCGTCGTAGAATTGCTGAATGAGGTTCCGTTTGGGACGCGTTAGTAATTATAATTTTGTGATAAACGAGCAATATGAAAGCTCTACATCATATTTCCTCGTCAGGAAGGTGTAAGCCAGCACCATTATTTTTAAGCCGTTCATACAGGAGCTATTGGGAGCGCGATTACCACGTATCACCATCGCCGAAAGTTACGAATAGCAACATAATATAAAGGGCTCTAGTAAAAATCTACATACCAAGCAGCATCCGAATAAGGGACCTAATTATAAAAAAAAAAAATTGAAGTCACTCTCCTAAATATTTAATTGTCATTATTTCTCTCCTAACCCAAAGGTGTCCGACGGGACCCAAATCAAAATTTCCGATTCCCCAGTCCCTTCGCAAAGTACGGAATTGCGATATTCTGGGAACAAGGAGAACATCTAATATTCTAGAGATGCAGGAGTATCTACAAAGATATCTAGGAGAATAGAGAGATGACACTTTCAAAGACTGCCCACAGGCATTCACGTTTTCGGCGTTCCTACAAATTCCGTGCCGTTCCTGGCGTGTTTTACTAGTTCTTATGCCGACTTCCATCGACGCAAAGCCTAAACAAAGTCAGCCTAAGCTAGACATTGAACAATGTTTGCGTAGCAGTGCAGAGCGCAAGTAACTACAATCACTTCAAGCTATAATGTTTTTACAACAGTGCTGTTAAGGGCTAGTTTCCCAAGGATCGTGTACCCCGCAAAAAAATGAAGACACCCAACTCTGGACACCTACCGCCGTCTATGAGCGAAGGCGGCAAGCCACATATCTGGTTGCCTTCGTCGCTCATAGATGGCGCCAGCCTTTCCACTTTGGCCTGCCGACTTGCGATGGGCCATCACTTCTTATTGTACGGCACCGCTGGTCTTCCTTCTTTACCAGAGTGGAAAGGCTGAAAGTTTTTATGTCTCTAGTTAACATTTTATTGGATATTAGAACCGATGTTCTTTATGAGCCCTAATCTCTTATTTCTCGTTCATTAGCTCCTAGGTATTATAGCGTACTGCGGCTTTTTAGCGCACCTGCTCAGAGATATCTGAAAAGCATGGAACAAATTTAGTATGAACACGGTATTTCCGGTGATAATTGTGATCATCAACTGGCCTGCTTCGAAATGTATTGATAAAAAAAAAAAGTGAAGACATGGGGAATCAACATATTTCGTATTACGGTGTCTTTCCGCTATCCTACCTACATCCATTAAATGCGACAATGCGCCGACGCTGTGTTTTAGGGAACTTTGCTTAACACCACACCTACCATAATGTTAATTGTTAGGATGATGTTGGCGAGCAAAATTGTGGGACACACGAAGGTTTTCTGGAGGCCGGGCCAACACGTGGGGCCAGGCGCGAGATTGTCGCGCCCACCACAAGCCCGTCCCCGACGTCACCTTCCTCAGAATATTAGTATTTTCGATAATTGCACTGGTATAACGAAAAAAAAAAAGCGAGACCGTTATCGAAAATATGATCTCAAAATTGTACTATATATTTAAACTACTAAAGAATATATGTAGAACTAGTATATTTTCATAAAGTTTTGAGCATTGATAGTCACTACGTAAAAGCAAGGTTCTTGGTACAATAATTGATGCATACAATTTATTGTATTTTACGTGCAGATTTTTTTATGTGCTGCGTAGTTTACTGGCAGCTTCCGGTAATTTACAGAAGCCCCTTTGGCATGGGAAAACGCTTGGATTTGATATGCGTCTTCACCGACACATTTCAGTAAAAGAAATTCAAGGTTGAACGACTGCATGTTAATGTAAAATTAAATCTTAATAAACAAACACAATGGCGACGAGGGGCAGGAATATTTTGTTCTAATTAGCAACCAAATGCACCCAAATAAAAAAAAAATATGAACTGTGTAAGAAATGAAATTAACTCATTCGGAAATTTGACATTTCGAAAGCACGTCTCATCACACATATGTTCTATTATGTATTGAAATGAGAAGCATGATATCAAATTTTGCCTAACAAATTTTGCATCACACTAACGCACTGTGTTATGACATACGCAATTATAAAAAAAAATGACCAAGAATAAATAATTTTCAACCGGTGCAGTGCATACTCAAGAACCTGAGTGAAACCGACCTCGACGACACTGTGAAAGGACTTCTGTGCAGTGTGATTAATCTCCTGAAGAACTTGCTTGGCGGTTTGGGAGACCTCACCGACCTCTTACGAAGCTTGTTTCGAAACTCATTGGACAAAAATGTAAGCCATTTCACTTAACAGCTGAGAAAAGAAGACCTTTATTATAATTAGGCGATGCCGAAATCATTCACCTTGAGCATGGCGGACATATAATAAATAGTTTCTCAAAACGAAAGACACACAGTGTTACCCTTCCTGTTACCTTCTAGAATATCTTTATCGATGTCTTTATATTCATGTTAACGCGGAGCTCTTAACAGTTTTTTTTTCATTATATTATTGAATGAATGTTGTTCAATGATTTAGTGATAACATTCTAATGTGCTTCATTATTGTTTATTTCTGCAGGTTAGATTTGTGCTCCCTCAAGACTTTGATTCCAGCTGATTCGACGTATTGATGCTTACACAAATACATTTACTGAGAATTTGCGGAACAATAAAGTTTAATAAAGATTTTGTTCGTGCCTGCAAAAAAAAAAAAGAAACTTTTTGTCGATTTTAATTTTGTTTGTTTAACGGGGTGCGCTCGGAACAGCAGTACATAATTTCGTTTGCTTGTTGAGTCAAAACAAAAGTAAAGCAATGGTCATGAATCTATACTGAAACAAAATAAAAAATCAGCTTAAGACAAGCCAGCGTTTATGAGATTTCGGGAAAGTAAGGCTATTTTTAGAAGTGACAATTGTCCCTATCGTGAGCCGCCGCTTAGGCACGAAGCTATCAAGGAGGTTGAAATGCAGATTTAATAAACTGGTTCTCTGGCGTTAACACTAACACCCTTTGTTTGGGTTGTTGATAGAGCAGGCAGGCCGATGTGGGAATAGAGGTCGAAAAATGTTAGTTTCATTTGAAACCATGGCCTTAAAGTACACTCCAAAAAAAGCCCGTGCGTTTTCTTTCCCGCACAACACCCGGAGAACCAATCACCGCAACTTACGGAGGCAGCTCAGCGAAATACGATGCCGAAATGTATGTTTAGACCAAAAATGCAGTCTGAGTTGTGACATTAAGCAATGCAAGCGTGACGTTTTGCATAGCTTAATGACACAACTCAGACTGAATGTTTTTGGTCTAAACATTTGTTTTGGCGTTGTCATGCGCTGAGCTGCCTCCGTAAGTTGCGGTGATTGGCTTTCCGAGTGTTGTGCAGGACAGTAGACGCACGGGCTATTTTTAGAGTATAGTAAATGAATAGAATACTTCACCCCAAAAGTACTCCGTTCACACATAAGCGCCGCGAGGCTATACACTTCCGAGTCGCGCATGCGCAAATGGGTTTCCTTCAGCAATTGGCCATAGTGCTAGTTCATTTCGTGGGACCTAATATCTATGCGACAGGTGTTTTACAATAATCCGGTCACAGTAAGCTCGACGAATGACAAAGCTACAATGTTTAAGCATAAAAAATATGTCTGCGCTGTGGCATTAATCTTAAAGTTACACCATGTTTAGCTTCGTCATTAGCCGAGCGCCATTCGCAGATTACGGCTATCGGCTCTCCTAAGTGCTTCGGGGTAATGCAGACGCTCCAGGTGCCCTAATCTGCACACTTGGCGAAAACGTCGGCGAGAAATCCGGCGGCTATGATTGGCCGGCGTCAAGATCATGTGCGGCGTTGGCCAATCCCAGCCGCAAGATTTCTCGCCGACTTTTTCGCCAAGTGTCCAGATTAGGGCCTCTGAACTCGTCAGATACAAAGTTACGGCCGAAGTTGATTGAGCGCAACGAATGGCCTATCACGACGATGACTTCGCGCTATTGTCGCCGACGTGCAATCGGCGCACTGCACAAACTTTCGGCTCCAACTTTGTGTTTGACGGGTTTAGGTCCCCAGGTCTCTTAGAGTAACACCAATGACCCCAAGGTTTGTTTTCTTTTTTATATACAAATGTCAGATTATGCATGTCGTAAAACAGTCACCTAAACTTTGATGACTTTCTAGACTAAAATCAACGCCGGAAGGAATGATGCGGAAACAGTTGGAATGTTTAATAAAGGGCAATAGGGCAACAGGTTGGTCACTACAAGTTATAAAAAAGTGAATAATAATAAAAAAAAGCTTTAGTGAGTGATTACAAACAGTGAAAATGATTACAAAACACACCAGCAACACGCAATTTATTTATACGACGGACGCTAATGGTGCCGGCTTTGGACTCAAGTTGCAGAATTTCTAAAATAATCTCATTCAAGACTGAAACACTGCTTCAAAATATATGGTAATTTGATCTAAAGAACAGGTAAGCTCTGTTGAATTTATTAAAAATAAAGCACCACAAGCACAATGCAGCGTACTTTTGTTTATGAAAATACTTTCTAGACTTGTTTCCTAGTGTAACACATCAAAACTGAACTGCGAAAAATGAAAATAATTGTTTCATTTTTGCCTAAATAAAATATCCTCATCTAAAGTGAATGCGTCCAATTTATACGTATTAAATGTCGTGGTGATATGTAAAAGCAAGTAACAGTTTGAGAAGCTCGTCGTGTAACGGACTTTCGGAATGTTTGTACTTGTATATAAATTAAGATAGAACAACAGATCCTAGCCAAAATTATGGGATTCGCTTTTGTGCACAATTTCAAGTGCGTAGGATAACATTGCATTATCCCGAATGCGTAGAGCGACAGTGTTGCTCTACGTATGCGCAAACGCAGACGTAGAGCAACCATTGACCATTAATTTCTGCCGCCGCCATTTTAGGGGGCGGCAGAAACGATCAATATTGTCAGTATCTAATATTGTGCTCAATTTGCTGTTTTTATTTTGGTGAATATTTGTCTTTTAGCATTGGCTGTACGCGGCAAAAATATGCAATGAAAGCAAATACGACGGCATGATGCCAAACTGTTCTAACGGGCGAAAGCACGTTGTGCCTCCCCTCATTTCTAGTTCTCAAACAACTCCACAGATGGCGCTCGGGACTCCATAAAGGTAAAGTCCCTGTATCCGGGAAAAGTGGCGCATTCTCTTTCCTTCTCCTCTAAAAACCCTCCTTACCCCACCTCTAAGTTCCGGTTTGCGACGGAGGCGCCCTCTGGAATTTCCCAAGCGTCTCGACGTCTCGGTCAGCTGAAGCGGTCGAAATGCCGATCGTGTGGACTTTTCTCGTCAGACAAGTGTGGCAGTGACCTCATTTAGAGCCCGCTTTTGTATCCGACCGTCCTAAAGCCGCTCTAGATCTGTTCGTCCAACCGTGGATCCCGAAAGTGCTTTTGGATAATCGTCCCTTCCGAGCTGCATTAGGTCAGTGTCTCGCGAGTGTTCGGCTTCGCAGCTGGAGCGGGCGAGTTGCCGATCGTGTGGACTTTTCTAGTCATATAAGTGTGGCAGTGACCTCATTTAGAGCCCGCATTCGTATCCGACCGTCCTGAAGCCGCTCTAGATCTGTTCGTCCAACCGTGGATCCCGAAAGTGCTTTGGATAATCGTCCCTTCCGAGCTGCATTAGGTCAGTGTCTCGCGAGTGTTCGGCTTCGCAGCTGGAGCGGGCGAATTGCCGATCGTGTGGACTTTTCTAGTCATATAAGTGTGGCAGTGTCCTGAAGCCGCTCGAGATCTGTTCGTCCAACCGTGGATCCCGAAAGAGCTTTGGAAAATCGTCCCTACCGAGTTGCATTAGGTCAGTGTCTCGTGAGTGTTCGGCTTCACAGGAATTGCAAGTCGCTTTTAATCATCATATCGAACCGCCAAAGTGCAATTTTATTCTCAACGATTTCAAATGATTGACTACTTTATAATACGTGACCTTGGCGAGCTTTCGGGAGGGTTTGGCCTAAGGGCGCTAAAAACAATTTGGCGGCCTAGAAAGTAAGATGAAATTTTCTTTCTAGTTGGGGAAGCGGTGATGTGGTTGACGATTTCTGTGCGTGTATTCTGTGCATGCTGTAAAAATTTGCGGCACCGCGGGTCTTTCGCTACGGAGCTACGTGGTGTCGCTTTTCTTCCGAGCGTAATGCATACCATTTTCGTTATTTTAATTGATGAAACCTTTTTTAGACATGAAAACTCCGTTTTCGTTTAGTTTTGGTACTCCGTAATTTTATCAGTGTGTTTCTTTTCTGTTTATTGTTCATACTAAAAACATCCAGGTTTAATTACGATTTACGCTGCTTTTAGACTCCTGGACCAGCGTCCTAGGTCTAGAAACCTGGTGCAGACTTGGAAACCAGCGCTCGGATTCGGCACCTCATCGAGTCAAGCAATTGCAGGTTATTCTAGTAAAAGGGAATGAGTGAGCCAAAAATAATTGAAATCTCATCCAGAGAACAATGCAAAACAAGCGAATGCGAGATCAAAATCTCCATGAAAATGCACAAGTACAGATGACATTAAAGAAAACAAAATCAAAGTCAGTTTTATTCATTTCACAAAACTGCCAAGTAAAAGGCCACGGCAGAAGTATTCACTACAAGTAGAACACATGCGGAGTACATAACAGATCACAGTATGAAAAAAAAGGAGATAGATGACACGGAGATGCACCATACACCATCAAAATACTTTATTAGTTCACTAATGTGCGGGTTGCTTTACTGACAGGTGCAGTCACTGTTACATATCATAAAGTAGTTCTAAAGCCCTTACACCTTCTAATGCTGTTACTGGTATGGTATAGCCTAAGACAATAAATTGTACAAACCACATGGGGTTAAACATCGAGCTGCTTGATGAGACGGGTCAGCAAGTATCAGACTTCAGATGCATACTCGAGATAAGGATGCACGAGTGTGTTATATGCTGCAAGTTTGAATGCGTCTGAATTGTGTCTGACACGTGAATTGTGTCTGACACAAACGTGAAGTCCTGGAGATGCCAATGAAGTGTGCGTTCTACAGGCAAAGGCTACCCCAATTCCCTAGTACCACATTGAAACCATGGGAAACACAAGAAAGATGAATCCTAAAAACTTTCTCGAGGATGCCTTTACTTCATGCAGTCCTCTTCATAGTGAACTTTCTGCAACGAGAAAGCGCTTAAGTCCAAATTTTAAATTGTTCTCTTCACGTTGCACCTGATACTCCTGTCATTGCGCCATTATCAGTTTTTCTGCATAGAATATAGTTGTCTTTGTAGCTCTTTGTTATTCATCAGTACACCAGAAAGACCTGCATTCTGATGACACGGCCTGATGCCAAGTGTAAACAGTGTGCCTGAAAAAGAATAAAAGATTATTATTTAGTCTTGTCAAGTGGCTAAGAGTGAGACAGTAAAATCGGATGTAAGTAACAGTGTGTAACCGTCTGCACTCAGAAGGAAATAAACAGCAGTCGAAAATGAAAACTCATCAGCTGTTGCTGCGGCAATCTGTCCAGGACAAGCTGGAGAAGCAAGGCGCTGTAGAGCGCTGCTCAGACCTTGTTCAGGCAGCCATGGGACGGTACACACTTCTTGAACGAATAAATGAGCAGAGACGACAGTCTTTGTAGGTGTGCCTCGGTCAACCTGGAAACAGTATCATTATGCTAAACTCACCAACACACCAGGGTGTCGAACCGAAATGTTTTTCGTTCCGGTTTTCGTTCCGGTTCAGGGAACACGGTTCAGCTCCTGTTCAACTCCGGAGTGAAAAAATAAAGGTTCAAACCGGTTCGAACCGGTTCGTACTCATATACTACAAAAACAATTGACGACAGCAAAAGATAAACAATGCATATTTTATAAATGTGATACATGTAGAAGCAAAGGCTCACATTACTGTGTGGAACGAACGAGCTAGTGCTGGGGCACCTCGGGACGGGGGTGAAAGCGCAGTTCAATGTCAGGCAGCTGACCGAAGAAGCAGGACGTCGTCATGCATATCCGGGGAAACACGGCACCTCTGAGACGATAGAATGAACTTGAGTGCAGAAAAGGATCGCTGCACGCTGACCTGGGTCTCAGGCACTCCCAGGGCTACTTGCGCCAATGGGTAGAGTTCTTGATGACGTTCCCTTCTCTCCTCCCAAAACTGTAACACGTTAGCGGCCCTTGAAAGCCGCGGCTCCTTATCTAAGAATGCTCAGAAGAGCTGGGCGCCTGTGTTTCTGAGGAGAAAACGTTTTGGTCCTTGCAGTCTCTGCTACCAGAGATCGAAGCTGTTTTGCTGTTTTCTGTAGCTTTAACTGTTGATTGAATCCCCCCTCCCCTTCCCGGTGCTAGACTTTAATTTCGGACAGATTATTAAGTCCACTGACTTATTTTGCAAGCAGATTAGATGCGCCACAGTATGGCAACTAGTGCAGGTTCTAAAATATCCATCGGCCTTTGTATCGCCCTCTTATCCGATCAGTTGTACAATTAAATCAAGGCGTTTAAAGTAAATTGCACACAGCTCTACAAAATTGAAAACAAGAAACACCAAACAAAGATTAAACTGAACGACAAACGAAAACAAGGACAAAGAGAGGTGAAAATTCAACTAGCCCAACTCACTTTTTTGCCACCTAACAAGCTCATTCATTGGTCACTTTTGCTGACGTACGAATTGGGTATTTTCTTTGATAAGCCATTTCCGGTCCCCAAGAAAAGGTTAGGACGAATGTGGGCATTTGTTAAAAAAATACATAAGACCAGAAATCCCGGAGAATTTATAGTTACTGCGCTCATTTCTTTTCAGTTCTCAAGACAAACTTTATAAATTATTAAGAAGATCGTTATGTGAAAACCTGATAATGGAACATTACAGAGCTCTCCCCTACCAATTTTTTGCGCTTTTTGACTTCCCACATGAACGAAACACCGCAAAAAGAATTGATCAGTTTTGCCCAGGAACAAAAGAATAAATATTTCAGTCCAGCTCAACTCCGGTTAGAGCGAAAATAATTTGTTTTCTTGAATTCTTTGGTTTACTTTTCAGGTTACTATGTTTTTCGTCACGCACTTTTCACACAAACTGACTTCGCGTATGAACCGAAAACCGCACGGAAAACATATCGGTTCTGCTCCGGAGCGAGAAAAATTATTTCGTTCCGGGTCAACTCCGGTTCGCGCGAAAATAACGGTTTTTTCCGGTTTTTGGTTCACGGTTCGGGTTCGGTTCAATACCCTGCAACACACTAACAGACTTCTAGAACGAATAAATGAGCAGAGACGACAGTCGTTGGAGGTGTGCCTCGGTTGACCTGGAAACAGTATCATTGTGCTAAACTCACCAGCAACTTGGGGGGGGGGGGGGGGGGGTTGCCAAATTAGGCTGCTCTATGGAAGCTGGGAAAGTTGGGTTCTGTACAGCACCGCTTGGAACTTCCTGGGGGGCCTCAGGAGGACACACTCGCCTAGAATTGACAAAGATGGCACTAGTGATAGGTGAGCCTCAGTTGACCTGGGAAGAGTATCGGACTGCCAAACTCACCAACAGCTGCGATCACTGCGGCAGATTGCCCCGAGGGAAAAGCTCCACTTGGACCTTGCTGGGGGCCCTCCGATGGACACACACTCCTAGAATGGACAGATATGGCACTAGTGGTAGGTGTGCCTCGGTCGACCAAGTAATAGTATCAGACAGCCAAACTAAAGAGCAGCTGAGGTTGCTGCAGCAGTTTGTTCTGGGTATGTTTCAGTACTGTGGGCATTGCCTTGTGGTGTTCTATTCAGGTTTTGCTGGGGGTGCCTCGGTAACTTTAGGGAGCAACATAAAAAACAAATAAATAGAACTGCATTTTGTAAAGGAAGCATCCAAAATCATCAGTTTGTGTATTGAATTTGTATTGCAAAACAGATATGTGTCTTACTGAATAAAAATAATGGTTTGTGAGATGTACATACCACTTACATTTCCAGTTTCCTTGCAGTGGTGGTTTATTCTCTTGGTTGAAGGTAACGAAAAAAGAAATGTTTGGGAGCGCCTCTTTCCTCAATTTATTTGCTCTCCTTTGTTTTGCATGATTAGTATTTTGAATTGGTCGATACTGAAGTGGTCCTGTAATAGATTGAAGAGATCGGATTTTAGTCGAGAGCAGACCTCCACGTAAAGTTTGCGCTGTCAAAGCTGCTCGCACGAGTGTGGGGTTAATCTCAAATGTTTTATTTGCTTGCGTTTTTGTTTCAATAAGACGGCGAGCGAAGGAGACCCTATTGACACTACGAGAGCGAACGCACTTTGAGCGGGCTAAGCACACACGCTCGTCCAGTAAGAGCGTCGTCAGAGACATACCCGTGCTTGTCGCACTGGCTGCGCTCGCACTTATATTGAAACGGAGTACTGATACATCCACATGCTCGGGTCCGCAGCCGCTGCAGCGTTGCAAGCTATGTGTGCGAAACAAAGTATGGTACGCGAGTACGTACGCAAAGCTTGACGAGCGCGCGTACTCCGCACGCACCCGTAATTGGGAGCGGCGCCGATGCCACCACAAGCACGAACAGGAGCAGGCCGTTTTGAACGACTTAAGGCCCCTACGCACAGTTGCGTTTGAAACAGTCTCACTGCGTTACGACTGCGAGAACGCAGGACATCCGTACTTCTTTTGCCGCATGCCAAGCCATTCCTTGAACCGGATTCCACGCTTCATACGAAGCACAGATGTGCCGGTCACTCACTTTCGTTTCTCGACGCAACGCAGTTGAACGCTCTCAAACGCAATTGTGCGTAGGGGCCTTTACTTCCCCGGCACGGGCGTCCGTGCATGCCAAGTTGGCAATGTTGTGCTCGCTATTACATCGCTCGCGTTTACGGTGGAATGGAGTGCATAGCTCGCTCTAAACAGCTGTCTTCTTGCATGCTGGCCATGCTGGTAAGCTTTATGCGGAGCACTCACCTCGCATAACTTCGCGTCTCCCGTCGGGTTGAAATCTTTTCGATCGATTCGGTGAAGCAAGATCTTCCTCCGAGGTTCATTTTCTGTTCCAGAGGGAACACTGAAAAGCTTTCCGGCCGACATTTCTACAGGCGCAGCAGCTCGTCAGCTGCGGCGTAGTTGGCGTAGTAGCATCTTCGGGAAATTCATGGCGAGCGGAAGTCCAAAACCGAAAGCCAGATGTCACGTGACGACCGGCCAATAGTGTGCGCGGCGGCTAGTTCAAAGAATGGCGCCACTTTTCCCAGGATAGAGGGGCTTTACATACAGGTAGGGTGCCTCGATATCAGCGCCGTCTTGCAGGGTGAGGACATCCTTTGACCCGCGCCACGCCGCCACCTCCTCGCCACGACGCCATTTTGGTTCAAACGACGGAGTATGCGTGTGGTGCGTGCGGTTGGACGTGCGGCGCGACTATCTTTCACCGTGGTGAAGTGAACTTTAACCGTGGGCCGGGCTGTGCGCGAAAAAGTCTTTCTGGTCTTACCACTGATCTCATAGAGATCGGTGGGTCTTACTGATCTCAACAGCAGTCGTCCGAGCACAAGCATGACCGGCTGTTCTGTACCGCTGTGTGCCGCTTCGTCGGCAAAGGGAGTCCGATGCTTCCACTTCCCCCAAGAAAAGGCGCGAAGAAGGAAATGGTAGTCCTGCGTCAAGCGCGATCGCTGGAAGGCAAGTCACACCTCGAGAATCTGCGAGCTAAGTTACAAATGCACGACCACGTTATTACGATATTAGGCAGTATTCAGAAATTGTCTTAGCAGCTCAGATCGTTTGCTTCATGATCGGAGTTGCTCGACTCAAAATCAGCCCTCGCTTTGTCTCACCGGTCGGATCGAGCGATCAATCGGAGTTGTGACGTAAGGAAATGATTCTCTAAAACACCCCATCCCGAGTTTTAATGATAATACCTATATCGGTACCCCTTTTCTGCCATTAGGGCATATTCACTAATTAGACTTTCCCGATTAAAATAGGTTGAGGCGGAAGCTCTTCAGCGTGCGAGTTCCTCGCTCGTGCACAACTTTGTGATAACGTTTTGTGCTTATTTTACTATTCAAAGAGCCTGAAACGATATGATAAGCGCGGAATATTGTCGCGCGCGCGTACACCAAGTTTCTGTAGTTCAGTGACTGCATGCGATCTTCGCCTTTCGATGAATAGCCTTGATTCGCGACTGGCCAAAATTTTTCTTTTTTTAGTTGAATTCTTTTTGTGTGTCTGTGAAAAAATAATCGTTAATGATGAATCTCGAGCATGCTCAATAATATATTTTTGAGACGATACTCGCGAATGCGAAAATCACGACATATCTCGGTAGTCGGCGTGTGATATATTTCATGGTCATGTCGCACAGCTCGACGTGCTTGACGAAATGACATGACCTTGTCCCTGTTTGATTAGTACTTACATCGCTTTCTTCGTGCAAGGTCGAAAAATTATATAAAATAAAGCGCATTTTACGGTAAAATTTTGAAAATATATTCAGAATTGTTTTGGCCTGAGATATTATGCAAATATTTTCTTCAATTTTTGTTTACACTCACGTCTGTGCCTTCCAATCTGCACATAAATAACAATATCATTTCTTGTTTATTTCAGCGCCGCTCCGTACGAGATGAACCGACACGATGGGCGGCGACTTCTCAAGCGGACAGCTGTACCTACGTTGTTTGATTTCAGACGTAAGTGTTACTATTACTATATGAGGTACTATTGCTGTCTGTGCCTCACTCGTTTGCGTACAATTTTATTTTGTGTTTAGATCTGTGCTGTCTCTCCCTTTTCTGCGCAGCGCAGCCGAAGCTAAGAAAGCCCCCGCTCCGCGAGCTCCTCCGGCTGATGGTGGAGGTGCCACCACTGCAGGTCCTTCGTCAATTTCTGCGGCAGGAGTCTTGGACCAAGAAGACTCTGGCACGAAGGACACTCAGGCGAGCCCCATTTCAGAAGAAAATGTCCACGACCGCCTGAACGATACAGTTGATATCGTGACACTGCATACTAGTGAACTGCAGAAATCAATGCTGAATGCTGGGCTAGTTGGTATTGGTCTTGGGTTGCCAAAGGCATGGTTGCGCTTTTTAGACGAGGTCTGTCTTGTCTTTCTTTCTTTTGTCCTCGTCAAAAAAGCGCTACCATGCCTTTGGCAACCCAAAACTGCAGAAAACTTTACGAGACACAAAAAGGAAAAACTCCGAGTTGGAAGAGAGCCTGTCAGCTGCAAACAAGAAGTTAAAGAGAGCTTTAAGAAAAACAAGGCAGCTAGAAACAAAACTTTCCACCTTGACCAGAAATTTGACATTTCTAAACGAGGACCAAAAACGTGTTTTGGAAAAACTGAACAGAAGAGGCTTTTCTTGGAGTGCTGACACCATACGGAAGGGACTACAGCTGAAGTTTGCCTGTGGCTCCACAGGGTATGACCTTCTACTTGAGCAGGGCAACCCCCTCCCGACGAGAAGGACGCTGTGCAGGAGACTGCAACAGCTGTCATTTCAGCCCGGTGTGCTAACTGAAATATTGCGTGTGATGGAAACGAAAGTCGCTGCGATGTTAGACATTGAAAAAGATTGTGTCCTTTTTCTTGATGAAATGGAAATTCGAAAAGGCGTTGTGTTGGACCGTGGCAATGGCACTTTGCTTGGCAAGACGACGCTGCCCAAGAGTGACCATCGTGCAAACCAAGCTCTCGTTTTTATGGTGAGAGGGATCAACTCGCGCTGGAAGCAAGTCATAGCATACCACTACACGGGCGCATATATCAACGGAGACGAGCTGACGAAGTTTGTTTTTGAGTTAATCAAGCTCTGTGCGGACATTTCACTGCGCGTGCTCTGTGTGACGTGTGATATGGGCAGTTATAATCGTGCCATGTGGAGATCCCTGAACCTCTCCAGTTCCCACAGTTCTGTGACCGTAGGCAGTGTGCCGCATCCCTGTGATCATGGTAAGCCATTGTTCTTCATGGCAGAACCCGCACATGTGTTGAAAAATATAAGAGGGCTCCTCGTACGAAAAGGCGTAATGCACCTAAGTAACGAGGTAGTCTCCAAGTTCAATTTACCAAGCAGCGAAGTCTCAATAGAGCATGTGGAAATGGTGCTAAAGTTGGACACTGAGCAGCTGCGTGTGGCACACAACTTAAACAGTGCTCATGTGTCAAATGGCCATTTCAAGAAAATGAAAGTTGGAATAGCGGTGCAGCTATTCAGGGAAGCTTTCTCGGTCATTCGGTATTTTATCCAACAGAACAAACTGCCAGTGGAGGCCGAAGCAACTGCCTGGTTTCTCGAACTGGTGTTTAAATGGTACACCCTAATGACCTCTCGCCATCCTGTTGTTTCTTTAAGTTTTGCGAATGAGAGAAAGTATGAGGAGGCCATTTCAACTCTGAAGGTCAGTATTTCTGTTGTTGAGAGCTTGGGGATCGGAGTGAAGAAAGTATGGAAGCCATGCCAGGCAGGCGTACTAATGTCGAGAACTGTAGTGTTGCAATTGCACGGTGTTCTTTTGAAAGAGTGTGGCTACAATTTTGTGCTGACAGGACGGTTGGCTCAAGACTGTCTTGAGAACCTGTTTTCAGTTCTCAGAATGATTTCTCCAGTGCCAAACGCATATAACGTCAAAAATGCACTCAAAAGTGTGACAGCAAGCCAGTTCATCGAAGTCCCAAAAAATGCAGGCTACGTCATTGACGACAGCACCTAGCTGGTAGATTTCCTCTCCGCAGAAATCAAAGAAGTGCAGCAGGAAGTTGAAGAGCCTGCAGGAGATGATGAGATTATAGAAATGGAACCACTCTCTAGAGCCGAGGCCGACATTGTTGCTCATTTGGCAGGGTTTTTGGTTAAAGCTCTGCTCTCCGCTGAACAGTCGTGCCGTGTCTGCACACTAATGCTCACTGCAGAAGAGGCTTCCGAGGAGCATGCTCTGGTGCTTATGAAAGAATAAGGTGGAAAACACCTCACTTACGTCAGCCCGGAAGTCTTCAATTTAGTTTCTTGTTGTGAGCGGGTATTTAAAGCGTTCTCAGAAGAAGAGGACATTTGTCTTTTGAAGAGCCCAAATGAAGACCGTGAGACGTATTATTCAGCAATCTGTTCCTGTTCTCCGTGTTGAGTGCAGCAAACACCCAGATCAAATGCGCAGGTTGTTGGAGCGTTTTGTCGTAATTCGCCTGCGCATTTACTTGCATTGGCTAAGTCAGCCGTCGACGAAGCCTTCATCGCTGCCGATGTGGGTGACAATAAGACACTGGCCCTTCCCCGATGGCTGCTTGAGGCCAGTCGAGAGACCACGCATGAAGGCGTCGTGAGACGAGGCCACGGTCGTGTCTACTCACACCCTTGAGGCAATGTGCCCTGCCGTCACCCACGTCTCGTCCAAGTAGAAGATCGTTCGACCATCTTGTCGGTGACGTGCGATCTCATGCAGGTACTTCTGCTGCCAGGCGACGATGTCCCTTCGTTCAATCAGCCGCGAGTTTCGTTCCCTCTTGTCATGCTCGAATTCGATGTCGTGGAGAAGGCGACGCACAGTCCAAGCCTTCAACGAGGGAAGTTCAGTGCTCGTGCAGAATTCGGCCGTTATCTTCTTGACCGTGGGGACCACGTTCCGTCGAAAGAAACGGTGGACGCACGATCTCAGCGCGCACAACGTGAAGTCGCCGTACCTGAATTTGCGCCGCCTCTTGCCTTCATTTGCTGGGCGCTTCCGAGAAGGTGTCACAACTTGTCCCTCGGTTTCTTTCGCCTGCTTCCTAATCTCGAGGACGGTGCGTACACCAACGCCAAGCAGTTTGCTGACTTTGATGCAGGACTCCTCCACAGTGAGGCCGGGCTGGCCGGGCGGTTCGTGTCGCATCTGAACGTACGCGTTCATTATCAGCTGCCGTGCAACTCGGTTGAGGACATCGCCGCTCTTATGCTTCTTGTAGAGGCGCCTTGGCGTAGACGGCGAGGCCAGGCGAGGCTGCACCAGACTCTCTTGACGAAGCAGAATCGGAGGAATTGCATTCCGCTGTCTCCACGTTGGGATTCATAACGAAAAAGAAAAGACGACTTCGAATTTTTCAAAACGCGAATCACAGGGGGTTTCAAAACCCGAAACGCATGGTTTTTTTAACAAACGCAGCAAATGCACAGAATGTACCTAATTTGTGTAGGAAGGTTATCAAGCTAAAACCAACAACCATATATGCATTACTTATAAAAGTTATAATTTTCGTTGCACTGAAGCCTTCTTTTTACTTCAACCTTCCGGAGCGAGTAATTTGCCTCGGCTAGGTGGCGCAAGCTGCCACCCGCTACAAGGTCTGTCTGTAGTCAATATCTATCCATTGAAGCAGAAGGGGCGTTTTCAGCGAACTATTTTCTCGACTGCGGAGGCGTCTGAAGCGGGCGCATCACGCTTATGGGGAGGAGCTTCTACTTCCTTCTTAACTTGTAACCGACTATAGAGTAAACATATTTAGCATAATAAATTACTGAACAAGTGCATAATATACAAACCGAGCTCTGCAATAAGCACCTCCTAATGGTAGAACAGCTGCTCCATTTAACAACCCGTCCCAAAGTTACTAAAATGTATAATTGTTCGCCATTATGTGCTACTTCATATCTCGGTCAGCACACATAGGGGTTGCCACTTAAAAGTGCTGCACCCGCTTTAGCAAAAAAAAAAGTGTGGCAATAAAAAAAAAACAAAAAAAAACGTGAGAACCCAAAGCCTGTGCGCTCGCTTGTCATAATGTTTGCGTCGCATCCGCTCATTTATTCTTTATTTGTATGAGTAAAAAGACTGAGACGCGCGTCTGAGTTGGAAAATACAACGCGAAATGAAAGTTGCATGACGTAAGCGTACGTAAGCGCATCCTAGGCTAGAAGTAGCCCGCCCGCAATAGCGCATCGGCATGCGCTTGAATCAAGATGGCGGCGCCGACGGAGATATTCTCCACCCTGGACGGAGGCGCGTTTATCGAGGCACCCTACATAAAGGTAAATTGTTCGAGGTATCCGAAGTTGACAGTACAAACAATTAGAGTGGCGCTTTGGCTTCTCGTTGACCCTGCGTCTATCGTGTGTTGGACCACGATGTCTTGTGTACTTTGAATTTGCTGGAAACTCTCCAGAGTTACTTTTTAATGGTGCACTCTATGCAGCTTTGTAAACCTGCAGGTATTTGCTTAGGTTCTAGATTGATCCCCTCATTGTGTTCATAATAAAGTGCAACCTATAATTTGACAAGGTTTAAGTCAAACATAAAATGATGACGATAAACCTCTGCGCAGGGACACAGGAAAAACAAAGCACTGAGCGGTTTGCAACTGCAATGGCAATAGTCACCTCCCCTGTGGAAATTGCTATCTCTGAAACAGAGGTTGCCCAGGGATCCTCGAATATTTAGAATTTTGTATTTTCGTGTCTGTGCACCTTACTTTTGCCTACCTATAAACGGAAGCATTTGTGAACCTCCACCACTTTAAATATATATATATATATATATATATATATATAACGGGCATGGTGGCGGGAGGCCGAAGGCGTGGGTATATAACTGGGAGAAAAAAAACCTTGGTGAAAACAGCAACAACGGACGATTTAATCTTCGACGTTTCGGCCGGACTCCGGCCGAAACGTCGAAGAAGTATTCGAGCATTCGGAGTGGTGTACCACACACCAACTCCAAGGAGGGGCAGTTCAGCTCTTGCTTGAACGCCGATCGAATGCCGAGGAGAACAAGAGGAGGATTGTCGACCCTATGAGGACGAACGTCCCGTGCAGTGATCGCCGACTTGAGCTGTCGTAAACTGAGGAGATGAGACACTATGTCTTCATATCCAAGTTTACGGCTGACCTACGTCCCGTGAAGGACCAAGACAACAGCGGGGCCGATGCGCTTTCTCACATCCGAGCCCTTTTCTTCGTCCTCGGGCCTGGAAGATTTCCACAAACCTACTGCATTACAACAGGCACACTCAGAATTTCAAGTTCTTCAGAACGCAACATCACGTCCGGGTCCCTAGTTTTGCAGGAACGTCAGGCCACTACGGCATCGGGATTCTAATTCTTTAAGCACGCGCTCGCCAGAGGGTGACCCGCGCTCCGTAAGAAGGGAATAAATAAATGAAAAAATGACAAATTCAGATTGAAAGTAAGGATAACGCGGGCCACTAAAGAATGAAATACGTATTGCACAAAATATTTAGAAATCTGTGTTGCTAAGGTTGGATTGTTGAAATATACTAATGTGCTGCATTGTAGTTTTTTGTGCAGGCTAAACGTGAGCACCTATGGGACGCATCAACTTCTGAAAAGTAGTTTTATTATTAAGTCGAAGTGCAATAAAATATAATAAGCTTTATATTTATTTGTTAAACTATTTTTGGCAGTCTGAGAGTTTTTTTTTTTTTTGTCTGCGCTCAACAGAGCGGTCTCAGACCTTCATTTCCATGCCGTATAGGACAAAAATAAAGCCACGGCCTTGCGTGTCAATAAAGAAAAGAACTTTGTGAAGAATGTCACAAACCTACCTTTAGGGGGTTACCGATAGATCAGAGCCGTTTATTGAGAGAGTTTGGCCATACATTGGTTTGAATAGGCGAGCATCTCGGGGCCAACCACAGGCCGCGAAACAGCCCCTAGCGGTGGTCGTGTGCTCTAAATTTGTGACACGACTATACTTCGTTTCACCTTATGAGCGAGCGAAGGCAAAACTGGAAGCGCGAGCACGGAAACTCCATGCGTTCAGGCTTTGCTCGAGCGCGCGAGCTGGGGAGAAATGCAAAAAGCGCTGGTCTCGCGCTTCTAGCTTTGGCTTCGCTCGCAGATAAAGTGAAGCGAAGTATAATTTGAGCCGTGCCGAGCGGAACTCCGCGTCTCAAGACGCTCGCGCACCCCACCCTTTGCACTGCTTTCTTTCAGCCAGTCTCAGGACGCTGTTCTAGCAGTGCAGACAAAGGCATGGGCACGAGCGCGTGGCTTTGGAAAGTGCCTCCTATGCACGAGGTCTCGTACAAACAAAAGCGTTTCGCTGAGCTAGGCTCACGCGCCTGTGCCTTTGTCTTCACTGCAGACATTTGTGAGATGAAGTAGAGGTCTCCTGATTGGTCGACGCTGTCACAAATTTAGTTTACGCTCTAAGCGTGGGGGAAATATTCGGCGCTGGCGGCGGCTTTTTGCACCACCTATTGGCCAAACTCACCCAATACACGGCTCTGCGATAGATTAGCTGCATCTAGGACGTGACGGTTGATCAACCGTAAGCCTCTACTTTTGTTCAGAGCAATTGAAAAGCTCAGAATACAGATTCACAAAACTGGTAACGTGCCGTTATTTTTTTACACACTTTTTTAAGGGGTCTGGGACAAAACGCGAATACGATCACATGACTGGGTCCAAACCCCTTTAATAATATGCCCAAGCAGGGCACAAATCGAGAGAGAAAAATCAAATAAAAAGCCAGCTTACAGCACAAGTCGTGAAAGAAATTATTTCACCCAAGCTAAAGACTCTTCAGTTTACAAATAAGATAACAAAAATCACACTGATTAATAACACAACTCACTAGGTATGCTCACAAGCAACATTAAGATATTCCCTTGGGTTTTTTTTTTCAATGAAACATAGAATTGATTTCCTGGGCCATCTCGTACACGCATTAATGTTTGTTTCGGATATCTGTAATCTGGTAGCATAATTTTTGAGTAGCATAATTAGTTATGATGTTTGGTTTTGGAAACTGATGATGCCTCAGGTTGTAATTTGTTCGCTTGGGTAGGTACGTATCGTGAAAGATGTCAGGATCAGTGTTAATTTGAGCATGAATTGAAATCAACACCTTTAGGCAAAAAAGTTATCTACCGTAAGTATTTTAAGCTTATTAAAACTATAGGAAGTCGATTGAAACCGGGGCAAATTATCTCTTAGCCAAACCGCGCGTTTTTGTGATGTAAGTAATTGCGTAATATTATTTCATTTGGTCGTCCCCCACACCAATAAACAGTAATGAAAACTGGAGTGAATCATGGATGTATAAATTTGTCATTTTAACCAGTTTGGAAAAAGATGTCTGCACCTAAAAGGTGAGCCAATGGATCTAGAAATCTCTACTCGGAGACCGTTTACTTGGCCAGTCCAATATAAATTTTCATGGAAACAAACACCAAGAAATTTATAAAATTCCACGCGTTCAATAATGAAGTTTTGAGAGTATATATTAATTGTGCTAGTATTGGGTTCGTTTTGTGCTAAAAAAATGATATACTTAGTTTTCTACGTACTTAGTTCTAACTGATTAGCAACTAACCACAAGTGAAGTTTGTCCAACCAAGTGTTTTGTCTGTGTCTCGAAAGTGCATAAGCAATTACCGGTAAAATATACATTCGTGTCATCTGCGTATAAAGGTATGTCAGGAGTTTCTGGGATGTTTATTATGTCATTAACGTAAAGAAGGAAATGTAGAAGCCCGAGAATTGATCCCTGCGGTACACTATACCGAATTGTTGCTAGAGAAGAGCGCGCATCATTGAGGACCCTATAGTGAAGACGAGATATAAATTAGCTGCTGATCAGGCTAAGTGTAGTACATCTTATTTTATAAAGCGGTAGATTTCAAAGTAGGATGTTGTGTTTTATGAAGTCAAAAAATGTTTTGAAATCTAAAAAAAAAAAAAAACCTAGCGTATAACATTGGTTTTTCGATGTTGTCTAAGATTTTATTTTTTATATTTAGCAATAATCCGTTGATTTACCTTTCTGATATCGATACTGTTTGTTTTTAATACTGTCATCTTGAACAGAGAATTCACCTAAATATTTGTAAATAACGCGTTCGACTATTTTTTAAGAAAACCGGAAGTACTGGGAATGGTCTCTAATTACTCACGTTATTCTTAGGACCGCCTTCATAAATTACACATACTTTTGATAATTTTCAATTTTTTTTGAAAGGTACCAGTGCTTAAAATAGTATTACAAATGTGCGCAAGGAGTGTACAGATTGAAAAGGAAGCTTCTTTTATTGGCTTAGAACGCAGCCCATCTTCACCACACGCGGCACTGTTCCCTAAGGATTTAATAATCGTGTTTACTTCTATTTCACTAGAAGGTACTAGAAAAATTTAGTTATCCAAAGGTAGAAAACGTAATATTCACACCAAGGCGTACTCGTGGAAGGTAACATTGAAGAGCCCGATACTAAAAAATGAGAGTTTAATTTGTTTGCAAGAGATTGGCTGAAATAGGTCACCTGCTTGATTGAAAGTTGTTTTGGGGCAACAGCACGGGGCTTACAGGTAAATTCATTTACAGCCTGCCAGACTTTCCTTGGATTATCATATATCGAACGAAACCTATTTTTGTAGAAGTGAGCTTTCGTTTTTTTTTTTAACATCCGCGTTCAGTTTGTGTCTCACATTCTTAAATTCTTGTAGTATACCAGAATCTCTTGTTGTAATGAACTTTTCGGACAATTTATTACGTTGCCTTATGCGTTTATATTGCATACATACAATTCAAGGTTTTCTTGATTTTTTATACTTCTTATATTTTTGCCACGAAAATGCGTGTTCATAGCACCTCTGTATAAGGCCAAGAAATACATTAGATGATTTAATGGAGCCTGTTTCGCTTACCACAGATTCCCAGTTTACATTCGCTACTTAAGAATAGAACAGCCTAATCGAGATATGATAAAATTTTTTCTATACATCACAGGAGTGTTATTATTAAAATTACTCTTTAAATTTGGAAGCCGACAACGGAGCTGAATATTGGTAAGTAATTAGATTACCAGATAAGACACCAGCAGCCTTCGTATGACAGTTTGTAATACATAGATCAATTAGCGTTTCTATATCTGATGTTATTCGAGTTGGCAATGGAATTGTACCATCATGTCCGTATCTCTGAACAGTATCAAGTAATTCAAAATAACCGCTCACAAGCGAGGTCAGGGGGATATTGAAGTTGCCTATTGACACTAAGGAGAGGTTAAAAGAAGTAGCATACCCCATAATTTCCTCGCCAAATCCCCCCAAACATTCGTTAATGTTCTGGCAGCGGGTTTGTAAGCGGCAACTATTATAAAAGAAAGACATTTAGCCACTAGTGTTTCATAGTCAATATTGACTTTTTATAATTCAGACAATACTTCATAATCCAGGTTATCACGAAAATAAAGAGCGACCCCCCCCCCCCCCCGCCCCCTATATCACTTCGATATACTTACTCCATCACTGGTATAGCCTGGGAAACGGTCAACGTCATCTCTGCTCGTAAACCATGTTTCGGTGAATGCTAAGATATAAAAAGTGAAATTTAAGGAGTTCAAAAACATATTAATGCCATCGTGTTTATTACCAAGGCTTCTAGCATTTAAGCGGGAAAATGATAACTAATTTTTGTTACAAACAAGACATTCTCGAGCTGAGACGAGAAAAAGATGCTGGATCGTGATAAAAGTCCGCCATTAAAAAGAAAAAAAAAAACGAATATCTTCCGCAGTCAACGGACTATTCACACAATTTTATCATGGTCGGCCTCGGATTCGATCTTCATAACACGGCCACCTGTCTTCTTTCGCGCGAACAAGTTACCATTTTTCTGCCATGCATACTGAAATTGTTTTTCTTCAGCTTTTCCCTTCAGCAAGTAAAGACGCTTCTAGTTTATGGCAGACAGGTTGTCAAGAAACGAGATATTCGATCGGGTTTCTTTTAGGTAGTGCGTTTTTTTTCAAGCCTTAGGTCTCGAGTTACTCGTGATACGAAGTGAACCATCACAGCTGGAACTTTACCCGTTTTTGCTGGAAGTCTGTGGAGGCCTTCCACATCCTTCTTGGTTAGCTCTGGAAGCTCTAGCTTTTCAGTGAGGTCATTTAATTTACTCAGGAGGTTCTCATTTGCGCTTTGTTATATTCCACGAATCTATAGGTTTTATCATCTCGAGTACTGTTCTAGACTGTTGACTTGTTTTTTCAGTGTGCGGATTTTCTCACCGTCTCCTGTTTTCCTCAATTTTCTCCATTCGTGTCTTCAGGATAGTGATTTCTTCTGACTGCTCTTTCATTTCCTTTAGAACTTCGTCGTACTGATTGACATCAATTGTACTCTGATCAACTGTGTCTTTGATTGACATTAGAGATTCAACTTTAGCATAAATCGTCATGATTGCAGCGAGCTTGTTGTTGATAGCCGATAGCTCCTGCATAAGCTGGGGCTCTTGTTCAGGCTTCTGCTTCTCCGGGTTTTGAACACCTCGGCTTTTTGCGGTGAGGCAGGTCTGGCAATTCCATGTATTATTTTTTTAATTCTTATGTTTGCCCTTTGAAGTATTTTCGCCTGAACAAGTTCCCACATGGTAACCATGGCCGCAGTCCGAGCAAGTTAAGTACTTCGTAATATCAGGTAATGGTTAACCGCAAACCAAGCAGAGCTCCGGAAACACTTCATCCGCGGTTTCCATTCAAATTACAATCAAACAAGGATAAGCACTTCCAGCAGCAGCAGCAACGTCAAGATTACGTGCAAATAAATTCAACCTTGTGCACATGCAGCACTAACCTGTAAGGTGTTGAAAACGAGAATTACCCTCCGAATTGGAAGCCTTGACGCCGCTACTGCTGGGTGCGTTGTTCAGGCTTCTGTTGATAATCATAAACTGCTTTTGGATGATTTTAAAACAGCAAGGTCAATGGGGGAATGGAAACCGAATTTTGTTTATGCTGAAACATTGAAACGAGGTAATTAATGAAAGGATAGCACATCCAGAAAGTAAGTATACTGTTCGCACATATGTTCTGCGAGAACATTCTTTTTTTGAGTCGGGCATGCTCAGTTGGATTTCTCCAACTATAAAGCGAACCCTGATGCGATTTCACAAGACGCCGTCAGAATATGTTTAATGGTGAGTGGTTTGCAGTAAATTTGCACAAGTCAATAAAATCCACCCTGTGACTCCTGAGTTCGATCTGTGAACTTTGTGAAAACAACAAATGTTAGACTACAAAGATCATAACAGATTCGCAGACAAATATATATATATATATATATACCAGACACCATACGGTAAACAATGTGATGCGGAAAGAGGTTCAAATATTTAAAAATGGGCAATAAAGTCTTCGTGATGCGATGCAGAGCGGCGCACCTGGCCCCGAATAATTTGGCACATGATGTTAAAATGTGTGCTCAGGGTTTTAGAAATATAACTTAAGAAAACCGTTATCAGAACGCGGTAGCAGCACAGTCATACACTGTTTTACAAATCTCTGAATGATGCGCCTCTAACCGTTTGAGTGCCACGCCTGAGTATAATCAGCAGTTTTCACGTATGGTTTCAGTTTCAGTTTGCTCCCTGCCCTTCCAAACAGGGCTGCCATTTCTTTTACGTGTAGTGGCATGCATGAGCACGCGACGAAAACCATGTTTTATCTTTGGAGTCACTTTTTAGTAGCCTGTAATTCCCTGTTTTTTTATGCTTTTAGGCGACTTCTACTTCAGATTGTTTCTTGGTTCTTAGAGAATGGCGAATTTATATTGTTTAAATTCGCATTTCACGTCGAACAATGAGATCTACAAATAACTAATGTGCTTGGTATTCCACGACTGAAAAACAACAGAGCCAGATTAAGGTCACTCTAAAGAGTAGTTTTCAGGATGGGAGTACCGTTTTCTCGAAAAGTACAATACTAGAATTATATCATCAGTTGGAGGCATGCCGACATCAATTATCTTTTGGCCCATAAAATAGCGCGTTTATTTAAAAATAGATACTCTTGACAAAATATGCCGCACTGTTATTGAAACTAAAATGTGCGTTGGGCATGCGGAAGAAAAGCCGACACTCAAAGGGTTAATTTACTGTCGAGCTTTCATTGTGTGCTATAGGTCGAATCGTTACTTAGATTTACAAGAGTATTAAATAAAATTAAAAAAGAACACTTTCGAAAATAAATTTTTGTACAATGTGAGAGATTTAAATCCGACTTTACTAGAAAATTGCAGTGCCTGCAGATTTCAATTGTCTAGAATATAAAGGGCAGTTTAAATATGGTGGCTAACGTGTTGTCAGCTTTTGCCTAAAACTGAACCTTAAGAAAGAGAAAAGGAATTCGCTCAAGTCAAAAACGCATATACTCGTATATGCGATAAATGTCCATTTATGTAACAAAGGAAGAAAACATGTAAAGGAAAATCGTTTTGGTAGTAAGAATATAACCAAGCTACATCAGCAAACACGCGTCATTGGAAAACATTTAGGTTACAAACGAGGCGTTAAGACCTGATAATGATGCTAAGGTAAAAAAGAGCTGAAAACAAAGTAAAAAAAAAAGCATTTTAAATGCAGCTAAGGATGTTTTTTTCTATCACGCCTTTTAGGGGTGGCTACAGTGAATGTTGCGTGTAAAAACCAGTCGGGAAAATTGGTGCCAGCCCGCAGAAAACTAAAACTCTCACCGAATGTGCATAAAGCTGCTACATTTTAGCTGATGACACTCTACGGCATTCAAGTGTAATTCTTTGCAAAGTGATACCAACAAACATTTCAGCCTCAACGGCGGACGGGTTCACCGACGAGCGAGTTACGGTATCTGTAACGGGTGTCGCCATCTTCCGACCGGCGCAGCGAGCAAATGACCCACTTTGTCGTCTTCTCGCTGCGTCTGTCAGGAGGTTGAGCCGCGTGTTACAAGCATCACTAACGTGGTCACCTGTGAACCCATACGCCATTGACCCTGGCAGGGTTGGTGGCATCATTTTTATCGCGAGGAAGCCAAGGATTAAAATTTTAGTAACTAAAAGCCACCACCAATATCCTCATTTCGTGAAAGTTTAAGGTTTCAATCTGCAGGCACCAATCTTTCCGGCTCGCTTTACAACGTAGCCAGCCATATATCTTTTTTATGAAGTAGACACTAGCGTATATATGTGTTAGTGTTCAAGTACTGATTTGGTGACAAATTTAAAATGGTACGGTAAAAGGCGTTGACGAAGCAAACCAAGCTTGAGACGTTTGTCTTAATCTTGATTTTTGTTTCTTAGATTGCTTTTATTTTTTCAACCTTGTTTTAGAACTTGGTCCTTAATAGGTTAATCGTATCGCGTTCTAAACATTTTGGTTGCTTTTTGTGTTTATTACTGACCTTGTTTACTCCGAAGTTATGTGTGCCAGAAAACTAAAACGTTTTTGCGACGTTAGGTTTGAACGCGTTGGGAAACTACACAAGCACGATTGCATGCTTTCTATGAAAATGGGCTTCGAAGCAAAACCTGTAACCCCCTTTTCTACTTCGCAAACAACGCTCCAGCTCTACGCACTACTGGAAGTGTCATTATTACAAAAGCCACATAGATAAAAAGAGAATCGTTCACCATGTGGCGTGTTCTCGCAAAGCTGTAAATTGTACTTCCGCGTTGGACCGTGTCAACGAGAATCACAAAACTCGTCTCCCCATACCTTCGGCGGGAGGAAAAACATTCTACCCAAAAATAATGAATGGATTTCGTTTGCGACTTGACAGTTGACGACGCGTTTGTACATGAGGAAACAAAACAACGTCAATTATGGTGGCTAACATAACGCATTTCCGTATTTCAGAGAGATCAAATAACTTATGTTCCTAGGCATCTATTGTAACCAGTCTACTTAATATACGCAACTGAGATTATTACGTACAATTTGTGGGGACTTCTACCTTTAGTCCTAGTTAAACATGAAAATATGTGATCATGTATTCACGTCTTTTAATTTTACTCTTTGTCAAAGGACAAAACCTTGATTACGGTCAATACCAGGAAATTATAGCATTCAGGTTGTTTCTTTTGTATTTCTCCTTCTGTTCATGAATGTGAATTTATTTTCCAATATTACGTTGAACACAGCAGTGACTACCGTGAAATCTGTCTTGCTGAATTGGCAGATTTAGACCTAGGCAGTTCATTTGAATTAACGAGTTTCCATAAAGGTAGGTGCCAGAAGCCAGTCTTCCTTTCATCATGAACAAGATTGAACGACTAGCTTCGGTTGACATTGCTAGGTTGATGTTGGGGACAATCAATGAGAAAACAAAACTAACTTAGCGTATAGTATCCAAACAGCTTACTTTTGAAATTCAACTTTTGAGTCTCAAGAACTGACTTTACTTTCTGATGTTGTTTCATGTTTATTCAAATTTATTTAACCCGCAAAATAAGTTGGGTGCCTGATTAGTTAGACATTGCTGCCGAATCTAAAGCAGAAACAACTCAACACCCTTCAAAACGTGTGTCGAAATGTAAGAAGTTTGTCTTTAATATCGTCATATATTTATTGTACCACAAGTATCATGGTAAACGTTTAAGACAAAACGATGTGAAACTCACTTGTACCTGAGTCATCAAAACTACAATACGAAGTGTTTGCTTACTATAGCAATCAAACTCTTTCTTATTATAAAATATAGCACGTTTTAAAAAAAAAATCTGACAAATCAAAAGTGACAGTGACAATTGTAATGACATGTAGTACAATCTTGCGTGTCGAGGCGGATGTTTTTTGGTGCGAAAATATGAGATCCGAATCCGGGTTACATGACAGGCTGTAAAACATGTGTTGACGTTCAAAATAAAACCCACGCCATTCCTTGCAACTCTAGAGGTATGTATATAAGTGTCCGAGAAGTCCACCGAATTATCTTACTTGACTATCTCCACTGATTATCAGCCACGATGAAATTTACCAGTTCTCTCTTTGGTGGCATTGTTGTGCTCTTGGCGTATGGAGCTCCAGCCTTTGCTTGTGAGTATTTCATGCTAAACGTTAAACATACATGCGCAATACATTCGCTCTATTTTCTTTTAGACGTTGTGATGTAACTTATGTCGTTTGCTATTTCTAAACGTACGATTGCCACATCCGGAAGTGTTCTGGAAAAGTTTAAATTTCTTTATGGGGGCTAAAAGCTTGTTTCTAATGTCTTTTAAAAAAACACTATCTCCCAGTGTATTCGGCCCTTTAACGGGCATTGTAATTTAAATATAAGTATTACATGATTTTGATGATTTAGATATATTTAGTATTTCCTTCATTCTAACATTCAGTATTTCCTGAAAGGCGTTAACTCTATACTGAGTAGAAAAATCACGTTACCATTCTTGGAACAAAGATCTTTTCTTCATAAGGGTGTATGAAAAAATATTTCTATTTACGACAGTTTTTTGTTGTTGAAAATTGAAAGGGATATCATACCAATAAACTTTCAGTAATCAATATGCATATATGGGTACACAATTGTTGCATGATGCGAAATACTATTGTACGAGCAACACTCGTTGATTGATTTATGATTGCTTTATTAACAAGTATTTTTACATTATAGTTTTCTTTTAAACTAATGTTTTCAGTTCTTCCATTCGGAACTATCGAAAAATTAGCATGCGAAAACAGCGAGATAAAAATAAAGATAGTTAGAAGAATTGTGCAGATCAAAGCGATGGTTTCTTACTAAACTAGAACCAGTTCCTCATTTGAATCTCTTTTTATTGCAGCGTCTTGCGTCAATATCTCTCTCTTCGATGTGAACGGAATTGGTCGTGTAAGTTGGTAGAAAATGCAAGTTTACTAGTTAGGCATTTTATCAAAATCTTCTACTTTCTGGGTGGTGATTTCTTTGTGCTTTATTTGAACAGTGCATATTTTGTCTTAAACAGGAACTGAAATGTGGAGAACACACTTGTTTAATTTAAAATATTTTAGTGAGCAGACCTGCGAAACGTTTTTTGGTTTGAGTTCTTTCACTTCAATACATATGTAACCTCACAAACTCGGATGCGCTCGTAAACCGCGTTTGTAAATGATATCCTAGGCAAGGCACACTAAAATATATTGTCACAATTTCTTTGTACCTAAAAATAAATAGTCTCTTTAGTGCGTCAGGCTAGGGCAGTTAACTGGCGATCGCACATTGTAAACAGCTTGTCCCAAACGTGGTTTTTACAGGAAAATACATTTTAAATAAGAAACACCCGTCATTGTAGAGGGCGCAAGAAGCTCTTCCGTTAAACGCTCTTTACAAACAAGTAACAATCGAGTACGTAGAACCATACCAGAAAAAAGTAACTTGGGCGAAGAGGCTCGAAAGTCACTTAATACATTACGCTTGAGGATTAGTAAGCATTTAAAGTTGAACTGTAGTAAAACAATTAACTGGCGCTTTGATGATCCTCCTTTAGGAGAGACGTCTCAAAAATTAAGTATATTCAAATCATCACCGCGAACCCATAGACTTTTTGCGCTTCAATTCGACGTATTTTAACCTAATTTTTATCTAAATGTTTTATCTGTTGATCAACAATTAGGTAATCTAACTCGCAAACATGTAGGGTTACCGTTTGCTAAAATTCCATTTGCACCTAAGATCGAGCATTTAGAGCCGAAGCGAGCTGGGTACACTTAATTCGAACTCCTGTACGAAGATATAACAGCAAAATGCCAACTCTGAGGAACAGGTCCGCTCATTTTAAATGAATACACCTTGCAAAGATTATGATGTCAAGTTAAAGTACAGTCAAATAAGTTTCATATGTACGCTGAACTTTATGTCATTTTATTTCTATGCAGTGCCTGGGCAACGCCGGCGACCTCTGTGCTGGTGGCAACGTATGTGGCATGTTTCTCCGCACCTCAGACCTCAAGTTTATTTCTAGAAGTTTATGTCAATTGGATATCATTTCGATGTAGGAAAAGCATGCCAGATTGCGTCTGAATCGATAAGTTCACCTTTAGAATATCAGGGTTTAAAGAAAAAAGAAATAGCTTATTACGCCAATGTTGAATTTCTACTTGTTTTTCTTCGTTTCAGTACGTTGATAACTCGATATTCTTTTTGTTCCCGCTGAAGCATTTGCCAGACATGCCTGATCGCTATATTGCTCCACATTTTTTTTAAACGTTTTAAAGACCATAACCAAGTGCCTGGTGCGTTAAATGAATTAGAGCACAAACACGAAGGTACTTGTTACCGTGAAATTATAAGAACGAAAGCACAAAGCGTAAAAAAATGAAGACCAGCGAGCAGTAACATTTGCACGACATCAAACGTGTTGCACATGTCTCTATTCCTTAATATTATGATGTTATGCTTGCATTTGTTTTATGAAAAGAAGGGGCGATTCCCGCGATTGTTAACTTCTGCGCTAAGTTTGTCGTAATTTGTGGATAACAATGAAGTACGTTTCTCCAAAAACTCCTCATGTCAGGGCTAATAAGTTTGAAAATCCGGGGCAAAGTTCGGCATGAGCCTAATTTAGCTATACTCTGAATTTGATTCTCTAGCTGACAGTACTGTTTATACTATAATAGTATGCACTGCTTTAATCAGACTGGGCAGACACTGCGGATAGTTACAAATAAGTCACAATCGTATATTTTTCACGTGCATATTACACAATGACAGTTCGCCAAATGTGAATCGAACAGCTTTTTCTCATTTAAAAGGTTAAAAAGCGCGAACTTAAACACGGACGCAAACGAAACACGAATGACATAGATGGCGCTATACATTCACTCAGTCAGTCTGTCGTTTACCATACCGATAAACCTGCCAGAAACCGATATTGTATCGGCCGTCTGGTATGAAGACACATAAATAACTCATTTTCTTATTCAGCAGTTAAAGAGAATGCATGTTCACACACTTTTCACCCGCGTTCCTTATGGACCAGTTTTTGATTAACCTCGCTAGCAGATGCAAGCGGGGCTCGACACTCGACACCGGACGGCGCTTGCCGAGCAGGGGACTGCGAAAATAAGGATGGTGCGCCGCAGTCGGCATGGCCTACACGATTTCTTTGGGCGTGCCGTTTGTTTTTTTCGTCGCGTGTGGTTTTAACACCGGGTGTAAAATAACTATTCTTCTGGACGGCATTGCACCTTCTGCTAAACCGCAGTCACCGCAAAATGGCCGCAAAGGTGGCGCCCCCAGTCGGCACGATATGGCCGCGCTCAAAAACGTCGAAAATGGTGATCTATAAAGGAAGCTTCAACGATTTCTTTCTCCGCCTTTTCATTCGCTTTCTTTTCAAACTTCGTCGAATCTAAAAGTGGTTAGCACCCGCAAAGCTTATAATGCTCTGCGAGGTAACCCCCCCCCCCCCCCCCGGCCCCCCGAATTGTTATCTATTGAGAGACTGTGCTCCCTCGCCCTATCATTATAACAAAGTCCCGTCTGTCTCATATAGACATGGCCACAGCTCAATGGAATTTCAGAACTTACCTTTGGGAAACATTCACCTCGTAACATGGTTGTTGGAACACAGGACATGTCTTTTGTTCTTCAAAGCCGAGCCTATCTTGGAGAGATTGCAAGGGGCTGAAAACAAAAGACTCGCTTTGTGCCTGAGAAATACCTTGAGTTGTGGCCGTGTTACTGTCGGACAGACGGGACGTTGTTTTAACGATAGGGCGAGAGAGCGCAGGCTCGTTGTAATTAACAATTTGGGAGGGGGGGGGGGGGAGGGAGGATCTTTGCGAAGCATTGTAAGCGCTGCGGTTGTGAATCGCATTTAGATTCGACGAAGTTTGAATCTTTAATTTTCTTTCCTTATGAAGAACAGCTGTTGAGAATTGTTTCAGCTTGACGTCTATTGTTTGCTGAAAATGAGAATGTTTTTTTTTAATGGCTTCATATAGGACTGCCGATATGTTATCTGCTTGTTTACCGGTATGGCGAACACAAAACTGGCTGAGTGAATGTCTCTTTAAAAAAAAAAAAACAGTTGTAAGTAGGGCATGTTTCTGTCGTAAGTGTTTCTTATCTCGTCCGTGTTTCAGTTAGCGCTTTTTAATCACTTGAGGCCATTCACACTCTTGCAACCGAGTAAGACCGAGAGAGACCAGACCGATTTTTAAGCTTCTTGCAATCTCTTTGGTCCACCTCCGCTGCAGCGCATCCGGCCCTAAGAAGCCGCAAAAGGCTTAAAAACCGGTCTGGTCTCTCTCGGTCTTAATAGGTCGCAAGAGTGTGAACGGCGCTTTACATAAAATACACCAACTAGTCCCAACCAAAGTTTTACAGCTTCTCCTAGTTACAACAAAAAAAGGTGCGATAAACCAATGTTTAGCACTTCTTGGTGATACAAGGAATCAGATAAAGTTTGCGTTGATTTAACTTTGAGATAAGACATTTTAAATTAAGGAAGCTTAATACATCAAATTGAACAGTTTAGTTTTATACGGTTGGTGATACCAATTGCACGTGGTGGGCAGTTGACAGGTAGTAAACGCCGTTACACGTATATGACTGAAGTCACCATTAATCATGAGTCAGAATGTTGTTTCTTGACGATTGCTTTGAATGAGATTTGCTAATATAAAATGTAGGAAGTAGACAGGCAATATATCTTTCGATCAAATTCAATCTTTACTAACACATTTCACCTCTACTCACCAGGCGGCCACTGCCACTGGAGTGCAGAAGATTCTGATGGTATGTAGGTCTACTTATGCCATTGGAGTAAAAACTACTCAAATAGTTATATAATAAAACTGAACATGTTATCAATATATTGAGAACAGTTCATGCCAGCAAAGAATGCATGCTGTTTAATTTCACATAAATTCTGTTAAAGAGCCCCATTGTTCATTGGTACTGAGGGGTGTTTTATCTATTGCAACGTGTTGAAATATGTGTACTAAATTATTATATTAACTTTTACTACTCAGCTACAGGCAACAAAATCTAATAGTATATTAAGTACCCCAAAATTATTGAGAAATGTTAACTTACACGTATTGATTATTCAAACTTTTATTACACCAAAAGAGACATCCTTTGGTGAACAACCCGTTTATCGGTTACCTTTATTTATTATATTTAAAATACTCGCATAAAAGGACCATTTTTGTATTGTGTGCTTACGTAAACAGTGGCTTAGTTCAATGAAATGTTATAACATAAAAACCTGCTATACAATTTACACGTACGAAAGTCGACTCCCCGCTCGGCAAATGCATTTCTGCGTAGTTTTCGAATTGTCCTATATGAATATCCTATGCTCATATTGAATATAACATTTGCGCATATTTTTCTCTCTGTTTCCTTGCATCTAGTGCACGCTTAACAGCCTCTCATCTCTGTCTATCGGGTCCCAAATCATGCTCATCCAGCCGATTGCCGTTTTTCTCCTGAACAGGGCAGGACTTGGTAAGAGTGTACAAGATGTCGTTGATATTTAGATTTAAACTTGATGGTATAATTGTATTTTATTTAATTTCTAAAAATTAATCAACTCAAGATGTCTTTGTATCATCAAGTAGGACTGTAAGAAAAACTCAAAAACTCCCCTTCAATTTCTTTTTTTAATTCAGTATTTTCAAACTATATTGTATCAGATGAAAACTGAAAAATATTCTAGTTTAACATTAGGAACAAGAAGTTTCTGCAAAAAATCATTGGTATTTTAATTTCTAATTATAATGTATATGTCTGTTTCGCGGATCATTTCACAATTCCGTGCAATCTAAACGAACTGTGAAGTTTCAATATAAAAATGTTTGTTAGGAGTTGTGTGCAGAACCAGGAGGCAGCCAACCATGGTGAGCAATAAATCTGTTACAAGGAATAAAAAAGATCGAGGCCTAATTAGTAAACTAAAAGGCGATCCGGCATGACGTTTCACTTGCTCACTGGCCCTGCTCATATGACATTTTTCGGGACATTTTCCGCGCATCGTCATTCGCTAGAAAAATTATATTATTTGCCTCGACCGTCTCTGTGGTCTGCATGAAAGTGAACTCACAGGAATGGTTGAGAATTCGCTATATGGGCAGAACTATAAAAAATGAAGCATGCTGAAGACGAAGTTGCAACAATATTTTAAAATAAATGGTTTTATGAAATATCTCCCAAAAGAGAGGATGAATGTAAACGTGGAGTAAAATTTCAAATTGACAAAAAACCAAGGTCTTCCAGAAAAATTGGGTGTGCATTTGTACATTTGGAACGTAAATTGTTTTACAATTGACTTAGCCCTTCTCTGGTACCAAAATGCATCACACGACGTCACAACTCAAATTAAATTATTCTTTATTGCTGTGATTGGATGATAGCTGACGAAGCACTTGATACCTATCGTTACTGGTAACTTGAGAAACGCAGGACGGGGCGAGGCCAAAACCGGTAAAAAACGGCGAAAACGCTGAAAAACTCAGAAAAACGCCGAAAAACAGATCAGAAAGAAAAAAGTTTGAACATAATAGGCCATGCCCCTTCATTTCTTGAGATGTCTTACTCTGTCCGTTGTTGCTTTCCTGTGAGCGATAAACATATTTGATTGATTTTAGACACCTATACGAGTAACTAATTTATTGCGTATTCTGTACTGCGTTCCCGAGTGTGACAATATTTTAATGAAGTTTGTTTCTTATTTTCGCTTCCTATATGAATCTTTTCAAGGCACTCTTACCGATATCCTTTTCCGTGGGTGCACTGCACTGAACAACACCGTCGGAGGCACGGGAGGCTCCGTTGGAGGGTCTACTGGAGGAGGATCTTTTGACATTTCGACATCACTCGCCAACGCCCTGAGATGCACCAACATATCTCTCGGGAGCGACACTCTCTGCAACGGTCAAATCACTCTGACTCTTCCCGGAGTTCTAAACGCCTCACAGGTAAGAGCATGATGCTAAATTATGTGAGCCGGCATTATGATCCTGAAGGAATTTAAAAGTGAAAAAAGGGACATATAGAAGACACAAACAACTTGCTTGTAACGTTTTGTCTTTCATTTGGCGTTTTTAGTACATAAGTTTGAATGCACGAATTAACTATCTAAATGCAAAGTTTTAACTCACCGAAATAATTATATTTCTTAAGCTAAACGGTTTTGTAACACAGTTAAATGCGTATTCGCAGTCTTTGTAAAGCTCATTTTTAGTTTCTGTAGCAGCAAAAAGCGGCACCTAAATTCCCATTGGCTGAGCGAAACGGCACCTGATTTCCCAATGGCCAAAAGCGCAGCAACGCAGATGCTTCGTCACGAAAGCCTGGGGGGCGCTCAAGGTTAAACAGGACGCGCCTGAGAAATGAAACGCAAAGAAAAGCACAGCAACGTGGATGCATCGTCGCGAAAGCCATGGAGCTGGCGGGGGCGCCGCGCCTGCGCAGTGGGGGATCGTGACGTCACCTTGGAGCGCCGTGTGAAACAGCAAGACGTGGCGTGCTGCTTGTAGAAATGCGCTGCGTGTTGGAACGCATTTGCATTCCTACACATAAGCAGTCTTATGAGTTTTCATATAATTTGTTATTTAAATTTCCAACCGGATAAGCCCGACTACGGAATATTTTCTAGAAAACGATATAGTGTAAACGACTTAATTTGCGCGGGCTCAAATTATCGCGAATCGGGCCAAAGCTGAAATTTGAAATTATTCGGGGGTTCTAATTTTCGCGAATCGAGTGTAGCTTCCGTAGCGTTCACATATTGCCCGAATGGTTCGCGGGATGTATTTTTCGCGAATTGTAGGCGATTCGCGAAATTCTCGAAAATTAGGTCCTCGAGAAAATTTAGTTCGTTTACAGTATTAAAACTTTAAGGTCTTACACGGGCAATTACATTCATATATGAAGCCTAAAGGTCCCGAGAGTTACAGTTACAGTAAGTTGTAAGCTAAGAACTACGATCCTATCTAAATCAATTTTTTATTTGTAGATACTAAACTCTCTACAATTTTAAAATTACATGTATTCCTGGCTCCGGGTGATTGTATATTTTTTTGTTTAAAATACATCTCTAGAAGGAGTCGTAGATGTGGTACAGTGCGATGAACGCGTCTGCGACTTGTGTGTTTAGCTTTAGCGCCTTATTCTGCCCATGTATCGAAAGTGGTCCCAAAGTGGCAAAGAGTGACGTCACAAAAGTCTTAGTGTCACGCTGTCAGATATGGCGATTTTGGCGGAACGTCGTAGAAATGCCGACGAGAAGAAGGAGCGAACGTCGTTTTCGTCGGGGCGTCAAAACTATTGGCTGCCGAATCATCCGTGGACCGACAAGCTGAAGAAGGAGCTGCAGGAGAGCAGGTATCTGCGCATCCACCATGGCTACTGAGACTCCGCCATGATCCCGGCCGGAGATAGCTTGGAACTTCTATGATGTCATCAGGCGGAAATCGAGGGACCACTTTTTTGGGCGCGGTAACCACATCGGTCGGAGAGGCGTTCCAGGCACTATAGTGGTAGCCTCTAATGAATACTAAACTGTCCTTCACATCTTCCTTGACGTGGGCTGTTTTTAATTAGTTTTTATTGATAGATTTTGGTTACTAAGGCCCTTTCTTGGTTCGGGCATACCTTAGAGTTCTGCTGATCAGCGTTACATTGGCTTCCAGCCTCAAAGCAACCTTTCAAAATGGTATTTCTTGAACATCTTAAGTGAGTCCCGTTCACCAGAAGTTGATAGTTTTAAATAGTCAAGGTCTTTTTAATACACTGGATTTTCATTTTAATAATAGTTTTAGAGCCTAATTATGCCATCTGTTTCCACATTCGTTTCAGTGCGCCAACACTGTACTTACCGCCTGCACCCCAGGATCAGCCGCTACGGTAAGATTGTAGAGCTAAATCACAACATTTTGTCATAAAACGATCCTAATTTTAGAATGGTTTTAATGGATATTTCTTCCTTCTTACAATCAATAGCCCAGCATGGTTCAGAGCGACCTCGCAGCTGTTTTGGTAAGGCAATTTCACCATATTTACTGAAACGTTAAAAGTACATATGATAATTTGTTTCTTTAAAAATAAATTCGCATGAGGAGTTTGTTTTATTACGTCGACATGATGAATGGACGCAGACTGTTTCAAACTTGGAACAAATAAAATGTTGAATATTGCATGAGACAATATTCTGTCAAGCATCTTCAACGTGGTTTATGTTGAGACTAATAGCTTAACACATTATCAAATGAAATGCTGCTCTCTTTAATTCTACTTGAGCTCAGTAGTTGGCTGATATAATAGGTCCATATCTGGCTTAAACAAAATAAAGAACGGGGATTTTCTTAACAAAGACACTTATCCTCCAGCACCAGCCTCAAATGCGGTGCAAACGTTTGCAGATACTCCATCTTTCTTAACACGCGGAAAATAAATAAAACAAAGTATCAGCATTCATGAATCTTGACACTTAAATGCTTCGTATGATAAAGCGTGCTGCACAAGTTGTAAAATATTAACTCGTGATAACTTCCCGGAGTTGTAGTACAACGTGTTCTGGTCAGCGACACGGACTATTATAAAACAGAATTCCAATACGGTACATAGAAAGATATTCCACCCGAAGTTTAGACAGAAGTCAGTCATGAAGCGATATAAGCAGGCTTTCAGGCTAATATAAGGTGCAGGGAAGATAGCATCATGGCATAAAATGAATTGAATAATGCTAGCCATGATTGTTTTTTTTACTTTTAATTATTAGACAGATCAGCATTAACTTTAAAAATAAATGTATCGTAGTTCGTGCCTTTGTAAACAAATCACACTATATCAGGGAATAGCTACGAGAACATTTTTGAAAACATGATCCCTCATTGTTGTGTTGTTTCCGTTGAGGCTTTAGCGCAAAGTAGTTATAGTACCACAAACGCAACTAATTGACTTGGTCTCATCCCTGAGTTCGTTCTTGGTTAATTAATGAATTGATCTACTAAGAAGTGCTATTTAAGCAAATATTTCGTTTTTGTTCCCTGCAGTGCTTGGTTCAAGCAGCCACAGGTTCAAGCATTGGCGGCATTGGAAACCAGATAACGTGCACTTTTGTCAATTTCATTACTACCACCCTCACAAGACAAGGCATCCTGTTCCTTCCACTTGTCACCTTCATCAAGCTGACTGTCGGATCAATGTGTAATATATTTTGAATCATTGTATGAAACTAATCATCGTATACATCCTTTTGAACTGTTAGACATCTAAAACGTGCACATTACAAGCTTTAGTTTTACCTAACCACAAGTCAAAAGAGCTACACAGCAGATTCACGTAGTTTGTCCGAAACATTTAGAGTTTTTGAATAACATATAGCAGCAAATGCTGGTTTATGTTCATAAAATACAAAAACAAAATATCAGCCGGCATTAAAACTGCAGAAATCGACACTACTGCAAGGACTTAAAAACAAAGGATACAAATTTTGTTTTAACCCTGCACGAGCTCAGATGTGCCTCTCAAAAATCATCTGTATTTTTGGCTACGAAACATGTACAGCCTTCGTTAATATAATAGACGATTCTAGCTAAATTATTATATTTTTCACTTATTATAGGAGTGGCCAATTTCCACCATAAAATATTAAAGTAGTGATTATCAAACCCGAATAAATAATGTTACATGTTGGGTTAAGGTACAGCATATTTAAACTCTCCATATCTTGTAGCGTGTTAGTCGGCGTTTTCTCTTATTTCTACACCGCGTCGAAGTCACTTACCACACAGTTGCACTGCTTAACATAAAGGACTGGCATAACTAAAGCATTGTGTAGTCCTTGTAATGTGACTGATGATATATTATCTCTACCGGGAATGCTTCAATTCAGGTCGTGATTTATTCATAAGGTGATTGTTCTGAGTTTCGTTTATAGAGCTTTAATACTTTGGAGTCAAGCATGCTCTTGCCGACAAGCCCCGTCAGCAAACGTTAAATCACGCAACACACATGCTCTATTCCATCTTAATATTGGTGTATGTTACAGTGGATTTATGTTTATAGGAAAACCTCGTTGACGCGTACTAGAACAAAATTGCAATAGTAATGTATTTAAATAGTTCTAAGATCTTCGCTTTTTCTATCCTTACCAGGTCCGTAAGGAAGAAGAAAAACCGTCAGGTTCCAGGACATGAAGCGACCAAAGGTTTGCGACTTGTAAACACATCAATACGTTGAAAATAAACATATACGCTTGCATACACAAATGTTGGGGTCCTTGTTCTTAACGCACTGCATGTTCACTCACGTACAGATTGACATAAGGTTTACAGACAGCACGCCAGAGAAATGCCTATCTTTAATCAAGCATGGTAATTCCTAGGAGCCTGACTTGGGCCTATAAGGCTTTGATTGAAGGCATCAAAGTTAGTGCCAAAGTATCTTTCTTTGACTTTTCTCTAGTGTGCTGCGTAATTGCCAAAGTTCCAGGCAGGAGCCAGAAATGCCACGAATCAAGCAAGCAACCACCAAAGAAGCCGAATCCTGTCACTTGTTGGGCAGTTTATAGGTTCAAAGTTACCAGGTGAAAACCTACCAACCAGAAGTGAAGCCTACTTGTGTCAATTCCTTGAGAGCTCAGCACTTTCAGAAAAAAGGGTATATCCTTACACCCCTTGTCCCATATAAGACAACCCAAAACTTCAGTTCAACGTACAGCGTGCTGACTTCCAATGGACGGTAGCAACTTTCATGAGCGGTTTGATAGCTGAGCGGTACAACTTATTAATATAGCTGATGTACATGTTACTGACTAAAAAAAAGTAATCGTGGTTTTCTTGGCCCTGCTGCAAAACCTCCGTTTTTTGTAGTTTTTGACACGTAGTGTAGCTGTTTAATGAGATATATCTCACCGTTATCAAGCCCCTTTAAAAGGTCGGGCCGTCTGCCCGACGTCAGCGAGGTGCGCATCGAACTAAAGCTTGGGGTGCATTATATGGGACAAAAGAGTGTAAGACGACAACCTTTTGTTTATTAGGTCCAAAGAAACCAGGTGATAACCGAGCAACCAGGCAGCCAAGACTAACTCTGGCACATGTCCGTTCATTCCGGACCAAAAGACCTAAACTCTGGCAAAAGAGTGTCAAATTTGGTTGTACCTTGCCTCTCTTCGGCTTTCCTGGCCGTGAAATGCCATATTAAAAAAAAATCAATAGTTGAAAGATTTGTTTATGTTATATTGAATATGAGGAGTCAAATGCTTTACAATAAAGTTGAGTTAAAAAGAACGGTCGTTCATGAAATGTTCAGACAATAGTCAATTAGCAATTATAATGCTCCATCCTCGCAGTGTACACTCGGAAACCCTAGTGAAAACCAGCTTGACCATACCGGGAAAGGGCTCCCATTCAGTGTTTCCACTTTCCTGAGTAATGCGCTTGGAGGTTAAGGAGACGCCACCAAACCAATCAACAACCTTCTTACGAGCTTTTTCAACAAAAACATACATCCTTCCCTTTCTAACCTGTGTAAGAGAAGCTTTTGGCGTAAGACATTCCTAATGTTTTGGTTTCAACTCGAACACGATGGAGTAGTATGGACAGATCGGTAAAAAATACACACACTGTTTGTCCCCTCAGTTATAGCTTTCTTACATAGTGGTCTAGATCAGAGGTGAAAAAACTGGGGTTCGCGAGCCTCATGCTGTTCTGGTAAACGCGCAGCCTAACCCTCTTCTCGGTTTAAAGATGTACGTAGACACATGCCCTGCTTGTGTCTTTTTTTTTCCCGCCAAATTTAGTGGTAAAATTTACCGCCATATTTAGTGAGAAATGTGTTTTATCAGTGGAATGTGTTTTCGCCACCAACCGAGCGGAAAGAACTAAAAAAAATGCCTCAGCATACTTTATCGCGGCTCTTCACTGCACAATAATTTCTATTGTACGTATTTCCGGCGGGCCGTCCCTGGTCTATATGCCCATCTGTGCACGTTGATTTTGGAAGAAGTGAATACGCTTTGTTCAAAATATTCTCAAATTCGTTTCGCAAATGTTTGAGTGACGAAACGTACAAATGTGCTGCATTGTTTATTTCTGCAGGCTAAACGTGACATTCGACAAGGTATTGAATCCATCAAGCGAGGCATAAATTGGTGGATGGCAGTATTACTAATCAGTCAAAGCGCAAAAAGGAAATAGATATGTTTTTATAACCTTTTCGTAACTTTTTTATGGTCTGTTGTTACCATAGCAGTCCTAGACCGTCGTTTGCTTGTCGGATAGATCAAAATCAAAATCATGGACTGGTATTCCGCAAAAAAAGGAAACTTTGTGAACCTTGTCACCAGTCTGCTTTAAAAAGTTGCGAATAGCTCGGCCGCACCTTGGACGTTACGATTGTTCTGCTGCAAGCTACTTTGGTGCACACATATTGAAAATTTTATAATGCACATTCAAAAACAGGTTGCACGCCGTTAAGAATAATGATCTTTCTTGACTGATTTATCAACGCAGTTGGATTTCCTCATTCATTAGGCAAATCATGACGTCATTTCGTATATCTTTGATTTGTTTAACAGTATGTGCTTTCTAATAATTTTTTTAAAGTCTATAAAACGACCTGGTGTTCAAACTGTGATGAAATGTTTGAACGGGAAACATGTCAGACTATGCAGATCAAGACAAACACGTCGACGTTATTTTAAGAATTATATTGTCACGAATGACAAGTGATGAGGCGATAATAACTGAGTAAACTGAACGTTTAATGGGGCGAACTTGTCCCCAAAAATAAAGAAAGGAACAGAAGAAAAGAGTAGATAACAAGAGAGCGTCGCGGGCGTCGAAGGCGGCGAAGCAGCAAGATCGAACGCTGAGGCGAAACTGACCGCGGCTCGCCACTTCGAGCCCCTTATGTACACGCGTGGGTCTGGAAGAATCGGCGTAGAATTTTCTGCGTGTGGAACATTCTGACCTCGAACAAGCAACACGGTTCTCGAATTTACCAGAACATTTACGTCAGAGTACACAAAAATGCGTCCCCGCGGCCAGGAATCGAACCCTGGCTTTCTGCGCGGAAGGCACGCGCGATAACCGTTAGGCCACGAGCGCGCTACCTGCTTAGTCAGCTGCGCTCGCGGCATTACTCCCCCCTTTAAAAAGTGCATCGCCCCGATGCAACACAAAACAAAACAAAGCAAATAAAAAGGACGGTAAACTAAACAGTCATTTGGAAGGTATAAGGTGCACAGTCCTATCGGGCGTAGTACGGCTTCAGGCGCACGACGTGGACGACTTCAGGCCGTGGTCGGCGGCGTGATGATGTTCTTGTTCCGTCGGGCATCACCTCGTAGTTCAGCTCCCCGAGGCGTCGAAGTACCTTGTACGGTCCAAAGTATCGTTTCAGCAATTTCTCACTGCGGCCGCGGCGACGGATGGGCGTCCATACCCACACCCTGTCTCCGGGCTGGAAGTGGACGTCCCTGCGACGAAGGTTGTAGTGGCCGGCGTCGACGCGTTGCTGGTCTTGAATCAGGAGTCGGGCGAGCTGGCGGACTTCTTCGGCCCGTTGAGCAACCACCTGGGCGTCGTCGCTCTCACTGTCAGCTGGCTCATGGGGCAGCATCGCGTCCCGCATGGTCGTTACGATCCGACCATGTACCAGCTGGAAGGGTGTGAATCCAGTGGTCTCTTGAACCGCCGTATTGTAGGCGAACGTGACGTAGGGCGGCACCTCGTCCCACGTCTTGTGCTCTACGTCGGTCGGAGGATTTCTTGGGTCAGCTGTGCCATGAACGATGATCCGCGTTCTGTAATCAGAACTTCTGGAGCGCCGTGCCGGAGGACGATGGACTCAATGAAAAACTTGGCAACTTCCACGGCAGTCCCTGAAGGAAGGGCTTTCGTTTCGGCGTACCGCGTGAGATAATCTGTGGCTACGATGATCCAGCGATTCCCCGACGTCGACGGCGGAAAAGGACCAAGTAGATCCATTCCGATCTGCTGGAAGGGTGCAGTTGGAGGAGAAATTGGCTGCAGGAGTCCGGCCGGCCTCGTCGGAGGTTTCTTGCGTCGCTGGCACTCGTGGCATGATCGTGTGCATAGGTGGACGGTCTTGGGGAGCTTGGGCCAGTAATTCTTTTCACGAATACGGGCCAGTGTCCGGCTGTAACCAAGGTGTCCGGACGTCGGGTTGTCATGGCAGGTTTGGAAGATCTCCTCTCGAAGGTCAGTCGGGATTACCAGCAGCCACGACAAGTTGTTGTCCCTAAAGTTCTCTTTGTAGAGTACACCTCGTCGCATGACGAAGGTCGACAGGGCTCGTGAGAAAACACGTGGCAAGGTACTCCCGCGCCCTTCCAGGTGCTCTATTAGTGCGCGCAGCTCAGGATCGTCTCGTTGACGTCGTGCCATGTCGTCGGTGTTCACTGCGCCTAGGAAGCACTCGTCTTCATCGTCGTCGCTGCTGCCGGAAGGTGTTTCGACGGGCGATCGAGACAGGCAGTCGGCGTCGCTGTGCTTGCGGCCTGACTTGTAGACCACAGTCATGTTGAACTCTTGTAGTCGGAGACTCCATCGAGCCAGGCGTCCTGACGGGTCCTTGAGGTTGGCAAGCCAGCAGAGCGAATGGTGGTCCGTGACTACGCGGAACGGGCTCCCGTACAAGTACGGACGAAACTTTGTGATTGCCCAGACGACCGCAAGGCATTCTTTCTCAGTCGTGGAGTAATTTTTCTCCGCCTTGGATAGTGTCCGACTTGCGTAGGCAATCACTCGCTCGGTGCCTTCTTGTAGTTGAACCAGTACCGCACCAAGTCCTGCGTTACTTGCGTCCATGTGAATCTCGGTTTCCGCATCCTGATCGAAATGTCCAAGAACAGGAGGAGTCTGGAGTCGTCGCTTCAGCTCGTCGAATGCCTGCTGCTGCTCTTCGGCCCATTCGAACTTCTCAGCGTCCTTCGTGATGTTTGTGAGCGGTGCCGAAATCCTTGCGAAGTCCCGAACGAAGCTCCGATAGTACGCACATAGTCCCAGGAATCTTTGCACGGCCTTCTTGTCTGTCGGCGCCGGAAATGCCGCGACGGCGCGAGTCTTTTCTGGGTCTGGGCGAATGCCATCATTGCTAACCACGTGTCCTAGGAACTTCAGTTCGTCGAAGGCGAACCGACACTTTGATGGCTTAAGGGTGAGCCCGGCGGTCTGTATGGCCTGGAGAACAGCTCGGAGTCATCGCAAGTGCTCGTCGAAGTCGCTTGAAAACACTACGACGTCGTCAAGGTAGACGAGACAGCTCTGCCATTTCAGCCCAGCCAGTACGGTGTCCATGACACGCTGGAAAGTTGCTGGCGCCGTGCATAGTCCAAAAGGCATCACCTTGAACTCGTACAGTCCGTCTGGCGTGACGAAAGCTGTCTTTTCTCGGTCCCGTTCGTCGACTTCGATCTGCCAGTAGCCGCTCTTCAGGTCCATCGATGAAAAATATCGAGAGTGGCGCAGCCGGTCTAGCGTGTCGTCTATGCGGGGGAGTGGGTAGACGTCTTTCTTCGTCACCGCGTTCAGCTGTCGATAGTCCACGCAAAACCTAAGCGTTCCGTCCTTCTTCTTAACCAGTACGACCGAAGAGGCCCATGGACTGCTGGAAGGCTGGATTATGTCGTCGTTCAGCATTTCTTGCACTTGCTCCTGTACGACCTCCCTTTCTTTTACTGAGACTCGGTATGGCGATCGATGCACAGGGAGCGCGTCGTCCTCAGTAACAATGCGATGCTTCGCAACGGTGGTTTGGCGCACCTTTGACGACGTCGCAAAGCAGTCGCTGTATTCGGCGAGGAGGTTAAGCAGCTGCCGTCGTTTCGGGCCCGGAAGCTTAGGGTCAATGTCGAGCTGCGCTGGCGACGTACTGTCTTGCTGAGGTGCCGAGGTTTCGTCAGTAATTGTGGCGATTTCGGCGGCGTTTCGAAGTTCCTCGACGTGGCCCACGGCTGCACCTTTCGTGAGGTGTTGCGTTTCATTTCGGAAGTTCGTCACGAGGACCACAGTCCGCCCATCCTGAAGTTCGGCCACTCCTCTTGCGACGCCTATTCCTCTTCCCAGAAGCAATTGAAGGTTGCCTTCCAGGACAACTTCGCCGCAGGTAGCTGTATCGGCCACGACGGGTACGACAACACTTGATCGCGGCGGCAGGTTCACGTGGGCGGCGCCGACTCGGACGGCGGCTGACGCTGTTTGGGGTTTCTCTGAAGGCGGAACAGGCTTCCGCAGCGTCAATCTGTTCTCACCCAGGTCGATGACGGCGCCATATTCGCACATAAAGTCCATGCCAAGAATGACATCTCAGGAGCAGTCTTGTAGAACGACGAACTTTACCGGACACGTCTCGCCGTGGATCTCGACGCGAGCAGTGCACCTTCCGACGGGCGTGATGAGATGTCCTCCTGCGGTTCGTATTTGGGGTCCATCCCACGGCGTCATGACTTTGCGAAGGCGGCGAGAGAGCCTCCCACTCAAAACGGAGTAGTCTGCTCCGGTGTCGACGAGTGCCGATGCGTCGTGGCCGTCGATAACAACTTTTAGGTTGTTGGACACCGTGGCAGGGGCGTCGGTGCGATGCGGGGCGTCGGGAGAGTGGGAGCGCTCCGGCGTTTCTGGAGGCTGTTTGCTTCCGTCGTCTTCGGCAACGTCACCTCCAGGCGTTGCCGCGCTTAGTTTTCCCGGCGACGGAGGGGAGACAGGCTCTCTCGGCGAGGTAGTGGTGCTGGGGACGCTGAACGTCGTGGCGATGGGGAACGGGCTTCACGGCGGAGAGACGACACTGGGGAGGGCGAACGTCGGAGGTACTCCTCGATGTCGCGAGGGCGCTCGTCGTACCTTGGGCGCGGGTCGTTCGGGTGGAACCCGCGCAGCCCCAGTTGTCTGTGGGGGCATCGGCGGTAAATGTGGCCGGCTTCACCGCAGTGATAGCACAACGGGCGTCGATCGGCCGTCCTCCACACGTCGGTCTTTCGTGGCGCTGCTGGTTCTGGGTGGGCGTGCGCCTGATCTTCCTGGCGTCGGGAAAACTGCGGTGCTGGAGGTTCCCGTTGGGGTGGCGCCGCATACGGGTGAGCAGGGGGCGGTGGTCGTCGGGTAGCTGCGGCGTAGCTCAGCGTCGGTGGTTCGGGAGCGGCGCTGACAAGAACTTGTGGCTGCAGCGCCTGCTGAACTTCTGCCCGGACAACCTCGGCGATTGAGGGCGAATCCGGGCTTGCGGCAGCAGGAAGAAGCTTCCTGATTTCCTCTCGCACGACGTCCCGGATGATCTCGTGGAGGTCCGGGCCGTTGCAGCTGGAAGTCGTGAGGGCAGCGACGCCGGGAAGTCGTTGGTAATGGGAGGCCCGTGCTTGAAGCGCACGTTCGATGTTTGTGGCTTCCTTGACGAAATCTTCGACGGTGGCTGGGGGGTTGCGGACAAGGCCACCGAAGATGTCGTCTTTTACGCCTCGCATCAGAATCCGAAGCTTCTTTTCGTCGGTGGCTAGAGGGTCGGCGCGAGCGACCAGGCGCAGAACATCTTCTACAAAGCTGGTGATCGTCTCGCTTGCGCCCTGGGTCCTCATTCGAAGGAGGTCCTCGGCCCTCTCCCGTCGGTACTGGTTGGTGAAAGTCCGTATCAGCGCGTCCTTGCAGGCGGTCCACGAGGTCAGGGAAGTTTCGCGATTCTCGAACCAGTGCCGGGCGGTTCCTTCGAGTGCGAAATAAAGACTCTGTAGGCGCTGTTCTTCTGTCCATCGGTTGTGCTGGGCCACTCGCTCGTACTGCTGTAGCCAGTCCTCGACGTCTTCATAGGGCTCACCATGGAAGGACACGGACGTACGGGCGGCGACGGGTAGGACAACGACAGGTGGCGTGGTCATCGTCGCGGTCTTCTTCCTCAGTTTCGGTGGCAAGGGTCCAAATTCCGGGGATTGGCCTTTGGCACGGCGGCTTGATCGGGCTTTGGCGTCTTCTGCGAAGGGTAACCTCCCGGGGCTGAGCACGTTACTTGGCGGGCGTGTTTTCGGAGGGGTACGCTCCACGGGCATAGAATGCGATACCCTGCACCTCCACCAAAATGTCACGAATGACAAGTGATGAGGCGATAATAACTGAGTAAACTGAACGTTTAATGGGGCGAACTTGTGCCCAAAAATAAAGAAAGGAACAGAAGAAAAGAGTAGATAACAAGAGAGCGTCGCGGGCGTCGAAGGCGACGAAGCAGCAAGATCGAACGCTGAGGCGAAACTGACCGCGGCTCGCCACGCGGAGTCCCTTATGTACACGCGTGGGTCTGGAAGAATCGGCTTAGAAGGTTCTGCGTGTGGAACATTCTGACCTCGAACAAGCAACACGGTTCTCGAATTTACCAGAACATTTACGTCAGAGTACACAAAAATGCGTCCCCGCGGACAGGAATCGAACCCTGGCTTTCTGCGCGGAAGGCACGCGCGATAACCGTTAGGCCACGAGCGCGCTGCCTGCTAAGTCAGCTGCGCTCGCGGCAATATACTTGAAGCTATGTGCGGACGCATGTGGAAACTGAATCGATTATTTAAGGAAGGGCAAGAAAGCGTTTATAATGTGGTGCAGTGCAATGAACCAGGCCCCGAATAATTTGAAACGAAAATTTGAAAAATAATTTGAACGAAAACAATTATGATGAATCAGCACTTCCCAACTAGGGAACTTGTAAATAGTCCTCCAGAGGTCTCAGAATAATTACGTCACAACAGTAACCCAATACACTTCAGCAATAAATACCAACGATAATCTTAGGCTGTCAACACACCCCCGTGAGGAGGGTTTCCAAAACCGTGCGCCACGCTGGAAAAGAAAATTATTCTATAACGTAATTACGCAGAATACTGGTGTAATCAATGCAGAATTAAGCATTTCACCAAATAATGGTTCCATGATTTTCTTATTTTAACACAACTATTTTCTTACTGCGCCTCGTATTATGCCATAATATCGAGACTTAAACACACAAAAGAAGAAAATATATAATCAGCGTTGAATGTACTGCCCGATACTGTCAGCGCAAATGCGTCATCGGCGCTTATATATTGCATTTTGTTCCGCAAGAGTATTCGTGAGCACAGAATGTTACGGCTTAGATTATTTGCGTGATATATAACTTTCAATGACGCTAGTAAGTTTTACGGCAGCAATTCAGTTTTACGAGAGAGAGAAAAAAACTATCGATCGTTTGAACGCGTTAACCTTGCTGCGCTGTGTACATATATAGTCCAACAGAAACTTGATTGTTCACATCAATGCGCATTAGTCATTGTGAGTGAGGATAAAGGAGAGTAATATTTTCAGACTCCTCTCATGTAATGTGCGGCTGCAAGAGCCATATTTGTCTTAGTAAAACGCCCGAGTAAAACGTCCAAAAAACACGCCCCCTCCTGCCTGTCCAACCAGTGTGTCGCACTTCTCCAACTTTGGGGGCGACATTTCGCGCTCGTTTCCATCTTAGTCTTGCTTCTCGACTTGTGCAGCTATTCAATAATTGCCAAGTAATATATAGAATAGTTTTGCCTTTATTTAACAGCTCTTTCTACCTGTATAACAATTGGGTGCAAATCCCCAGTTGGCATGTTCCAGCTGAGCAGAATTGTAAAACAAGTTAGCGAAGTTTAGTTAATCAGGACACTAATTGCTTCTTTATGCTTATGGCCGGATGTCCGTAGTGTTAGCTAGAGTGTTATGTATGAATACCTAATTTTTTTCAGTGTATTGTTTGTTCTGAATATTTTCTGTCTTGCAAAAGGCAACCTAAATATTCTCCTTCTAAAACTGCTAAAAAGTTTTATTGTTAGTGATGAAAAACGTTTTGGTGACATACGTGGGAGAGTGCTCTCTAAGGTGTCATCCAAATAAACCGAACTTGAGAAGTTTAGCTCAAAATATGCATCTGTCGCTTCCAGTGCGTGTATTTTTGTTACACCCTAGTATGAAATCTTGACTTTATAAAATAAACACTACTTTGCTCACTAGATGTTCCTGTATCAGTTTGTTTTATTGCTGACTTTGTTTATTTCAAAAATACGCCTGCCACAAAATTGTTAAAAGATTTGGAATGTTAGGCTGAGCGCACTGGAAAAGCGAGCATATATGTACGGTTGCCCGCTTTCCGTGATCACAGACCGCGACGTAGAACGTCCGATGCTAATTTATCTTCGTAAACATCGCTCTTGCTCTACGTACTACTGGAAGAGCAATATTAGCAAAGTCACGTAAAACACAAAGAGATCCTTAACACATTGTGTTTTTTCTTCAAGCTATAAATCACACTCCACCAGTAGGGCTGAGTCAAGGAGAATTGCAAAAACTGAATGTTCCCTGAACATCCGTGATTTGAGAGGAAATCAACAATAGTGTCTTGAATGACTTTTTTGCGAGTTGACAGTCGATCACGCATTTGTACAAGTGTAAACAAAGAACATGAATGATTGTGAAGAATATATCCTTTCTTTTTTTGCATTTTAGACAGGTCGAATGACTTATGTTTTCCGGTCTCTATTGTAACCCTTTTACTTAATAAATGTCACTTTGATTATCCCATACATGTTGCGTAGAATTCTAGCCTTACTTCTAGCGAAAAGATATTTGAGTTCCTGTACTTACCTCTCAAGGTTTACTATTTTCAAAAGAAAGCGGCGCATACCCAAAATATATTATTCAGGTGGTTTTGGATTTATTTCTTAATATGTTTCTCAATGTGAATGAGATTTGACAACTTTATATTCAATTTATTACCCACAACCATTATTTGGTTATGCTAACTGTGCTATTTCAGACCTAGGTGGCTCATTTTAATTAACCAAGGTCCTACAAATCTACTTTCAAGCCTTCAGTCCTTTGCCGTGAATGATATTGCTCAACCGCACCTTTTGGTATGGTTAGGTTTATATTCGGCTGTAAGGAAAAATTGCAATTTTGTGTAGCACAATTTTGACAGTGGAGGCGGATGTTTTTTAGGGCCAAATAATGTGAGGCCCGCATCCGGGTTACATGAAAGCTCATATCTAATATTATGAATATTATGTTTGTATGTACTTTCTGTATTGTGTATATTCTGTACATATATATGTCTGTTATGTTTTTCTCATGTGGTGGCGGGCTGGCAGGCGCTCTGCGTAAGGGTTTTTCACCTCCCCGCACACCACCACATTTGCCCATTCCAGTATGTGCAAATAAAATTATTATTATTATTATTATTAGCATTATTATTATTATTATTATGACGTCGAACATGCACATCCCCTATTGCTTTAAATTCTAAGTCGTATATATAGCTGTAAGTGAACGCGACCGAAAAATCTTACTTGAAAATCTCCATTGAGAAGAGACCATGATGAAATTTACCACCTCTGGCTTCGGTGTCATTGTTGTGCTTCTGGCGTGTGGAGCTCCTGGCTTTGCGTGTGGGTTTTTTATTTTTAACTTTAAACATACATGCGCCATAAATTCGTCAATTTTGAAAAGTTGTAACTTCAATAATGTCGCTTACAAAAATTTATACATCTGCAAGTCAGATTTATTCCATAATGAAGTAAACTCTGAAGAAAGGAGCTATGGGCGGCGCGTCTGGTTTGCCAACATACTGAACGTTATTCAACGGACGCCCAAGGGGAGGCGGGGTGACCGTCGCAGAGAACGGACGCCCACATCGGCTTAGCCTTACGGGCAATTAGTACCGAAGATGTCGTTCCAGAGCCTGTGCCGTCCGTTTATGACCTATTGTACCCACCGCATGCAGTGTCGGAGATCTCATATAGGCCTCTTTAGCTTTGAAACCCGCCGCCCTACCGTGGGAGCGCGCTCAAATCAAACCTTGTTTTCTTTTTTTTTCTTTTTTTTTACTGGGCCTTTGATTTTGTTTTAATATGTTTGCTTTTTTCATACGTCTTTTTACTTTTATTTTTCCTGACGTCACGTCCTTCTCATCCAATTGGCCGCTTACTGCTCTGCGCAGTACGATGTCCTCACATGTATGCCATATCCTGACGAAGCCGAGCCTCTCGGCGAAACTGTCGTAATACACACAATAAACTCCTAGCATAGCAACTCCGCAAGTACGGATCTCTGACAGGCATGACAACGGTAGAGGGGCAAACTGAGCCGGGTATTGTAGATATATATACTAGCTCAAAAGCTTTTAGCGGGTACAGTAAGTGTGATGATTAAAAATAAAATTAAATGCGCCAAGCAATTTTTTATTTTTTATCATTCCTTTTTGTGATGTCCTGAAGGGGCGGTGCAACGATATTCAAGTGTATGTTTTGTACTTTACACAAGTTTACTGGCACTAGTTGGACCCAAGAAACCTTTTTGTGGCGGTGCTGCTTCAAGGATACCAGGGAGCGTTTTGTTTCAGTCACTCCTTCGCGAAGTTTGATAACGTTAGCGAGGGGGTCGCATTATTAGGGAATTGTAGTAGACCGTTTTTCTCCTCCGCTACGGCATGCGTAAAGAAAACACCGCAGCTGCGCATGCGCGCCACCAGCCTTGTCTGCATAGTTCAAAGTCTTGTGGCGGATTACGGAGCGCTATCCGGGTGCATTAGCGGGCTGCGGAAACGGTCTACTACAATTCCCCATTATCCCCAGGGACGGTATTTGTATACGGCTCATAGATTGGACCCCGAGCATTGCGTGAGCACTCGATTTGGGCTCGTGATAATCGATAGCTCGACAAGCATTCGGGTCGTGGCTCGTGTGTCCAATCGTGGCAAAGACGACAATAGCCGAACCCTAACAATGTCGGGAACTCAGCGCATGTCTTGTGCTCTGCCAACCTCAGCGCGTGGCTATGATTAACGTTGGTTGCATATAATCGGCTCCGGATCACGTGGCAGCTTGTTCTGCTGGCTGCGAGTTGAGGGGCTGAACCCTGCTCGTTTTTTTATAGTTTTTCTGCGACAATATTTTTGAGGTGCGAGAAAAACGAACGCTTGCTTCACTGGTCCTAAACATCAGGGATTCGTTCTAAGCGGTATTCACGCAGAGTACAAAAATTGTTTCACCTCCTCCCCTTTGAAGAAAGAATAGACGTAAACGCACTTCCTGATCTTTTTTTTTATTTTTGTTCTGGCGGATGCCATTTTGGTGTAATTTTGGCAACTCCCTATTTCATCAATATAGCGATCAATAAAAAATATGATAATATAAACTCTCGTTAATATTAGGTAACGTTATTATTTGGAGATAGTTTAATTATACTGTGCTGTCGAAGAATGAAATAATGTTGTAAACGAGCGTGGGAATATTTGATATGTTACCTCAAAGAACTGAGAAGTTAAGCCGTATAAAATGACAAAAACGTTTTAAGGATGATTCTTTCACATTTGAAATAAATACTTTCTAAGCATACACATGAGTTTCGCGACGCACCGGACAAAGGTTTCGCGCGAAACCTATCCGTTGCACACAAAAGCGTTGATGCCATATCAGTCACCGCCATGGAATCTGTTTTAGTCGGTACACCGCGTTTCAGATAATGAACCACTTAAACAGTTTGCGCGATAGACCTACTTATTGGTAATATCATATATAAGGTTTCAATCAAAAACTAGTTGCGTGCCAACGAAAAACAATTAAAGACGTTTACAATAATCTGTGATGCCGAATTAGAGTGCAGCTCTCGAGGAGGAGGAGGTGAGGGCACGGAAGGGAGGGTATGCCCCTCCTCCCCCTCCGTACCCTTCTTCCTCGTCTTCTGCTCCCCTCCCATTTAGCGGGAAAATTTCGCCAAATTTCCCGCTAAAAATAGCGGAACGAATTGTCCGCTAATGTTAGCGGAGGAATTTTTCCGCTAAATTTAAGGGCCGTGTAACGTCACGAGGGTGACGTCACACGTGACGACACCCTCGTGACGTCACACGTGACGACCCTCGTGACCATCGTGACGTCACTCATAACCCACGTGACGTCATACGTGACGTGACGTGTGACGTCATTATGGGGAATGTCCTTAAACGCAACGCGCGTTTACGCCGACGGCGACGCCGCTCAAGCCGTAACCGGGCGACTAAGAGCTGCGCTCTAAAAAGTAAATCAGTCAATTTTAGTAAGACTGGCCGCGTGGGAAGCGAGCTGGTGCTTTTACACTTGTGTTAAAAGCGCAAGATTGGCGGGCAAAAAAGTTGATGATAAGGAACGGAGAAAGCGCACTGACGCTTCGACGTTTAATGCATTCTTGTCACCCTGAAAAAAACGGTAGCATGCGCTTTAAATCTTCCTAAGATCGACCAGTTTCGTAGTTTACGATGATACGCAACAAGTGCATGATTATAACTATACTTTGAACTAATTACAAAAGATATGCAGCAAAAGTAATAAAAGAAAGTTTCCTATAGATGGTTTTGTTGCTTCATAAATAGGCACAATTACTGTCTAACATGGCATCAATATTATTTGCGTGCGATAGTTGTTTTTACACTGGAACCTTTGACGGGGAAATTAGTGAAGCAGCCATTATATATTTATATAAACAGTTGCCATGCTCATAGAAGTTATTAATTCGTTATTCGTAGAATGCTTTTAATGGATTTTGTTTATTAAACACAGTGTCTGGGAAGCGCTGGAGACTTCTGTACCGGAGGCAATGTACGTACCATTTTTCAATATTTTTCCCATATTCTCACGATGCTACCCCAGTGAGCCTGGTGATAAGACAGTCTTTAGTAAACAAAACCACTGAAAGGTGAAATCCGATTGCATTGAAGAAAACTTGATATATTCATCCCGTACTATATCAGAAATCAATAAAGCAAGACGTGACTAATTTTGAATGATCTAAGATAATGTTTCGGTGCACCCTCTGTGGCAAAAGCTGTACTTAAAAGACACGCCATCTTCTACTGACCTTTCTATTACTGCGTTGGCAATGTTTGCTAAATCTGACATACAAATACCTAAAATTGCGTTTCGGCTTTAAATTGCGAAATCAAAAGCAGTAGGCATCTATGGATAAACAAGGGAATGCCCGAGAATAGAGACGACAAATATCTTTACACGTCTGTGTCCATTCTACCTTTTTTTGCGCTTTTATTTCTGTCAGTGAAAAAAAAAAGGGGGCGCCCTTGTATTACCTCACTACCTTCACGCGGTTGTAGGCTCCTAAGCCAGGCTTTGTTGTAATCTCGGCAGCGCAAATGGCGAATCTGTTTTAAGAACCACACGCTAGGCCAGTAAGTCTGGGGTACACTGTGCTCACCTTTACGGTGTATCCGTTGAAAAGTTGCCACGAGTTTAAGATACTTAATAAGAATGCATGCGCCTTATGAGAAGGTACGGCTTATTTTCTTAAATCTATACTGCAATCCATTCCTCGTTGGTAGAAAAAGGCCTGCAGTGCTGTAAAAATCACGCAGACAGGCAAATAACGAATACCTCAAATTTTCTTAAGGGTTTTATTTTGCCTAGTTCCTATTTAAAATCTCGCTTAATGTAAGTAGCACAGAATAATGTTACTTGTGCCCAAAGAAAACGTGAGACACTCGGATGTAGGGAACGAATTGGGTTTATTACTGATCAGACTACGTACGCTGTTTGCAGTTTTAGCTAAGAAAGTACAAATAGGTTTGTTTGGTTTAAAAGTATAGCCAACACTTCAAACCGTTTGGGTTGCCGGAGGACAGTGAGACCTATGTTACATATTTTTTCCTTGGTAGTTATCAGGCTGTGCCACATGTATGAAAGCATCGAATGACATGACAGTATAAAGTGAAGTAATCTAATTATCCTCACCAATCCGTGTTACAGGAAGTTCTTCTTTAATTCTATGAAAGCATTTCGCTCACTCATAAAATAGATATGGATCCCAGATATTGCTCTTGCAAATGAATAATTGCTAATTTTGTAACTTTACCCAACAGACCGCCGCGGTAACTGGAGTGCAGAACCTTCTTCGGGTAATCCTGAAATAGAATAATAGAATATAATTTTCCGTTACACAATAAGAACGCTATTATATTTACCTGATAACACGTGCAGGCTATAAGTAAGATACAAATTATGAATAAATCAAGGTGAAAGTGACCTTTGGAAAGTTATACAGCATTTCTTTTAACATCCCGCAATTTTATATGATGAAACCTGTCAATGATTACGTCATGAGATAAACATAAAAATAATTATTATGTTATAACACCAAAACTGACGCGCCGGGAATCTGCAGGCTCGAATAAATAAAATCTCCAATACACCAATAATTTCGGATATCGATGTGCAAATAATTGAAATGCTAGAATTTTATATGAAACATTAGAAATGTAATAAAAAATTAACACTTGTTTTTGGCAAATGTGTAATAGTCTCTGCAGTGATGCAATTTGTTATAACAAAGAGTTGTCTAAACACCAAAAATGTCGCACAGTTCGCTGCTGTGCAAGAATGTTTTTTCTCAGGATTCCTCTCGCAGTGTAATAAATGACGAGTACCGAATTATAAACATCTTGTATTAATTTTTGCCTGTTTTGATAAACATAGTGCACGCTTCAAAGCATCTCATCTCTGAGTCTGGGGTCCCAACTGGCGCTCATCCAGCCGCTTGCCACTTTTCTCCTGAACAGGGCAGGATTTGGTAAGTGCATAGGGTTATGGTGTCGGCGGTTGGTTTGTCTTTGGCGATACAAACACCTTCGAGGATGGTGTTTAGAAAATCTTCTACATAAAAGGTTGCATCTTTTTGCGCACACAAAGTTTGAAAACGAACACGTATCATACCCTATAATCTTAAAATGTGCAAATATCGGGCAACATTTCGCCACTGAAATGTTTCACTCTATTTTTCTTTTTTTATACTTATATCATGATCAGATATATGCTGATTTTACCCTCGCTTTAGTATTTTACGTGATGATTTGGTTGCATCATACTGTAGGTCATCTTTGCAGACGGTGAATGTGAAAAATAAAGATAGTGATTATTAATGGTTCTCTTAAGAAAACAAATAACCTTATTTATGACCCAGTCCAATTTGCGAGTACCATTACTTTCTTGCTCAGTTGATGGCTCTCCGCTTGAAAACATTAGTATTTCAAGTACGAATTGATTTTTGTGTTGTTTATATATACCGGCCGAGGCCAAGCAATGCTATTGGAAATGAGCATTTTGATACGGCAGCAGAATCTGTACGATTGGAGCAAGAAACCGTTATCTCACTAATAAAAAAGAAAATAAATACTACGTTTCATAATTTAAAAAGGAGCATTTAGCGTGATGTTTCTCAAAACATGTAATCACTGACAAATATTTCAATAATCTTATTTTACCCTGAGACAAGTTGCAGAGTATGTCGTGTATAGTTTACGCCTCCCCTATAATTTGTTGTCTTAAAGCATTTTCCTGAATAATCTAGTGCTCAGCTAATTGGAAATTTCTGTACGTTGAAATTAAATTTATAATTTCGTATCAAACTATATTTACCGAAATACAAACTAATACTAGATGACGGTTTGGAGGCTCATATAAACACTTTCTGCTAATGCCTAGGCTATACTTTGATTTCAGGAGCTCGTTATTTGTTTTTCTACTCCGTCCTCAATTACGTATTTTCTTAATTCATAATTTAGAGTCCGTGTTTCATTCTTTAATTTCTAATTGAGTGGCATTGGGACAATTATGTGCAGGTTCTCTGTCCAGTGTCCTCTTTCAGGGATGCACTGCCCTGAACAACACCGTTGGAGGCACAGGAGGATCTGCCGGAGGATCTGCCGGAAGGACCCCTTTCAACATATCAGCATTCCTCGCAAACCTTCTGAAATGCACAAATATAACCCTCGGAAACGACACTCTGTGCAACGGTCAAATTACTGTCAGTCTGCCCGGTGCTCTTAACATCACAAAGGTGAGAACAGAATCCTAAATATTAGATAATTTTAGTAGATCGTACCCCCGATTTCAATGCAATGCATGCTCATAGGCGGTGGCGGTGTATCGGGTATCGTTATCGGTGTCGTCGGAAGGATATACTGAAACTCTCTTTTGTGAACCAGAATCCTTCATTTGTTACGTCACGTGTTTACGCTTAATATACTTTTAGCAACATTGCTCTCTAGGAAATATACAGTGACACAAATTATTGACAAGATTGTCTTTCATTGCTGTCTATATATATGGTGGTTTATTAGAATATTTGATATAGGTAGATTTCACTACTTAAGATATATTTGTTCTGTACCGCAGTTGTCATGTCCAGGGTTTCCCAGATAACTTGCATCAAACTTAAAGCAAAATGAAGCGCTCTGCGAGAGTGAAACTAACTGTATGTTGTAAGCAAGCGTTTTACAAACGTGCGTGACCTTCCACCTTTTTCATATCCAGGGTGTCCCAGATGACTTGCACCAAACTTACAAAAAACGAAGCACTCTGTTGAAGTGAAACCAACTATGTGTTTATAAACGTGCTCGACATTTTAGTGCACCTAGCTTTTTAAGAACTTCCGACTAATTAGCCAACATTCAAATTATTCGTTTAAGGGCTGAGATGTAAGTGTGAAAGTTGTAGGGAGAATCGGGAAACACAAAATGAAGGTTTTTGTTACGTGATATAAGGTTTGCGCGCTTTTCTTTTAGACTAAAGAATACACCCGCGAAATACGAAAAAGACCACGTGGACGACTGCACCCGACGCGTCGTAACTTGCGGTCCTCACAGACGTCTTCTGAAGTAACGAAGTCCAGCTCATAATTGTGGCGCTGTCCGTCTCTGTATATTCAAACGATTTAGGCAAGTTTTATGTTTTATTGCTGGCCTTAATTCTTCATAAAAATATGGTTTAATTAGTTCTGATGTTATTATATGTTCTATATATTATAAATTGCTATTCATAATCCGCTAGTTGATTGTTCAGGCCTAATGCAGAGCATACCATGCAGTTTTGTGTTTATCAAACGTTCGTAATCATTAATGTTACCCATTTATTTGACTTCCAGTGTGCCAGCACTGTAGCAACGGCTTGCACCCCCAGATCACCCGCTAAGGGAAGATTTTATACTTCATGAATGTGGTTTGAAACTTTTCCGATATTGTACTGACCTCAGCGTTTTTCTTTTCTCATTACAACCCACAGCCAAGCATGGTTTAGAGCGATATCGCAGCTGCTACGGTAAGTGACTGTCTTTAAGAGCGTTCAACTAAAAATACTATCACGGAAACAGAACTTGAGGGTTGCTTCACTTATGAAAATAACTACACGTGATCAGTTTCTTAATTTTAAATTTAGGCATGGGTCGGGGAGTGGGGCGGGGTGAAGGTTTTCTATCTCGATGTCGTCAAACAATGAAATCCGAAGCAAGTATGCAAGTGAGCTGAATGAAAACACAAAGTGTAACCCTTCTTCTTTGTGTGGGCTGAATTGCTCGCCAAATCGAAGGTTTATAACGTATAATGTACGCGCAACAGACAAGAATCAGGCGTATACCACAACGCTCGTAACACAGTACCTTCTTTCTTTATTCGTGAATCTCACGCGGAGCGCAAGTTTGTCTGCTTCTTGCGCCGGGGTTGCGGTGATGTCACAACGCCGCGCTATGATTGGAGCGACAGTGGGTAGACATCGAGGAAGCTATCATTCAGGGCCACCCACAATATTTCCAATCAGAGCCAATCATGGCTAGGAATTCTAAAGTCACCTCTACCCCTGCGCAAACAGCAGATAAACTTGAGCTCCGTATAGTCTACCAAAGGTACAAAAAAATCCCCCCCCCCAAAAAAAAAAAGCATTTAAGGTATCTAGGGAAGTAGTAGGCACCCTTTCCGTCCACTTCACGCATAGCACACAGACAGCCAGTAATCATGTGCAACGTAATAAATGTTAAAAAAAAATACAGAGTCGAAGCGATTTAGGGCAAAAATGCGTTTTGCGCAGAAAGAATTTTAACTCGAGGTCGCCATCTCTTTCCCGTAAGATGCCGGGCATGTCAAGTCTCGAGCCTCTTATTATCGTTCCGCATTCGATAAGATTGCTGCATTAGTTGATAACAACACCAAAAAATGAAACACATATAAAGAAGGGTGAGCAATAAATTAAAATTGGGGGACGCTTAAGCTTCGCCTTTAAGAGTGGAGCGCGATAGCCTTATCGGGCCGAGCTCGCAAATCCTTCTCATACAAACCCGCGCTCGTTTCCAAGATGTGCAAGCGTGTTTGCGTAGGCTAGTCGGTAGCGTCTCGTGTCGTGACGTCACATGACGCGTGACGCCACACGTGGCGGTGACGTTAAGACCCTTTTGACGTCCTAAATTTCGCGGAAACGTTTCCGCTAAATTTGGTGAGAAAAGTGTCCGCTAAGTTTGGTGGCGGAAGTTTTCTTAAACTTGGCAGAAAAGGTTTCCCCTGAATTTGTCGGAAACTTTTCCCGCCATATCTAGCAGGTCGATAGGGTCATGACTTTGCAGTAATGTGTGACGTCACACTTGGCTGCGTGCGTTTCAATATGGGATTTTTTGGTGCCACCGACACCGAAGCCGAAGACGACGCCGACGCCGACGCCGACGCATTGCAAACGCCGGATTGTCTGCCACGCGAGCACGTAAACGCTATCGCGCTATTAAGCCTTGTCTGTATTTCTTACAGTATAGGTGACTATAGTTTAAACTATAAAGAAATACGCAAGAGCGAACCTTGCTCAGAACACGGGCTCCAAGTGAAAGTTGACAAGGCGACTTTATTAGTGAAGAGCTGGTGTATTATCGTGGAAATACGGTACACCTGTCGGTACCAACGTATGATCAACATTCAACGGCTAGTACAAGCATGTGATTTATAGCTGTCTTTTATATAAACATGCAATACCTATTTTGTCTCATAACATATATATATTTTTTTTAATATGCACTCTAATCTTTATCCCGCGGTGACGAGAAGCAGCGGTTTACATGAGACAAAACAAAATACAATACGTTCCATTCTACGCTTGACTATGCGTGCCAGACAAGGCATTATAACAAACTCCTGAGACCGCCGCCTGGTGTTGCAAATTGGCGCACTTGACTTGTGCCCTGTGAAGTTGTCACCTATCAGAAAACCAAGGGGGTCGACACATCAATAAATTACAACTTGAACTTTTTTTCACGAAGAACAGAATAATAGAGAAAGGGAAACTTCATGAAACCTCGTAACGTGTTAACTTAACATATAGTATTGCAATGCGAACCGGCATGAACGGGAAGTAACTTGAAAGGGTCTTAGAGTTGCCCGATAGAAAACAGTGAACAGCTCTGCACTGAAAAGAAAAAAACCCTTTGTCTCAATTTGAACTGTTGCATAGGGAAACATAAATTTGTCGACAATGAGCCTATTTTTTTTTTCAATAACTTACCAACCATTAACAGAGGAGGAAAGGATAACTTATGAGATGTGTCCGTTAAACTTTCTTTTATACAGACGTTTTTATATAAAGTACTGAGTGTGCGGTAAACGCAGGTATTTTGTTCTAAAGCATTTTATTTCGTTTTTGTCTTCATAGAATAAATCCAGAGAAATAACCGCTCACTGAATAATATACTTTAAACACGTGTTTCTTACTCCTTTTACGTGTGCACGTAACTGTCTGTGTTCTGTCTTCCTCCCTCTTTTGTTCTTGCCTCTTTGTGCGCGAATATTTATCATGCTCAATCGTTCCAGTCCCTAGTTCAAGGAATCACCGATTAAAGCATCAGCGGCCTTGGAAATCAGTTAACATGCACTTTGATGAATTAAATCCTCACCACGTTCGGAAGAATGGGCCCGATGTTTTTGCCTCTTGTCGCCATCATCAAGACTGCTGTCGAAACAATGTGTAATTTATTTTTATTATATTATCAACGAATTCATCGTCCAGCCTTTGCCCAACTATGAGAGTCCTAAAAAAGTGCTTATAAAAAAATGTAATTCATCCTAGCAACAAACAGAATTTATGTTCCGAGCACATCTTGTGTGATTTTAATACATCAAAATACCTAAATTGTGGACTGAAAAGATATAGTGAGAAAAATGTTTTTGAAACACTCCATGTTCATACTGCATAAAACACCGTAAACCTTATAAAACAAAATGCATAATTTTTTTTATGGCGAAAAGGCGTTTTCATCATAATCTCCTGTGAGTCTTTCTATTGTGTGACACTTGTAATTCAGCAAAAAAGGTGCGTGCATTTGACACTGCATGTAACAAAAACTAATTTGACTAACTCTAAAAAAACATTTGGCAAACATTAGGCGTTCCAGGAGCTATCACCTTGCCTGAATTAGACATGTTTTTTTTTCTAAATGAAGGGTTAAGGAACGCATCTGCATAATCCTCATTTACGACAGTGTATACAATAATGTTGTGTTATCTTTGCACTGCACACTATAAAAGCAGTGCACTACTCATTGCCTAAGTTTACAGTGATGGACACGAAGTGGGATATTCGTTAATGTAGTCAACATAAAAAACTTAGATATTATAGGAAACAATTTCATAAATTGAGTTTTTATGTGAGGTGATCAGTGCAGGATTTTCTCTATTTGGGATACATTTGAAGGCACCCCTTGTTACTGCATGTTACAATTGTTTCAGTATAAATTAAGAAAACAAAAACATACAATTCAGCTACGATGCAGTTTGACAAATTGCATTGGCAATTACAATCATATATTTTATTGACAACGTTTGAAGACGCATAACGATGGGAATGATGTTACGCATTTAGAGTGCGCAATAAAGCTGCGTGAGTCGCCGCCAAGACCATGCTCGTCTTCCAACATTAAAGTGAAAAAGTCACTGCATATGGTATAACGAACATAACAAAATACAAAAGTTGTATAAGAAACTGTGCCAAGAAAACAGCCAAGGGAGTGCAAAAAGTGTGCAAAGCGACTGACAAAAGAAAGTTAGATCAAGTGATCAAGCAACTTGTACCTGTACACGTGTTGTTATTTTGAAGGTACTTGGAGCGAGTGTCACTAACACGAAAAAGGCCGTACATTGGGAAAAACGCAGTAAGTGTAGAAAGATGTTTAGGTTAAAATTTTTAGGTGATATTTACAACAATAGACTATTAGGTAACAAAGATAGCTTTTTACTTAAACCCTTTTATGTGCCCGAATGTGCAGATAGCCCCAAGAAAATCATACAGTACTCTTGCCGCACCGACACCTTGCTTTTTCTTTCTTTCCGAAAACCATCGAAAAATGTAATGGGTTGCCGAAAGATGGGTTTGCGACAAATTTGTGGTTTAATTCTTCAATTGTGTAATGTTTTTTAGACAGTATGTTTTATTTCAATTTATATTTGCTCCATAGAAAAGTGCTTTTTCTGTGTATGTACATTACTTGTGTTATAAAAATTGTCGTATGTAACCCACCCCCTACAATAATGCCTCACGGCGATGCAGTTTTTTTTTCTGTAAATAAAAAAAAAAAAAAGAAAAAAGAATGGCGTCCTTGTGAGCGAAGACACGTGCGGTCGCTTGCTTATATTTTCTGCTTCTGAAACATTCGTACGTGCGCTGTTAATTTCAGAACCTTCATAAAAAAGTTTGCCTCGAATATACGCAGTTGCAATTATGGCGTCCCAACAGATTCTCCCAGTCAAACAGGCACGTCCACGGAAAAAATGAATGTGGGTAGTGAGCTGTGGTGGTAAGGCAGCGGTGTGTTGCAAAAGCGTCACTCAAAATCATTAGAGAATGGCGTTTTGCATGAACTACGAACGAATTGGTGTCATTTGTTTAGGTTTTAGATAGACCCGCCCCTATTATGAGAATACTTAAACGCAGCTTAAACCATGTCAATGTACGATTACACATATACTTGTTGGAGTAGGTCGAAGGAAAAACAAAATATTGAGTGTTTTCGCAGCAGACGGGAATACATGCTCCGCTTTTGTGAAAACCATCGTCATTCGAACAGGTGTTGCGAAAGGAGCCACCATTAAATACGACTCGTTTTTGAAAAAAAAAAAAAACACCACGTGACTACTACATAGGAAACCTGGTGTATATATGTGGGTAATTGCAGAGCAGTAACTCAGAACGGACAGATATTTCCAAGCCACTCAAGATGATCTATTTCACTTTTTTTCTGGGCGCCTCTTTTATAATCCTACAACCTTCCGCAGCTGCTGACGGTGAGATCACTGTTTCTCCTCCAAGTTAATTAGACACTTCACAGGTTTTCACGATTTAGTTCCATTAATATCCACGCGTATAGTGGTGTGGGCGAGTGAGCAGTACGGTTCAGGTCAGTACATAATGTCTTTCAAATATTGATATATAAATGCATGAGAACACTTTAAAGTTATACTGAAACTTTGGCAGTTGACGGTTGATTGCCCTAAATATAGGAAGACTCAAGTCACCAGGCTCGATCTTAATTGGACCGTAAAAATCGACGACTACACGTAGAAATCTAAACTTTTGGTCAAAGGTGTATTTCACAGGTCGGCTTTTTCTTCTAAAATTACAAAGTGTAGCTTTCTTTCTGTAAAAAATAAAGCCAAGAAACTTGCCGGGGTCTACGGCGGACGGTGACGCAGACGATGAAGTCTAGTAGCAGGGTGTGTTTGGCGTTCGTATTGATAGATGGCGCTACCTCCTTATCGCGACGGCTCGCGACCACCGTGGTTTATTAAAATAAACATGATTTTTTTTAATGTATTTTTGGGTAAAAAATAAATGCGGACGATAAAAGCAAAAATAAAAGTAAAAAAACACGTATGCATAATGACGGCGCCTTTGTTGCCAACAAATTTTGTCCACGTGTCGTCTGCTTTCTTTAGCTGGTCGGCTGCGCCTTCGGAGGTTGCTCCCGACGCCATCTATCAATACGAACGCCAAACAAGGCCCGCTGCTCAACTTGGTCGACTGCGTCAGCACCCGCCGTAGACCCTGGCAAGTTTTTTGGCCCTATCTTTTACAGAAAGAGAGCTACGCTTTGTAGCTTCACAAGAAAAATCCGACCTTAAAAATACACCTTCGACGAAAAGTTTAGATTGCTAGGTGCAGGCGTCGATTTTTACGATCCGTTTTAGATTGAGCCTGGTGACTTGGGTCACCCTATATATTGGTGTTTCCTACTTTGTATCGGCTAAATAGACCGGTGCAAAGAAAATATTTCAGTTGAGTTTCGCATTTGTGTGTTGCAGTTTTATGTTATGGACTATAGTAACTGATCGGATAAGAACGGAATGGCCTCTCTTTCGAACACCGGACCCCTGGCACAGGCTTTTTGCCTTACGTCGTGCTTAAACTGCGCTTGCACGATAGATGCCCACCAAACGCCGAAAGGTTGTCGAAGAAGAACGCGCTGGAGGCGAGACAACCGAAGGACGTCTCTGTCGTTCGGATTCGGTCACTGGTTACAGGAAAAGGTTCATGAGTTAGAAGGTTTCGAACATTCAAATACGCTAAAGGATCACGTTTCGTTTGTTTTCGGTGCACAGCCGGCTGCATCAATGAAACACTTCAAAATGTTCTCGGACTTGGTGCCGTAAGTTTCTGTGAAATCTTTCATGTTTCTGATATGAAAATTACTACGAATTTAGTTTCATTCAGATGGAAAGCTTTAGAAGTTTTTTTCCACTCATATTAGGGTATTCGATATTGTGCCCGCAAAATCGAGGATTATTGAGGGTGTCGGGTTTATTCAGCTTCCTGCGTCATAGTATATTTATATTGAGACTAGTTTCCTTCACCTGACCGCCTGAAGCTTGCATTTCGATAGCTGGCATTTATTAGTTGTTTTTCTTTCATCAGGTAATCCGTCTTACAGCAGAACTTCTATATTGCCTTTTTTTTCAATATCAAATTTTGGAAAGTTTAAAATGGCGTCACCTGGAGGCGCTGCGAGCAGCAAAGGAAAAATTGGCGCCATTGGGAATGTTTAGGGTGCGCGCAGAGTATAGTGCATGTGACGTCACTGGTAGACATGGAACACTATAGCACTAACTGTTCATTGCATTTAATGAAAATATCATGTGGGTAAGACTGTGAAATGCTCTCATCAACCCACGACGAACACCTGGAGTTTGAAGACAATGCTGGCGGCGCACATGCGAGGTGTGTTCGTATTTGTTGCGAGAACACATATGCTCTCGCAACAAACCGTCCTCACGGAGGTGTGCTGACAGCTGTCAGCACACCCCCGTGAGGACGGTTTCCAAAAGCGTGCGCCACGCTGGAAAAGAAAATTATTGTATAACGTAATTACGCACAATATTGGTGTAATTAATGCAAAATTATGCATTTCGTGAAATAACGGTTCCATGATTTTCTTGTTTTACCACAAATATTTTCTGAACGCGCCTTGTATTATGTCATAATATCGAGATTCAAACACACAAAAGAAGAAAATAAATAATCAGCGTTGAATGTACTGCCCGATACTGTCGGCGCAAATGCGACATCGGCACTTATATATTGCATTTTGTTCCGAAAGAGTATTCGTGAGCACCAAATGTTACGGCTTAGATTATTTGTGTGATATGTAACTTTCAATGACGCTAGTAAGTTTTACGGCACCAATCCAGTTTTACGAGAGAGAGAGAGAGAGAGAAAAAAAAACTGGCGATAGTTTGAACGCCTTAACCTTGTTGCGCTGTGTACATTTAATATCGTCCAACAGAAACTTGATTGCTCACATCAATGTGCATTAGTCATTGTGAGTGAGAATAAAGGAGAGTAATATTTTCAGACACCTCTCATTTAATGTTCTGCAAGAGCCACATTTGTCTTAGTGAAACGCCCCAGTAAAATGCTCGAAAAACACGCCCCCCCCCCCCCCCCCCCCCCCGGCCTGTCCAACCAGTGTGTCGCACGTCTCCAACTTTGGAGGCGACATTTTGCGCCCTTTTCCATCTTAGTCTTGCTTCTCGACTTCTGCAGCTATGCAATAATTGCCAAGTAATATATAGAATAGTTGTGCCTTTATTTAACAGCTCTTTTGACCTGTATAAACAACTGGGCGCAAATCTCCAGTTGGTATGATCCAGCTGAACAGAATTGTGAAACAAGTTAGCGAATTTTAGTTAGTTAGGACGCTAATTGCTTCTTTATACTTATTGCCAGATGTCCGTAGGGTTAGCTAGAGTTTTATGTATGAATACCTAATTTAGATGCGGAGCATCTCTTGCTCGGGTCTATGTCCCGCGGCGTTGGCGTTGTAGTCGGCACTCGAACTACGCACGCGCAACTCTCCTCCTTCCCTCTCTCCAACAGCTGCGCGTTACTCTCTCCGCTCTCTCTCTCTACCAGCTGCGTGCACTGCGCGTGCGTTCGCTTCTCCTCACACCGCGCGCGCACGCGCAACTCTCCTCCTCTAGTCTACTCTCCTTCAAGTGTGAAAAAAATAAACGGCGAGCGGCGAGCGTTCCAAGTTTCTCTGCCGCGAGCCGCAACGAAGGCTCGCGTAGGGGGTAACGCTAGGGCAGTCGGTGGCGCCATCTCTCGACCTCAGCACGCAACTGACTCTTTCCTCGGAACCAACACGATGCTCCGCATCACCCCATGGTTCCCCTCGGGAAGATGGTGTAATTTTTTTTAGTGCATTTTTTGTTCTGAATATTTTCTGTCTTACAAAAGACAGTCTAAATATTCTCCTTCTAAAAGTGCTACAAAATTTTTTTTTTATTGTTAGTGATGAAAAACTGTTTGGTGACATACCTGGGAGAGTGCTCTCTAAGGTGTCAACCAAATAAACCGAACTTGACTAGTTTGGCTCAAAATATGCATCTGTTGCTTCCACTGCGTGCATTTATGTCACACCCTAGTCTGAACTCTTGACTTTATGAAATAAACATTACTTTGCTCACTAGATGCTCCGGTATCAGTTTGGTTTATTGCTGACCTTTTTTATTTCAAAAATACGCCTGCCACAAAAATTTGAAATGATTTGTAACGTTAGGCTGAGCGCACTGGAAAATCAAACATATATGTACGGTTGCCCGCTTTCCGTGATCATAGACCGCAACGTAGAACGTCCGATGCTAATTTATCTTCGTAAACATCGCTCTTGCTCTACGTACTACTGGAAGAGCAATTATTAACAAAGTCACGTAAAACACAAAGAGATCCTTAACACATTGTGTTTCCTCTTAAAGCTATAAATCACACTCCACCGTAGGCTGAGTCAAGGAGAATTGCAGAAACTGAATGTTCCCTGAACATCCGTGATTTGAGAGGAAATCTACAAGAGTGTTTTGAATGACTTTTTTGCGAGTTGACAGTCGATCACGCATTTGTACAAGTGTAAACAAAGAACATGAATGATTGTGAAGAATATATCCTTTCTTTTTTGCATTTTAGACAGATCGAATGACTTATGTTTTCAGTCTCTATTGTAACCATTTTAGTTAATATATGCCACTTTCATTATCACATAGATGTTGCGTAGAATTCTAGCCTTACTTCTAGTGAATAGATATTTATGTTCCTGTACTCACGCCTCAAGTTTTACTATTTCCCAAAAAAAACCGCGCTCACTCAAAATAGATTATTCAGTGTGGTTTTGGCTTTATTTCTTAATATGTTTCTCAATGTGAATGAAATTGTACAACGTTATATTGAATTTATTACACACAAGCATTATTTGGTCATTCTACATGTGCTATTTCAGACCTAGGTGGCTCATTTTAATTAACCGAGTTCCTACAAATCTACTTTCAAGCCTTCAGTCCTTTGCCATGAATGATATTGCTCAACCACACCTTTTGGTATTGTTAGGTTTATATTCGGCTGTAAGGAAAAATATACCTTGGCATACAATATGCAAAATAATCAATCTTCAAAACCATTGTGTTTAGCAATTGCAAGAAAGTATTAAAAATTGACATGTTGCATATCGTGGTAATGTATAAAATTAAGTTTTCTCATGCTCCGAAATAGTCAGAATGCGCTACAAGAGAAATGTTACTCACGCCTGCATTATTAATCAATGATCACGAAAATTATTGCCTCCTCCTTGACCTCTCATTCAAACATACAAAAAAGATTGAAATTTCATTTTAACTTTTAAAATAAATATCGTGCCCAGTCAGTTTTATATTTCCACCAAATATAAAAGAACAACGTCAGGTCCACCGAAACATATATCGTGATGCAAGAAGTTTTTCCACATTTTTAAAGATATATCGCATCTCAACAAGTGATTATGGCCTGCTGCAAGGCAACGTATTGTAAATCTAACCGGCACCTAATTCATCAAAACTACATTAAGAACATCTTGGTTATTAGAACACTCCAATTCGTTCTCTTTTTAATACTATCAGGAAAAACGTACCACGCGAAAGTGACAGTGACAATTGCAATTCTGTGTAGCACAATTTTTACAGTGGAGGCGGATGTTCTTTAGTGCCAAATAATGTTAGGTGCGCATCCGGGTTACATGAAAGCTCGTATCCAATATTATGACGTTGAACATGCACACACCCCTATTGCTTAAAATTCTAAGTCGTATATATAGCTGTAAGTGAACTTGACCGAATAATCCTACTTGGAAATGTCAATTGAGAAGAAACCATGATGAAATTTTACCCTCTGGCTTCGGTGTCAATTGCTTGTGCTCCTGGCATGTGGAGCTCCTGACTTTGTTTGTGTGTATTTTATTTTTAACGTTAAACATACATGCGCCATAAATTCGCCAATTTTGAAAAAAATGTAACTTCAATGATGTCGCATATATTTTTCAAAGTGTATACATCTGCAGGTCAGATTTATTCCATAAAAGCTTTAATTTTTCTATGTCCTGATAACATGTTTTTTATATCTATCATTTTTAAGGAACCTTGTTATTTGCAAATTCGCTTGGCCATCAAACAGGGCATTCTAGTTTAGATTAAAACTATGATTTGTTTAGATAAGTTATGTATATTATTACCTTTATGGTAGCATTTTAGTATTTCCTGAATAAAAATAACTTTAGACTGCCTATGAAAAAACACCTCAACAATCGCGCAACATTTTTTTTAATGGTTAAGAAACAAAGTCTTATTTATGACAGTTTATTTGTTTTTGGTTCTCACAAGGTTATATTGAAGATATATTAGAAAGTAACATACAGTAATTAATATATGTAAATACACATTGAATTTTATAATGCGAAAAAGTACATTTTATGCGACACGGATTGATTGATCTATTAGTAATTTATTAGCATACATTTTGAGATTATAAACACTTTAAGTGGATGCATTCTTCAGCATTCTTTTCAGGGTGAGTCTCAGAATATCAGCATGTAAAAACAGCACGATTGAATACAAATATTTGAACAGCTGCGTAGATTAAAGTTATTGTCTCTTATGATAACTGGTTAAGCTTTTAATCAAATATGTCTTTGCAGCTTCCTGCATGAATATTTCGCTCTTCGATGTGAATGGAATCGGCACTGTAAGTTGGTATAAATTACATGTTTTCTAGTTATATATTTACAACGGGTCCTCCACCTTCCAGACATTTTTCATCTTAGGCTTCATTTGTACAGTGCATGCTGGGTGCCTTTAACGTAAGCTGAGCTATAGCGAACACACTTTTTGCTCGCAAAATACAAAATGAGCGGACCCTGAACATTTTTTTTAATCAGAGCTTATTTTTATTTTTAATGAAAGTCTCTAAAGTTAGGAAGCAATTATTGTCGGCTTTTGTAAATTATATCCTAAGCATGTTGCACTGAAAACTGGTTGTCACATACTTTTTGTTTAGAGCGCAGCTCTTAGGCGCCCGTTTCCGCCTTGAGCGGCGTCGCCGTCGCCGTAACCGCGCGGTGCCTGATGGGTAAATTTCGCCGCTAAATTTAGCAAAAAATTTTCCCGCTAATTTTAGCGAAAAAATTTTCCCGCTAAACCTAGCGGAAAATTTTTCCCGCGAAATCTAGCGGAATATTTTCCCCGCTAAATCTGGCGGAAAGTTTTCCCCGCTAAATTTAGCGGAAAAACTTTCCCGCCAAATCTAGCGGAAAATTTTCCCCGCTAAATCTAACGAAATAATTTTCCCCGCTAAATATAGCAGAAAATTTTCCCCGCTAAATTTAGCAGAAAATTTTCCCCGCTAAATCTAGCGGAAAATTTTTCCCGCTAAATTTAGCGGAAATATTCCCCGCTAAATGTAGCGGAAAAATTTTCCCACTAAATCTAGCGGAAACTTTTCCCCTCTAAATTTAGCGGAAAATTTTCTCCACCCCCCCCCCCCCCCTCGAGGTCACGTGACCCCCAGGCCACGTGACCCCCCCCCCCCCCCCCGAGGTCACGTGACCTCCTTGGTCACCTGACCTCCCGAAGTCACGTGACCCCCCCCCCCTCCCGCCCGTGCCTTCCCCTCCTCCTCAAGAGCTGCGCTCTAATTCGGCGTTACAGGGAGTTGTAAATGGCTTTTATTTTTTAATTGAAAAATAAATCGTTAATATCTTTAGTACGTCACACATCATTTGACCTGCGATCGCACATTGTAAACAGTGCGTCCCCAACGCGTAAATTTTAAAAATTTCTAAAATGCTTAAACAACCCGTGTTTTTTTTACAAATCACAAGAAGAGTCTCAGTCAAGTGCGCGTCACAAAGAAACATTTGAACCCGTGAAAACAATTACCAGGAAAAATAACTTCGACTATAGAGGTTGAAAATACAGCTCGCAAGTGACGTTTGATCTGAACTCGAATATATGTGGAGCGATTTGCAAAGTAGATCGCTGCAGTTTATGAAGGGCAGTGGACAAATGAGAAGGCTGATAACATGTCTAGACATGAAAACGTTATTCACAATAAAACAGCGCAGGCGTTTTTTTGTTTCTCTACATCTAAGGTTATCAACAGTCTTGTCGTTCGCCCAGGAGCCCCCGAAAGCTGCAGCGATGGTTTTCCAAAGAGCTTTGCAGAAGAGTGGAAGCTCCAAGTTGCTTAGGGTGTGTAGAGTAAGTTACAGCTTAAGAAACAAAGGGCGTGGCTTCACGTTTCTTGCTTTATGATTTGTTCTTAGTCGTTCTTACCGGCTACAGCCTCAATTTCATTGGTTGGAAAGGAATAATAAGATGCACGGTACACGCCATGGCTTGCGTGTCATGCTGTAAATCACTATATAGCGTTAAAAACAAAATTACAGAGATTAGTTTCTTTTACTGCAAAAAATGAACTATGCATTACCGGACGCTTATTCACCACGCAAATGTAGCCCTTATCTGAATCGTAAATATAAGTGATTTTCTAAAACATATAACATGAAAATGTGGCCCGTGTCTGGTAACTATCACCATTCAGCTCCACGTATTCGAGAAATCTGTTGGTCGCCATTTTCCCATTGAAAGTTGAAAACAAAAATCGCTTACACATTTTAAATAAGATAAGGTTTAGCCCTGAAACATTAGAATCCGGTTTTGACCGCGAGGGCAACAGTTTGGGCGGGAAATACCTTCTCAGCGACGCCTAAAAACTTTTTTGCTGAGAAAACAACCCATTAAAGTTTTTGGAGGGACACCCTTTCAAAACGTGTTTTACATTTAACTGCAAGTTAAACAGTTTACATTTCTAACGTTTCCCTTTTGTGGAAACGTTATTAAATCATCGTCACAAACAACCGTACTTGGTTCGTTTCCAGTTGAGATCAAATGTTAAACTAATTTTACATCTGTTTTTATTGGTTCTTCAATTCTCTAATTACGTTATCAAACTCAGGATCGTTCACGGTTATCAATATTGCTACAATTTTATTGGCACTTAATATACAGGGCTTCGGGCACATGCGTGAAATGGCTACGTCCTGGGCGTGCACTGACACTGCGGATAGTATCAAAACCGCAAATGCAATGTCTCAAGAACAACTCTGCTAATTTATAATGAAGATACCTTAAATAACAATGAAGATACCTCAAATGTTCTTACGCTCATACTGCAAAATAATCTTTCGTTGTACGATTAATTTTATGTCGTTTTATTTTCATGCAGTGCATACGAACCGCCAATGATCTTTGTGCTGGTGGCAACGTAAGTAACATTTCTCTTTGTACCTAACATCTCCCGCTTACTTTCACAACATTTCAGTCAGTTTGGTTAGAATTCCAAGGCGAAAAACATGGACATGAACAGTAGACTGCGTCGAAATTTATATTTTTGAAACCTAGATTACTAAGGTTTAAAACAAAAAGACAATTTTTTACTACGGCCAAGTTTGACTATCTCCTGTTTTTTTAGCATCTTGATACCTCTATATTGTTAAGTGGTTGCAGCAAAAGCAATTGCCATTCATAACGGATGTACCTCTTTCTCCGCCTTTTTTGCTGAATGTGTTTTCAAGGTCATGAAGTGAGACGACGCTGGAAAAGCTAAAACTGGAATGAGTTATTTTTAAATTGAGGGAACGAAAGTGGCGAAGGCAAACTTCCACGAGCCTTTGCAAAACTTCAAACATTTTGAATGTGTCTCTATTTCTTGTTAAGTTGGGATTAGATCCTCCTAATAAAAAAGAGGGGCGCTCCTCGCGCATGTATTGTGCTATGCTAAGTTTTCTGTAATCTGTAGATAAAATTGGCATGCTGTATGGCCTAAAATTCACAATCATGGCTAGTAGGTTTGAAAACCAATGGCATCATCCTAACGCATGAATATTCATGATTTACGGACTGTAGGTGAAACGTCTGATGTCCCTACGAAAATTAATTCTTTGTTCATAAAACATGTAACAGTAAGAAAGCACAAAACGAACAGAAGGACGAAAACATACATGTACAAGCTTTGTAACATAAAAGCTTGTACATGTGTGTTTTTGTTCTTCTGTTCGTTTTGTGCTTTCTTACTGTTACATCTGTTCCAACACGCACGTCAAAATCTTCTTTATAAAACGTGTTTGCGATCTTTTAATCAGAAATTTATAGAACTCAGGCAGTAACAAACACACCACAATCTAGTACAGTTTCCGTACGCATGTCGGACTAACAATTAATCTGAGGTTAATCAAACCAATTATTCTAATTTATTTAAAGTAAAGGTGAGATACGTCTATCTAACCAGAGCTTGGTGATAGATGGGGTCAGACTAAGCATACGTTGATTTTACCTCGAGCTAACAAAGTTAAAAATGAGTGAGCCTAATTTATGGACGTTAGCTAGTACCTTAAACAGGATAGTTTTCATAAGCGTGGTGAATCCAATTTCACATATTGATCAGTTAGTAGCTAGTAATGGCCGTCGCACTTGTGAGAAAACTTTAGGAACCTAGTGGCAGAATTTTGACACCTGCTGTGATTCATATTTGCCAATATTAAAATAAGCATGTAGACAGACAAGATATCTTCAATAAAACTTTTGGTGGGTCTACTTGGTTCATATCATTTAAAAGGTTAAAAGCGCGAACTGAATCACGGACGAAACAAGAAACACGTACGACAAGGGCAGGGGCTACTTACAACTGATGTTATTGAAGAAAGATTCACTCAGACAAACTGTCGTTCACCATAATACTAACAATCCATAAACCGATAACATATTGGCAGTCCTATATGAAACCATTAAAAAAAAGTCTTTATCCACCAAAAAAAGACAAAGAACAAAAAATACGGCGCGCTTACAGATGTTTCACCCGCGTTCTTTATAAAGAAAGCTTCAAGGATTTCTTTCTCCGTCTTTTCATTCGCTCTTTTGAAAAACTTCGTCGAATCGAAAAACGATTCGTAACCACCCCCCCCCAAGAATTGTTACTTACAGCGAGCTTGTGTTCCCTCGCCTCACCGACATTAACACTGCAATGACTGGAAGAAATTCCGAAGGCCAGCTTTGCAGCAAATTCAGTGTACTTTGTAACATGTTTCTTGGAACACGGGACACGCTTTTGTTTTCTAGAAAAGGCCGTAGAGATCTTGGAAAGTACGTTAAAATGGCGAAAAAAAAAAACGAAGAGAGAACTCGATGAAGCTTTTTTTTATTTTATTAATAACGCGGGTGAAAAGTGTGTGAGCACGCCGTCTGTTTTTTGTTCAATAAGGAAATGTCCTTTTCAGATAGCTTTATACAAGAGTGCCGATAAGCTACCGGTTTAAGGCCTGCAATCGGTTTAGTAAACGACAGTCTAGCTGAGTGAATGTTTATTTAATAAAATCAACTGTAAGTAGCGCCTGTCCTTGTCGTACGTCTTTCTTGTTTCTTACGTGTTTCAGTTCTCGCTTTTTCCTTTTAAAATATATCTTAATTTCAAATGCAAGCTTGACTAACACAATTTACCTCAACTCACCAGGCCGTCACTTTCGCTGGAGTGCAGGAAATTATGACGGTATGTATGTCTACTTATGCCGTTGGAGTCAAAACGTCTGTAAATATTTGTGCAGTGAAACTTAGCATGTTATCAATACAGTTTTGTTTGAAGCTTGGCAGGTTTGTTTAAAAGTCTTGAAAGCTACGCTTATGCGGTTTGTACAAGTGATGTATACGACCAAGGGGACAAAGTATATGGGGCTAATCATACGGATCAGTCGTTTATTTAAGTCAAATTTGTCAATTAACTTTCAATTAGTGAAAATTGACCGATGGTTGCAACTAGAATCTTGCTGAGAGTTGTCTAAAACAACTAAATGAGTCATTTTTTTTAAGCCTTAGCGCGTGAGAAGCGTAATATCTCTGTAAAGTTGCCCCTCGTGCAGCAGGTACAAGGCTGGGGCTATAAGAGACAAAATAAGATATCGGGCGCCTTAAAAAAAACCGGTAGCCTTACTCTTGCAGCACAAGTGGTAATTTTAGCACACTACTGCGCTTCTCATGCGCCCAAAGTGTTCCTAAAAGTGACTGATTTAGTGGCTTTCGATGGCGCTCAGCATGTTTCTAGATGAAAACATCTCTCTATTTTCATTCTTTAAAAAGATATTTACAAAGTTTACTTAATTAATCGAGAGATCATTATAATTAGCCCCCTATGCTATGTCCACCTGACCGCATAACTCACCTGCATAAACCGCATAAGGGTAGCTATCACGGTTTTTTTAAACAAATATGCAATGCTTAACAAAAAGCACCTTGTATATCGATCAGCACGTGCCAGAAGAGCCTTTGACGCACAATACGCTTTTCGTTTACCATATTTCAAAAGTATTTCAGAAGATTCACATCGAATCACAAATGTTGGTGGCCATGCGAAAAACAATTTAGGTGAAATAAATGTTATACAATAGGCACCTGCTGTACACATTTCAAGCAGCGCACTTCACTCGCTGACTTGCAAAGGCATTTTTTTTTTTGCAGTGCATCGCTTTTGAATTGTCACATATTTAAATTCTGGTGTTACATTGAATATAACCTTTCCGTATATATTTGTCTTTTTTCTTTCATCTAGTGCATGCTTGGCAGCATCTCATTTCTGAGTATTGGGTCCGAACTGACGCTCATCCAGCCGATTGCCACCTTTCTACTCAACAGGGCAGGACTCAGTAAGAATGAACATGATGTCGTTTACTTTCGGCTTTATATTTACTAACATATCTGACTTTCGTTTTTTTTTTTTTTATTGACAGGCCCAACACTTTGTTTTTCATCAAGTTGTACTGTTGGAAAAGTTTATTGCACTCCCTCTACTCTTTGAATTTAGGATTTTTGGGCACTATTCTATCAGCTGAAAACTGAGCGCAATTTTCTTGTTTAACATTAAAAAAACGACTTTCTGCAAGAAATCATTGGTATATTTAAGTCCAAATATAATGTATTTTATGCTTCACGGTTCATTTTACAATTCCGTGCAATCTTACAAAAAAGAGAGTGAAGCTTCACTATAAAAGAAGTACGTGAGTGAACTTTTGTACTGAGCACGGAAACAGTCAATAAGGCTAACAATAAAAAGATCGCAATGAATGGCAAAGGTGGGCAAATAATTGCTGGTGTCAAAATTCGATGTAAAGAAAGACGACGGTCATGATTTTTCGCTTAATCACTGTCCCTGTGCATGAAGCATATTTTTATATGCAAACACTTTTCGAGCTTCGTCAATGTCAATAAACCTTCTATTGCTCGCTGGGGTTGGGTGCCTCCGTTGTGCGCAAGAAAGTAATCTCACAAACTTCCAAGTGTGTTATTTCGGGAGAAATACGAAACAAGAGAGTAAAATAACCTCATCGTGCAGTTTGCGGAAGGTAAACAATTCACTCATGTAATAAAAGACAGGGTTTCGTTAAACTTCTTGCAAAACACACGGTGAATGTAAATGTTGAGTACCACTTTATCTCGCTAAAAAACAAAGGACTCGCAATACGCATTAAATTAGATGGTACCGTAATTTTGTTTAGTAAATACTTAGCGCTTTTATGTAACAAAATACCTCAAACATTAGAAATTAGATATGAGGACAAAAAATTAATCTAATTATTTATTGCAATCATTAGATTAGATGGCGGTCTTTATACATAAATTTCCTGCCCACTTATGCAACGCAGGACGTAGCGAATCCAGGGACTCTTATTATCGCTCGGAAACCAAGACGGAGCGCAAGCTCGCCTGCTTCTTGCGCAGGGGTTGCGGTGACGTCAGAACGCCGAGTTCTGATTTGCCTCTCATTGGAAGGACAGCCGGTAGACGTGAATGCTAGCTGTCTTAAGGTCTATCAACTATCCTTCCGATCGGAGCAGACCAACTTGCGCTCCGATTGGAAGGATGGTTTGTAGACTATCCTTCCAAAAAATGAAAGCCGTTTACAACTTCCTGTAACGCCGAATGAGAGCGCAGCTCTTGAGGAGGAGGAGGGAAAGGTATTGAGGGGTATACCCCCCTCCCTCCTCCACACCTCCCCGTCCTGTCTGCTACTCCTCCCTCGGAGCGGCGTCGCCGTCGCCTCGTGAGGGTCACGTGACCTCACGGGGGTCACGTGACCCCTGTAAGCTACGTGACGATGACAATGACGTCATCACGATGAAGTCATCGTCAAGGTCATCGTGATGACGTCACCAGTGGTGTCACGTGTGACGTCACTGATGATGTCATCGTCACTGATGACGTCATCGGCATCGTCATCGTCACTGATGAAGTCACCAGTGACTTTACTTATGACGTCATCGGCATCGTCATCGCCACTGATGAAGTCACCAGTGACGTCACTTATGACGTCATCGACATCAGGATAGTCATTGTCATCGTCACTGATGACGTCATCAGTGACGTCACTGATGATGTCATCGTTATCGTCATCGTAACTGATGACGTCATCGGCATCTCCATCGTCACTGATGACGTCTCAGTGACGTCACTGATGAAGTCATTGGCATCGGCATCCTCATCGTCATCATCACTGATGATGTCATCAGTGACGTCACGTGTCCCAAATGCACCGCGCGGTTACGCCGACGGCGACGGCGACGCCGCTCAATCCGAAAACGGACGCCTAGGAGCTGCGCTCTAAAAGAGTGAACAATAACATAATAGGTCATACCACTTCAATTCTTAAACTTTAAGTGATTATATGTGGCTACGCTCATGTAAGCGATAAACATAGTACGAGTATCTTTAGCTTTAGCGGAAAATTGACGTCACGTGACCTCAGCACCAAGTAAAGTCCCGGCTACATTTAGCGTGGAATTGAATTGGTGTTTAGCCGGCGCACAGCGGCACACAAGAACCCGTCATGCTAGTACATGGACAATCACGTCTTCACCATAAGACACTTCAAGTGCATGACACGACTGCTGACGAGATCAGGGAGATTCTATTCAAGCACTGCTCTGCTTCGCGCCCAACTACACACACGCTCTCCGCCCGACCCAATATGGCGCCGCTGCGAAGAAGTGGCGACGTGGCGCAGGTCAACCCTGCAAGGCGGGGCTGGCATCAAGTCACCCTAGGCAGCTTTGAACATCGCTCGTTTTGTTGGCATTTCGAAGCGGGCAGCGCAAATGGGCATCTCCCACTTCATGACGTCATGTACTCAAAAGAGGTCATACGCTGCCAGTTAGTAACAATGTATAGACTCCAGACCTTTCATATCGGTATGAATAGCTTCAATGTTCATTCTGCAGTCGATTGTCGTCCTTGTTGCTCGAACCGAAATTATTTATGAACATCACATCATGGCTAGACATCATGTTAGGTTTTTCCCGTGCGCTCCAGTGATACGCTGGATGCAATGTTGTTTCGTCTCCTTAAATTATAACAAACAAACAAAGTTCTAACTGTAAAAAGCAAATGTATATGTATATTATATATATATATATATATAGTACTCGTCTTAATGAAATAAAAATAAATCTAAATTGATTTTAGCTTAATTGTGTGACAAAGCAACAACCAAAAAGACTGATAAGAAAAAGCAAGCAGCGCAACACAGTACTCAGCCCCAGCAAATGATCGCAAGTTTAACTTGTGTTTCTCTTAGAATTAAATAATAATCATCAAAACTGCTAGTGTGGTGGATTCTGTTTTTCTGGAGCATGCATTTATGAGGATATTTTGGTATTCATCAAACACCTGTCTAAGGAAAATCCGAAAACGCAGCATAACAAAGCAAAAGAAACGACAGGAATAGTGCAACCTTTAAAACTCTACTTCGTAAGTGCACGAAATGGGAGAACACTGCAAAATACGCATGGATATTAGTTTTATGGAGCCACCTGAAGACCCTACAGCAGGGTTTAAAGACAGAAATGCAACGTGTCAGCGTTTTGCTTGGAGATCGTGTTCAATCATTGAAACACCACAGCACTCAATCCGTGCCCTGAACTTGATTGAGGAAGGTGACGTAAAGGACCCAGCTCGCAGGCGGTGTGTTAGGTAAACACCGATCAAACCTGGTCGAAGAGTTTTTTTTATTTAGCTTGTGGAAGTAATAGAGGACGCTACGAGTGTATCGGCCTGGAACGAAGCCGCTCTTTGGTGTGCGTCTTCGGTGATACATATGCACATATAGTACCCGTTTTTGTAATAGAAATATTCAATGAAGATTTATTGAACGTCTGCACGAAAGAAAAAAAAATAAACGAATAGAGATTTTATTGAAAAAGAGTGAAATCAGAGCGAACAAGTTGTCGCCAGCTTTTCTGTTCTCTAAAGATATTGCCATCAAAGTTACTAGCGAAATGAAATCTGCTTATCTACGCCGCAGACTCCTTCACCTTATCTTTCAGCATTACATGCCTCTTCGTGAATTGCTGTTTCCCCCCACTTTAACCACTCCTCTAAGTTGGCCGTTTATTTCTACTGTTGACCATCAATGATTGGGATATACTTCCAAACGACAATGTTACCACAACTGACGCACATAAATTCGCTGCCTCTGTAACCATTTTCATCTTTGCTAATCCGACTAATTCGTTTTCGCACTGCTTTAAAATTGCGGGCAAAATGTTCGGTTGAAAAATTGAAAACAAATGTGTCGCTCTTTTGTGTAATGCCCGTAAGGGCCTTCAAGGAAAATAAATGATGGTGATGAAGCCTAGACGGTAAGAATGTATGTTCTTGAGTAACTCACCTGAACGAAACCCTAAAAGCGCGGATGTCCTGTTTCCGGTAAATATGTCACGCAGTGTACTTGCAACTAGAGCAGGTTCATAAAATGTGAGCCAACAAATTACAAGTATTATGCACCCCTAATGCACACCATGAGTGCACAACGTGATATGAAATCGCATAATACTATTGGGTACTATTTATGCAATCTCAGCTGGATCTGAGATCACGAGATTTGTGAAATGGAGGAGCAAATAGAACGCGCCGTGAATATTTTTAGCAGAAAATAGCAGAAAATAAGGGGTAACTTGACATAAAATGTTAGGGTCAAAATATAAAAACTCTCAAATAATACGTCCAAAAAACCAAGTGCGCTTCAGAACCAGCGTATACGACCGTGTCAAATCGTCTGCTCCCGGAACCTCCCCTATTGACCAAGCACACAGGCACATGCGTCACGGGTTTGCTTTGAGTAGTCCGAAAATCCAACTTCCCTCTCCCCATCCCTTCCGCTAACGCTCCAGCGCCAAGAGCAGACAAAAAGAAACCCAAGAAAACCTTTCAAACTCCGCGATCTAAAAAAAAAAATATATATATACGAAGAAACATAACATTGGTTACTGCTCCGCCTAGCGCCAGTAATGACTGGTTCTCCTTCGGAGAGTGGCATGTTCCGGAACCCTTTGATTCTTGCGACGTTGCAGCGCCAACTTGGGGAAAAAGCGAACTTCGAATCGGTCAAAACCTACCACTTGATTCACTTTGTTATATTTCGCTTCCTATTTGTATAAAATTTGGCTAATCCCTTCCAGGCTGTCTTACCGATATCCTTTTCCGTGGGTGCACTGCACTGAACAACACCGTCGGAGGCACGGGAGGATCGGTTGGAGCGTCTACCGGAGGATGCTCTTTCGACATGTCGACGTCACTCGCCAACGTCCTGAGATGCACCAACGTATCTCTCGGGAGCGACACTCTGTGCACGGGTCAGGTCACTCTGACCCTGCCCGGTTTTCTGTACGTCTCACAGGTAAGAACAGAATGCTATCTTTTTAAAACCGACATTTTTAGTTTGAAGGAATGTAAAACACAAAGAACGATAAGTAAATGACAAAAACAATCTGCTTGCATTTTTTTTTGTCTTTATCGTTTGCTCTATTTATTACATTTGAAAGCCTTAACTATCTTAATGCAAAGTTTTAAGTCACCGAAACTACTATATTTTCGCCTTTATGCTAAACATTGTATTCGTAATTTTTAGCAAAGCAATTTTTTCTTTAGTTTGTCTATCGGGTAAGTAGGACTGTGAAATATTTTCTAGTAAACTTTTAATATATGCTAGTTAAGCATGCATTAAAAGTTTATACTCTCAGAGAGGCAATTCATTTTACAAACCCTAAAGGTTCTAAGTTACATTTAGAGTAAGTTGTAAGCTAAGAGAAACAATGCTCTCTGAATCACTTCTGGCTTTGTAGATACTAAACTATTTAAGGATATTAAAATTACAAGTATTACTGCCACCGCAGATTGCACAATTCATATTGGAACTACATCTCTAGAAGCAGCCATAGTTGTACCGATTAATTAATAATACACTCTCATTCACATTTGCTTGATATATGCTGTTTTTAAATTTGTCTTTATTGCTAGATTCTGGTGACTATGGTTCTGGCATATGTTGCAAAATCACTTTATAGTTTTATTGATCGGCGTTATGTTGGTTAAAAGCTCAAATGTACCTTTTAAAATTATATTTACAGTGCGTTATAAGCAAGTATCGTTGAAACAGAAATTGATCGTTTTGAATACATCAAGGTCATCTTAATGGCTTAAACGTTTATTTAAAATGAGAGGTTTCTGAACAAAATTAGTTAAAAGTTGATTCTGACACGTTTGGGCCTACTGAATTCAAATATCACAGCACTTTAACCCAAAACAATCACTAAACGCAACAAAAAAAAAAAAAACATAAAAGAAAACAGCAGCGATCGTAGCAGCGGTATGCCATTGGCTAGTCACGCATAACGCGCACCTGCGTCATCAAAGCATCATCTCGAATTTCGCTTGCTCCGTCGCTCGCGGAAGTAGTCGGGCGCCGATGCTTCTTCTCTTGTGAATCGGGTTCGGCGTTTGATTTTTTGAGACCTTTCAGTGAATTGTAAGAGGCCATACGTTCAGTGGATTCTCGAGGTGAAACATTACACGTTCCAGCCATTGGCAAAGCAGAAAATTGACACCCCGCAGCAATGCGGGAGACAAGAGGAGTCACTTGCACCCAAGGGTACACCGTCAAGAGATAGCCGGCTTCATACTTGTTGGGACGTACTGAGAGCTACTTATTGTAACATAAAAGTTTGAAAATTAACAGAGCGCCGTTGACGGGACGTGTCAGGCCGAGTTAGCGTGAATCTCCCCGAAACGGTCGTCAGACGACAGGAATTCGACACACTTCGGTCTTGGTGCTTGGCAACTGCTGGACACGTAAACCTGCAGGCTGCATTGTTCACCAAGGTTGAAGTGGTTTGAAGGAATAGTTATACCGTCTCTGGAAGTGGGTTAAAGAGTCACTCCTCGACATACCTAAAACACCGTGGAAGCACAGGAGGAAGGAAATAGAAGACAGGAAAGAGCGCTGCTCTTTCCTCCTGTGCTTGTGCGGTGTTTTAGGTATGTCTTCAAAGTACCAGCTAGCTCAACTTTCTACGTTACTACAGCCCCTCCTCGGGCGACGGGAGAGCTTCCCCTGAGATGAGGCAGGGCAGCCATCCTGCCACCGCAAAGTACTTGTGTGCAAATTGGACCCACCAGCAACTTAGACTGTGCAAGTAACTCCGCAGAATGTTCACGTTTGGCAGCGATAATAAAAGAAAAAGAATGCATAGGATATGAGGTCCGTCCTTTTGATAGTGGTACCCTCTGCTGCGTTTTATTTTCGCCATCAATTATTACGCAATTACAGCTTTAGAAAAAACTTGAATGTGTGCCAGGTAGCCTTCAATTAGATGTCGAATTCGTGAAAGTTTCCTGGGCCTCTACATTCACATAGTTGTCTCAAGAATCGTTGGCTGCATTAGACCGACGCAGTGCATAGTCGTGTCTGATCGAGTTTTTACGACAAATACCACCATTCCTCGACACACTAAATGATCCCAAAGCTAGTACTTTTGCAGCAAAATTACAGGAACAGGGCAATATTAAATATCTCACGCGAAACTTGTATAACTCTGGACGAATTGGATACAAAAAGCACTGTGTACCTTGTAAAACAAAAATCCTGATTCACAACAGAATACATATTTTGTATATTCAAAAACGCCCCTGAAAAGAATGGGTACTTATAAACAAAGATAGCAAATTATAAGATTAAAAAAGAATCGATGGGCCATCAAAAAGTATCAGCAACTGCAAAAAAAAATTACACCATCTTCCCGAGGGGAACCATGGGGTGTTGCGGAGCATCGTGTTGGTTCCGAGGAAAGAGTCAGTTGCGTGCTGACATCGAGAGATGGCGCCACCGACTGCCCTAGCGTTACCCCCTACGCGAGCCTTCGTCGCGGCTCGCGGCAGAGAAACTTGGAACGCTCGCCGCTCGCCGTTTATTTTTTTTTTTTTTCACACTTGAAGGAGAGGAGACTAGAGGAGGAGAGTTGCGCGTACGCGCGCGGTCTGAGGAGAAGCGAACGCACGCGCAGTGCACGCAGCTGGTAGAGAGAGAGAGCGGAGAGAGTAACGCGCAGCTGTTGGAGAGAGGGAAGGAGGAGAGTTGCGCGTGCGTAGTTCGAGTGCCGACTACAACGCCGACGCCGCGGGACATAGACCCGAGCAAGAGATGCTCCGCATCTAAAAAAGTCCTTACTAATGCAAGTCACACCATGAAAGTGGCATGATCAATTGCGTGCACAGTTATTAAAAACATAAGCCCTCCAGTCCCAACTAACTGGGCAGCGGTATAGTCTAAAAAAACAAATACAATCTCAAGTCGCGAAGTTGGGTCACTTGAACGATATAAAAAGAAACAAAACAGAAAACGCTAATATCAGGTGGCTAACACAGAAGAGCCAGTGAAAGCCCGCTAATTGGCTAAATGGTTCCGGCTTTTACAGTATACTCCACACGACTAACAACGTTAGAGTGTTTCCTAGAACAGTCGACCTGTAAATACTACCTGGTTTTGTCTTGTCTGTGCGTGCCTTTGGAAGAGCTTAGGCGCCTTCTTACATTCGAAGCTGATCGGAAGAGTGTCGGATTCAGACCTGCCCTTCTTCATACCCAAACTCATACGTACATACGTTGTTTTCGTATGAGCCGGGCGAAACACGTTCCGAGAAAACAAAGCAAAAAAACAGTGTACTCGCTGGGACCAAACTCGACTATTTGGATATCGGGAGCCAATTCATTTGACATTTCAGTGTCAACGTAGAAAGGGCGGTCAGCAGGGAGGAGCAACTGCGACGAACAATGTTCGTGGACGACGACGGCAACACAGGAGTGCGGCATCGTGCAACGCGGCGAGTCAGTTGCTTCGGTGCCACGATAATTACGAAACCCATGAACAAACAAGAACACACTGAACACGTCGGGCGTTTGTGTCAGTAGCACGACAGGTCAACGGATAAAAGTAAGTGCTATGGAGCGGCAGAACGACGACGGCTCTGAAAGTCAGCATGAGTAGCCTACGAGGGAAGCGTGGCCAGTCACGGCGGGTCCCTCAGCCGGTCTTTTCGTGACATCGGCTGAAGCTTCCTCCTCTCTCCTCTTTCTCTTTGCATCGGAGGGACGAGGCTTCAGCACTACTTCGAAAGCGCTTTTCCGGTTAATCCGCGCATCCAATTACCAAATGAATATAATGTTTGTGATGCCCGGGGCTTCTTAGCAAGGCTCGGGTGTGTGTGTGTGCGTGTTTTATATCTAGAAGCGCGTCAGCTTGCGCCGAATTAGACATTTTAGTGCGTAAATATGCCATGTATTTCTACATGTTTCAGTGCGTCAATACTGTACTTACCGCCTGCACTCCCGGATCAGCTGCTACGGTAAGATTTGAGACTTAGGCATTACCCTTTTGACATAAAACGCTTCTCCTTTTAAAATTTCTTCAATGCATATTTTTTTTCTCTTTCACAATCTATAGCCAAGCATGGTCCAGAGCAACCTCGCCACTCTTTTGGTAAGCAATAACAGCGTAGTTATTAAAACGTTATTACCAAACATACATCTGAAAGTATTTGTATTTAAAGATAAACGCGTATGAGGAGTATGCTTAAAGTATATCGACATGATAAGTAGAGGCAAACCGTTTCCTATTTGGCAGAATAAAACAGAATATTCAATACACATTATTCGGTCAAGTATCATCAAGGTGGTTTCTGTTCAGGCTAATAGCCTAACACATTGTCAAATTTTATTTAATTATTTATTATTTATGTTTAATATACTGCCGGCCATTATTTTAGAGACCAAGCCATGCTAAAGGCGAATCAATGCAAAAAAAAAAAAAATCAGCGAAGCAAATAAGTAACCAAAACGTTCAGTAACACAAGTAAGCAGTTTAGTCCTTGGAGTCGATTCTAACGAATAAAAGTTAATCGATTGTACTAAAAATGTAGCAAAAGAGGTAAAATCCGTCACATAGCGGGCAACTCCTTCCACTCGCCAACAGTGCGTGGAAAAGAAGAATATTTTAAAATGTATTTCCTTCAACAAAACTCACAAATCAGTTTTTTATGGTTTTGTATTGTCCTCGGCTCACGTTATACTGAAGATAGTCATCAAACTTCAAGCACATTTTGTTATGTATTGGGCTATATAAAACTTTAAGCGCTTTACTTTCATTTGACATGACACCTCAGGCAGTCTAGATGCAGCATACTATGGTGAAGCATGCGATTCTTTGCCATACGTGTTATAAATGAACCTAAGTGATTTTTCTTGAACCCTCTCCAACTGGTCTATATACAATTGTGATTGAGGGTCCCATTAGTTGTGAGCATATTTTAGTAAGGAACGAATTAACAATGTACACGCCGTTACGTTCGCTTAAGAAGTGCAGTGTATCACATTCCTCGCAGCGACCAGAGCTTTCTAGACGCCTTGAGGTAATTGTAACGTCCAGCTTGAGGTAATTTTAACACCTAGACACTTGTATTCATTGACTACTGCTAAAACATGAGAGTTGATAGCGTAGGGTAAAAAATAAGGCTGGGCATCGATTCAAAATTTTAACCCGAGTAATCGACACCCTTTAATCTATTAATTAATCGGTTTCGTTCATTAGCATACAGAATAGTTCTTTTAAAAAAAGCGGCGCATAAAGCGGCGCATAAAGCGGCGCAATATACAATTTCGGTTTTTAAATCAACCTAGTTGAAAACAGTTAAAAGACACTCACACTCACAAATTATTACTTCACTCGAAAGGCAAATATATTCGTTGATATTTTCTGGCAATACCGAACTCCTTTGATTGTTCACAATAGTCTCTGCTGCTCTAAACAAACACAAGCACAGTGTTGAAGTGCTCGCGACACGTATAACCTTCTCCCCTTTTTCATTTGCAGATCTCGCCCCTACCGTTTACTTTAGGTCAATATTTTACCTAATATTTGCCTTCGTTTAGCTATACTCGTCCGCGCCTGCGTAGTGAAAGTGTTGCATTTTGACGTTTTTTTTTGTTTCTTCAAATTTAACAGTTTCATAGGTTAAACATAATCGCGATTAAATCATTGATCGAATAATCGGTAGGTTAGTTGGATTCCCAGCAATGCAAATATGCGGTACCTTCCTTAGCGTTTTTGTCGTTTGCACTAATCTCTTAAAGGGATGGTGTACCGAAATTTGAATTTTAGAAAAACAATGCAGGAGATGTAGGCGGGACGCTTCAATCACTACAACACCACTCGTAAGGCAATATCTCGAATGTACGGCCGTATTTTGAGAAAAAGAGGTCGAGATTGAACAAGGCCGACGAGGCGCGTGACGTCAAGATATCTCGTTTCCTCATCTCTTCGCTTCGTTCCCTCAAGGCGGCGAGGCGGAGAAGACACGAGGCCGTTCCCTCTCCTTTTCGGAGAAACATGACATCAACAAACCTGTCAAATGCGCCTCCTTTTCTTGAAAAATACGGTCGTCCGTTTGAGATATCGCTGTATGAGTGATGTTTTGGTGTTTGTAGCATCCCGTTGCACGCTTTTGCCGCGTGTTTTGTGGAATCCATATTTCGGTTCAGCATTCCTTTAACATTCAGGTCCATTAGCCACTTTTGACACCACTAAAATATGATTTGAAGACTATCCTATAAACATTTTTGACAAAAAACGCAAGCTGCTTTGAAAAAACGGCATACAGCCATCTGCGAAAAATCTACAGTGTATCGAAGGCGTATCTATCATCAGATCATTATTAAAGACTAAAAAAAGCAATCGTCCGAGTACCGAGAGCTGGGATACTCCAGATAGAACGGGTAATTCATAGAATTGTGCTTTGCCCACACATAGGAACTGTTTACGTTTGGCAAGAAAAGAGTCTAACCATTTCAGAAAGCAATTCTCATTTAGTACCTGCTTCATCTCATGCAATAACTTGCGATGGAAACCCCCGTCCAACACCTTTACAAAAGATAACAAAACATCAATCGACCTAATCATCATTATCAACTATTGCAGCAAAATTATGAACCGCGTGGAGAAGAGCCAATGTCGAGTACCCTCTACAAAACCCGTGCTGCTCATCTATAAGAAACGCTGTAGATTATACAGGGTGATTCAAGGGGCGGCCAGGCTCTTCAAATCGACCGCAAAATTCGGTTTCTTAACCTATCGCGCTACGACTTTGCGCAGCGTTGCCCACAGATGGTGCATTTTTTTTTGTAAAATTTGCAAAGAGCGAACTTACCTGAGGAAAACGTACAGAAAGAAAAAGGCTTAACTCCTATGGAAACGCAGCGACGCCACCGGTCTTCAAACAACATGGCACCGTTTCGCACGGGAGACAAGAGATGGTGCAAGCGGTCGCGACGCCAACTGCCGCCAACGAACGAGCATACGACGCCGAGAGCCGGCGTCTTTTCTTTAGCAGACGATCTTTTCGAATCAAAAGTGGCGCGAGCTTTTTTCATATCAGTTGCTGTTTTTGTTTCTGCGACTGTCGCCCCCTGCGGAACACGCGCCGCTTTTGAGTCGAAAAGATCGTCTGCTAAAGAAAAGACGCCGGCTCTCGGCGCCGTATGCTCGTTCGTTGGCGGCGTTCGTTGCGCCATCTCTTGTCTCCCGTGCGAAACGGCGCCGTGTTGTTTGAAGACCGGTGGCGTCGCTGCGTTTCCGTAGGAGCTAAGTTTTTTTCTTTCTTTACTTTTTTCCTCCGGTAAGTTCGCTCTTTGCAAATTTTACAAAACAAATGCACCATCTGTGGGCAACGCTGCACAAAGTCGTAGCGCGATAGGTTAAGAAACCGAATTTCGCGGTCGATTTAAAGAGCCTGGCCGCCCCTTGAATCACCCTGTAGAAAAGTTATGATGTGCTTAAAAATGAAATATTCAAAAACCCTACCGCATGTACTAAACAACGACACTGGTCTACAATTTCAAACAAACTGTTTTTCTCCACGCTTATATATAAACACTACTTTGGTGACTTTCAAATCTAAATGCAGCTGATCCATTTTTAAACTGCAGGAGTAAATCTCTTAAAGGTACCGGGACACCGTTCGGCATATCTGTTTAAAAAAGGTGTTAGAAATTTTGTCCTGGTCACACAACTTTCTAATGTCTTCGTAGAAAGCTGCAAGGATCCCTTCTGTAGAGAATACTATGACACTGGTCCCACGATAGTCATAACTGAAACATGGCAAGACAAAGTTACCAATAGTACAAACAGAACAAAAGGTCTCTATTCACTGCTCATCGTCAAGAGTCTGCCCGTTAAAACTTAGCTTCCTAATTGTTAATTTTGTTTTATGAAATGCGCCTCAAAACATGTTTTGATATTCTTTGAGGAAGTTGTGCATTTTGATATTGAAGTAAGAATATTTAAAAATTCGCACTAGGGCGCGTAAATGACTTCGAAGGGAAGGAACCGAATATTTCAACTTGATTGAATCTTTCTACTCTGATTATTTAACGCTTTAGATGTTAAACTTCACGTGTTACCTACGCACTGTTTCTTTCTTTTGACTCATATATCAGGGGCGAACTTTTCGATATATCTAGGAATTACTTGTTTGAAAAAATTCATCACTTATCTACCAAATTCCCGTTCATCTCTAAAATCCCCAAAAACTCTATCGAGGGCCAGTTCCAAGAAATCAGTAATATCGATTTCATTTGCTCGAGAAAAATCACGATAGCGTTCCTCTTCGGTTTCTACGTACACATACCGCGGAACGGAGAGGTCGCTGACAACCTGTGCATTGTTAGATATGCCTTTGGCGATTGGTTCATCAAGTACACTTTTGGTTACGATCTCAAATAGGTATAGTAGATCAAGCATTGACTGGCTACCATTTGACATGCGCGTGGGACTTTCGACTACTTGACTTAAATTGTTGCTAAAAGCAATATAAAAATGAGGCGCTGAATGTTTGCCCCTTTCTTTGAGTATCACGTTTTCCCAGTCGATATCTGGTAAATTAAAATCACCAGCTAGTATTATATGGGAACATCCCTTAGTTTTAGTTTGAGGAATCTCGAATAGACTGTGAAGAACGTCGATATTAGCTTGGGGACTTATGTATATTACTCTAACAAGCATTGACTGGAAACCAAAGTTTATGGAAGCCCAAACCATTTTGCAAACATAGTCATAGTCAATGAACCTGCATGAAAGGGTGTCCCTAACCAGAAGAGCAACCCCACCTCCAATCTCAACTCGATCGCATCAACACACGTGAAAAGCACCGGGGAAAACATCACTATCAGATATTTGCAACCAAGGTTTAGTTATTATAGCAATATCATGATTGAACATAAATCGGGCACTTTCTAGCTCAACCGCTTGTTGGCGCTACTTCGAGGATTTGGGTTTAGCAATCTAAAGTGTCTCATAATTTTTGAATAGACTTCACGACACTACATTTATCTTCAAGCCTACGTTGACCAAGGAATGGCCGAAGAAGGCAACCCGCCGGCCACAAGCTAGGACACGCAATCTTCTTTCAGTAATCTTCATGAAAAGACATATGTATCCAATTGTATGTATCGTACTTAGATAGAACTTCGTACAAGAAACATCAGGATACCCTAGCGCGCTGGACACACTTCCCGTGAGTTCATCGCACGAGATATCAAAGCCGGGATAGAAATTAGGCGTTTTTCCTCGTAGGCTTAGTCACGACAAGCAGTTTACTGCCCTTGCACAAGCCAACTGAAGCCTTCACACGTCTACGTGGCAGGACTTGCTGAAAGCCGCGCGCATGTACAACCATCTTGGGGGGATAGGCACCCGTGTAGACTTGGTGGTCCACTGGCAGAAAGTTGCCCTCGTCGAGTTCAGAAAGGCCATGTCGAACTTCGGGCTGGTTCCTTCGCCGCTCGTCGTTCAGAGGAAGTCTCGCCACCCACGAGTATTACACTCGCTAGCGCGGCTCTCCACTAGGTGGGCGTTCGGAGGCTTTGCGGTTAGTAGGATCTCCTCCCGGTGGGCGCTTAGAGGCCTTTGAGAAAGTAGGCCCGCTTCTGATTGACGACATCATGGTTGCATTGGGCTGTAATACCTCAGAGGCAGTTGGCGTTGGTACATCCTGTCGCTCACGGCCAGACTCATCAGCAGCAAGGCATCTCCAAAGAAGATCGTTGTTTATTGCTCGGTACGTTCGTAAAAATTCGTTGTCACCCCGCAAGAACCCCACTTGCTCGGACAGTCCGTTGATTTCGCGGCAAAGATACCGTACCAGATCATAAAGATCGTGTTACTTCAGCAATGATTGTCCCTTTGGTCAACCTTGGCCAACGAAGCAGAAGACTCAGTTCTCATGATTGACGTCTCTAGGCTCTGGCATTTAATGAACATATTGCTCTTAGACAGGCTAGCACCATTCACCATAAGTAGGTCGAATTCAGCATCAAGAACGTTGACGCATTAACAGTGGAAGCTGCGAGGGCACTCGCCAGAGCAAACAACCAAAATCTAAGAAAATATCAGAGCATCGCATATACCACATGCGTCCTTTATTCCTGAGGGCCAACGTCAGAATCCTTGTGGCAGCTGAGGAGCGATGACCGGCTCGCCGACAACCATTCAGTTGGCAGGTTTTTAGGGCTGCAAGTTGATTTCGAAGACAAAAAGCAAGAGCGATCGGAACGAACATCTGCGTTCAGTGACTTCTTCTTCCTCGGTAAAAGGCAGGTAAAGATTGCCGTTTTTTTTGTGCTTGGGCTCAGTAGGGGGCAGTTATAATAGGTCCGTATCTGCCACATAACGAAGAAAAACAGGAATTTTCTAAACAAAATGCTTCCTTCAACAGCAGCCTCAAATAAACACCAATCATTCTCAGATCTTCCATTGTTCTTAACGACCGTAAAAAATAAAGACGAAGTCTCATTGTTATAAATGTCGACACTTAAATCTTCTGTGTTATAAAGCGTGCTGCACAAGATATAAATTATTGAATCTTGATAACTTCGCGGAGTTTTAGTGTATATTCTGTTCAGCGACCCGAGTATCAAAAACACGAGACACTATATATAGTAAGAAAGAGCACAACATTAAAGGTTTTGTTCATAATCATAAAAACAAATTAAGAGAAGTAAAACTAAGTAACGTTCATGACGTGCTAACTCAAATATTCAATTGCAAAAGAGAGACATAACGAAAAATTTCACCTGCATCCTAGACAAAACTCAACATAAAGCGACGTAGCAAGGTTGCCTGGCTATTATGAGGTGCCGGGAAGCTGGCATAGCATAAAATGAATTGATATATGCTAGCCATGTTTGACGTCTTTTGAAATAGTAAAGCGATCAATATTACCTTAAAACATTTTGATTGGGGTTTGTGCATTTCAAAATAAAATACAGGATATGAATATACGGGAAAATTTAAGTGAACATCATTTTTCGTTGTCTTTTTCATAGAAGTTTTATTACAAATTATTTGGGTACCACAAAGGCAAATGAATGGCTTAATCTTAAAATTGATTTTTTTTTCTACTTTAATTAGGGATTATTCTACTAAGGAGTGTTATTTCAACAAATGATGTGTTCCTTTTATTCCTGCAGTGCTTGCTTCAAGCGCTCACCGATTCAAGCATAGGCGGCATTGATAACCAGCTAATGTGCACTTTGGTTATTTACCTTACCACCATCCTCCGAAGAATGGGCGTCCAGTTCGTTCCACTTGTTGCCTTCATCAGACGGACTATCGGAATAATGTGTAATATATTTTGAATTATATCGTGGGACTATTTATTATCCACATCGTTTTCCACCTCCATACACTTAAAAAGTGCTCATAACGAGTTTAGCTGCTCAACCAATAATTGAATTTTCTCAAAAACATTTAAAAACTTTTGTGCAAAATATGGCAGAAAATGTTAACTTATTTTTGTAAGACAAAACCTATATGAGCTTACATTAAGACAAAAAAAAAAACAGACCTTCCGCAGTTATATCAAGAAATGTCGTTTTTTTTTCTTTTTTATAACAGTGCATGCGCACATATAATTTACAAATTTTGCTCTAAGGAAGAATGGATGAGTGTATTGAAAGCTGCAAATTTGTGCCCCAAAAATTATCTGAGAATGTTTGCGCAAAGAAACTAGTAGAACAGCTTTTGTAAATATAACACACATAGCACCATAAAAAAGAAAATTTTGCAGTGAGCTTTACGTTTGAGGTGCTATGTTAAATTAAATTCATTATAGGGAATTGGTGAGGGTCTTGGTGTGTCACGCGATGTTTATTTTACCACTAAAGTTAGCGGGGAAACAGAATGGTTTATAGGTCACACGACGTCGTGTCACGTGACGTCGATTTCCCCCGCTAAATTTAAGAGGGGAACAGCATTGTTGCTTAGGTCACAAGACGTGAATTTTGCCGCTAAATTTAGTGGGTAACAGAATTGGTGTAGAGGTCACTTAACGTGAATTTCTCGCTAAATTTAGCGGGGAAACTGAATTAATGTTTTGTCCCCAACATGTAAAGTTTCAAGCTAAATTTAACGGGAAAGCTGAACTGACGTATAGGTCACGTGCAGTCAATTCCCCCAAGATGTGCAGGTCACGCGACGTCAGTTGACCCTACGTATTGCCACTTTTCCCGTTAGATTTAGCGGAAAATGCATGAACGGAGGCACGGGCGGACGAAAGGACGCACAAAATGTTTGGGATTGGGGGTAGCGTTAAACGCATTTTATGCTTCAATATTTTTTTTTCACTAAATACAGGAGCAGCAAGTCTGCATAAAATACTAGAGTGGCGATAACTGGTTTCAAATAAAAATATAGTATGATGGGTTAAGGCAGCGCATATTTTAGGCCTCGTTATCTTGTAATGTGTTGGTTCACGTTTTATGTTACACTCTAAACAAGGGTGTAGTTTTACACCCTTTGCCACACATACTACACCTCAAAGCTTCAGTTCGACGAACAGCGCCCTGATGGCAAACTGACGGCCCAAAATTTTGCGAGGGGCCTAATAACGGTACGATATAGCTTATTAAACAGCTAAAGTACGTAGCAAAGACTGAAACAAAAACAAAAAAAAAGAACTGAGGTTTTGCATTCGAGGCAAGAAAAAACCCGATTATTATTATATATTTTTTTAGGTACTAACAGGTACATCAGCTTCTTTATTAAGTTGTACAATTCGGTTATCAATCCGCTCTTGAAAGTTGGTACCGCGCCGGTTCAACGTCTGTGCGCTGCACGTCAAAATGAAGTTTTGAGGTGTAGTATATATGAAAAAGGGTGTAAGACAACACCTTTTCTTTTTAGAGCGTATGTTCCTACTGCGTCGAAAACAGTCACCACGCAGTTGCACCACTTATTGCGAAAGACTTATGTGACTGAATTTGTGGAGCCCTTGGTAATGCGACTTATAATATGTTATATCAAAAAGGAACGCTTCGATTTAGGCCATAATTAATTTACAACAAACTAAAAGTCTCTGATTTTCGTCTGTTTAGCTTCCTACATCTGGAGTTAAACATGCTATTGAAGAAAATTCGCTGGCAAACTTTATATTGCCTCCTAATATCGGTTTAATATTAGAGCACAATTATTTCCATTTTAAAAAAACCTCGTCGACGCACTAGAGCAAAATCGTAATACCTAATGCATTTATAAAATACTGAAATATGTGCTTATTTTTACTTTTTCCAGGTCCAGGTCCGTAAGGAAGAAGAAATACATTCACGCTTCAAGACATAACGGGACCAATCTTCTGCAACTTGTAAACACGTAGTTAAGATGAAAATAAACATATATACGCCTGCATGAACGAATGATGGGATTCTTGGTGTTGACGCTCAGCATATTCGTGCACGTATTTTATATTAATATACGCTTCCTGGCTGACTGGTCGTTTTCCTGGCTGACTGCCAGGAAAACGACCAATTTGAGTCAAGTATGGCAATCATGGGGACCTAACTTGGGCAGAATAAGGTTTTGTCCCAAGGCCCGAGGGGGAGAGGGGGGGGGGTATTGCCAAAGTAATTTTCTTCAAATTTTTGTAGATTTTGTTTTTGTTTGCCATATAATTTCCAAGGTTCCAGGCATGAGCCAAAAAGGTCACGCCTAGACAAAAAGGAAAATAGCAGTGAGCAGAATTTTGACACTTATTTGGTAAGTTAAGTTCGAGGTAGCCAGGTGCAAACCGAACAACCAAACGTGAGTCCTGATTTTGTCAAATCATTCGGAACTCGTAGCCAAAGAAGTCATGTGATAGCCGAGCAAACAAGCAGTGATTCCTAACTCCGGCACTTGTTCGGATATTTAGGGCCAACATACCCAGGCTCAGGCCAGAGAATATAAAGTTTGGTTATACCTTTCTTATTTTTTTTTCAGGACCCTAGGCGGTTAGTGAAAAACCAGATATTGGCCCAAAAAACTGTGTTGCTTAAGTTAGAAACTATAAAGGTTATTTTGCGTCTAATTGAACAACATAAATAGATTTCGTTGAAACTAAGCAAGATTGCAGGCAAATGCTAGAAAACGTGCATATGCTTGCGCACGTAATAAAGGTGCAAGGTCAGGGTGCACTCACTGCTCTTGATAGTTCCTTTATATCATATATGCATAAAAATGACGAACGCGGTGACGGGAATTTTGGAGCTTCTTGGTTGGTTCTGCGGCTCGTAGTGTCGGCTGCACCCTGACTTAAGGTGACACGAAATATAAAGTTTTTTTTTGTTTTTTTTTTACCAAAGTTAATGAAAAACCTCAAAAAATATTCCAGTGTGACGCAATGAAGTGCCATGCATGCTTGAATAAACAAATTAATGGAGAGAAGCAAAAGTCTGGGGTCCTGTGGCAAATATTTATCGTTTTACAAGTTTGTTTTCTGGATTGGTGGAAGTAATGTAGAATACAAAAAATAACGATATGTCAACGCGTATATCACCGAGAGGTTTCTATACCCACACTGCCTCTAATATGTTAGGATTGACAGTTCCGAGCTATCCTCATCCCATCATATAAAATCTTAAAACCAATATTGACACGATCATAGTGTCAGTACAGCGCTCAACCCAACTAAAAAGACCCGAGGAGCGCGCGTCCTCGTGTACGTCCAGCGAAATCTCTCTTGACAAGTCGAGGGATTTTCTGTCGCGAGTCGCACGTGCTCTTTGTAATAGAAAATAAATAAAACACCAAGAAGGCTGGACATTTTAATTTAATAAGACAGAAAAGCGAACACACGTGCCATGACACCAGGCACGTAGCCAGGCGGGGGGGGGGGGGGTGCCCATGGGGCCCGGGCCCCTCCCCCCCCCCCCCCGAAATTTTCCATTTTGCTGGGACCTCCTCTCCCCCTCCCCCTCATACAGCATTTTGTCATGGGCGGGCCCCCCCGAAACAAAATCCTGGCTACGTGCCTGCATGACACTACATATTTATGTAGTATAAATGGACCTTTGTTGAGTGACGAGCGCCGTCTGGGAAGTTGTCTGCGAACTACAATAGAAAAGCAGCCCAACATGCCTACGCCCGTCTAACCACATTGACATCGTGCCTTTGTATTGGTTTTCAGTGTTTTTTTAGGCCCCATACTACCGATACTAAGAAACAAAGCATCTAAATAGACTAAATATGCGCGAAGATAGATGCTGACAATGTTGCTGTCGCCACTTTTGCAGGGCACCGCGTTCCGGAGTCCTGTGAAAATGACGAATGCGAGAGTGTACGCATGCGCTGAAGCTTTTTGGAAAAAAGGTTCATTGCGAGCTCACTTCCGATGGTGGTTAAGAGCTTTACATCTTAAACTTGAGAAGACAGAATAAAATTGTGCAGGCTACTTCCAAGGAAAATTAAGGCGCGGCCGTGCTGCCAAGTTTATGTCCAACGTTGGTATGCTATCAAGTTCTGCGTCATCAGCGCTAACAGCAGCTGAGTGCTTGGCTCAGCTGTGAGCATGGGGACTCGTGACTCCAAGTACTTAAAGCACGGCTTTTTCCGGCCGATTACGCAACAGCTACACGAGGCCATGCGCTCCGCTGGTCCACTTCGTTTCGTTGAGAACTGTACCTACGCTAGAGGTTTTCTAATCGGAAACGTGTGTGACTTCAACCCTGTAATTCTTTTCTCAATTTTATTTGACAGTGCTTATTTGCACACATGTGTGATGATCCATATCGCACTGTTTGACAGACACTGAACCTTCACCGGTGACGCTTCCTGCGTAAATCTGGACTGACCAATTCAGCTTATGTATGCTAGAAAAGTAATCGGTAGACAAAGGACTCTGGACATGTATTTTTTTTTATTAATATTTCAGGGCGCTTCAAGTTTCATGTCTCTATGTCACCCTATCATGTAGGCAATGAAAGAGTGATAAGAAGTACTAAAGTACAAGCCATTGGAGATATATTTTGCTATCCAAACAAAGTTGATTTACACTGGCTGCGGATCCTCGCGTTGATAGCAATTTTTGCTAGACCGGCCATTGGTATGTTCACTTTTTCTAAAATTTTTTCCAATATTTGAAGAATGGCGCAGGAGACATTCTTGAATCCTTCCTTTATGAGCTGCTTGATCATTTCCTTGACGTCACTGGGGTGCATGTACTTCAACAGACACTGTGTGAGATGGAAAGGATGTTCCACCAGAATTACCATTCGTTCTCCGTGGGCGCAACAAATAAAGTGCAAAGAGAATTTTGCGCAACTGTTATTTTATTATGAGCGCTAGCCTCCGTGCAGTAAGAACCATAACAAAGTATTTGAATCGGCTCCTATTTCTGGATTTCTATGAAATAGTTTATTAACAGGGTCACACAAGCTATTAGAATCTCCGAAGTTGCGTGACATATATTTTACAATAGCAGTCAAATACATATTTTTTGGATAATGCACTTTGCATAAAAGAATAATTAATACATAGTTGGAACACGTAACATTTCCTTCGCCTTAGACACGCATCACAACTGCTTACAAAATATTAAAAAAAAACTATTTGCACTACTCTTTTTTCTATCGAGTTGATGTTTTTTATGAAAAAAAAAACGTGTTCTGTCGAAAATAGAAGAATTTTATATGTAATATAAAAATAGCAGAAAGGATGCCGGCCAACTTATCAGCTTCCCATACTCTGGAAGCCAGCGAAAATCGTTTTAATTCATGGCTCCTGCTTTTTTACGGGGAAGTATATTTCAATATGTGTAAATGTGCAGCCCAACGCTCAAGAATCTAGATCTTTTGTCATTATTCAGGGTGTTTCACGAATGGTGGACAAATTCAGTATTGCTAAAACTACGTGTCGCAACAAAAAAAGGCTTCTGTCGTTTCGATCCTGGGCCAGGGGCCTATTTAGAAAAACTATTAACGTCCGGGATAATTAGTTTTTAATTGTTTTTGCGTAATTAACTATTTTAATTATTGGGTTTAAGGGCATGGTTTCAATTAGAAAATTGCTCAGCATCATCAAAAAACACTAAATCTACCAATTGCAGAATGATAGAAAGCACGTGAAGCATTATACGGCTTTCTGAAAAACCGTACAAACTCGACGAGTTTTTAAGTTTCGGTTTGCTATCGGAGCGCATCTCGGCCCCGGCGGCACCGCGCCCCTTGGAGAGATAGTGCAACCAGACTCTGCTGCGCTGTCGTCGCGCGACGCAGCAGAGGCTGGTTGCACTATCTCTCCACGGGGCGCGGTGCCGCCGGGGCCGAGATGCGCTCCGATAGCAAACCGAAACTTAAAAACTCGTCGAGTTTGTACGGTTTTTCAGAAAGCCGTATAATGCTTCACGTGCTTTCTATCGTTCTGCAATTTGTTGATTTAGTGTTTTTTGATGATGCTGAGCAATATTCTAATTGAAACCATGCCCTTAAACCCCATATAAAAAAGTGAATTACGCAAAAAATAATTAATAATATAATTACCCGGAATTTAATCATTTTCCTAAATGGGCCTCTGGCCCAGGACAAAAACGAAACAAGCCATTTTTTGTTGCGACGCGTAGTTTTCGCAGTATCGAATTTGTCCATCTTCCGTGAAACACCCGGTATAATTGCGCTCTTTTCGCCCTTGAAAATAATTATCTCGGATTAATTTGTGTTGCATACCAAACACAGAAGGACATTTTGTTTGCATAATATTTTGTCGTCCCGTTCTGTATGATATCTTGACGACTTAACTGCAATATCTTTTTTTTCATGTTTCTTTTTCTCGCGCTTACAAAACGTGGTAGAAATGCTAGAAGTTACGAAAAATAGTATATTGACTCACCAATGGTATCTTTAGTGTGCCCATAATAACGGAAACCTACAATAATTGAATACGCATTAGTTCTCTTAAGACAAATTAGAAGACTTCAAAACCTTGGCCTCAACTTTCATTTGGTATCGTTTATCCCTGCTTAAGGAAGCAAGCGCATTATAAAAATAACTTGCTATTTTACTACTATTAAGTTTAGTGTCAATAAAGATAAATATGTTGCTCCATGTGAATATCAAATGGCCCCGAAATAAAATGCTAGGTTCTGAGGCAGCTTTTACTTTCTATATATATATATATATATATATATTATCTCATTCACGCCACGACCGCAATCGAGATCATTGGAGGAGTGGAATGCAGCGGCAGAAAACAAACCGATAAAGTACGTGCAAACAACTAGTATGTACGGTGCAGAAACGTAGAATCTATATAGAGAGCAAGTCGTCTGCTTCTTGCGCAGGAGAAGCGGTGACGTCAGAACGACGCCGAGCTCTGATTGGCTTTGATTGAAAGGATAGTGGGTAGACCTCAATGCTAAATGCCTTGGGGTCTACCCCCTATTTTCTTCAATCGGCGAATAAAAGCTCGGCGTTCTGAGATCATACCAACCCCTGTGCAAGAAGCAGACGAACTTGCGCTCCGCCGATACACTCAGCTAAACAAACTACACATATGTTTCTTTTTTTGCTACGAGACCTAGCAGCTGTTGGTAGAAGGGCACTGCATTTCCTATCCATATCTTGGATGTATCAACACCTTTGAGCTGCGCTTTCGTATTCTTATAGTAAACCTCGTTGTGCCTGAAAGGGTGACATGGCCCCCATCAGGCTTTAACTCTGCCTTTAGCCATGACGCAAAAGACAATGCTTGTAAACAGACTTGTATTAAATAAAGTGAAACGAACAAGCAAATGCCTGCGTTAACTTACTTCCACTGGATCTCCACGGTTACATGTGAGATGGTCCTGGGTGAAACACTTTAAAAAATGAGAAGCAGATTGCGTTAAAATCGCTTGTCATTCACTCACACTGGGACAATCAACATAGCGTGCAACCCGATTAGTCCCGAGTATTGAGCGATATCCCCGAATCTAGTCGAGAGATTATATGTTAGGGTGTTTCTAGCTGCTCGGCTGGGTAAAAGAGGTTTATGGGCCGCCTTTGCAATACAAGCTACGAGGAGGTGACGAAGACCTTGATCGTCTGCATGCTTCTTAATCTATGCGCCCGCTTTCCTTCTCGCCTCGTGACAACGCAAGACGTGCGCATTTGAGACAAATTGGCGTAGGAGGCGTCCGTCATTAAATTGCAAACACTCCCTATGGTTTGGGTTCATTCTTCTCTTAAATCAAGGCTCCCTACCCAGCTCAAAAAAGGCGATGTCATCCGCTGGAAAAGACGTGAAAGTGAAACTGCCACGCACGCAGCGCCAGTGTCCGAGATTCTTCTTCGTCGCCGAGAAATTTTAAGGCTTAAAACGAACGTATTCTTTCAGTCCCTCACTCGCAAGCCTCGTTAATGAAGTTTGGGGATCGCGTCGTCGGCGTTGTCAACAATGCTATCCCGAGGACTTCGTCGTCAAGCTTCGCGATCTCCTCGGTGACAATATTTAAATGCGGCTCATACGTCGGACACGAGCTCTTCGTGAACGTTCCACTTGGGTTTGGTGACATTCAATGCATCGACATGCACTTGGCTCGTGCACAATGGACGCGATGACGGGAATAGCCGAACCTTAACAATTTGCGGAACTCTGCGCGTGCCTTGTGCTTTGCCATAACCTCCTGTATACTCGCAAAGCCTGGCAGTTCGACGACGGAGCCATAGAGTGCCCGGTCGCAGATCTGGAGCGCGAGGATCTGGTAGCACAGAACGTCAAAGTGCCATTTCTCGGGGAAGCTAAAGCCCCTCTGTCCTGGGAAAAGTGGCGCCATTCATTGTTATGGAAATGCTCGAGACACGTGCCGCGCGCCTCTTTTGGGAAGAACATGGCGTCTGAAGTCTAGCTCAGTGCTGCGCTGTGCCGCCATGATCTTCCCAAGGGCTGCACGTTGCTCATGCCTTGTGCAGCAGTCACGTGGCTTTTCTCTCATCCGTTGCCTGCCGCTCCACCTTTGCTATTTCGGCGGCCGCTTCTCGTGGCGATCTGCCAGGCTTTGTCAGCATATAGGAGGCTATGGCTTGCGAACCTCAGCGCTTGGCTGTTGTAAACTTTAGCGGCCAATAATCGGCTGCAAATTATATAGCCGCCTGTTCTGGCTGCGAGTTAAGGGGGATGATCCAGAAGTTCGAATGAGGAAAAACTCTTCTGTAATGAGGATCGACATTATTTCAATATACAATTGAACGCTGCTCGTTTTTCTCGAATTCTTTTTGCCGCTGCCATTGCGTGAAGTTAAACTAACGTGTGTTACCTAGGTTATTAATGTCATAAAATAATCATAAGCGTTATTTACTGCATGTACAAAGATCGCTTCATCGACCCTTTATGGGTGAACGGAATATAAAAAAAGCCGCTGTTCAAGCGCCCGCAGTGACAGATGATACTGACACGTTGTTTGACGAAATAATCGTCTGACCGATCAGCTGCGGCGGACGATGCACGGTGGAACGCCACAGTGTATCTAATCACTAGACGTGTGCGAGGCAAAAAAGCTAGTTAATTATCAACAATCGTTTTGGGGTTCTGGAAAGTTTTCCGGTTTGCCTACTATCCCCCCCCCCCCCCTTCTCCCCAAGACGTGGCCATATCATGCAGGACTCGCTCTACAAATCCAAACAAAGCAAATGGCCTAAACTCTAAAGCATATGCTTCAATAAGCCAGTTTCAACTCCTGCGACATTAGTATAGTAAGGAAGCAGGTAATAAAACAATCCTTTTTAGTGCATTCATACTTGGAGGGAAATGGTGCCTTTCAGTAATGCTTCAGCACATCATACGGGGATCATTCACCGAACTTACAAAACACACACGTATATGATAAAGAAAAATACCCTAAAATTTATATATACAAATTCTAATTTTTTTTTTTTACGCCTGGATACGTCAGCGAAAACTTAAAAAAATAAGATTGAGGTATACATTGGCTTACAGACAATTTAGTTTACTTTGATCTTTCCAAATAATAGTACACGTACACGATATTAAATATGCTGCCATATATTGCGGAATGATTATTAAACTGTGTCGCTCGCTCTACACCTCAGATGCTTCTTTTTACGGAACCCAAAGCTTGCCAACTGGCCAAGTCTCCAACTGATTTCTTATTGACATATATGTGGCTTAGCGATCATAAAATGATTTGTAGTGAATTGAAAAGAAGCGGATTGTAATTTACTAAAATGAGCCCAAGTCGCGACGTGTCATACCGTAGCCGCGGGAATAAACTCACTATGCTATCCAGGTCTTCTGGCCTTTTGATAAACTTAGTACGTCTAGAGATTTGAAAGTGTTCTCAACTGCTCCTTCGGAGTCACGTGGTTTACGAGCTACGTTTGCGATGCGAGGTGTGAGAAGGAGACGAAAACGGCCATCGGCTGCAAGACTCTACAACCTTTGTTTAGCCTCTCCGCTCGATATATTCCTGGCCACGTGGCAAGGTACGCAGGCATATGAGTGACCGGTCTCCGCCAGAGGTTCTGCCATTAAATTTCGAACGCTCGTCATGACTTCAGTTGCTTCCACTTTTAAACCTAGCCTCTCTATAGACAAACTATACTTCGCTTCAGCTTAAACCAGGCTCAGCCGACTCCACGAGCTAAGGGACCATTCAAGTAGCGTCAAACGCCCGAGTCACTGGGCATTTTCTGTCAATGATTTGTTCAGCGATGATAGAATACATACATAAACATGACAAACACCATGATGGAACGTTTTGACGCTGTCTGACTCGTCCCATCAGCTCGTAGCGTAGGCTGCGTCTAGAGTTAAGGTGAAACAAAGTATAGTAGCTGATCCTCGAACACGTAAGGCTAAAACGCGTAACGGCGTTACACTTACCTTGCTGTAGTTTGAATCGGGTGGGACCTTGGTATCTACTGGCGAACCGCACGTCATACTAGGATCAGCTTTCAGTGAGTTGCAGTCGATACCTTTAGCAAACTTGCTCGCAGTATTGCATAACATGGTGAAGATGTCGGTCCCATTGCCTGCGCGAAGAACATCAGGTTGAAATTTGCCTCTAGTCCCTGAGAGCTTTAGAAACGTGGGGCGTGGCCATAGAGCCTTCAGCTTCTAAGATATTTTCCCACAGGCAAAGGAGGTTGCGGGGTATCGGCCGGTTAAAACATCGGAAGCCGATTCACGAAGCAAGAAACGTGAACATAAAAAGCCACGCCTCGCGTTTGTTAAGCTCTCAATGATTATGGTTGTATCTACATGTTTTTGATGATTATCGGAAGTATATAGATAACAGAAATAGTCAGACACAAAAAAAAGAGTAAGTCGAAAGTTCCGCTCGCACCGCAGCACAGGCTTTCTATACCCTCGGCTACACTTCGGGTTTTCCCGAGCCAATAGCACCCAGAAGACAAAGACCCTAGCGCGTGACGTCACTGTTATCGTATCTGCGACCGACCTGCCCCAAGCGGTAAACACTCCGAAGCTCGACGAGAGTCGGCGCAAAGCGGCAGACGACACGTCCGTCTTGGCGTCTCCTCAAGCTAGCGTCGCACACGTTGTGAGACGCTACATGAAGCGGAGACAGCGATCCTTACGCAAGGTAAGAGGCGCTGCGTGGAGTCAATGCGGAGCGCAAGTTTGTCTGCTTCTTGCGCACGAGTTGTGGTGACGTCAGAACGACGCCGAGCTCTGACTGGCTTTGATTGAAAAGGTAGTGGTTGCACCTCAATTGCTAGACGCCTTGAGGTCTACCCACGACTTTTTTCTTTTCAATCAGCTAATAAGAGCTCGGCGTTCCGACATCATCGAAACCCCTGTGCAAGAAGGAGACGAACTTGCGCTCCGTATAGTTTCTATGCGGAGAGCAAGTCGCCTGCTTCAAGGAGGTGCGGTGACGTCAGAACGACGCCGAGGTCTGATTGGCTGTGGTTGAAAAGAATAGTGGGTAGATGCTGTAGATGCCCTGAGGTCTATCCACTTTTTTTTTTTTTTTTTCAATCAGCCAATAAGAGCTTGGCATTCTGACATGATCAAGACCCGTGTGCAAAAAGCAGACGAACTTGTGCTCCGTATAGTGATGCATGCCCTGTCTTCTTGGTGGTATTGCTTGAGCACGCCCAGCCAAAAAGATCTTAGAAAGGCAACGCGCAAGCGTTGCCTTTCCTAAATTACTAAGTTACTAAATTGTATTTGAATTGACTATATAGGTACCACGAGGGAGCAAGCTGCCACCGACAGAGAGTGTGAGATAGGGGCTCTACACCGGCTCACTCGATGAAACGGGGTCGAGTAGTTCGACCGTTGCTTGCGCTACCATCCGTTGGATTCAATCCGGCAGCGCCAAAAGTGTATCATCACGGCGCGCGTTGTCTTTGTGGGTTTGCTACTACCGACGAAACGAATAAAGCGCAAAAGAAAGGGAAGCACTGTGGCACATATTCACCGTCGTGATTGGTTTAGTCGGTGACAGTGTTCAACCATAGCCTCCTCTATACTCACAAAGTCCGGTAGTTCGATGACGAAACCATAGAGTGCCCGGTCGCAGATTTTTTAGCGCGAGGATCTGGTAGCACAGTGCATCAAAGAGCCATTTCTCGAGGAACCTGGACGTCAGCGCACAGCTTTTGCAGCGGCGAGGACCCGAAACACACTTGTTCGCTCGGAAGAAGTGTGTTTTGGCGTCTCGCCGCAGCGGGGCGCCAGTCACGTGGCTCTCCTCTCATCCTTTGTCTGCCGCTCCACCTTATTCATTTTGGCGGCCACTTCTCGTGGCGATCTGCCAGGCTTTGTCAGTATGTCAGTATATAGAAGGCTATGGTTCAACCCACGAACGAGACGAGCGCCGAGCGCAATGACGATGCACTTTTGGGGGCTCTTGATTGGCTCCATCAAATAGTAGCGTTGGCTGCGTTCGGACGTAAACTAGATCGGAGTATAACCATGACGGAGCACACTGCTGGAGCGCTCTGCCCTGTGAGCGAAAACACAGTCAGCGCGAAGGTGAACTGGTGAAAGTATAATGTGATGACTTTTACCCGAGGCTCGGACAGAAGGATAATTTTAGGGGCGAAGCTCCTTAGGGTCTAGCCTTGTCAGTCCGTTCGTCCGGCGTCCGTGCTCACAAAAAAAGAAAAAAATGTTTGCGCAGTCGACAGGATTCGAACCTGTGCGGGGAGACCCCAATGGATTTCTAGTCCATCGCCTTAACCACTCGGCCACGACTGCGGGACGAGTAGGGGGCTCTGAGATGTGGTAATAACTCAAGAGCTGGGGATGTCATGGATGAAACGTTGCATGTAGCCGCTCAACATCTATACAGGAGAGGGCGCTGCGGTCAAATGCGTATATAATCGCGTTAAACTTTGCATGCATGGCTCTGCATTTCACCGACCATAAAGCAGTAATAATGAAGTCGAAACACAACGCGGAACTCAGCACTACCTATGAGCAATAAAAAAAATCAGCACCATCAGCACTACCTATGAACAATAAAATCAGTATCATCGGCACCACCAGAGCTTCGCCCCAATCAACATCATTCACCACGTGGAGCTGCGGTCATTTTTTTAATGCGTTAGCTTTATGCACGAGTCCCACTATACTTTTTCTCATGCTACGATGGACTAAAGGCCAAAGCCACGGGCCACCGGGTCCAATCACGTTCCACGCTACACTATGACACGCTTAACATTGATTAGTGGTGGACGAATAATGCTCGAATCCAAAAGCGCCGCATCATTTCTATAGCTTCGACGCTGCAAAAAGCCTATATGTCGTGGCTTTCTTTGCGGTGTAAAATTGTTGAGTCCCTCAGTGCTCTTCGATTCAAACCACTGTCCACCCGTCCCCTCATCAGTGATCCGAGACGCGGGCACCGATGCGGTCATTGAAGCGAATTACCGCACAATTTCTAAGCGTATCGTGATTAGATCCGGCGGTCCGTAGCTTTGACCTTTAGTCCATCGTAGGGTGAGACGAAATATAGAGCGACACACAGAAACAAACGACAGCGACAAGCCGCAATCTAGATTCTTCCGCGATTTTACAGGATTTGTAGAATGTATGTGTGTGTGTAAAACGTTTAATGAGAAAAAAAAGTGGTCGCACTCGCACGTGACTTCTCTCACAAGACTTTCCCCTTAGAAAGCCTCCCTTCTAAATATCCTGACGTAGGTCGCCCGACATCGAAGTACGCCCGGCATCGACAGGAGGCTATACTCAAACGCGGGCATCATGCACGCGAGAGTATCTTTGGCAGGCTTGCAATTACTCGTGCTTACTCCACGAGCACCGAGCGACTAAACGCCTGCCAAAGGTACCATCGCGAACATGCTGCATGTGTATGAGGCTTGTCGCTGCCATTGTTTTCTTCCGTTCGTCACTCTAGTGAGACACGGGCATTAGTACCCACATGGCAGGAAAAAGCTGACGGCGTCCGTCTGTGGACAAAACAGTGGAAAGGGAAGGGCGCCGCGTAGAGAGGAGGAGAGTAGTGAAGGTAAAAGGGGAGAGGGAGGTGACATCACGGGGCGGGAGCCAATGCACGCTCGGATGCTGGGGCGCGTCTGAACTTGCAGGTGTGTGAAGCGCGTACGCCTCGGTTTGTGCTATAAAATGGGGTGTGAACTGAGTACTAGCGCTGGTCCAAGTAGGAGGAAAAAAATTAAAGATCCATTGGTGGATTCTTAGGGAATCTGTTGGCATGACCCTCGGAAAACGCCACACACGTTCCCTTTTGGGAAACGCAGGCACTGTCCCCGTAACGAAGCCAAAAAGGGGAAGCAAAGGACAAAGCCAAAACAAAAAAAGTGTAGGGGTCAGCGTTACCGTTTCCAAAAAGGGGGGCGTGTGGCGTTGTATGCTCACGCATTCCCTACGGATCCACCAATAAATCTTCCTTAACTTTTGTTTTACCTTCTGCCCCAGTTTTGGGTTAAAGTGACAGACCTAACGTCCCTAGATAACGCTATGCGAGGTAGCGACAGGTCTTCCTCCCCAGCCCCCCTTCCCTCGGGCTTGTCGTCTGCTAGCGCACGGTCCGCCATGATCTTCCTAACTCACCCACCATGGCTGTGTTTGAAATCTTCCCAGTTACTCCAGTGGCGTGACAATCCAGATAGAGCAACGCTGGACCCGAGTAGGATTTCGAACGCCAAGGTACCAAACTGTTACTCGAGAGCAGGGTTATAAAAGTTACTTCAAAAATGTACCTAAGATACAGTTACAGTTACTCATACGAAAAGGTACTTAGATAGGTACCTAGGTACTAGCTTAAAAATGTACCTAGGCACAGGTACAGTTACTTTAAAGATACTTTCTTCATTTATTTTCCCCAAATTCGTCAGAATATATTGGAAGGAAAGCTCTTTATACTAAGGATGCATACAAAAACGAGTTCGATAAATATGCTTTATTGGTGTCAATGTGAGAAATAAGGAAAACCGCATTGACATGAGCATACTAGGACACGTTATCTTTTTCGGCTTCGGTTTGAGATGAAGGAGCAGGTCGCTACTTTCCCCAAGCGGAGTTCCGAAGCGATTCGCTAAATTAGTGTCGCTAGAACGGCATCGCTAATCCACCGTTCGCTCAAACGAACGCAGCCATTCGCCAAAGTGTCGTTCGATTAAACATTATGGGCTAGGCTTCGTTCGCTAAAACGTCGTTCGATCAAGTTAATGCCTCCCAGGTCTTTCCTAACTCACCGTTAATCACGCACGGCACATGATAGTGTGTTAAAACTTTCAGATTTATAGTTTCTACCGTTTTGACAAAGCGAATAGAAAAGTACCTGTAAAAAGTAACTTCACCCAGTTACAAGTTACTAGAAAATGTACCTAAGATACAGATATAGATATCAAGAAATGAAAGTATCTAGGTTTGTACCTCAGGTACAACAAACGTACCTAGATAGTACCTAAAGTGAGGCAGCCGTATCCCGGTGGGATTCTTTCCCCTGCCTCACTTTAACGCTTTTATCTGCTCACTCGTGCCCTAGTTCTGCCGCTTGTCAAATCATTCTAAAACGTAATACAGCTCTCTTCTACGTCACATGGAACCAAATTCTGTGGTTTGCATAATGCGCTTTAGAAGGGGTCTCCAAGGTGAAGACGAATTTAAGAAAGAAGAAATTGGTTTCGACCTAAAAAGGGGTGAAGCTGGCGCCCTTTAGGCGACTGGTGACCGCTGTAAATATCCGCCTGTTTCAGGATTCGATCCCGGGACCTTTCCAAGACTAGCTAAGCTCTCCTATCAACCGAGCTAACCAGGAGCTGGCACTCAGTAGAGCAATTGCCACCAGTCTTGATCATAGTTACCTGAAAGGGCTCTTGGAGAGGTCCCGGGATCGATTACCGGACCAGACCAACTTTTTACAGCCACCAATAGCAACTTTGAGGCCCGAACTGCGGTTTATTTCATATTGAAGCCAATTTATTCTTACGCATAAACGATATTCTGTTTAAAAAAGAAACATGGTCCATATTAAGTTAAAAAAAACAAAACTCGATAATACATTTTTTGCAGAAAAAAATATTTTTTTTAAGGTACCCGACAAAGTTCAGGCTACACAAAGATGCATTTTAAGTTGAACACCCATGACGCGGCGCTTCCCACACTCTACTAAGAAAGGGAGATCCATCAAAATGATAAAATATTGCGCCGCAACACACCCCTCTACCCCCCCCCCCCCCCCCCCCCTTCCTCCACCTCTGAGCGTGAAGCAGCTAGGCTAGAAATAAACGCAAAATAAACGTATTCCAGCAGGAACGACTGTTCCGATAATGACTGAAGTGAGCTTGTCTGTTGGAGCACAGTTCCTCAAAATGCGGGCAAAGTGTCCATACAACGCAAAAACTCAGTACCAGCTCAATGTTAAAGTGCCGACCAGTACTTTGTATTGATTGACACCCCCGTATAAAAAGCCAAGTTTTTTTTTTTTTTTTTTCAAGTTTCCTTGCTACTTTGCGCGAACCCCCGCTGAAATGGTGGCGATTACCCTTGGAGTGGCCACCCAGAGTTTGCTAACAACAGCCATCAAGAACTTTGTGTTAAAAAAAACCCAGAGCACATAATTTTTTGTTAAAAAAAAGAAACTCCAGAACACATTCACTGCTCCAAAACCCCGTAAATTATATTGTGTGCAAAGGCAGAGAAGAGCAACGCACCTCCTTCTCTTCCAGTGAAGGATTTGAGCATTTCCTGGATGAGGTAAAGCTGCGACCCAAATTTGAGCTTGCTAAAGCCCTTGGCTGTGCACTGCAAAATGGGAGTGAGAATTATTTAGTGCCGTATGAAAACGGGAAGTATACCGTTTAGCTAGAAAACGTACAAAAAACCGGGCTGCCCGTTTTGTTTTAAACAATTATCACAGGCGACTGAAGCGTCGTTCCCACACTTGTAACCGAGTAAGAACGAAAGAGACGAGACCGGTTTTTAAGCCTCCTGCGATGGAGGAGCAGGTCTTACGCCGTCGCAAGAGGCTTAAAAACCGGTCTTGACTCTCTCGGTCCTACTCGGTTGCACGTATATGAACGGCCCTTTAGTATATCGCGTGACAAAGAGAGACTGGGATGGAAGGAGTTAAGCCTATAGGGGGAAGAGTCTTCGACTCAAAATGTTGAATAACATATTTCATTGTAGGACTGGGATTGATGGAGAAAACTACCTTCACCCACCATATTACATATCGCAACGAAAGGATCACATGTATAAGGTTAAGGAATTTCGCTGTAAAACTTGTTTTTATGAATTCATTTTTTCCTAAAACAATACGGGATTGGAGCGGTTTGCAAGCTCGGTGGTTAAGAGTGTTCCTAACGATATGTTTTAATCAGCGCTAACCTCGTAGTGCTTCGTAAACCGATTTTAAGGAGCCTGGACTTTTTTGTGAGGCTGAAATATTCGAGATGTCATTATTATTTTTTTTTTTGCTTTTGTATAAGTACTGATATTTTTTTATTGTCAACTTTCCCTCTACTGTAATGCCCCAAGGAGCTGTAGATTTTCTGAATAAATGAATAAATAAATAAATTAAAAATATAACTAGTTGAAGGTATATTTTATGTTTTATCCTTTTTATTGCATCTCCCGAAGCTGTATTTTTTAAGCGATTTTTATCTCAAAGCAATTAAAATATTGTAGTCTAGAGCTCTGCACGAGCCGGGGCCAAGCCGAAAGCCCTGGCCTAGCCCGGCTCCCGGGCCGGGTTGTGCGCATTGTTCTCAGGTCTGGGCCCGGGCTCGGCACCAAGATGTTTCTTTATCTCTCACTATCGTGGCACCCTGAGCTGGGCTCAGTTCTTACCGCATCAGGTAGGCACCCCATCGTGCCGGTCGCGGGTTGAGTAAGACTTAGAGTGCACTATCGAAGGCCCTCGCAGTGCACTATCGAAGGCCATACCGAGTAATGCCATCCTTTGGACGACCTTCAAAAAATGGCCCATGTTGTTTCCACAAAAACAGGAACAAAACTGACGGCAGCACTACGCAATTTATTATTCGAAAGCATGCACTTCGGCGCATTTTAGGCCGATACCATTACATGGTACCGCAGAGTTTTTGCCGTGTTTCTCGGATATAACCACCCATAGCACCGGAGTCATATACTTAATGTGCGTATGTGCGGCGTAAAGCAAGGTGGCTCGTTCAATTCATGACGTCACACTATATAACAAAAATACACAAACAAATTGAGTTATCTTGTTCGCGCTCTCGGTTCCGGGCTGTGTACGGTTTTGGTAACGTAGCATCATTTTCCGAACAGCTGCAACTCTGACTCGGGGTTGTATTTAAAAAAAAAACAAATCTGTATAAAGCAAGCACTGGAATTTCAAACGACGTTAACCAACGTGGGTGTTGAGCTAAGTAAACATCCCAACGGTATCATTATTTTCCCACTTTCCGCGCAATTACAGTTTTTTTTTTCTTTCAGAATATTCTAGCGTACACGGAACAGGTACGCTCAATTACGTTTTTTTTTTTTTTTCACTGCTGTTAGTGGAAGCGAGTGACGCACCTTTTCTTACGTCAGAGACACGTTGTCCGGTTTACGTTCTTTATGTTTCAAAGGGGACAGAAAGGTTGCGGGCGTTGAAGGCCCATTTCGAAAGTGTGCCCTCTACTAGAAACTGAGGAAAATACTTTACAAAACTTCATTTCACCCTAAATCCAGAGGCAGACGACGCTACGAGCTGAGGGTACCAATCAGACATCGTTAAAAGGGCATCATCATGATGTGCGCCATGTTTCTGTGCGTTTTCTATCATTGCTAAAACGGTCATAAAAAAAATGACCTAGTGGCTTGCGTTTTTGTCTCTGCTTGGTTGGTCCCTTTACCTCGTAGCGTCGTTTGCGTCTTAAGCTAAGCTAAAACGAAGTGTATAAACACACCTTACTCCAGGGAAAATCCAATCGCCTTGGAACCGACACCTTTTGCTCAGTTAGAACGGCTAGATGCGCGCAACTTCCGTATTTTCTTCTTTGAATTGGGAGTAAAGTTCCTTGATACTCCTTTTTGTAGACACTGGCCGAGGTTGAGCAGTTTCGCGTGGCTCCTGGAGAGCCGTGCTGCGCATGCGCGAGGAGCAGTAACTGAAAAAAAAAAAGTATCGCCCAGAACGCGATTGGAACCGCCGACCTCCCAGCTCCTGAAGCCGACGCTGTACCCACAGCGCCACGAGGCACTTCCGGAATGGGCAATCCATTGGACTTCTGTATCGGTTGCTGTTGCCCCGTCACCGTAGTGCAGTTTCAATAAAGTGAGGGGCCCCGTCAACGTAGTCAGTTCCTATACATATAGGCAACCTGCAATGCTGTTTGGTTTGGCGCCATCTAGCGACTGAAGCTAGAAATATTGGGTACCCCTGGGAGTGGCGGCTGCATTGTTCAAACGTGAACTTTTACTCTGGTGGCGCCGCTTAGCCCAGTGTCTGAAGCAAGAAATACTGGGTATCCCAGGAAGCCGTGATCGCGTAACATGCCAGTACAGCGAACGCTACGGCCCTGGTGGGCCAATGGGAACGTGACTGCGTATCACCGGAGCGCGCCTCTGCTCCGAAGAAGTATCAGGCCTTTCGCTGCGTCATGCTCCAATATGTATGGGTTGCGCTCGTACACGTCGCGCATTTCGAAGCCGTCGGCACGCAATGTGTGGCTTATCGTTCACCCTTTGCCAAGTTACAACGAGACAGGGCTCTCACTCTGCTGGCGCCGCCTGGCTGTTGCCGGCTGGCTATAGCCGGGCGTTTGCCAGTGTGGTATAGCCATGGAGAAGGAGAGCGAAATTGCTGCTCAGCGGCGCAGAAGAGCGGAGAAGCTTAACTCATCGGATCCCGAAGTAGTTGCCTGGCAATTAGCTGTTGAGCGTAGGAAGAACGAACAGAAGAAGGCTAAACGTGCTGCGGAGATACCGGAGCAAAGGGAGGAACGTCTAGCAAAGCGGCGTCGCCAGGAGGCTGAGCGACGTGCCCTACCGCTCACGCTACGTATATCCTGGCATAGCCGAGCTAAGCCACTGCAATATTTTGTACGTAACGAGAACCAATATAAATGACAAAGAACATTCAACTGGAAGAAAATAGCGTCATTCAGTAACATCGTCTACTGTGTGCCGCCATTCGCTTCCTAAAACCTGCACCGTCACGCAGTCGGCGCTTTAAAGAATGTCGCTACATCTAAGAAGGTCATATCTAGGAACTATAATTGAGAGGGGTGGCTGCCGCCACCTATCGTCGCGGACAGGCTCCGAGGGAGCGGAGACAGCCGTTTCTGCTGTCTTAAGGCCCGTTCACACACATTCGTCCGTAGCGACCGGAACGACTGGAACAACCAAAATGGCCGTTGCAAGGGTCTCCAACCGTCAGTTGCCATAGCGACGGAGGGACGCTCGCACGTGTTGTTCACGACGCAAGGAGTTGGAGCGAGCCCAACTTTCCCCGCTGCGTTGGAAACAACCGCAACGACAGACCAATCACAGGTCGAGGAGAACTGATCCCGCGCGTTTCATGCCGGTCGCGGGCCGGCCCGGCCGGCTCTTGCAGACATGGCGTCGGTGGTGACCGTCGACGTGGACGGCGTGGTGAAAGCTCATCGTTCCGCGTAAAAGCGCTACCCTTGACTGTGAATTTTCGTCGTGTGTCGCTATGATAACCCAGCACGTACTAGAAGGGAAGATCCACCTACTCGTGCGGCGATGTCGTGGCGGCACTCTCAAGACAGTAGAAACGCCCGTGCCGTCGTGTTTGTTTACTTCGACTACAGTGGTGCTTTCTAAGCATTTGTGTCCTCGAACATCGCCCGGATTTCTTATTTGGCGCATTTCATGCGTGTGCTCAAGTTCAAGGTATTACTGGCGCGTACCGTTTAAAGGATGCCAATTTTCACGCGTTTTCATCACCGGAGAAAAGTGATTAGTGTTAGCAATCCTGAACGCTCGCAACGTCTATCTGGTCACAAAATCATTATTTTTACGTTGCTATATTGCTGCTAAGATTACATCGTCTATTATAATCGTAGAAAAGGCGTGTGGCGAGATTTGTACTATTGGCAAAGTCGTGTATTAAAGTCTTGATCGTCAAAGACGGCGTACTGCATATGTTTCTTTTCTTTTTTTCATTCACTGTACCCTGCAAGCCTATCGTAAAAAAATAATAAAGCTTTAGGCTATAGAAAGCTGTCTGTCTATATTCTGTTACGGCATTGAGTGGCAGTGCGTCCCCTTTTTAGAGGCAGCGCTGAAACAGCTGACGGCGGCGTAGAAGCGGTCGCCGTGCTGACGACCCGCTGCGCTTGTTGCACTGGTTGCAGGTGTGTGTACGCGGGGTGCAGAGCGGTCGTTCTGGTCGCTCCGGTTGCAACAGTCGCAGTCGCATGCAACCGACGTGTGTGAACGAGCCTTTAGTGAATCCGGTATCTCGGTGCGTCGGCAGCCCTCTTCCTCGGCGCAGCACCAAAGCGCGAGAGCGTCGTCAGCACGCTGCACGTATGTTTTCTCGGACACGGATTTTCCACGCCGGCAGAGAAGTATTTGGTTACGCACTGTCTAATCAAATCGAACCGAGTAGAATGCACTCTACTAGTATATCATTTGTCTGTGACATCCCCGCAAAATGGCGGGCTTCCACAGCAGCGTCGTGGCACACTTCCTGGGTTTTCATTAGAGGACAAGGCAATGCCACACTGGTATAAAGGGTGGGGAACACAATGACGTTGCACTTTCGACGCTGTTTGATTAGCCCGTAGGTTCCTAGCGTTGCTTATGCTCTGACATTCGACATCATTTGACATTTATGCGAGGACTAGCACCTTCCCCGGTGTCGGCTATTGCGCCATTACGCAATGGGTTGACTCTAACTCTCGTGCAGTAACTTTCGAAAGGGGTCTATACGGCACAGGTGTGAATGCTTCGTTGCGCCATCATTAAAAATAAAATCGTATTTTCCGCCCACAATGTACGATGAAACGAAAGCGACAGCTTTAGCACGGTCGCGCAATGTGGGTGGAATGTTGCCGACCCGTACCTGAGGACGGAGGTGCGACGGGGTTTAATCTCGTAGCCGTCGTGGTTGGCATCGGGGATGCCACTGACGACCCCCACGCGTGCTCGGGGATTCGTGAAGTAAGTAGGTAAGCGCGCTAGGAAGTTTCTAAAGAAATCCAACATTATGCGCGTAGCAACTGGATGCTTCTAAAGTGGGATTTCGCATAACTCGAGTAATTTTTGAAAACAAGTCTTCAAGCAAACGAAACGAGGATTCTTCCAAATACCGATTCTTCCTTCGTCGCGCCACTCTTGGAGGGAACCAGGGCTGTCCTCTTCGCTCTCTTAGCGTGGCACAGCCAACGAGAATTGCCAACTGCCCTCTCCTCGCGCGAAATAGAGAAATAATAACAGTTTTTTTTTTTTTCATTCTTCGCACGCGCGGCGATGACAACCGGCGAGTACAAAACCTTTGCAAAATTTCGCACATAAAGTTATCGCTTTAACACGATAACCGACTTGGAGAACAGATGTGCGACGTCACGCCGCATTAATTGCGCTTGCTTGCGACTGGCGACGGGCGTACCGAAACACGAGGAAAACAGTCGCGTTGGATTTCCGAGGCTTTTAATTGAACCATCGGATTTTAGTAACAGCTGGGCTTGGAACTATTGTGAAATGAAAAATAGAACACCCGCTACACTTGCATCTGTATGCAGCGATACTGGAGCAAATGCTAGCAGAAGCCAATGGCGCACAGTATATTCTGCTGACAAAAGTTGAATATTGCACACTCATGTCGTCTTTCGATACAAAGGTACAGTCAGAATAGCACTTGAATTGAAGCACTAGACTCAACGTTATTTCATGAAACAAGTGACTCAAAATAGCTGCCAGGCGACACAAAAAATAGCAAGAATCACTGTTAGTAGCTCCAAAAACGTGTAAAATAACACATAAAAAAAAAACTATGACAAACGTAGTATCACCAATTGCTTCGGCTCAATATAAGCATGATTGTAAAAGGTACAAGCCCTTTACTTTTTTTTTTATTTCCGGAACGCATATTCTATAATGTAACGTACAACATTGTATGCGGTGTCAACCAATTCTAGAAAGTGAAACGATTGAATTGGTATGCCACTTTTTTTCTAGAGTAACTCATGCCCAAAACCGACAGGAGGTGATTGATTAAAGAGGTAATGAACTGCATTAAGAACCCTTATATTTAATACTGGTGCTACCTCAGTATGCTCGTTAATAAAATAGATTTATCAAAACATACGTACAATAAGCAACTCAGTCACATAGGCTCCGAGATTGTCCTCCTGTACACAAGAGAATACAGATTTTCATTACTCATCCATTTCATACAAGGCGTTAATACACTAAGGACCAAGCAAAAAAAGCAAAATAAATAAATTGACTAATGAATAGCCCTTCTCTTTTCAGTGATTTCCCCAGAGTAAAGAATACGCGAATGCATTTAATGACACGAGAGCAATCAAATATTGATTGCGTTTTAACCCTTCCTTAAGAAAATATTCGTGACGTGTGTATGTTTAGAGAGCGTGAAGTCAGTCACTCCTATTGGTGTATGGTGCCACCTGCTATGAATGAAAAAGTTAGCCAGTGAAGTACGACCGTTGGCCTGGTGTCTTTTAAGTGGACCACTCGGTAGTGATACATGAATGGACGCCGGTAAAATGCTCATCCAGATCGAAATGGGCAGGGGTTGGGATTGAATCCAGGATCCCTGGGTTCTGCAGCGCAATCTTTCGCTCCACGTGTTCCGCGCTGTGGTGGGCTAACACACTCGGCCACCGATCCCCACTCGTTAATAGTCAAAGCAATAGTTCGCGAAATAATTATTAAGAGTATTAATAATGATGTAATTGGTTAATTTTCTACAAACTTACTACGTTCTAGGAAAATTATTGAGTTAGTTAAAAAGGACTTTGTAACCCTGTGAGGTCGGAATGTCTCTCCCTTTGCACAAGAGTATTGACACTGATCTCTGTTTTAGCACGACTTGGCTAGCGGCAAAGGCTATGCCTACGGTGAGTCATTAAACGCGTCGGGGCAAGACACGTGACGACAGTGGAACCTAAATGCAGGCTCTACCTGAAAGAAAAAAATCAGTGTTTTTTGAAGTGCAAAAATAAACTACGCACTGCCGAACGTTCAGTCTCAGGTCACACCAGCGCCGATGGTATACCTACCAGACGTCAAAATGTTTGAACAAATCGTTTTTTTTTGTTGGTCTAAGTAACGTTATGTGCTTTAATTTTCGCTTTGTATCACCGTTTTTTGCGTCACATTTTCATCGAGTTTCTGCTTTCTTTAATGCTTAGTTTGCTTATGCGATTGACCAGAGGAAGACACATACACCACCGGGCACTGTCTTCCTCGGGTGCGTCGACATTTTGCGCTGTTTTGTCGTTTCAATGCGTCACCAACTCGGCCAGATTTATGCCCTTCTCTTTATGCGAGGTGAAAAATCTGATTTTATTTATTTTTTATTTAATCGGGTCGAGTTTCTGACAGGACAAGAGGCGCATGGCGTCTCTTTCGAATACCTAAAGTCACTGTATCCTGGGAAAGTAGCGCCATTCATTCCCTACCTGCTAGCCGGGCCCAAACAGATACTAACATAGAGACAAACAAAACCTCGCAAGCCGATTGGCTAATCTGGTTAGAAAATTTTATTTACAACAGTGGTGTCATGACTAGAACAAAACCAAAAACCGAAAAAAACGCGTTTGTCTAGGTTCCCATTGAAATCGCCATCTCGGTCCATTTAGATCTCCGAAGCTTCCAGAGGGTTGTTCTAAACCAGTCGCGCCAAGATCACCATGGAGCATCATTGTACTGGAAGATTTCCTCGCCAATATAACCGTCTTTGGCCCTGCGTATGCAATCAACCTATCACTCATGCCCATTTCCATGGATCTCTTACAATTATATTGTTCTTCTTGCGTATTTCAAAACAGTAAAATTATTTTTAGTGCCTCCAAGCACCGACACAGCCTGTGGTGGTGGTACGAAGATGTACGCTTCTTTTGCCGTTGTGTGGATAGCGAAATCTCGGTATACAGGAAACGTCTCCATAAAGCTACCCGTCACCAGGGAATTTAGATCGGCTCACCAAGAACGGAGGGGTCAAGGAGGAATTGCTCATTTCACGGACCAAGATGGTGACCATACGGGGAGCCTAGCGCTACTTTCTCAGGATCCGTTGAATTTATGGAATACCCAGCCTTCATTACGCGCCCCTTGCTCTCCGTTGTGCTGTGGCTGCGCGTGCACGCCCAAAGCTCACGAGACGGCGAAACCTTATTGAAGGTGAGACCATAGCCTCCTCTATACTCACAAAGCCTTGGAGTTCGACGACGGAGCCATTGAGTGCCCGGTCGCAGATTTAAAGCACGAGGGTCTGGTAGCACAGAGAATTTCTCGGGAAGCCTGGACGTCAGCTTACAGCTTTTGCAGCGGCGAGGACCCGAAACATGGTTTTCAAACCCGACGAGAAAAGAAGTGGTAGCGCGAGGAACGCGAGGAGCACGAGTGGACGTTCCATCGCTCAGGAGAAGTGTGTTTCGGCGTCTCGCCGCAACGGGGCGCCCGTCACGTGGCTCTCCTCTCATCCGAGGTCTGCCGCTCTACATTTTCAATTCCGGCGGCCGCTTCTTGTGGCGATCAGCCAGGCTTTGTCAGTATAGAGAAGGCTATGGTGAGACGCACTTGAAGCGGGGCGACTAAACAAACCACCCTGCTGTTCGTCTCCTGGCAGTGACATTAATAACTTGTTGTAGTTAACACTGGCCATGTGCTTTGTTAACCCAGCTCTAGGGTATGAAAACATTGGCAGAGCATAAGCGGTACCAAAACACTTGGCAGCGTGTGATCCTGTCTGCGAGATGAGGGGGTAAACACTGCTCGTTTTGCAGTCTATATTTGTGTCTGCGAATGTCATTGCATAAAATATTAATATCTCACGTGTGTGTGGCAGGCTATGGTAGTCAAGAATAAGTCCTAAGCGGTATTTACTGAAAGTTTAAAAAATGTCTGCAAGGCTCTTTAAATCGGAGATATTTTAGGAACAACTTCTAACCTCGTTGAGTTACAATAACTTACCAACGATTCGTCGAAAGATACAAAATCCTCAATGTGATTTGGTCTAACATAAACTCTATACATGATATCCCTACCTCAAAAAATACCTTGGCCTTGCTATCGGACCAAAGCGATGCATCAATATGCGTATAAAAATAAATGTGAAACGAGTGCTCCGGCATTTTCTTCATAGTCTCCGGTATGTCTGAAAATTCTCGAACCGTAGACACACGCATCGCTAAAATAGTAACCCAAATATTAGGCCAGAATATTCTTTTTTTGCGAAGTTATTGAGTTTACAGGTTTTGTGGTCCTCACCATGTTTTTTTCAAATGAAAAGTCACAACTCGCAAGAATGAAAAATTGACGCCAGCGGAAGGCAGGACATCACTCTTTACACTGTAGAATGTGTTTCCAACTGTGTGCAATCCGTTTTATGGCTTCAAAGTAATGCCTCGGAAGCTCACTTCAGCAACCGCGTAGCACCACGAAACAAGTGCGCGGCACAGTTCATTTTTTTAGACTGCCTGCTCGACATGTAAGCCGGCCTGCCACTCACGTCACGACACAATAAAGCGCGGGAATATTTGAATGTTGGTTTCGGCAAGATCCTACTGTGCAGATTTCACAAGAACGGGAAATAAAAAAATAGAGTTAGTTGGGGTAGCTCAAAATATGGGCGGAGTATTCCATTAGGCAACAGTCCATTTCCGGAAGTCAGTATGCCCCAACTTACTTAGAGGGAAACCAGACGCACTAATGGCGGCACTACACGGCTCCTCCACGCCCCATAAAGCGAACGCCATTAAAAGCAGAAAGCAGAAAGCGGAAAAGATATTGGTCCTTTTACGTCACCTTCGAATCACAAAATCGAGGGTGCACGAGTTAGGCAAGCATGATCTGCTATCACCACCATTAGAGCAGCCATACTGGAGTTTCGGGGGCTGCCACAAGATGGCTCTGACATTTGAAAAGGATCTATCGCAGCATGTCTTCACGTCAGACATTATTAAAAAAAAAAATCGCGATACAACTTAGTGACATCTCAAGCTGTAAAACGTATGTAAAAAGAAAATGTATTTTTGTTCAAATTGAATATATAATTAGTTAAAAATTTAATGCCCTTCATTCTCCCTTACGCTGAGACTGCAGCCAAGGCTACAAGCGCGAGCTAGCCCACGCTCCTGGCTTTGATGAATGCATTTCTAGCGCGAGCGCTCGTTCTGCGGGAGAACGCTTCAAAGCAGCGACCTAGTGCTCTCACGCTTGAGGTATTTGCTGCAGTCTCAGCAGGGCACTGCGAAGGGACGAAGAAAACCAAATACCCCTTCGAAGGGTGTGTCTCTCAGTGTCAAACACGAGCGTTTAGTGACGACATTGGTCTAGAGCGTTGGATAATGACGACATAGAATTCTAAAGTTAGGACTGGCTGAATAGGTTCACGTAACTCCTTCTTATCTAATCAAGCGCGTGATTCTGTGCTTGGAATACCCGTAAATTGGGCGGGCGTTCACATCTTCGTAACTGAATCTTGATTCCAACAATAGACCGATCTCACTAAACGATCGGCGCATGCGTGACGCCGCCATAACTTTTGTTCACAGGAGGCAGATGGCAGTGCACGACAGGGCTCCTGCTGTCTCGTGCTCTACACGCGCAGAACTCCAGCGAGGACGTCGCGCGCGCAGAAAGACTAAAGTTCCCTCGATGCATCGCGGCAGCGGTGGCGTAGTTTAACTGGCTGGTGAGATCGGTCTATTAGGAAGATCGCGCATGGTTGTTGCACTCTCTTGTCGTTTCGCTTCTTTATTGGTTAAGACCAAGAAGTCATCAACAATAAAACATGCGCTCAAAATTTTGAGATTCTTTCATCTATACTGCTTAAGATACGTCAGATTTCTTCTTAACCTTATTTTTAATGTTTTGCTAGAGTTCCACTCACTAGTTTGTGCGAACGCTATGCAAATAAAACAAAATGTTCAGAAACGCTTTGCAGGGCCCCTTTTAAGATGAACAGTAACTACGACTTTAAAGTGACTACACTTTGTGAGAGTAGCCTCTAGAGCTTTATATGCAGAGTATAATGCATGAACGTTCGTTCCGCTGAACTCGGAGAAGTTCAGCCAGAGTGATCTACCAATCACAGGAGCGCAATCTGTCCTGAAACAGTAGCCTTGCGGCACGTCACACTCCACGTCCCAGCACAAAAATATAATTGTTTCTTTACTGTTGAAGGGTTTCGGGTTCTGTCATTTGCCCGTCCCATTCAGCATTACTATAGTCACTGTCGATTTCAGAAACATAGGGCTGCGGAGCGATGGTGAAATCCACAGGACTCACCAAGGCGGGAATTTTTTAAGCTGTGCGTGGATATAAGCGACTGTCTCCCCACGTAATACGCAATGGCGTGGGCGGGATTTTTTTTTCACGCTACGTAATCACGACGTAAACATCTGTAGGTTGAATTGACAATAACAAATAATTACAAGGTACTTACATTCGACTCTTTGCATAGGTCTTTCTTGTCTCCAAGGCACTGCATTTTTTCATGTTCATAGAACAAATGTAGCAAAAAGTGAGTGAAATAATCAGTGGATGAATATGCCTCCTCGAACTTGTAGTGCGTGCGGGGAATCGAAGGTGATTCTGTCGCCCCTTGACCGTCCAGCTCTAAGCGTTACTTAAGGATGATAATTTGCATATTTTTAGTTCACTATTGATGTCATGCTCAGCTTTTAGAGAGGACTTGTCAAAGAAAACACTCGACCCATAACATGACTGAAAATATTCTTTCTTCTATCACCAATAATTTTGACCAAGATCGACGCTTGGTTTGTCGTTGCCCCCAACTCCCTCCCCTTTCCCCACCCACGGCCCTGACAAGACGGCTGTGTTTTTCATCATCTGTGCCATCACCTGCTAACTGACCTCTATTATCCGCCTTTTGCACCCATATATCGCTAAAAACAAAACGCATGAAATACAGGAATGTCAGCGATGTTTGATTACTATCAAAACAAGAAACGTTTGCAGTTGCATTTTACTCTCTTGATTACGCCATCTATACATTATTGTTTCTATGATGAACGCAGCGGACGTTGACGTCCAATCTATGCCTTCCTGACACGTGCCGCCATGTATTTTTTTTCTTTTGTTTCCCACTGATTTTCAAAGCTAGTAAAGTCTTTTTGAAGCGTCGCGACGTCGCTTCGTCCCCCTCTCCTGCCACTTCTGTTTATCTTCTTTATTTTTTTTTTGTTTCCAAAAGCTTTTAGCAACTGACTATCTCCAGGACCTTCTACCGTGCCACGCCACACGCACTCACTTGCGCTCGCAAAAAAATGAGTTAGCTTTCATAAGATTGCAATGGACCCATTTGGAAACTACTTCAGGCAACATTGGCTGCTGCCATATTTTTAGAGCGCAGCTCTTAAGCGCCCGTTTCCGGCTTGAGCGGCGTCGGCGTAACCGCGCGGTGCATTGCGGGACATTTCCCATAATGACGTCACACGTGACGTCGAGTGTGATGCCACGACGGTTGTGTGTGACATCGAGAGGGCCACGAGTGACGTCACGAGGGTCACATAGCGTTACGAGGGTCACGAGGGGGGGGGGGGGGGGTCGTCATTACAAGACTCCTACACCATGGTTGCGTTCCAAATCTTACTCAAATGGATCCGAGTTACTCCGGCGGACCATGTCACGTGAAAAGTTATATAGAGCAACTCCGGACGCGGGTACGTTTTTGAACGCCAAGGTACAGAACCTTTACCCTGGAGTGAGATCAATTAAAATTTGAAACACGGGCCACGTGAAACGTCGTTTGTGTATTAGCAGAGCTTCCAACTAGATGTGTTTGTTTTTGTCCGGTGCCCACGGATCAAATATGTTCTAATAAATTTCAAAGTTTAAAATTAAAAAAAAATATATATATACGTTTTTATACTTAAGAAGGGATATATTGTTAGCGATTCGATTTTCGTTGTTTTTATGTTTAGAATATTTGTTGAAATCAAATTTGGGGGTTTTACTTGCCAAACCAACGACGGGCATCTGGCACGCCCCAGCGGAGGACTGAGGATTAATTTGGACCAGCCAGGGATCTTTTGACGTGCAACTGAAAGCTCGGTTACACGGCGCCTCGTCCGCAATAAGCCTCCGTCAGATTGCGGGCACCTCGGCCGGGATTCGAACCCGCCACATGGGGATCCGTAGGCCAGCGCTCTCGCCTCAGAGCCACCGAGGCGGCTGAATATTTGTTGACAAAAATGATAAAGCAAGTAGAAATAACAATATTACTTGCTGTTTTAAATTGAACACCACGTACAACTTTACTTGCGCTTAGTACTGCAAAAAAAGTATCAATTTTACATATTGTTGAAGTGTCAGAAAACGTGCCTACGGAAGCATCGATTAAGTTGTAATTGACAAGCCTCTGTGTTTCAAGTCAAATTTGTAGCTATACCGAACGATGATTCTTGTTAGACAAAAAATTACCCACCGAACCAATGTCGAAGAAATCTGGTAGTGAAAGCTTGTCGCACTTCGGCCCGCCAAACAGGCCGCCTAGGATGGAATCAAGGCCTATACATGTCAGAAATAGTAGAAATTATGATTAGGCGTGGGAATATAGCGCCTCTAAAAAGTGCACTCAAGAGGTAAGGCAATAATAGAATAAATAAATATATAGCTTGCACAACATATCAATATTCTGCAATAGCAAAAGCTGGATGCAAGTCTCTTTATTATTGTTATTTAATAAAGACAATATATTGATTAAGAGTTGAATGCACGTCCAAACTCCTTCTTTCCCTGAGTCCATTCCGAAAGTGCCTCGCGATCTAATTGTGTACCTGAACGCATTATGACGATCCGATGCAGTACACCTGAAATAATATTGATGACTAGAAAAAGAAAGGTCACGATGGTTTGATACTTTATAATTTTACAACGCAAGGGAACGATGATTAGAAAAAAAAAAAGTACGTATCCATCTTGTTTTGTCTCGTTTTTTTGTTTTGTTCAGAGCTCGAAATGATAAGAATGAACAACACACATATCGCCTCAGTGTTACTTGCTCTTGTTTCACTGTCTTTGAAGTTACATATGTATATATCGCGTGATTCTCTGAATGTTGTATTGAAGTTGTCTTTCTATATTTTCTTCTTTGTTATCAGTTCGAATGTACACGGCACGTGCCTTCAATTATTTTTGATTATTGGTCAGCATATTGTTATTGTTGAGGTAATTGTCGTTTTTTTACGTACATTTGGTTTTTTTTTTCATTGTGCTATGGGCGCGTCTTGTATCAAATTTTGTAAATATAGTGTTGTTCAAAGTTTTTATTGGAGGTATGAACTGTATCGCTTTGTTATATGTTGTTCCTCCCTGGCACGGCCCACGGGCCAGCAGTCTGTATAAATAAAAAAATAAACAGATCGTGCCGCTTCCAAGATACAAGAAGTAGCCAAATCAACTTGAACGTTCCCAAAACTTAACCCTCAGGCCTCAGTTAAAAACAAAACAAAACAACAACAACAACAAAAACAAGGTTTACTTCTATCTCAACGGAAGCTCATCGTCATTTTCTAAATTTTATTTTACATATACAACGCGCACATGTGTGCATGTCACATTTATATGAGAGCGCGAACTCTGTACTCGGCATCGATATTTCGCGCTACGTTGTCAAGGCTAGCATAGTCACCGCCGTGCCGCCAACGCTACATACGCGAGCGCACTCAAAGCCGCAAGGAAAATGTCACACGCTTCCACAACACATTGCTAGCATTCACAAGGTAGAACGAGAAGCATGTTGCTATGCGTCATGGCCTCTGTATCCGCTCTCTCATTGATAATCGCAGAGGAAAAACGGGAAAGGATTCGAAGCACGTCGCACGGGTCACGTCATTATTTCCGGTTCAGTTTTATGTGCATAAAAACGTGTACACGCTCCGCTTTATACGTACACAGTGTTTCCACTGACGACACACCAACGACCATTGCCGTGGCCATGCTGTCGACCACGTACCTTTTGATACGCAGACTTTACACCCTAAAGGTTTTTATTCTCGTCATGAATAAACAAGGATGCCACCAGCGCTGCGCAATGACGTCGCATGCAAATCATGTACGGGAAGAATACACACGTCGTCATCGGCACGAGATGTGCGTACAGTAATATGTTGTCTTACAGACGGACGACCAGTTCGCGCTTTTCATGTTTCTACCGCTTCCTCCTCTCCCCCTTCTACCCTGTCCTCTGTTGCCTTTTCTCTCCTCCCCCAGGGTGAGGAGGATCTTCTGCCTTGCAGAATCTCGTGCCTGGTCGTCGGCCTTTAAGTGAACGACAGTTTTGACACTGCAAAATTAACCTGATGAACGCTCGCTGTAAGCCCCCGCTTGACCACAGAGCACACACCGCACCGCTGAGCTGAAAAAAGTTATTACTTCTTATTTCAAGATAACTTGTAAGAAAGAGTGTACAGGGCTTTCACGTGCCGTCATCACACAATGCTGGTGATCGTCACTACTTTTTTTCTACGAGAAAAACAAATTGAGTAATGGCAATGCACCACGCGCTAAGCAGCTATATGTTAGCAGAATGGTCATTGAGGTTGCGCCATTGAAAGACATGTATAGATAAAAAAAAAATATATATTGTCAAAGTTGCTGCCTCAGGTGTATGTCCTTCAACTAAACCCGTCTTAAAAGAACAAGTCACTCCTACAATTTTTCGTCCGAGCCCTTAGCTTAGACAGGATTTTATACCGCCGTCACTTGATCCTAATCTTCGACTGAGAACGGCATGCCAAGTGAAGTTTTCAGGAAACGAAACAAAGGCTTTCATAACCGCGTGATCATAACGGGTAGTGATATTAGGGACTCTTAACTAAGCGTTTTGGCCACTACGTTGTCGTTGGAACCATGCGTTAGCTAGTCCCAAAACAAAAGCCATAGTTTAAAAAAAACAATTAAGTCATCTCGGTTCCGTCAATACACACAACTGCAAAGCAACATTCAAAATAAGCTGAAGTCTACTGCGGGCCATACAAGACGTTAGTTTTAATAACTTCTACAATTATACAATCTCTAATTGTATTACTGGAACGATTATAGTCCAGGGAGACATCCGCAGAGATATGTGTTGCTGTGTCGGCATACACATCTGAACAGCGAAGCAGTCGTCAATGCAGACGCTTACGAAATTCAACTGAAACGCAGTTCCTACGGGTTTCAGTTGTTTCATATATGTTCCACAGTAAGGTTATGGAACGTATAGAGAATGGAAAGGCAATCGCGCTGGCGTAATTCTGCTTCAAGTGCGAACACTCCTTTTCATTAACAAATATGCCTTTTTTTTAAATTCAGTGTGGCCCATTTGTGCTCTAGCATTATTGAAATGTGTGAAAGTTTTTGGTGCCTGATAACTACATAATTTTATTTTCGCGTAAAAACAAAAAAACTACATTTTTGGGGGAGACAATCCGTAGAAACGAAGTATATGTGGCTTGCACTGACGTCATACCAGAGGTCACATTGGTGACTTGCTGATGAGCGCTTAGCTTCTCCCACATATATTTCGCACAATCGAATTTGTTATTCTCAACAAGAACAAAACGAACTCTTCCTTGATCAATGGCGTCATGTGCAAGCCATGAATATCATTACGCCGCCAGATGAACCGGGATCTTTGTTTGGCTACAGTCATTGAGAGCTTAAAGAGGCGATGCAACGATTTTTGTACTTAGCGCAAATACCGCTTAGAACGGATCCCTGACGTTAATGACCTGTGAAACAGCCGTTCGTTTTTCGCCACTCGCAATCGAAGTCGCAGAAAAACATTAAAGAAAAACATGCAGTGTTTAACCCCTCAACTCGCCGCCAGAACAAAGGGCCACATGATCTGGAGCCGATTATATGCCGCCAAGTTGATCATAGCCACGCGCTGGGGTTGGCAAGGAACAGGACACGCGCTGAGTTTCACCCATTGTTATGGTTCGGCTATTGTCATTGCAGCGATTGGACAGGGGCCACTACCCGAATGCTTCTCGAGCTATCCATTATCACGTGCCCAAATTGAGTGCCCACGCAATGCTCGGGTTCAATCTATAAAGGCCGGTTCAGACACTTGCGGTTGAGTGCGTTTGACTGCGTTGCGGCGAGAACCGAAAGCCAGTCACCGGCACATATGTGCTTCGTATGAAGCGTGGAACCCAATTTAAGGAATCTCTTGGCACGCGCTATGAGCAGGAGGAATGTCCTGGTTTCTCGCTGCCGCAACGCAGTCAAACGCAGTCAAACGCAACTGCCTGAACCAGGCTTAAGCCGTATAAAAATATCGTCACTGGGCGGTACTTCGACCGCCGAGCTACGTCATCAAGTGTTGCGAAGATTGTATGAAAACGCTCGCTAGTGTCCTTGAAATTACACCGCAACAAAGGAGTTTCTTGGCCAGTGGCGTTGCGTAAGAGTATACTTGAGTCCCGCTAGTGCCAGTAAGCTCGTGTAAAGTGAAAAAAAAAAACACAAAACACTTTAATTGGATATTGTTGCACCGCCCCTTGAAAAAACACATTGCGGTTACAGAGCATCTCTTTATCGCTCGGCAAAAAATAAGATTTAGGCCTCAGCCGATAAGCACATCGGAGGACGAATCACAAAGCGAAAAGAGTAAGAGTCATAAGCTATGCGCTGCGTTGCTTAAGCTGCCGGGAACCATAAGACGATTATTATTACCGAACAAAGATGATGATGGCACTGCCAAGCTCAGTAGGATTCCTGGAAGGATTATAGATGCCAGCCTCATCGTGCTTCCTTGCTTGTCTCAATGGGCGGCTGGCTTTGAGCTTCTTGCGTTGAACCTCTACGCCTCGTAGCTGCAACACATTGTGTCGCCATCGCTAACACCTGCGTAGGTAACACAGCGCAACGCTCATTCGTCACCGGCTCGCAAGGCGACGGTAACCCACATTATTCGCCTCAATTACGAGCCGCAATTTATTTCAAAATTCTCGTTAGCTACGTTCCCCTGCTTTCCGAGCTGCATGTCGCAAATGTGTACTGAACGAAGAGAGGAGGGAAAAAAGAATGTGGTGGACATTGAAACCGATTCTCGCGAGAAATATTTTTGCAAGGCTGGAACTGTTGTAATCTCGCGCTGACCGTCACTTTTTATATATATTTAATATTGCATGCCATCCAGCGTTTGAAACAGTTTAAAAGCGATCAATAATTCGTGTTGCTAAACTCCATTCGTACAGACATTGGGGTTTTGTTATAAAACCTAGGAGCAAAACATTTATCTTCGTCTCTTACAATAACAACTATTCACAAACCTTCGCGTACCACAACATAAGCTGATAAATTGTCGTATGTGGGCAACTTGGAAAACAAATGTCTGCATTTTTTTAGTGGGGTGTGTATGCTCAAACTAAATATCGAAGGAATAAAACAAGCACGGGCAAAAGGACGACACCTTGCCGTTCAAGCACTACAAGGTAGTGCTGGAACGGCAAGCACTGCCTTGTAGTTGTAGACTACTACTCCAGATTTATAGAATTGTGTCTGCTGAAGCAAACAACATCGGAAGCGATTGTGGCGGACCTAAAGTCTGTGTTTGCCCGCCATGGGATACCGGAGGTGTTCAGGTCAGACAACGGACCGCAGTTCGCGTCCGAGAGTTTTGACGAATTCACAAGAAAGTACCAGATTCGCCACATAAAAAGCAGCCCACACTATCCCAAGAGTAACGGGGAAGCAGAACGCATGGTAAAAGTTGCCAAAGACATCCTGAAAGAGGCCGAAGACCCGGACCTGGCACTTTTGATCTACAGAACTACACCAGGCCCCTGCGGATTTAGTCCAACTCAACTACTCATGGGACGGCAACTACGTACAACTTTGCCAGTGTTGCCATCCATGTTAACCCCGAAAATACCAAACCACGCGGATTTCCGAAGAAAAGATAAGGAAGAGAAAAGAAGGCAGGCCCAAGGATACAATCAACGGCACGGAGTAAGCTGCCACAAGGAGCCGTCCATCGGTGGGTCTGTTTGGGTCAGAGACCCTGGCACGCCGGGGCAGATTGTGAGGAAAACGAACAACCCGAGATCCTTCGTGTGGAGACACCGTCTAGAAAACTCGTCCGGAATACCTACCATTTAGTCCCAGCAGAAACACCGAGAAAGAGTGCTCAAACCGGGTACAATGAAGATGAAGAAACGATATGCGAACAAGTGATCAATCCAGGCGAGAATGTCCAGACCCCGTGCGTTAAGGACAAAGAACCGACATCGGAACAGGTACTCGACCCAGAGGGAGGTCCAGCTACGGCTCTCGTTCCGGAAGAATCTGTCATCGACTCCGGCACAAGGAAAGAGGAGCCCTACACTTTCACTAGAGCTGGGCGACGAATCATTCGGCCCCAAAGATTCAGAAACTAGTTTCAAGCCCATTGTAGAGAAAGGGGAATGTGGCAATAATCACGTTTATGCGTTTCCATAAAACCCCGAGAGGGGGCGGCCAGTTGGGGGCGCGTGCTTAACCCAGCTCGCTGGTGCTGTTCTGTCTCTCTCGGTGTGGTAAATCCGAATTATCTCGACACTTCTTGCGTTGAACCTCTACGCCTCGTAGCTGCAACACATTGTGTCGCCATCGCTAACACCTGCGTAGGCAACACAGCGCAACGCTCATTCGTCACCGGCTCGCAAGGCGACGGTAACCCACATTATTCGCCTCAATTACGAGCGGCAATTTATTTCAAAATACTCGTTAGCTACGTTCCCCTGCTTTCCGAGCCGCATATCGCACATGTGTACTGAACGAAGAGAGGAGGGAAAAAAGAATGAGGTGGACATTGAAACCGATTCTCGCGAGAAATATTTTTGCAAGGCTGGAACTGTTGTAATCTCGCGCTGACCGTCAATTTTTATATATATTTAATATTGCATGCCATCCAGCGTTTGAAACAGTTTAAAAGCGATCAATAATTCGTGTTGCTAAACTCCATTCGTACTGACATTGGGGTTTTGTTATAAAACCTAGGAGCAAAACATTTATCTTCGTCTCTTACAATAACAACTATTCACAAACCTTCGCGTACCACAACATAAGCTGATAAATTGTCGTATGTGGGCAAATTGGAAAACAAATGTCTGCATTTGTTTAGTGGGGTGTGTATGCTCAAACTAAATATCGAAGGAATAAAACAAGCACGGGCAAAAGGACGACGAATATATTTTGCATGTTCCGTGTTTGTTTCATTTTTCCTGTGTCAAGTGAACTTTACCAACACACTCTACGGTTAATTTGCTCATACTACAACGTCTAAAGTATCACGCCCAAAACTTGATCGTGAGCGGTGCTCCGGAGAGCTGCGTTTACCATTTCATCGACACGGCAGGTGATCCATAATTAGCCCTCGCTTGAATGTGCTCGGAATTCCCGCCTTGTATCGAAACCTGCCATGCCTCTGTCCAACTCCCAAGTGATCTACGTAGATGTTTCCTATTCCTCGTAAAGGGGCGATGCAACGATACTGTCGACACCGGTTATAACGTAGTCGGTTGTAAAGACGTAGCGGCTACAGCGAAGCGATCATGATTTTCTATTCCCTTTTGCACTTCGTTATAACCGAAGTCGGTTATAGCGAAGTAGCGGCTACAGCGAAGCGATCACAATTTTCTATTCCCTTTTGCACCTCGTCATAACCGAAGTCGGTTATAACGAAATAGCGGCTACAGCGAAGCGATCACGATTTCCCATTCCCTTTTGTACTTTGTTAACCAAAGTTGGTTACAACGAAAGAGCGGCTACAGCGAAGCGATAACGATTTCCCTTTCCCTTTTGCACTTCGTTATAACCGAAGTCAGCTGTAAGGAAATAGCGGCTACAGCGAAGCGATCACAATTTTCTATTCCCTTTCGCACCTCGTCATAACCGAAGTCGGTTATAACGAAATAGCGGCTACAGCGAAGCGATCACGATTTCCCTTTCCCTTTTGCACTTAGTTATAACAAAAGTCAGCTGTAAGGAAATAGCAGGCTACAGCGAAGCGATCACGATTTCCCATTCCCTTTTGCACTTCTTTATAACCGAACTCGGTTATAACGAAATAACGGCTAAAGCGAAGCGATCATGATTTGCCTTTCCTTTTTGTACTTCGTTATAACCGAAGTCGGTTATAACGAAATGGAGGCTACAGCGAAGTGATCACGATTTCTCATTCCCTTTTGCACTTCGTTATAACAGAAGTCGGTTATAACGAAATAGCGGATATATCGAAGTGATTTCCGATTCCCGTTGACTTCGTTATAACCGGTCTCAACAGAATTCAATTGGAATGTGTTTTTTTTTTCACTTTACACGAGCTTACTGGCACTATACTCTGTTCCACCTTATGATGTACCGCAGGAAAGGCTACTTGCGCGAGCTCCTTGCTCTAGGACACATTTTGGCGGCACAAGCTCTCGTGCATTAAGAGCAGCTGCCAACGCTATGAGCTCGCGCTTCTAGCCTTCGCTGCGGTACAACATAAAGTGAAACGGAGTATAGTGGGACACAAGTATATTAGCACGCAACGCTACTGGCCAAGAAACTCCTTTGCTGCGCTAGAATTTCAAGGACAAAAGCGAGCGTTTTCATTCAATTTCTCCTTCGCTAAACTTTACGACGTAGCTGGGCGGTCGCAAGTAGCGCCAGTGACTATATTTTAATGCGGCTCATAGAATGAACCCGAGCATTGCGTTGGAACTCGATTTGGGTCCGTGATAATCGATAGCTCGACAAGCGTTCAGGTGGTTGCTCATGTCCAATCACTGCAATAAGGACAAAAGCCGAGCCATAACGATGTCTGAAACTCAGCGCGTGTCCTGTGCCTTGCCAACCCAGCGTGTGGGTATACGATTAACGTTGGCGGCATATGATCGGCTCCAGATCACGTGGCCCCGTGTTCTGGCTGCGAGTTGCGCACTCTAAAAAACGTTTGTGCGTCTACTTTCACTCACAACACTCGGAGAGCCAATCACCGCAATTTACGGAGGCAGCTCGGCGAATGACACTGCCTCAACATATGTTTAGACCAAGGAACGCAGTCTGAGTTGTGACATTAAGCAACGCAAAACGTCACGCTTGCATTGATTAATGTCACCACTCAGACTGCGTTTTTTTTTTGTCTAAACATACGTTTCGGTATTGTCATTCGCTGAGCTGCCTCCATAAGTTGCGGTGATTGGCTCTCCGAGTGTTGTGCCGGAAAGCAGAAGCACGGGCTTTTTTTTTTAGAGTGCGGGTGTGAACTCTGCTTGTTTTTTTTTTAATTTTTTCTGTGACTTAGATTGCGTGTGGTGAAAAACGAACGAACGAACAGGTGTTTTACAGGTCATTAACGTCAGGGATCCGTTCTAAACAGTATTCGCGCAAAGTACAAAAATCGTTTCAACGCCCCTTTGAGAAAGTAATTAATTCAAGTTGACTGCTATTTACATAAACTATATGAGAAATAAAGAGAGTTAACACCGTGTCCGCTCTTGAAAATACAATAAATAAGAGGGGCTGTGATAGAGTTCGTATTTTGGGGACCAAAAATTGAAAAAAAGGGGAGGAAAAAAAGATGCATCAACACGAGCGGGCGTCCATGTGGCACAGTAGGCTCGTTCGATTTACCATGCACCAGCGAAGAAAAGTGTAGGGCACTGAAACTTCAGTATGCGTAGTAAGATACGACCGGAAGTACACCGCCCTACACGTTTTTGCACCGGTGCTGCAGGTGTAAGTAAATCTTACGAGCCTACTATAAACATCGCGTGCTCTTGTACCGAAAAACATCGCTAAGGGGTAAAAAAAAAGAAATGAAAGCCGTTTACAACTCCCTGTAACGCCGAATTAGAGCGCAGCTCTTGAGGAGGAGGGAAGGGTACTGGGGTGGTCACGTGACCTCGGGGGGGGGGGGCTCACGTGATCTGGGGGGTCACGTGACCTGGGGGTCACGTGACGATGACGTCATCAGCATCCGCATCGTCATCGTCATCATCACTGATGACGGCATCAGTGACGTCACTGATGACGTCATCGGCATCCGCATCGTCATCGTCATCATCACTGATGACGTCATCAGTGACGTCATCGGCATCCGCATCGTTATCGTCATCATCACTGATGACGCCACTGATGACGTCATCGTCACGTGACCCCCCAGGTCACGTGACCCCCCCCCAGGTCCTCCCGAAGGAACCCGAGGTCGTCCCGAAGGAACCCGAGGTCCTCCCGAGGTCCTCCCGAGGTCCTCCCGAAGGAACCCGAGGTCCTTCGGGAGGACCTCGGGTTCCTTCGGGAAAATTTACCCATAATGCACCGCGCGGTTACGCCGACGCCGACGGCGACGGCGACGCCGCTCAAGCCGGAAACGGGCGCCTAAGAGCTGAGTTCTAAAATGACTCCGCCCGTCGGGAAAGTCAAAGCATGTGCAGTGATCCGTTTTCTCCATTTGAAGAGAAGCAGTGCCAAGGTTACAGAATATTTCGTCATCCCCCATATTCACCCGACCTTGCACCTGGTGACTTCTTCCTATAAATAAGCAAAATCAGTCGTTAGTTGTTTATACAGCACGAGATTAGTCTGCCTCAGTGGGCGTCTGGTGTCTCAGCTGTAGATGAGCAATTTAGCCAGTGCGGTACAACCGCTAACTGGGGTCTTTAACGTGCACCATGCAGTGGTGATACACGACCGCACGCCGGTACGATGCTCATCCAGATCGAAACGGGCAGAGGTGGGGATTGAACCCAGGATCCCTGGGGCCCTATGTCGCGCTTTTTGGACTCCCACGGCGACTAGGGAGAAAGAAGTGACGTCAACAACGCAGCAAATGGAGACTGGATGTTGACATGTGAGAGTCGCTGATGACGAATTTCCACAGAAGAAAACAAAGCTCACTTATTCCTTGCTTTCTTCTGCGCTCTCACCAATCAACATCCAATCTGCGTCTGCTGCGTTGTTGACGTCACTTTCTTCACCCTAGACGCCGTGGGAGCTCGTGCAGCGAGTGCTCCAGTCAAGGCAGTCGAAGCTAGCCGCTCGCGCTTGTACAGCCTTTGCACTTGGGAGTCCAAATAGCGCAACATAGAGCCCCTGGGCTCTGCAGCGCGAGCTTTCGGTCCACGTGCTCCGAGCTGGTGTGCGCCAGGTGTGCGCTAGCTCACTCGGCCACCGATCCCCCCTTCTTCCTCTACTCTCTCATGAAAACTCCATCACGTGGAAACCATTTCAAAGACGACGAAAAAGTGATTGTTGAAGTGGAGCGATTCGTGAACAGTAAAAACGAGTTCTATAACAATGGCCTCCGCCAGGTTCTCCACCGATGGCAAATGTGTTTGACTTTGGGTAGCGAATACGAAAAGAATTACTAAACTCCTACCCAAGTTATCATTGCTGAATCTCTATTCCTTCATAAAAATTATGCGAACGTAATGAACGTCCCTTGCACTTGGTCTGCCGCCTTAGAAATACGACCTTTTCATTTTTTTTTTTGTTTTACTCTTACCGTTTCGGGAAACCTGAAGTGACTTTCTCGGTGTGCACGTGTAACAAATAAAAAGAGCACCAAACCGGCGCGTCTGGAACCTTTTTTTTTCCAGTCGGTAGACCCCAGTGCCACCTGAGTGACACGTACGTACGCGCTGAAGTGAACGAAACTCGGCGTCAGTGATGCCGCGCTGCTTTTCGAAGGCTGTAACTTTGTTCACCTTAGAGGGAACATTGAATCCATTCTATAGTTGCGAAAAAAACACACTCGATACGTTTTCAAGTTGCCTCCAATATCAAAAATGCCAAAATGAGTATCCGAATTGACGCAGAAAGTGTACCACATAAAAGCGCTTTTGCCACTGCAACGAAGCTCCTTCATTTCGGCGCAGACAGTGCGAGGAGGGAAAAAGTGACGTGCTTCGCAAATATCTCAACGTTTTCGCGCCTTCCGCAGACGTTTTGGGATCTGTCCGAAGCGTGGTATAGACACCGAGAGCTTTAGAAACCCAGGGTGTGGCTTAATAGAGAGTTTTCGTTAATCGTTTTTGCGCATCCGATACGATACGCAGCAAACTCGCACATGCGCAGATCGTCCCGGAGGACCCATTGTACCGTATCGGACGTGCAAAAACGGTTCCCTAAAACTGTCTATTATGTCCACACGTGTTGCTTTGAGGTTCTTTGTTCGGCGTTCTCACTGGCTGCTGCTGCAATATCCTCGACTGCGAAGCGATAACAATATGTTCGATTCTCGACACGCCTTGCGTTTTTTTAAGTTGCCGGTGACAATAGCAGTGCATCGATTGGCTACGTGGTGCGCAAATTCGTCTGCTTCTTGCGCGTGGGTTGCGGTGACGTCAGAACACCGAGCTCTGATTGGCTTCGATTTAAAAAAGCGTTGAGGTCTGCCCACTATCCTTCCAATCAGAGCCAATTAGAGCTGGGCGTTCTGACGTCGCTGCAACCTCTGCGAAAGAAGCAGACGCGGTTGCGCTCCGCATAGTTATTTCGCTCGCGTCTTTGTTTCTGTAGTTGGTGTACCGGTAGGGGGCCTCTAACAAGATGCTCCCTGCTTAAAAGAAGACGAGCAGGAATAAAGCGTTCTTTCTGGTGTCGCTCCAAGAGGCTGACGCTACTGACGCTTCTTTGATACATCTCGTTACACTTCGGGCTGCAATAGTCCTCAAAGGCTTGGACGATGGCATCGTAGTCTTCTCGTTGAGACGCTGTCAGTGGAAATTTCTATAGGTATTCCATGCCGTGCAAACATAGCGGATAGCTTAACCACTACAATTCGTCAGGTTGTTAGTGGCAGAAACTCGACTTCTGGGTAGTTTGAGTAGGCACAGTACGCCACCAGATAATGTTTGCTGCCGTACTCGATAAGGCCCACACCGATTCGCTGCCAGGGTTGGTCCAGGACTCGTCTGAGCATTAAGCGTTCCGATGGTTGCCTATAAGCGAAATGACAATCATTGGCTGACTAGTGCCTTGATGCCCGTTGAACCGTTCGATCCAGGGCGAACTTCCGTCGCGCGTGCCGCGACGAACAGTACAAGAGAGCTTCAGCAGCCCCTTACGAAGCACAGCACACAAGCCCACTCACTCCTACTGTCCGAGAACCGACCATATCGCTAGTGCTTCAGCCAGAAAGCCGGACACCACCTGTCCCTGAAGAAGCAGTGGCAACTCTTCCGTCAAGCACTAATGCCGCCCCCGCCCAGCTTCTGGCCCAGCCGTTAAGTACACCGGCAGAAGCGGGTGACCCAACCCAAGGTCTGCAGAGAATCATGCGACAGCGGAGGGCACCAAGAAGATTACACTACGACCATAACTTTATACAACGAACATAGAACTTGACTTTTGTTGTAGGGGGTTACCTTATGGTCATCTTGATCATCAGGGAAGGGAAGATGTACCGGTAGGGGGCCTCTTACAAGATGCTCCCCCCTTAGCAAAAAGAGGCCGTACTTGAAACGAATTTGAAATATATTGAATATGAATATTCATTTTGTATTCATTCTGTATTATTTTGTCCGCATTCGAAATACGCACGTAATGTATTCAAAATATATCATAAATATTGATCAGAAAATATTTTAGATATACCAAAAATATAATTCCTTCCCCCTCAAGATGTCATTTGTGTCCTAAAAAGCGCCTACACAATTTTGTTTATTTTTTTTGTTAGTAAATGCATTTTTGTGTAGTATTTGAAGACTCTACTAAATACATCCCACAACTACACATCAGAAACGAACACAAACACAAAGACCACGACGCACTGGACACCTGAATCACAGTCCCGTTGACTGCTCTAGAGCCTTATATAGCCAACATATTCAAGGTAATCATTTGGCCGGTGACCAGCTCTGCACTTATTAAGGTTCTAAGTATTCTATCTTCTCCTAGGGAGTCTGTCAAATGAGAAACAGTGTTTTGAAGTTCGTGGACGATATCTCTTACTAAAAAGCATTGGTACAACTAATAATAATTTGGCGTTTGGCGCAGTCGCTAAAACAATATCCACAAAAACGGCTTCTAGAAGAAATGTTATTGCTTCTCTGCATAGCACCACTCAGGATGAAGCGAGTCAAGCTAGTTTCTTCACTTTAAAATAGTAATTTTGCTTTTCTTTACTCGTTGACTATTTAATACGGTCATTAACGTCACCATATTAAAGTCACTACTCACATCACATACAATGGCGAGTATACACATTCAGTGAACTAACGCATGCGCTAACACAATTCCACGCCAAACATATGTGCTCACTGCTCTTGCTGAAGCTTTCCAGCATCAGCAAGTATTGTGGTTGTAGTTCCCGAACCCCGTTTGTGATTGGTGTGCAAGAAACTCATCAGGTGTGTTCTTGATAGAAAAAAAAAAAAAAAAAAACAATAACATAAACTTCTCTGATTCATCAGTTTGATGCTGCACAACTCAATTCACAAACTAATCAAATGTTGTATTTAGGTAGTTCAATGTACTCCACATCTGCTTGAAGTGAATTTCTGATAGGCATTCTTTTCATACTTTGGTAGTTTAAGTCAAACTACCAAATTATTGCAGTCAAAACGTACTTAGGGTATAACAGAACAGTATTTACGATTTCTAGGTATTTTAAGAGCATTCTGCACATATTTTTGATCGCTGCCTTTTTTTAGGGTTGTAGTATATTTTGCATGAAATAAACTAATATTTTAAGAAATCTAATTAAAAGGTATTTTGTGCCTACTAATTTAGTATTTACATATTTCAGAACGCATGAAGAGGACTTCAAATGCAGTTTAAATAAAGGCATTTTAAAACTATTTTCAGAAATATATTTTAGAACTAAGTAAAAAAAAAAAAAAAGAAGTGTGTATTTTCGGTATATTTTTTGTGTACTTACAATTATGAGCTGTACTTCAAATATACTCAAATTAGAATGTGGTATATTTCAAACGTCTTAGTTTTCGCTAAGGGCCTGCTTAAAAGAAGACGAGGAGGAATAAAGCGTTCTTTCTGGTCTCGCTCTAAGTGGCTGACGCTTCTTCGATACAGTTGGTGCGTCTCTCCACTTGCTTTTGTGGCGGTACATGGTGTAAAGGCCGGTTCAGACACTTGCGTTTGAGTGCGTTTGACTGCGTTGAGGCGAGAACCGAAAGCGAGTCACCGGCACATCTGTGCTTCGTATGAAGCGTGGAATCCAATTCAAGGAATCTTCTTGGCACGCTATATAAGCAGCAGGGATGTCCTGGTGTCTCGCTGCCGCAACGCAGTCAAACGCAGTCAAACGCAACTGTGTGAACCGGGCTTAAGGGTAGTCTTAGGTCAATAAAATAACTTTCCCGGGAGTGACTTTACCATGCCGTCTTTGTGTGCGGGAAGGTGGGCGATTGTCACACCTCCACTTGTTGGCCACTCTATAACAGGGTTGATACCAACTTGGGAACTCAAGCAGGATGTCACATCATAAAACATAATTATCCTGCGTTTAGTTTGACTTGGGGCGAATGGAATTTTCCTTTTGCTGCAGGAATCAGAATTGAAGGCAATGGACTCCCCGTCCAATAGTTCTCTGACTTTTGAACAGTCTCATCTAGAACTTTTAGCTCCGTAGCTTTCACAACACTTCTGTTTGCCGCACAAGCAACGTCGCAACTGTAAAATTGCATACAAAATCGCACCGTATGCATCAGACGTTGCAATCAGATTGACGTTTTAGGCTACCGCGGTTTTACTAAGCCATTAAATGATACATGTCCCCAAACTGTAGAGGAGCAATTTCGGCAGTGCTTCACGACCGCGAGATCATCTTTTTTTAACCTATATCACTTGTCGGTGCGCTTGTCTGTCGCCTAAGCGTGTTTCTCTTCTCTTTCTCTGTTTTTTTTTTTTTGTGCGCAATTTTAAGCATATTTAACCTACATCAAAAAGCAATGTTAAAAAGTAATAGAGCGCAAGTTCGTCTGCTTCTTTTGCAGGGGTTGTGGTGACGTCAGAACGCCGTGCTCTGATTGGTTCTGAACGAAGGACAGTGAGTTAACCTGAAGGCAGCTTGCTTTGAGGTTTACCCACTATCCTTTATTCGGAACCAATCAGAGCTTGGCGTTCTGACGTCACCACGACCCCTGCAAAAAAAGCAGACGAACTTGCGCTCCGCATAAAGAGCTTTTGTATAGTGGGCTCCTACTCTTCGCCTTCACTGAGCAGCTTGCGGCGTCGTAGTGAGCATGCTCAGAACTAGGCAAGTGCAGTGCGAAGCTTCGCTACTCGCAGAACCCAAAGCATTGGAGACCCTTATTCTAAAACTCTTGATTGTGTCGTGCGTACGCTTAGATCGCATAAAGTTAGTAATTGGTGTCTCGTGTCACCACTGTAAATCAGAAACTTTGCCAGTGCAGTACGACCTCTAGCCTGGGGGCCTTTAACGTGCATCATGCAGTAGTGGAACTCGAACGCAAGGCGGTACGATGCTCATCCAGATTGAAACGGGCAGGGGTTTGGACTGAAGCCACGATAACTGGGTTCTACAGCGCGAGCTATTTGTTTCTGACCACTGTGAATTTTAGGCAATGCGCTGCCCATAGTCTGCTTAAAGACGAGGAAGAAGAAGCCCTCAATGGCAACCAGAACGACATCCCTATTTTTCGTCGGTGAGTGTCTGCAGCTTTGGCTTGCATTTTTAAACGCCTAGCGCCGAAAGCGTTTCTAATGTAAATATTTCAACACTCACATCCATCTGGTAAAAATTAAAAAAAAGTTCTCAATAGGTCGAGCAAACTCGTCGTCTTTCTAAGCGGCAACTGGTCACTCCCAAGCGCCTAAGGCGTTTGCTCCACAATATTTATATATTTTCTGTCTGTCTCTCTCTCTCTCTCTCTTTCTCTATGTCTCTTTTTCTTTCTCGTAAATGTAGATCCTCATTTGAGATTGGATCAGGCATGAACGAGTACTAAACTGAACTTCTCAGTAAAATTGAAAGTCGGGTCGTAAATTACCTTATCGATAAGACTAAAGAATAAAGGCCCGTTAACACAGCCCCGTTTTGTAACGTTACGTTACGGAAGATTACGCCTGCATACGTCGAGAGCCACCTGGACATCCGTGCTTCGCATGGAGCGTGCTAGCCAATGAAAGAAGCAGCATCGCGCGCGACATACGGAGCACGGATGTCTCGGTGACTCATAACGTAACGTAATAAAACGTAAGCAATCGCCTTTTCCACAAGGGAGCCGCCATCTTGAATGTCTTGACTTTCAGTATGGGCGAAACATCGTTTTGCCGTCACCATTCCAATTTGAAGACAGCAGGATGCAATTGTAACCGTCATCCATTTCGTTTTGCCTCACCTCTAACTGTTCACTATTTGCAGGTTGAGATGTTTTAGAATTTTTTTTTTTTTGTCGCCCTACCGAATTTGTCTACGAGGTGGTTAAGCATGAGATTAAACGAAAAAGGGGTATACTCGGCGTCAACTGGTATGTGATACGCTGTCGAGGCTTGCGAGGCTACGTGGGTTCGACTCACGTCTGTTTGGTGTGGTAGTGCGTGCGATTGATACAAGATGGAGCCAGGTGATCTCACAGCAGCGCTGTGCTGCTGCCCTGTGGAAGCTGCGCTAACCGATACAACGAAGCACAAGATGGCTGACGCCGAGCATACATGTCCCGCACGTGACGTGATAGCACCATGCCGGGTTTCATTTTTACTCGTTCTTGCCGAGAAAAACAAATTCGATGGTGCGAAATGTATGCTTCAGCAGGTAGGCGTTCAGCAGCAAAGTCACCGCAATGGCTTCTGGCGCAACGTCAGTGCAAGATCTGTATAGAGCAGCCTTGCAATGCCGTAACCATTTTCTCACGCTTTGGTCGCGTGGTATTATGTGACAGGTATTGCAAACAAAAAGTGAGGAAACACGACCTTAAGTGTGCTTCCTCCAAGGCACCTCGACGCTCAAACAAATCGCGAAATTTGTTTAAAAAAAACTATTTTTGTGTTCTAAAGTCTTATGAAAATGCAATGCTACCCAACGTCTGCACGTTCAAATAATAATAAAAAATTGACACATCAAATATTGGTGCTCTCACTGTTGTAATATTTGATGGGTTTCCCAGGAAAAGGTATGTTCATGCTCTTTATGACATGAAATTTCGCCCATTAGAAAGCAAGAAGTTTGAGCTTTGCATTGCGTTTCTAAAGCTGCCATCGACAAGAGTTATCAGAGGATTGGAATGATGGGGTTTTCGAAGACTGTGAACCTTATCCGCTGAATTTTATAAATAAAATCTCCACCGAGGGTTTATATATTTTATGTTAAATATAAGATTTTTCAGAGTATTTTTTTAAATATTAGCTTGTATTGTGTGCTCTGCTATATGCGAGCCATTTTGTATACATCCGGATACCTTTCTTGTGTTCAATTTTTGCTAAATTAATAATAATGTTTGTTATTACAACGTAATTATCATGTTTTTTTTTTACAGCAGCCATGATATGCGCCACGTCTGCTGCAAAACAAAATTGGACTGACGATAATCCCGGCCTGCCATATTACGACGAAGAAATATATTACCTGGAAGAAAACGTAAAAACATACGACTACCCAAACGATATTACGTACGCTAGCTACGAGGAAGGTAGGCAATAAGTGCGCGTCAGGTGTTCTTAATTTTTAGGAACTGTTTCAGACGTTAGAATGTTTAGAACACGAGTGGCAACGTTTGAAAACCAATAGGTAATGTGATGGCTTACATACGTATCAACAATCTGATAAAACAGCCCTGAAAAAAAGCAGCCTATCAAAGGTCCGCGTTCAGTTTAGGATTAAAATTCCTGGTGTATACTTTCATTAATTTCGTTTATATCTACGTAACTTCAATCAAATATTTTGCAGTTAAATAGTTGCAAAGAGCTTTGGAATCACAAGGTGTGGCGAGTATAGAGAATCTTAGTAAAGTATTTTCTAACCTGCTGCTATTTTGTTATGTGTATTTGCAGCCCCCTCCCCCCCAAACCATTTTGTGATGGCGAAAGTCATTGTGGATACCGAAAAAATAAATACAAGAAGCAAAATCCTAAACAGCCACGACTCACTTTTGTGAGCTGCGGATGACTAACTATATAATCGCCCTTTCAATTCATTTAACGACCTCATTGCAATGCTGTTCAATTGTGTAAAGACATTATGCATTTGCGAAAAAATATATGAAGGCATTTGTTTAAAATACTTAAATTTAAAACAGTGTAGTCAAGATGGGCACTGCCAGAAAGAATCTAAAAATTAATAAAATAAACCTTTTCGTTATCAGAAACAGCTTTATGCGTCTTGATCCACCCCAATGAACGGAATGCGCCGCGTGAACCCGTGAAAAGTATAGGCGGCTCTTATTCTTCCTTTGAAGGTATTGCAGGCAGCTTCAGAAAAGTCGGGTTTGCAGCCGAGGTTAAACAGATCTGTAGAATTTATTCCAGTCCCACTTCAAACGTTTAGACAGCAGATATTCACTAAAACTTAAAGTGCCAATAAAGCGATTTTTTATCTACCGTGGTCATCTATAACGTACGTCATAAAGTCATTAGTTTTAGAAGAGGCTGGTAATTACCCTACGTTAACAAAGTCTGTTTTATAACAAAAAAAAAAATAATATGAATCTGGTTGACTTGCGTATTCCTCCAATTTTGTGAAGCTTTTAGTTAATATGCTCAACATTGATGTGTGTTTTTTTTTGTATTTTGCTTTATCGTTGGTGACGCGAGTGTTCAATCGTCTTGAAGCACCATTTTAGTACCACTATAGTTGTATTTAATTTATTTAACTAATTGTTTTATATTCAATCATAATTTGTGAACGCTTCAATTCATTTGTTGAAGTGATGACTCTTTAATTACTTTGAAAGCTTTTGTTCTTACCTTCTCCCATTTTTTGAGACAAGGGTTGCCTCCAATTTGTTTCTTTTTTAAGTAAATGACAAAAAAAAATGAAAGCCGTTTACAACTCTCTGTAACGCCGAATTGGAGCGCAACTCTTGAGATACCCCTCCTCCTCCTCCCCTCATTCTTCAATCTCCTCCGGGGGGGGGGGGGGGGGGGTCACGTGACCCTGGGGGGGAGCTCGCGCGGTATATTATGGGACATTTCCCATAATGCACCACGCGCTTACGCCGACGCCGACGCCGACGCCGACGGCGACGCCGCTCAAGCCGGAAACGGGCGCCTAAGAGCTGCGCTCTTATTACGTGTTCTTAATCGCAGCCAATAAAAACATCTTGCCTCCTACAACGCCGAACACCGATGGCAATGCCTTTCGAGATTTCGAGAAGCGCCTAAACCCAAAGTTCCAGAAGGTAAAATTTACAAGGCCATCATTCACATCGGGTGAGTTGTTGTTGGTTACCATTTAGTGACAATACAAATTAGCAAACGTAGGCTGTGAGAAGTCCCAAGCACCATATATTCACTCCGCGGCTATCGAGATTGGGACAGCTGACAATAATGTCCAAGTATGCGCCATGCCGAGAGAGGCGTCATCGTACCTGCGTGACGCCGGATTCCCATGTTGATGCATTGTAGCATGAGCCAAGTAGCAGGCACTAAGCCTAACACTGGAACTCGTGTGGCGATTCGGGCCCAATGATGCCAGATACACAGCCGAACTATCATAAAGGGAAGCCTAGCTTTGGCACTGGTTTGGCGATTTGGGCAGAAAGATAGGCCAGGTAACAGCCGAACTAGAAGGCAGTAAGCCTACCTCTAGCACCCGTGTGGTGATTTGGGCTTAATGATGCCAGGTGGCAACCGAACTATCAGAAAGTGAAGCCTAACTGGCCACTTGTTTGGCGATTTGGGCACAAAGATAGGCCTGGTGGCAACCGAACTATCAGAAAGTGAAGCCTAACTGGGCACTTGTTTGGCGATTTGGGCACAAAGATAGGCCAGGTGACAGCCGAACTAGAAGGCAGTAAGCCTAATTCTAGCACCCGTGTGGTGATCTGGGCTTAATGATGCCAGGTGGCAACCGAACTATCAGAAAGTGAAGCCTAACTGGGCACTTGTTTGGCGATTTGGGCACAAAGATAGGCCAGGTGGCAACCGAACTATCAGAAAGTGAAGCCTAACTGGGCAGTTGTTTGGCGATTTGGGCACAAAGATAGGCCAGGTGACACCCGAACTAGAAGGCAGTAAGCCTAATTCTAGCACTCGTGTGGTGATCTGGGCTTAATGATGCCAGGTGGCAACCGAACTATGAGAAAGTGAAGCCTAACTGGGCACTTGTTTGGCGATTTGGGCACAAAGATAGGCCAGGTGACAGCCGAACTAGAAGGCAGTAAGCCTAACTCTAGCACCCGTGTGGTGATTATTCCAGTCCCACTTCAAACGTTTAGACAGCAGATATTCACTAAAACTTAAAGTGCCAATAAAGCGATTTTTTATCTACCGTGGTCATCTATAACGTACGTCATAAAGTCATTAGTTTTAGAAGAGGCTGGTAATTACCCTACGTTAACAAAGTCTGTTTTATAACAAAAAAAAAAATAATATGAATCTGGTTGACTTGCGTATTCCTCCAATTTGTGAAGCTTTTAGTTAATATGCTCAACATGATGTGTGTTTTTTTTTGTATTTTGCTTTATCGTTGGTGACGCGAGTGTTCAATCGTCTTGAAGCACCATTTTAGTACCACTATAGTTGTATTTAATTTATTTAACTAATTGTTTTATATTCAATCATAATTTGTGAACGCTTCAATTCATTTGTTGAAGTGATGACTCTTTAATTACTTTGAAAGCTTTTGTTCTTACCTTCTCCCATTTTTTGAGACAAGGGTTGCCTCCAATTTGTTTCTTTTTTAAGTAAATGACAAAAAAAATGAAAGCCGTTTACAACTCTCTGTAACGCCGAATTGGAGCGCAACTCTTGAGATACCCCTCCTCCTCCTCCCCTCATTCTTCAATCTCCTCCGGGGGGGGGGGGGGGGGGGTCACGTGACCCTGGGGGGGAGCTCGCGCGGTATATTATGGGACATTTCCCATAATGCACCACGCGCTTACGCCGACGCCGACGCCGACGCCGACGGCGACGCCGCTCAAGCCGGAAACGGGCGCCTAAGAGCTGCGCTCTTATTACGTGTTCTTAATCGCAGCCAATAAAAACATCTTGCCTCCTACAACGCCGAACACCGATGGCAATGCCTTTCGAGATTTCGAGAAGCGCCTAAACCCAAAGTTCCAGAAGGTAAAATTTACAAGGCCATCATTCACATCGGGTGAGTTGTTGTTGGTTACCATTTAGTGACAATACAAATTAGCAAACGTAGGCTGTGAGAAGTCCCAAGCACCATATATTCACTCCGCGGCTATCGAGATTGGGACAGCTGACAATAATGTCCAAGTATGCGCCATGCCGAGAGAGGCGTCATCGTACCTGCGTGACGCCGGATTCCCATGTTGATGCATTGTAGCATGAGCCAAGTAGCAGGCACTAAGCCTAACACTGGAACTCGTGTGGCGATTCGGGCCCAATGATGCCAGATACACAGCCGAACTATCATAAAGGGAAGCCTAACTTTGGCACTGGTTTGGCGATTTGGGCAGAAAGATAGGCCAGGTAACAGCCGAACTAGAAGGCAGAAGCCTAACTCTAGCACCCGTGTGGTGATTTGGGCTTAATGATGCCAGGTGGCAACCGAACTATCAGAAAGTGAAGCCTAACTGGGCACTTGTTGGCGATTTGGGCACAAAGATAGGCCTGGTGGCAACCGAACTATCAGAAAGTGAAGCCTAACTGGGCACTTGTTTGGCGATTGGGCACAAAGATAGGCCAGGTGACAGCCGAACTAGAAGGCAGTAAGCCTAATTCTAGCACCCGTGTGGTGATCTGGGCTTAATGATGCCAGGTGGCAACCGAACTATCAGAAAGTGAAGCCTAACTGGGCACTTGTTTGGCGATTTGGGCACAAAGATAGGCCAGGTGGCAACCGAACTATCAGAAAGTGAAGCCTAACTGGGCACTTGTTTGGCGATTTGGGCACAAAGATAGGCCAGGTGACAGCCGAACTAGAAGGCAGTAAGCCTAATTCTAGCACTCGTGTGGTGATCTGGGCTTAATGATGCCAGGTGGCAACCGAACTATCGAGAAAGTGAAGCTAACTGGGCACTTGTTTGGCGATTTGGGCACAAAGATAGGCCAGGTGACAGCCGAACTAGAAGGCAGTAAGCCTAACTCTAGCACCCGTGTGGTGATTTGGGCTTAATGATGCCAGGTGGCAACCGAAGCTATCAGAAAGTGAAGCCTAACTGGCACTTGTTTGGCGATTTGGGCACAAAGATTGTCAGGTGACAGTCGAACTAGACAGGCAGTAAGCCTAACTCTAGCACCCGTGTGGTGATTTGGGCTTAATGATGCTAGGTGACAACCGAACTATCAGAAAGTGAAGCCTAACTGGGCACTTGTTTGGCGATTTGGGCACAAAGATAGGCCACGTGACAGCCGAACTAGAAGGCAGTAAGCCTAATTCTAGCACTCGTGTGGTGATCTGGGCTTAATGATGCCAGGTGGCAACCGAACTATCAGAAAGTGAAGCCTAAAGCCTGGTTCACATGCAGCGATTTTGGCCCTAGAGCGGCGCGATTTCTGCCGTCACGGCGCTCGTGCCGCTCAACCGCTTGGTGCTGGCCAGAGCGCCGCGACGGCAGAAATCGCGCCGCTCTAGGGCCAAAATCGCTGCATGTGAAACCCACTTAACTGGGCACTTGTTTGGCGATTTGGGCACAAAGATAGGCCAGGTGACAGCCGAACTAGAAGGCAGTAAGCCTAATTCTAGCACTCGTGTGGTGATCTGGGCTTAATGATGCCAGGTGGCAACCGAACTATCAGAAAGTGAAGCCTAACTGGGCACTTGTTTGGCGATTTGGGCACAAAGATAGTCCAGGTGACAGCCGAACTAGAAGGCAGTAAGCCTAATTCTAGCACTCGTGTGGTGATCTGGGCTTAATGATGGCAGGTTGCAACCGAACTATCAGAAAGTGAAGCCTAACTGGGCACTTGTTTGGCGATTTGGGCACAAAGATAGGCCAGGTGACAGCCGAACTAGAAGGCAGTAAGCCTAACTTCTAGCACTCGTGTGGTGATCTGGGCTTAATGATGGCCAGGTGCAACCGAACTATCAGAAAGTGAAGCCTAACTGGGCACTTGTTTGGCGATTTGGGCACAAAGATAGGCCAGGTGACAGCCGAACTAGAAGGCAGTAAGCCTAATTCTAGCACTCGTGTGGTGATCTGGGCTTAATGATGCCAGGTGGCAACCGAACTATCAGAAAGTGAAGCCTAACTGGGCACTTGTTTGGCGATTTGGGCACAAAGATAGGCCAGGTGACAGCCGAACTAGAAGGCAGTAAGCCTAATTCTAGCACTCGTGTGGTGATCTGGGCTTAATGATGCCAGGTGGCAACCGAACTATCAGAAAGTGAAGCCTAACTGGGCACTTGTTTGGCGATTTGGGCACAAAAATAGGCCAGGTGACAGCCGAACTAGAAGGCAGTAAGCCTAACTCTAGCACCCGTGTGGTGATTTGGGCTTAATGATGCCAGGTGGCAACCGAACTATCAGAAAGTAAAGCCTAACTGGGCACTTGTTTGGCGATTTGGGCACAAAGATAGGCCAGGTGACAGCCAAACTAGAAGGCAGTAAGCCTAATTCTAGCACTTGTGTGGTGATCTGGGCTTAATTATGCCAGGTGGCAACCGAACTATCAGAAAGTGAAGCCTAACTGGGCACTTGTTTGGCGATTTGGGCACAAAGATAGACCAGGTGACAGCCAAACTAGAAGGCAGTAAGCCTAATTCTAGCAATCGTGTGGTGATCTGGGCTTAATGATGCCAGGTGGCAACCGAACTATCAGAAAGTGAAGCCTAACTGGGCACTTGTTTGGCGATTTGGGCACAAAGATAGGCCAGGTGACAGCCGAACTAGAAGGCAGTAAGCCTAATTCTAGCACCCGTGTGGTGATCTGGGCTTAATGATGCCAGGTGGCAACCGAACTATCAGAAAGTGAAGCTTAACTGGGCACTTGTTTGGCGATTTGGGCACAAAGGTAGGCCAGGTGACAGCCGAACTAGAAGGCAGTAAGCCTAACTCTAGCACCCGTGTGGTGATTTGGGCTTAATGATGCCAGGTGGCAATCGAACTATCAGAAAGTGAAGCCTAACTGGGCACTTGTTTGGCGATTTGGGCACAAAGATAGGCCACGTGACAGCCGAACTAGAAGGCAGTAAGCCTAATTCTAGCACTCGTGTGGTGATCTGGGCTTAATGATGCCAGGCGGCAACCGAACTATCATAAAGTGAAGCCTAACTGGGCACTTGTTTGGCGATTTGGGCACAAAGATAGGCCAGGTGACAGCCGAACTAGAAGGCAGTAATCCTAACTCTAGCACCCGTGTGGTGATTTGGGCTTAATGATGCCAGGTGGCAACCGAACTATCAGAAAGTGAAGCCTAACTGGGCACTTGTTTGGCGATTTGGGCACAAAGATAGGCCAGGTGACAGCCGAACTAGAAGGCAGTAAGCCTAATTCTAGCACCCGTGTCGTGATCTGGGCTTAATGATGCCAGGTGGCAACCGAACTATCAGAAAGTGAAGCCTAACTGGGCACTTGTTTGGCGATTTTGGCACAGAGATAGGCCAGGTGACAGCCGAACTAGAAGGCAGTAAGCCTAACTCTAGCACCCGTGTGGTGATTTGGGCTTAATGATGCCAGGTGGCAACCGAACTATCAGAAAGTGAAGCCTAACTGGGCACTTGTTTGGCGATTTGGGCACAAAGATAGGCCAGGTGACAGCCGAACTAGAAGGCAGTAAGCCTAACTCTAGCACCCGTGTGGTGATTTGGGGCAAAACTATGACAGATGACAGCCGAACTAGCAGGCAGTGAAGCCTAATGGTGAATTCCACTCTTAGATCCGGAGCGTTTTCCAAAATCCGCGAGGGAGGCAAAATTCCGCTCCGTGGGACCCGCTCCAAATCCACGAGGGGAAGATAAACTCGCCTTTTTGGAGCGACCTCCCCCACACCCCTCCCCATCGCATTCCCCTCCGCCGTTCGAAATGACCGCTGCTCGAACTTGACAAGCCCACCGAGCGCACCAACGCTTGAGCCGACTAATCTTTCCGACGCAGAATTAACACGCGACACAGGACGGGCGAAATTATACGTACCACGGCGCTCATGTCGCAAATAACGAAGACGTCCGCGTTCGGCACCGTACATACCTTTCGGCCGCGTCGAAGCGGCGGGGCACGGACAGCGATTGCCAGCGGTGGAGTTCAGATTTCTGCTACGACTTTAAACAGAGGTAACAAAGCATCACTTGCACGGTCGTTGCCTAATCTCTTCTTGCTTTATTGCACGGGAAAACGCCGGCGGAATGCCGTGTAAAAAGGTAAACAATCATTGGCTGCGGAATGAACAGGCCTAACCTTGCGTCTGCCTCCGGCTTTCCTGTCGTTCTTCCTCTCACGATCACAGATGTCAGCGCTTACGATTTACCACGCTCCACAGTCCCGGCTTTGTATCGCTGATCTACGCGAGGTGGAAGCGTTCGAGCCGTCACAATCCCACGCAAACAACCGATGCACCCGAACAGATCCAACTCGACGACCCATCCGGCCCGCCAACCTCGCCGCGCATGCGCACTGCCGATTTAGAAGGAAATTACGTGGGCTGCTCTGTCAACTTCCGGAGAGATCTGTGAAATCCCGTAGAGCAAGTTCGGCGGAGTTTGAGGCGCTCCGTGGAGCGGGCGTTGCCAGAGATCTACGAGGGGAAGATGACCAGCTCGAGCCAGATCTGCGAGCGGAATAAGCGCGCTCCAATTGGAGCTCTTTTGGAGCGCTCGAGATCTCCGAGCGGAATTCACCATAAGTTTGGGGTTTAGTTGGCGATTTGAGCCAAAATGCCCAGAATCTCGCCTAAGAAGGACAGATTTGGCTCTACTTTGGCTTAATCGGGCTTTTCCAGGCCATAACCTCCCAGACAAAGGACAAATTTAGTCCCCAAGTTCTGTGCTACCAGGGATACCTTATTATTTTTTTTTTGTGAATGATGAAACCCCAAAGTGAAAACCCATACTCGCTGGTTCCAGTTCATAAAAATGAACTCTCCGATAAAAGCCTGCGACCTCACTTTCCCGAAAAACAAGGAGACGGTCAAGTGTGGCAAAGAGTAGAGGGGCCCGACGAATGACGCAGCTCATATACAATTAATACATGTTTTTGTTTTTTGATACGGTGTGCTAAAAAAAGTTTATGATAAAGTGAAACGTCATGCTCGCTGTCCCGGAACACATCCCATAATATTTTCATCTGAACGTATCCAAAGCTTCCTGATTGACTAGGATCCTGCTATACGACGCGCAAGTGTATCTGCTCCTTGCGCTCCTCGTGCGTTTGTTAGCCCCCCAAACGAGCCTACATGATTTAGGTTCCTTCCGACCTCAGCCCATGATGGTGCGTGCTTGACTGCCTCGTCATCGCACGATCCCTGCGCCTTCTCTATGTCGCCCTTTGTTTGACGCGTTCCTCCTTGCATTCGGATGCGCCAAAAACGACTTTTGGAGAAATTGCTCGCCCTATGGTTCGCCAGATCGGCTGTCTTCGTATTCTGTGGTAAATAAAAATCATACACCTTTCTTTTCTTTTTTAGAGTCGAGACATACGTTTAAGACGTTTTGAGACTGAACGCCAGCGTGACAAATCGGAGCCGCCGAGGAAGCGCTGTCCTTTAATTCTCTTTCCTAACTCTGCAGGCTGCGACGTTTCGAACGTTGTTCGTACTTCCGACTTCTGTCGGAGGAATCTGGAGAATGCCAAGGAGGCCATTCGGTACCTGGACGACAGCGGCGTGCACCCACGAAGTCATTCGTACGGCTGGCAACTTATCTGCAGGTGATTGCTCCTATAGCTGTTTCCTCTAGCTGGACAAAGATTGTCGGAAGCGATTGGAAGAAACGTAAAACACATAAGACATCTGGAACGTCTACTTTCCCGCAAATCACTTAGCGCTGCCTTCTGCGGGGTAATCTCGGCGAATGGTGAAGTTGAGCAACAGGGTGGTTGAGAAAAAAATGAACTCTATTCGGGAAAAAACTGCCAGCCAAAGTGGACGTCAAGGGTGGCAAAAAACATATTAAGTAGCTAAAAAATGAACTACTATTTACTAATTACCTTCTTAATTGGTGAAAATAAACATATGCCTCGAATTCAAAACTTGCTTAGCGCCACCCGACAATCTCTCAATTAGTCAATTCTAGGAAACACGTGTGAGGCGCGGAGGAGCGCTCAAGTCACCAATCGTTCAGCTGGCACAGGGCTGGCGATGCGAACAAAGCCGAAGAATATCATTCGAATTTTTGCTTCGCTAGCCTTGTGCCTCATGCACGAGTGGAAACCCTATGTTTTAGCAATCCCTGGCGTTCACCGTGGATGGCAGTTCGTTTCCGAAAAAAGAATATTTTCTTCCTTTAATTACCGTATTCATAGAACATTTTTCAAAGACTTCGCTGAAGCACCCATATGTTTAGACCTAAAGAAACCATCTGCGGCGTGGCGCTGAGTATAACGTTTCACCACGCAGACTTTCAGAGAGCAGACTGTATTTTCGAGGTCTAAACATATTTCCAGCCTTGTCATTTGTCGACCTCCTTCCGTAGGCTGCAGCGATTGGCTCCACAGAGGGCTTTGCGGGAAAGTAGATGTTCCAGATTTCCAGAGTGAAGATGCATTTGGACTCGGCCATCTTGAAGTAGTGGATACCGGTAAGGGAACAACTATAAGAACATCTTTCAAGTTCACTTTCCCGCAGAACACGGAGTACGCCAATCACGGAGGACAATAGACTGTTTGCGAGCTGCCGCGCTAGCGGGAGCCAGAGTGGCCATCGTGGATGGAAATCGCTTTGTTTGGGCGCCCGTCTGAAAACCGTGGGTACGCCTCAGCAATGCTTGACTATCAGCCGATCTACCCACACCACCAACAAGATGGCGGCGCCCAAAGGCTGTACTTGCAAATGTTTATAGAAGGGCCGCAGCAAATCGTGAGGCTACAAATGCAAGGAGATCGAAAACAAAAAAAGTGATCTGCGGTGATACGTCATGTGCGATTTTTTCCTTCGCTCAGTGCAGATAATTTGCCTAATCGTATTCAGAGCTTCGTGAGTGGCAGGGATCCTTTCTCTTTTGCTCGCCGTCATTTTGCGATTCTGCGCTTATGTTGCTGACTGCCAGGTACGGCCCGACAAGTCCCCGAGACTTGGGCTGACCCGAACCTCATTTGTATTTTTATGTAGAATAAAGTTATTATTATTAATATTATTATTATTAGCTGGCTCCGTGTTCTGACGGAAAATGAGCTCGCATACGGTTATTTTCTACAGGGTAAGAAATTGTTAGCCAAACACCTGCCAATTACTGTTACCTTTATCTACCCGGTCAGGTACCAATGTACGATTGCATGTTACACACAGTGCCCTAACACAGCCTGTAGAAAAGACGTCCGAGCTCCACGGTGTTCTTGCTCGAACTGTTCGTTTTTATTCTCGCGCATCAGGAAGCTCGTGCAGCGAGTTTAGAAAAAGAAGAAAATGAATTCATTTCTCGGAGCTGGCTCCTACAGTGCTCCCCCCTGGCAGCATGGATCACGGAAATACGAATAAAATTGTAGTTGATCCAATGGTGGCAAAAAGAAGAAGAAGGGCGTTGGGAGTTAGGTGGCCCATGAAACAGTTCTTGGTTTCTTGGTTTCCTGGGGTGTTACAAGTTGCTCCGAGTATGAAGGATGAGAATTTGAGTCCTGAAATGCGGGTTTGATTCGGTCCATGGCGACGATTTCTCGGTGTCCGTTAATGTCGAGAGTTATGGTCTTCTCGGTGCGCTCGAGTATCTTAAAGGGTCCCTCGTAAGGTGGCGTGAGACTTTTCTTCACTTCTTTTCTGACGAATGCGTGCGTGGAAGTTTTCAATTCTTGACTTACGAAGATCTTCTGAGAATGGGGCATCCGAGGTTGTGTGGGCTTCAGTTCTTGCATGAAGTGCCTCAAGTCGTCTAGGTACACTTGGTGTGGAATTGTTGGAGTGCACTTGGTCATATCGAAAAATTCTCCAGGGAGTCGGAGTGGCGATCCATAAACCAATTCAGCCGAGGTGCATTCCAGGTCTTGTTTGAAGGCGGATCGAATGCCGAGAAGGACGAATGGGAAATGGTCTACCCAGTTGAGACGTCCATCTCGTGCTGTGATTGCGGCCTTGAGCTGTCGGTGTAACCTCTCCACCATGCCATTGGCTGACGGGTGGTATGAGGTAGTGTGGACGTGGTGCGTGCCGAGGAGCTGGGCTAAGGCAGCAAATAGCGAGCATTCGAATTGTCTTCCCCGGTCCGTAGTGACGGTGGATGGACATCCGAAGCGGGATATCCAGATGTCGACAAAGTTCTTGGCGACTGTCTCGGCAGTGATGTCGGCCAGGGGAGTGGCTTCGGGCCACCTGGTGTAGCGGTCGACGCAAGTCATGATGAACGTGAAGCCTCGGCATGATGGCAGGGGGCAACCGAGATCGAGGTGAACATGGTCGAACCGTGCCGAGGGGGCACGGAATGGTCTCAAAGGTGTGACAGTGTGTAAGCTCACCTTACAGCGCTGACATTGAAGGCAGCTTCTGGCCCAACCTCGTACATCCACGTTCATTGTAGGCCACACATAGCGAGCTGTCACCAGTCACTGCGTGGCTCGGATGCCTGGGTGGCTGATGTTGTGGAGGTGGTCGAAGACCTGCCGACGAAGTGCCAATGAGACGAAAGGTCGAGGATGTCCCATGGTCATGTCGCAGAGGATGGTACCGGTGCAGTGAGGGAGGGGAATCCGCTTCAACACCAAAGACCTCAGCGTCTCAGGGTGGTTGTTCAATTCAGGGTCGTCTCGTTGCGCGGCAGCGATGCGTGCGAAGTCTACTCCTCCAGAGACTGCTGAAAGTGCTTCGACGCGGGAAAGAGCGTCCGCTGCAGAGTTGTCTTCTCCTTTGATGTGACGTAGATCTACCGTGAACTCTGAGATGTAGGCGAGTTGTCGGATTTCTCAGGAGCAGTAGGCTGTGTGATTTCCATGAAACGCGTAAGTCAAGGGCTTGTGGTCCGTTAGGACGTAGAACTCGTGACCTTCCAGGATGTACCTGAAGTGCCTTACGGCAAGGTAGATGGCAAGGAGTTCACGTCCGAACGTGCTATATCGCGTTTCCGCAGGTTTCAGTTTCTGAGAGAAGAAACCTAGTGTCCCCCACTGGCCGTCGAGGAGCTGCTGTAGCACAGCACCTACAGCTGTACTGGATGCGTCGGTCATGAGACGGGTAGCAGCCTCAGTTCGTGGATGGACAAGCAGGGTTGCGTTGACCAAGGCTTCCTTCACAGCGGAAAAAGCTGATGCCACTTCATCGGTCCAATTAAGTGACGATGATAGCGCTTTCTTGGTCTTCAGCAGGTCTGTCATATGCTGTAGTATTTCGGCACAATAGGGAATAAATCTACGGTGGAAATTTACTAGCCCGAGAAATTCGCGAAGCTTTCGAAGCGAGATAGGTTGAGAAAACTCGCGTGTTGCTCGGACTTTTTCTTGGAGTGGTAGGATGCCCGACGATGTTATGCGGTGGCCTTGAAAGTCCAGCGCGTCGGCATAGAAAACGCACTTCTTCGCGTTGATGACGAGGCCATACTCCTGCAGCCGGTCGAACAAAAGTCGCAGATGTTGCTCGTTTTCTTCCGGAGAGGAGCTGGCCACGAGAATATCATCAACATAAGCGAAGATGAAGTGAAGGCCTCTGGTGACTTCGTTTATAAGGCGTTGGAAAGTCTGCGCAGAGTTTCGGAGGCCGAAGGGCATCCGAACGTACTCAAAAAGTCCGAACGGAGTTGTGATGGCGGTTTTGGGCACATCCGCTGGCTCGACTGGAATCTGGTGGTAGGCCTTAATAAGGTCTACCTTGCTGTAAATGTTGGTGCCAGCTAGGCCAGCGGAGAAATCGTGAATGTGCGGCAAGGGGTACCGGTCAGGTACCGTGCACGCATTCAAGGCGCGATAATCTCCGCATGGCCTCCAGTCGTTTGGATCTTTCTTAGGGACCATGTGAAGAGGCGACGCCCAACTGCAGGAGGATGGGCGGATGATGCCAAGTTCCAGCATGTGCTCGAATTCTCTGCGCGTGATGTTAAGTCGCTCGCCGAACAGTCGACGAGGTCTCGCAGAGACTGGAGGGCCGTTTGTGATGATGTGATGAGTCACGGCGTGCTTGGATGGTACCTCCGTGTTGCAGGGTCGGGTTATGGCAGGGTATTCTGCGAGGATGGCTTCATATCTTGAAGACGCCGGCAAAGGGCGCATCGGAGAAGCTTCAACTGACGAAAGAATACCCTGAATGGTGAACGATGTCGTAGCATCCGTGAGGCTTCTGCCACGCATGTTGACGGCCAGGCCGAAGTTGGCCAAGAAGTCCGCTCCCAGTATGGCGTCGGTAAGGTCTGCAACAATGAAGATCCAGCGGAAAAGTCGTCGCAGTCCAATGTCGATGGTGAGGGATCACTGGCCATAAGTGGCGATGGCAGAGCTGTTGACTGCTCGTAGGGGTCTGGTGTGCTGCGCCTGCTGACGGTCAAGTCGTGACGCTGGCAGGACGCTAACCTCGGCCCCTGTGTCCACCAAAAAGCGTTGGCCAGAGATCTTATCCATGACGTAAAACAAGCGGCTCGGGTGTTGGCCGTAGTCACCTGCCGCTGTTAGTGACGGGCCGTGGGGTTTCCCGACCAGGAGCAGGGTTGATGGCAGCGCGTGGCACGTTCTGCATACCGCCTGTGGTACCAGCAGAGCGATCTGTCGGCTGACCGTGAGGTGCGTCGTGAGGATGAACGGGTTTGAGACATATCTCGCCTCGTTCTTCGGGAAGGTGTCTCGTGCGACGGTCTCACAGCAGCAACAGCGCAGGATAGCTGTTCCATGCGCGCCTCGATGCGCGCCTCGAGTCTTGTAAGGGCTGTTTCCCAGGCAGGCGGTTCTTGCGGTGTGATTGTCGCGATGGACGGCGAAGCGTACTCAGCGGCGCGGTCCGCAAGCATCGCCAGACGGTCTAGCGGCATGTCGTCCGCAGCTGCCAGAACCATGCGTATTCCTTGTGGAAGTTTCTGGAGAAATAGCTCTCGCAGAATGGGGTCCTGGGAGCCGGGGGTTTGGGGACCGAGCAACTGCCGCATCTGGTGAAGAAGTTGAGATGGGCGGCGGTCTCCGAGTTCCTGGGCTGTGAGCAGCTGCTGGATCCTCGTGCGCTCCGAAGCTGTCGTCCGCTCGAGGAGGACGCCCTTCAGGTGGTCGTAGGCGTCGTTAGGTGGAGGCCGGGACAGAATGTCGTCCAGCTCGTCGGCGACGGCCGGAGGGAGGGAGGCGACGACATAGTAGAACCGAGACAGCTGGGATGTTATGCGGTGGAGATGAAACTGAGCCTCGATCTGGGTTATCCAGACTCGCGGGTTTTTCGGCCAAAAGGGCGGAAGCCGGAGCTGGATGGCCGTGGGGGCAGTGTCGGGGGAACGAAGAGGCGCGCCGTCACCGGTAGTGGCACCGTCTTGCGCCAGGTTCTGCATGCTGGCTGCGGTCGTGGTACGAGGTGGCGGGGGCCTTCGGATTCCGGGTCACCAGTTTTTTGGAAAAGACGTCCGAGCTCCACGGTGTTCTTGCTCGAACTGTTCGTTTTTATTCTCGCGCATCAGGAAGCTCGCGCAGCGAGTTTAGAAAAAGAAGAAAATGATTTCATTTCTCGGAGCTGGCTCCTACACAGCCTGCTGTAGGAGCTGTTAAAATAAAGAGTAAGATCAAAAAGCTAAATAAAATAAAGATTTTTTTTCATCTTAATTTCCCCAAACAACCGGATTGCAATTTGAGTGAGTCTCATAAAGCGGATTAAAATATTAAGGAGAGTAGAAGAAAATATAATAAAAGGACTATGCGGAGTGCAAGTTAATCTGCATCTTGAGCAGGGGTTGCGGTGATGTCAAAATCCGAGTCCTGATTGGCTCCGATTGGAAGGATCGTGGGTGCCTTAAGGCAGCTATAGCATTGAAGTCCACCCACTATCCTTGAATCAGAGCCAATCAGGACTCGGTTTTCTGACATCAGCGCAACCCCTGTTCAAGAAGCAGACGAACTTGCGCTCCGCATAGTTCCTGACAACTTAATAAACGCAGGGAGAAGTTTTTGTATTCTGAGAATTACGATTCGTGACTATTTCTTCGGTCTCATTATTTGCTTATACCTTAATCTCAATCACTGAGGAGCAATAATACAATGATTGAGACTAGTCAGCCACTCTATTTTGTGAGTTGTCAGGGATCATATCTCAATTTACTCCAAATAATAATAATAATAATAATAATAATAATAATAATAATATTGTGTGTATGTTTATACAACCGGAAGATAGTCAACCCAAATGGGAGTCTGGTGTCTCAGCTGTAGATGAGCAATTTAGCCAACCCAGTACAACCGTTGGGCTGGGCTCTTCAACGTGCCGCACGCAGTAGTGATACACGACCGCACGCCTGTATACCATGGTCAGCAAGGTCGAAACAGCTGGAGTGCGCTTACTCAGTCGTCAAATGATCCCCTTATATTTACTCCGGCTTCTAGGCTTCTAGATGTGTGACAACAAAGACCGTTTACGAGTTGTCATACACAAACAAATGCTCAATTGCTTCAACTAAAATGTAAATATTTGAACCTTCAAAAGCACTAGAATCAGCACCTGACGACAAAAGAAGCACGTGCACGTGAGGCAGTTTGTAAGACTGTTCCCGTGAAGCAACAACTAAGGAAAAAAAACGCTGTGAATGTCTTACGATCGGCACGCATCTTGCTTCGTGATTCGATCTTCGACGTTCTACTCAGCTGGTGCCGCATTTTCTTTGGCTGAGTAGCGTTAGAAGAGGACGTTCGGAAGTTGCCCCGCCCCGAATTTCTTAAGCTGTCTGTGTATGACCAGTACACGTTCGCAGAAACCAGATTCGCCTTAGGCGAATCATCTGCGCATGCGCAGTGCCGACAGCAGCGCCACCGCAGCGGTGTGACGACCAAGTGTTCAGTTGGTCTATGTGATCTTTGCGAAACTGCAGGCTGGTGAAGGAGTACAAGTTCTGCATTGCCGAGATGCTGTCCGACTGCCACAACATCACCGACGACCTCAACAGGGAGGTGACCATCAACATTCGGGCCGAAGGATTCGATTTCTGCTTCAGCGGCGCTGTAATGAACGCTCCAGCACTTAAATTTCTAGGACTTCTTTTTATACTACAAGTCCTTCTTCAGATGGCCAAGGAATGCCGCTTACATATCTAATGACCTTACGTTATAAATATCCTTAGTCTCTCAGGAAAATTGTTTCTTTATTTTGCTGCGATATAAGGAAAAAAACATGTGATTTTTAAGTGATTTGAACATTTATATAATTTCAATGTGGATCTAGTCTTTATTTCGGATAATTACATGTCACGGCAAATAGTATCACGCCGTTTATTAGCAGCTGCCGGTATTGTAGTTCTTAAGCTGCCATACTGATATGAACACGACAATTTGTTCGATTTGTGAATAAACGTGCGCGCTTCATGTCAATGTCGCAATTATTTTATCTTATTAAACAAAATAAGTTGAAGCAGCGATAAGGTGTTCTAACTTTGATACCATTGAAATTAGTCTAAATTTTCTGTAGCAGTTGGGTCCTAGTGGATTCGGCTTGCACTTGCGTTATGACTTGTATAAGATATGTGTTTTCTCCCATTGAACCTATGGAGGTTTAGAAAAATAAATTGAGAGCAACGGCAATTCGCAAAACATTCGTGCTCATCTGTTTTTATGGAATATTCTTCTTAAATATATGTGTATTTCAGAGGGGCTGCTTTGTGATTTGTTCCAAATCATGGTGGAGCTTAAATGAACACAACACTATGCCAGATTATTTTAGGATTAATTGAGGGATTATTCGAGGTACCTATGGCTTTCTTCTTCGCATGTAGAAAATACATCTAACAAATACTCAAAATTTGTCGAGAATTGTCTTCTTCATGGGGCCCTATTATCGGCACTGATTTCTGTGGTACAGCACGAACACTTGCTGAGACCGGAAGTAAACATGGCGCTACATTAGAAGAAACAAGCGATTATTCATTTATTTTTTTTATTTCTGGAGCACATTTTGTTTCGGCCAGAAGTCAATATGAATGCTTGGTTACAGGTTCTGTGCAGGAAATTATTACTGAAAATCGTAGCACAACCTAAAATGGCCCATCCTCTTTTTCTGAGAGATGAGCAAACATACTCATTCTCGAGACCACTAAAATATCATTCGCAAATATTCTAAAAATCCGCGCGCCGGTCGCCCAAAGAATTGAGGGAATGTCCAGTGTGATACTTATTCCAGCAATCTATACCAAATGACGTTGCAGAGATCGAAAAAAGGGTAGTGCAGTTCGCCCGCCAGGCCTCCCCCGCTCGCCGTTGGCTGCTACAACAAGTTTCCAGAATGCCTCTTGACGCCAGTTTCTGGCGCCGCACGTTTTGCAAACTGTCTAGTCACATTATTACGATGATTTTTGAAATCGTAGTGTTAACATGTTCATTGTTGTTACCAATGAAGTCTTCAGAAGACATTAGGTTGCACTTATGCAAACTAAAATAAGTTACATAATGAATCTTCTCTAGAGCGTCAAGATGCCAATAGTGTGAATTCAGATGATGGCTTCATAAAATCGTTGTGACTATAAACTAATCACCTATTTTACGTATTAGAATGCATAGGCTGTTTTTCAGAAGCTTTCCGTCGGTCTCTATTACAGCATTGGACACAGTCAAGTGTTTTTCGAAGCTTTGCGACTGCTAGGACTTGTAAAAGCGTTCCTTGGGAAGTCCTGTTGCCTCCGAAATAAAGTCGATGTTTCTCGACGTGTCGGCAAAGACGGCAGGAACGCCCATCTGACCACAGAGCAGGTCTCCATATGATACAATGCCCACGAGAACAAATCGGTCCTCTCCGTCTCGCTTACACACCATCGGGCCGCCTTCGTCACCCTGAAACAAATACAAATTGCTTGGTTAAAGGAAGTCATGATTTATAGAAGCAGGAATCTCGAATCTCCAGCACGTGCACGTCCTTTTCAGATGTGCTTTAGCTGGGTATGCACTGAAGTGTTGTGAAAGGCAGAAAGTTCGAGTTGGAGGCGGACCATGTACAGCATTCATAATCTAGCAAATGTCAGTCTGTACCTCGTTTAGAAACCTGTTCTTAACGTAGGTCAAATATGGACGGTTCCGAGGTGTCAGTATGGCAAAGGCCGAAACGGGAAAAGTTCTTAATCAAAATAAGGTAGAGGCATGTAATTTTTTAGTCTCTTAAACAAAACAAACTAAACACCGCCTTATTCCCACGATCACAATCCCCACCACCTTTCTATCACGTAAGTAGGTCCTTCAAATGCCGGGAAGTCTTTCTGTGGCACTGCATAATGGCTGACATCTCTTACATTGCCTATGTGAGCAAGAACACATTGTTAAAGTATGTTTCTTTACATAGATGTTCAAACAACTGGCACAATCAAAGATTAGTGAACAGGATCTGTACTGCTGACGATGCTTTAACGAAACTTCGGTAGCAAAATCGCCATATCTGAAGTGCAGCTTTAAGAACAGTGTCACACTGCTCATACATCATACAAAAAGGTAGTCTGTAGACCCGTGTCACCGCAATACCCATGGTCTGGATGGTCTGGATGCCGCGTGCCAAGATTCTTCTTGAACTCACTACCATACGGCACTCGAAGCACGGATGTCGCTGTGACTCGGGTTCGAATCTGTATGCAGACTGTCGTTTTATGATATATAAAAGTGTCATACCCCGGTAGGAGCAGCGCTTCGAGTATACGTCGTCCGCGGTAATTTCTATGGAACCCCCAGCCCCTCCTTCTTCGCGTAACCATCTCATAGAAACATATAGTGTAATTTTCGTTTTAGTTAAAACTAACAATTACATCTTAGATTAAATTCATTATAATTGATGAACTTTCATAAATTTAGGACTGTGACTTCGTAATGAAAAGTAGAATTTGAAGAGTAGACCAGCTAGAACGACCACACCATCTTTTCAAGAGAACACTCGTACATCGGTAACAAATCTTTACAACCTCAGTCAATTTGACGTCAAATGAGCGAAGCTTTCGTACCAATATCCTGCCATTGAAGACAACACGACTAAGCAGGCAAGCTGGTTATTATAAGACATTCTACTACTCCAGACGGAGGTTTACAAAGAGGGACAAACACAGACGTCTCAAACTCTGCAACGACACTTTTAATCACCACAACATTCCTTTTATACAGCCACCCCGCCCTCGCACCCTCTCCGAGTTTGCACACGCCTTGCCTCACTATCTAAAGTTCAATCTGTTGTACCCTACTTTGGGGCGGTTCTCACTTCTCCGACCGGACCCTTGCGGACTATCTCAGAGTCCCCATGGTCAGAGGACACACTGTCTGGCAACAAAACAACACAATACGCCTCGCTATCTAAAGTTAACTCTGTCGGATCCAACTCCGGGGCAGTCCTCCCTTCTCCGACTGGACCCTTACGAACATTTTCATAGTACCCAAAGTCAATGAAACAACTGTCGGGTGTATATACACCCTTCCAGAAAACAGTCGAGAACGTACATTCTTTTCATAAATGCAAAAGCTTCTTTGGCGCCACATGGAGTGTCATTGAGGGCTGACTAATACAATTCCCCACTGTACCAATCCTAATGGTGTTTTTTTTTTTTTTAACACACGTTTTATACAATTCCGTTCTTCGAACAAAACCACCTTCTCATACCATTCCGCTATACAGTGACTACATTCCTGAACGTGCTTCGCGATTTGCGAGTTACAAGAGTTATTTTTATAGCTCTATTAGCGGCACTTAAACCCTTGTTGCTGATTAAAAGCTGTCCTTCCAAGTTAGTCAAAAGAGGCATAGTAATGACATTCTTAGACGCTGCCCTCGAAAAGTGTTGTCTGCACAAAAAAAAATAGTTTCTGCGAGGAATCAGATGCTCCGCTTGAAGGATGCAGGCCACAACAACAATATGATAAAAGGAGTGGCGATGAGAAATCACGGACAAAAGCTCACCGGACAAAAGCTCACCGGACGAAAGCTCACCCATTTTTTCACAAACCCGGACGAAAGCTCACCAGGAGAAATTTTCATGTTGGTTTTAACACGAGTGAGGGCAACTAAAGTGCCTGCGTGCGGCTCTAAAATGTAACGTTACATTAAATCTGACAGGCGCATGGTTTGTTGATTAGAGTAAAAACAGGTTTATTTATCGATTGGTTAAAAGCGAATGCAGTCCCCTACTAGCTCTAGCAGTGTTGGTAGATCTCGCTGTACCTGGAACCCCTCGCAAATGTTTTTCAGACGATTCTGCGGGCGTAGAGTATATTTCTGCATCCGCTTCACTGGGAGGTCGCCTCTCCGGGCTTGTGTCAATGCCCTGCGGCAACGAGCGCGTCAGCTTGCTGTAGGCATTCAATCAGCCGCCCGACGCTTGAATGAACGTGGCCGACGAGCTTCTGGAACTCGGTATTCCATTCTTCGTAGATGTTGTTCGTCCGGTTTTTATCTTGAAGATTGGCGTCGTACATAGTCCACTGTTCCGGGAGAAACTCCGGTCGTCGTCGGAGCACAGTCAGGCAAAGGGAAGAATTCGCTCTGAGTGCCGCCGCAGAAGGAGCAGGAACATAACCGAAGGAGCCATTGACATACGTGCAATCAAAGTAGTCCAGCAGGTCGCAGATGTCACCGGTAGACGTTTCCCTCATGTAGGTTAGTCACTCGGGCACAAGCTGTGGTGAAAGGAACGCCTGCCTATCCAAAATCCCACACAGCTTTCTAAATTGGTCATATATAGTGTACTTGTCCAAAAGGCCCAACTCCCGTTCCTTTAAAATGTTTTCAAAATTCGCACCTGAATGGTGTGTATATTACAGTCCTTGATTCAGTTTCCCTTTCATATCACACTGAGATAATCCTTGATTTCAAGTACATTTACAACGCACAATGACGGAAAGAATTTAATTTTCTTTGCGAGTCACTTCAAATATTACCCTGAACCGCAAGAAAAACACATGCCTTAGTAATGAAGAGACATTGTGCCTAACCTTTATGTGCACGTTAAGCGTTCCATAAGCACAATAAAAAAGCGAGGTCACCGAAGGGTGACTTCGCTTCTTCGGCCACTCTTCGGGTTCAAAAACTTCTTTTCACGAAGTTTCTTGGGCGCGGCACAAGGGTGCTCCGGCATATCTTGAGTCCAGCAAGTTTGATCTTATCAGTTCCACTCAGTTTTGGTGACCTAAATTTTGGTCCCAAACTGTTGCTTTTCTGCCTGTTACGGCTTATCTGTCGACACCTTTGCATGGGGATGGGGTACCCGTACTCCTAAAAATTGTACAATGTCCATCGCGTCCGCACTTTATCCCAACCCCTGTTTCGCACGGGTAGAAAAGAAAGTGAGGTGAGCTTTTCTCCGGGTTTTTGAAGAACGGGTGAGCTTTTGTTCGGTGAGCTTTTGTCCGGTGAGCTTCTGTCCGGTGAGCTTTCGTCCGGTGAGCTTTTGGCCGGTGACCGGCGATGAGACTTATGATGAAGGTCAGCGGGATGAACAAGGGGCCAACCGAGAAGGTTGACAAAGTTGTAAGTTTTTCATTTTTCATGGGTTTTCTCACAATTTAATGTTCATCGTAAAAACGTTCAATGTAAAGGTTCTCTTTACGACAGCCTTTAAGGGGACAACATGGGTGCCAGAAGAAACAGAGATGCCTCGGTTGATTGTCGCGAAGGCGTTGAGTATGATATCTCGATGTCGTGTGGGTTTTCTTATGTCGGACAGAACAAACGGTGTGTAAATGATCGATTAAATGAACAAAAGAGCTATAAGAAATAACTGCTAACTCGAAAATCGCGAAGCACGTTCAGGAGTTTAATAACTTTATAGCGGAATGGAATGAGACGGTGTTTTTGTTCAAAGAAAGGAATTGTATAAAACGTGTGTTAAAAGAAACCATTAGGATTGGTTTAGTGGGTAATTGTATTAGTCAGCTCTCAATCACATTGAATGTGGCGACAAAGAGGTTTTCGCGTTTATGAAAAGATTGTACGTTCTCGACTGTTTTCTGGAAGGGTGTATTGTATACCTGACGGTTGATCCACTAACCTTCGGGACTATAAGAATGTTTTTAAGGGTCCAGTTCGAGAAGGGAGGACCGCCCCGGTGTTGGATCTAACAGAGTGAACTTTAGATAGCGAGGCGTATTGTGTTATTTTGTTGCCTGACAGTGTGTCTTCTGACCTTGGGAACTCTGAGAAGGTCCGCAAGGGTCCGATCGGAGAAGGGAGGACCGCCCCGGAGTTGGGTACAACAAATCGAACTTTAGATAACGAGGCGAGGGGTGTGCAAACTCGGAGAGGGTGCGAGGGTGGACGGCTCTATAAAAGAAAGTTGTGGTGATTAAAAATGTATACTTGCTGAGTTTGAGACGTTTGTGTTTGTCCCTCTTTGTAAACCTCCATCTCGAGTTGTAGAATGTCTTATCCTATCCTTCATACACATTGCCTGTGGGATCTTTGTTTCACTGCAAAAAACCTGTAATTTACATGGTGTTTTTTTTAGGCTTTACAGATTTGTTTTAAAAAGCCGTGAAAGCTAGAGTAATGGGGTCTGTGCAGAGGAGTGATACGGCTTGGGGTACATAATATAAAAAAAAGATAATCGTTATGATAAGTCGGATAACTAAAACGTTTTAATTAACTCTTTTTATTAGCGAAAATAACCATATTGATTCAATTAAAAATGAAAGCCGTTTACAACTCCCTGTAATGCCGAATTAGAGCGCAGCTCTTGAGGAGGAGGGGAAGGCACGGGGGTGGGTGTCACGTGACCTCGGGGGGGGGGGGGGGGGGTCACGTGACCTCGAGGGGTGGGGGCGGAGAAAATTTCCCCGCTAAATTTAGTGGAAAATTTTCCCCGCTAAATCTAGCTAAAAATTTTCCCCGCTAAATTTAGCGGGGAAAAATTTCCGCTAGATCTAGCGGGGAAAATTTTCCGCGAAATTTAGCGGGAAAAATTTTCCGCTAAATTTAGCGGGGAAAATTTTCCGCTAAATTTAGCGGGGAAAATTTTCCGCTAGAATTAGAGGGGAAAATTTTCCGCTAGATTTAGCGGGGAAAATTTTCCGCTAGATTTAGCGGGGAAAATTTTCCGCTAAATTTAGCGGGGAAAATTTTCCGCTAGATTTAGCGGGAAAAATTTTCCGCTAGATTTAGCGGGGAAAATTTTCCGCTAGATTTAGCGGGGAACATTTTCCGCTAGATTTAGCGGGGAAAATTTTCCGCTAGATTTAGCGGGGAAAATTTTCCGCTAGATTTAGCGGAAAAAATTTTCCGCTAGATTTAGCGGGGAGATTTACCCATCATGCACCGCGCGGTTACGCCGACGGCGACGGCGACGCCGCTCAAGCCGGAAACGGGCGCCTAAGAGCTGCGCTCTAAAATTCCCAGAGCATCATCGAAAACAACAAAATGAGTATACTTTAGAATGTTTAAGGAGGGTGGGAAATAAAGTGGTGCGATGAAGATACCTTTTGTGCGGTAGCCACAAGCTGGGGGTGCGGAAAGCGCGGATGACAAGTGGAGGAAAAACCGCGCGCGCACGGTTTCGCACTACCAATGTTTCGCCTGTTACAGGAGTTATAAATTCAGTGCATTACCGCTATTTCCACACATCCCAAATGTTTTCAAAACTTATCTAGAGGTCTTAATGACGCCCATGAAGCTTCTAATTGAAATGACATCTTTGTCTCCTATAATTACGAAGTTCCCTATCGAAAATAAGCAGTACAACTCTCGCTATTTGGATAATGAGAGTAGAAATTTATCTAGATTTTATCTAGATTTCATGTTTTCAGAAATCATTTTTTAGTCCGCAATCTGCATTTCAGGTTTCTAGAAACAATTCCAGGTCCAATCAAGAAATCTGAGTTAATGAATAGACTTATCGTGAAGATTATACTCGTACATTATGTCCTCAGGCCGCATAACTCACCTGCGCAGACCGCATTACTGAATGTAGTTTCCACGGACTTTTTAACATATCTCTAAAGCCTTAAAAATACACCTTGTAAATACGAGGTAATTTTAAGAATATTTGCACGAGTTACACTACTGGGCGACAATGATAAATAGGATGCTCGTGGGCCAAGTGACTGGTTAGGAGTAGTTAAGACCTCGATATTTGTTAACCGCCGCCTTAGAGTGGAAGTGTTTGAACTCACCTCGCACGCAGCAGCTGTGGTGTTTTCTGCGGCGCACATGGAACCATTATCCAGCTTAAACGACGGGCCAAGTTTTGTCTTCTTCAGCTGTTCTAGACAGTCAGTCCTGTTCAGGGCAGTAACGTTCGCTTTGCGAAGTTGCTGATAAAGGGAACCGCCTGCGAAGATATGTGTTTTTCAGTTAAACGAAAACAATAAACTCAGAAGTAGTTATACAGATTCTCTAAGACTTAAAGTTTAGCGCTAGCTATTTAGCCTTTGATAGACTGACAGAACTTGCACGATGAAAAGTTTTCTAGACCAAGGTATCGTAAAGAAGAAAGAACCACAGTTGTATTTTTGTGTTTGTGTTCTTCCCTAAGCAATCTCAGTCTTGCGTACTTTTCACAGTACTTAATATCCACGAGTTCACTTGCACGCTCAGATTTTGTTGTCCGTGTGTTATTACGTTCAACTAGAAGACATGATTTGTGGCAAAGTTGGAGATAAACTTATGACCAAAGCATTGTTAAGACAATTTGGTTGGTAACATAGAGACTTTTGCTCTTTTTTTTTTATAACCGTCGTTGAGACTAGGATTAACCTTTTGATAAGGTCTTCTTGCGATACCGTGTGCCATAATTGGAACAAAGGGCTTTTAAGCGCTTAGAATAATTAGCTGTTTTTGTTTCTGCTATATGCGAGATTGTATACTTAGGTAACGCAGCATTTGTTCAGTAAAGTTGAAGCATTCAAAAAGTGCCATAAGCTTAAACCGCAAAACTAAATTTCCCATCCTCAAATGCGTGTCTCAAGGTTCAGCGGACCTCAGTGCGGCGTTAGGCCTACGCCGTGGCGATTAGGTTGCAAATAATATTAAGCGCCAATAGGTCGGCTGAAACATGTACGTATCTTCAGGTTTACCCTCGCATTATTTCTGCGCGAGAAACAACATACTACAGAGGACCTCGATTGTAGACATCCCTGGAGGCCGGGGATTCCAGTCAAAATTTTGTTGCCATACACAATTCTTTTTTATGAAATAAATTACCAACTTAGAGTTGGGCACTTTCTAGTTCCTCGAGAATGTATGCTGTAGATAGCTGCATAAGTGCTTTCTGCTTATGGTATCGTCAACCCAATTCATGTGCGTTCTAGAAGTGTATTTGAAAAATTCCATACGAAGTGTCCGCACGCAGCGCGTGCGTGTAACTTTGACAGGCGCACCTGTAGGTTGTGCCATTCTATTTCAACGGCTGGGGCTGACTAGGAAACACAGAAAATATCTGGAACGGAAATGTTGCCGTTGCTCAGATGAAAGCCAGGAGCCAGTAGACGATTCCTTCACGCGTTCCATATAAAAAAAAAACATTTATAAAATGTGATGCAAATTTATATGAACTCACCTGCCTAAGCTAGACGAGTACAGATAACGCACAATAGGTTATTTCACTGCATTCACATCTGTGCAGCTGTGGAACGTTATGAAGAAAACATCTTGTAAATGTTCGCAGGTTTTTCTACAGTCTTAGCTAAGGCAAGACGGATAGAGAGGTTTCTCTTCTTTGTATTGAAATACCCTGGTCCAGACTGAAAGAGAGACCGGGATTGATTGGTCGTTCAAAAATAAACTTGAAGTAAAATTTTGATCAAACGGAACGTACGCTTGAGGTTCTTGCCCCAGCCGCTGACCAGACACGACGTCTTGCCCACAAACGAGTCCTCGGGTCGGGAAACAGGAACACGACCGATGCTCGGCGTGGTGCCCACGTCTTGACCCAGCTTGATGACAGCCAGGTTGCGGATGTACGCCGAGCGGAATTTCGGGTGCACCACGACCTGCAAGCCGCCCACCATTGAAGAACACAAGGTAATTTTGTAATGGCATGCAACTTAAAATAAATATTGCGTGCCCTAATTAAAAATGAAGGTTGTCATTATACTGTTCAATGGGCAAAATAACGTGCTCTATGTCACAAAATATGTTGTGGATGCTAAGAATATTTTCTCTTTACTGCCTTGTTTCATATTGTAGCTCTCATAAAGCTAAGAATGCTTCACTTATGTTGTTGGAGAAGCAGGAATGGTCCACGAAATTATTTACTACAAGGCAGTTCGAAATAGCTTTCGACGGAACTGTATTGTTTCTACAAGAATTTATTATGTTTGTGTTTAAATATATTTCAGAGTAAAATTTTTGTTTATTATAAATTAAGACAACATGTTGGCTGTTTCATCTCAGGATGCGCAATTCCGAAAATAGGTTTCTACCGCCGAAAACACTATGCAGTCGTTTTGTGGAAACCTGTAGGCCGTACTGGGGTAGTATGTGTATACCAGGGTGTTTATGCTGTAAGGAAGTGTTTCGTACCTTCTCCACAGTGTAGTTCTGGTATATTGGAGACGGTTCGTCGACAGTTCTATCTAACACGCCGAGACGGACTCCTAGCTTGGAAGCCTTGTCACCCCTGTAAAACAAAAAAAAAACATTTTCAGATCTCTTTGAAAGTTTTTGTTACATTATTTTTATTCCAGCCTATAACGTAACTGTAACTTAGTCGTTTATAAGGCATTGAAACGCAGGTAATGCAATAATAGGATAAAATGTTACGTCTTCTTTTCGCAATTTTTGTTCAAGAAATAATGAAACAGGCGGTCATTGTTGGCGAAACTTCTGAAACCCGAGAATTGTCATATTTTGATCGTTTTTTTTTTATTTCTAAGAGGTAAAAAACTCAAAGGGACCATAAAATGATTTGCCAGGTTTTCCCAATTGAAGACCTTAATTAATCTTCACTATTCATAAAATCCGGAGCAGGAACTCGTTTTCGTTGTATTGCCTCCAGTTTTGCACGCACACTCACAAAAAAAAAAAAAAATGGAAACTGACATCAGATTTCCTCCTCGACTCTACCGGATTCGGCCACCAACATGCGAAATCACGTGACCGTGAAGTAAAGCATGCCTTTCTAGTGGAAACGGAAGTTCTCCCAGCCGAGCGAGGAAGCCGCGTCAGTCAAGCGTCCCGTTGGATCGAAACGACGTTTTTTTCTTTTTTTTTTCGCGTCGACGGTTCGACGCTAGGACGTCGAAACGACGTCACCTACTGAGGTTTCCATGAACGCCGATTGCTTCGTAGGACTGGTTGGTCCTCGAAGCGTGTGCGATTAATGCCATGGCTATGAATCCGTGGCGGCTGGGGGAAGTGCAGCTTAAAATCATTCGGTATGGTGAAAGTATGGGCCTTGTTCCGTACACCGGGACAAGCACGCGGCAAGACGGGAACTCGCCTGACGAAGGCTGTAAAACTTCGGCGCCACAACCGGCTACGGAGGAACGGCAATTACTAAGTACAGAATGGTAGGTTCACATTTCGGCTGTGAACGCAAAACGCTAAAATTAAAATAAAATTAATTTCTAATGGCATTCCTCGGGGAGAAACCTCTGGTACTCTCGTTGACCCCGCGGCTTATGCAACTGGATATTAAACTGGATCTCTTCCGTCGAGGGTATTCATCGACAATTTCATTCTTTGCGAGCACAGTTCGAGTGACACACTGCTCGTATTCAATACGGAAGCTATATTCAAGTGATGTTCTCGTAAAAGAAGCGAAACAAAAAAAACTCCGACACTTTGGATGTTGCGGTTCCTTTGCTAGGTGGCGCAAGCTCATTTATTAATCCACCCATTTCTACACTCAGCTTCGTGGCGACCGTTTGAAGGACAGAGTGTAAGATTTAGTCCGTGTTTAGTTGCAAAAATGTCATGCCAAAAATAGTATTTAGCCTTTCTAACCTCGCGTGCAAGGTTTCTTTTGATCCAATATGCAATATGCAGTCAGTAAAATAATGTCTAAAATTGTTTCATAGTCCCTTTAAACATTTTCGCACTTTTTAGCACTCCAGGTACAGATAAACGAATCAAACAGGTACGAAGGAGGCGTTATTGGCGTTCCAGAAAAACTTGCACCCGCAGATTATATTTGAAATGACGCTTGAAAATGATTTCACACCTATCAAGATATGTGACTGATTAGTCTCAGTGAAATCCCTGAACTTTTCGCTTTAGGCCTGAATGCACCTGCTTATTTATTGCTGTACTCGTAGACAAATGTCTGTGACATCAATGTGGAAAAAGGCAGAGTTCGTACATAGCTTTAATTAACGTTCAATTGGGGGAGGGCATGATTTCCCGTACCTGTCACTACATGGGTCAAAAAAGAAAAATTGTTTCTTAGTATAGAACACCAGAAGGCGACGACAGAGGAATTTATAGCGTAGTAACGTATTCTCTTCGTAGGTAAATCTGTATGGCTTAAAAATGGTCATCAAAGAAAGACGTCTGCACTTACTGAAATTCGTGGATGCACGCTGCCGATGTAAGTACATGCTTTGGACTCACAATCACTCCTGAGCACAAAAATTCCTCCTCTTGCGAAAACAATAGTGCCTGGGATGAGATTAAATGAAACGTCCGTTGTATTATGCAGAACTTCGAACTAGACATATCTTCAAAATTCTGCAGCCTTGGATATCAGCTGCGCGAATGGTCAAGTTAAGGTTTATACCATTAATTAAACCAGGCTTAATAATTAAAAAAATAACCATTCATACTTTTAAGCAATCCTTTTCTACGGCTCGCAGTTGTCATTACCTTAACGTTGTTATATATCCATGTTCACTGGACTCTTTTAGATAATCTTCTCTGCTTGCTTACGTTAAAATATAAAATACATTTCTAAATTGAACGAGAGTGCTGGGTGGAATGATTTCCTCTATGAAATTAGCATTTATTAAATATTTACTGTTGGCCTGTTGTGGCGCTTTGTAATGTATTGCCTTTTGATGTATTACCTTGAATGTTAAATAAGCAACTAGCCCAAACCAACGCTTTAGCTTACCTTAAGATATTACCTTAACTTTAATTGGTTTCCCAACTTGTTTGATCAACTTAAGCGTACAATTGTATTTCCAAGTGTTTCCTTTGGTGGTGATAAGTACAAGATGCATACAAAGGTAAAAGGGTTACCTCGACTAAACTTTTTTTGTTTGAAGAGTATATTGCAATACACATTTTAAACAAACCTTTACGCGTTTTTATTTATTTTAGGGGCGAAGCTCCTTAGGGGCTAGCCATGTCCGTCCGCCGTCCGCCGTTGGCCCGGCATCGGGTACTCGTGCTTCTGCTCGTGAGATCACGTGCTCACGAGCACGTGAGCACATGCTCACGTGCTCGTGTAGGGGAAAAAAAAAATGGAAAAAAAAAGATGAAAAAGAATTATGAAAAAAGAAAAAGAAGAAAAAAAAGAGTAGGGGGTTCCGAGATGCCATCCCATCTGTCTGCTTAAAAAAAGAAAAAGGAGAAAACCACACATTCTCCTACTGACATGAATGAAAAGGCTCGGCATGCTGCGGCTCGGCGTCTACGCAGACAAGCCCCACCAGAGCTTCGCCCCAAGCAACATCATTCACCACGTGGAGATGCGGTCAATTTTTTTGTTTTGCTAGAGGTAGATCATACACGTTTAGCTCTTCTAAGGTGGCAAGCATGACCACCATATTAGAGTAATTTAACGAGTTAAGCGGCAGTTTGCTACTAGTGTCGTTCATGACTTTGACTAAAGCAATTGGAAACTGCTTGCAGTGACCTTTAGACGCGTATATCTTCTATGTTCGCAGAGCTATAACCTTACCCCAAGCCACTTCTAATTGTGCTGATGGCTTCATTTTTTATCGAGCTGCAGACGCGGCATTAAATATTCCTTACGGCCACGGTGTAAGATAATACTCTTCACGTGAGGACACGGCGGGGATGAACGCGCGGCGCGAGGAATCAGATAGTGTTCGTTCGACGGGCATCCGAAAGGCTGCATTATTCCTCGGCCACCGTGCCCGCGGCTCACAGTGTCGCCGGCGGCCAAACGGCGAAACTGTGTGAGAGCGAAACAAAGTATCTCGTTGCCATGACACCCCGGTACACCGAGGTCTTTCTGCACGAGCGACAACCTCGCTGGAGCTCTGCGCGTGTCGAGCATGAGGCGGCACGAGCTGCCTTTGCCGTACCCACGGGTCGACGAGTCATCTGCCGGTGCCGCTTGAAACCATAGTGAGAGAGAGAAAGAGAGAGAGTGAAAAGCGAACTTCATCTGCACTGCGCGAGGAGCGCGCTGTCCTCACCTGAAGAGTATTATCTTACACCGTGCTTACGGCATAGTGTACTGTTGGTTCTCAATATATTGAGAATATATTCAAAGATGATGTAAAACTGGTTTTAAGGATGAGCACGAGGATGGTGTGTGGCGAGACGTGCCTGCCAAGGAAACTCTCCCGCCTTCGCAACACCCTCGGGTTCGGCGTTCTTCGCATTGCTGTAATAGTAGGAGTGTGTCTCGACCGTCTTCTCCGTGCGCACGATCAGGTGGGAGCAGCAGACCATTTCCGGACCGCAGATGTCGTCCTTGGAAGCCTGGACGACAAATATGACGTAGTAATGCACGTCACGTTCAAGTCGCCATCAAAGTTACCCGTACATGAGTATCTAAAGCCAGAGTGCGTAAGTACACAATAGTACAGGTGTAAAACACACAACAAAACAATTTGAAGGGCGGACAGTAAGCGTGAGTTGTACCGATACGATAGGCCAATCCTCTCCGCATCTGTCGCGTGATTCTTAAGACCGGTTCTCACATGCAGAGAAGCGCTGATGTAGCGCTTCTCACGTGTCGTTAGTTACTTATCGTCTGCCAGGAGTAACAGTTTTGATGGTGCGATACAGAGCTGGTGAACGCTCCCGTCAGCACGCGATTAGCGCGAGGTCAGCCCTATGCTTGCACCGCTCCGCTGCATGTGTGAACAGGCCTTTATTATCCAGTGTCCTCAGTATATCCTTTTTTTTGCCAGTTTAAATATCGCGGAAATTCTTCTCTTCTTAGCTGACACCCTAAACACGATTGCGTAAGCTACAGGCATCGGCGGTGTTCTATCGCAGGCGGTGCCTCCCGCATGCGAAGTTGTGAAACCGACTGCAGGATTGCGGCAATAGGAAATGTGGAAATCAACTCCAACCTCCATTTTCTAACTGCTTAACGTACCTTGGGCCCCCTGCATAGCTGTTCTGCCGCGACTGCCTGAACGCCGTTCGGCCAGTTTATATTACTGCATTCTGTACACTTGTCGTCCGTGCGCTACAACGAAGGAAATTAAAGTTTGGGTTGTGTAAGTGTCAAACCAACGAGGGGCGTTTGACACGCCCCAGCGGAGGGCTGGACGAAAATTTCGACCAGCTGGAGATTTTTTCACGTGCAACCGAAATCTCGGTTACACGGCGTCTTCAACGCAATGAACATTTGTCACATTGCGTGCAACTCGGCAGGAATTCGAACACGCCAACTGAGGATGCGTAGGCAGGCGCTTGGCCTAGGTGTCATAGAGGAGGCTCAACACACAACACAAATTACCTTTTTTATCACAGGTGCGTAAAAAGCACGGAAATGTTAGTAGAAAAATGCGTTAGCTCGTTTTGTTTCCTTTCTGTTCAGAATCGAAACAACAAATGTTAAAACAAACTACTGGTGTGGTGGGAACTGCTCATTTGAGACACTAACCTATGGCGTCAAAAGTTGCTATCGGCTACGAGGCTTTTGATGTAAAACACCAAGAAGTGTCAATGTCGTTTTCTTGTTAACAGCGACGCTCAGACTGCACGTGTTGATGACCCGTGCTTTACCGGTACGGTCTTCCGTTTCCTGTCGACGGTCTCGTCCTTGCACTCGTCCCTTGGCACGCACATGCAGCTGATGGCGTCTGTGTCGTCTATGACTTCAACCACTGGTGCCGACGTCACCGTCGGTGCCGGTGTGGCAGTGTCGTTTTGAGCCCGACACGCAGTGGCCAACAGGCAGACCCCGAAAAGGAGCCCGGACTTCCTGTGAGGGGTGATACATAATATTGAGAGAGAGAGAGAGAGAGAGAGAGAGTTGCGTGATACTATGAAAGAACTTGAGCACTCCAACCTTAGAGCATGAGAGAACGTGGTCTTCAACGCTCTTGCGAGAGATGTATTTAAAAACATTAGGGGTTTTGGTTTCTGGGAATTATTATAAGAATAGAAAAAACGTAGGAACGCATATACACCGTATCATTTGCTGTATAGTATCTATCGCAGTACCAGTTTGATGGTGCACACACCGGTTCTGAAAAGTTTCACTCAATCAACGACTCGCAGGGCTACAATACTTTTGAAATATGTTAGAAATTATTTTTATTTGCCTAAAATAGCACTTACACGTACGCAAATTCCGTACTATATCACCATGCCTTTTGTTATAGCTAGTCTAAATAAATATGAGGTGCAACTAGATGTTCCAGAGTATCTGGTTTAATTCGTTCTTATGCGAGATTTCAGTATGAATGTAGGTAATTCATAAACTTACCTTTGCTAATAAAATTTGTAAAATGGGACCTGACCAAACACAAAAATACACATATCTTCACTTTTAAGTAGCAAAGCAATTACGTCAGATCGTAAGATCCAATTGGGCTGTTCCATGGAGAACGCTAGTACTGCAGGTTTTAAAGATATGAAACAGTTCATGAGTATCTTGATTCTAACCTGTCTTATTAGAATAAAGTTAAACCCTCGCTAACACTCATCTCCTGTCAGGAGCTGTTCCGGCTCACAAAGTGGACTCTCAAATCGGTGCGCCAAATACCCCTGTCGATCGTTTTCTACGTTTGTTTTTATTATTATGACATTTTCTTTGTACTCTTTGTGTTGTTTGAGTTTGTGATATACGTAGTATGTTCCATATCTTCACTAATTTATTGCTTTCACGGGAGTGCGGGACTACCAACACCCGCATAAAAGAGGGCGTTGACTGCGTAACGGCAAGGTCATCGAGTTCATACCGAGTTACGTGATCGTACGAGCAGCCAGCGTACGCAGTCGTCGCGTAATAACGGACGCGCGTGTCCTCGCCAGACTGGCCATGCAGCTGTAGGGCTCCGCGTGCCGGCCTTTTTGTACCACTTGTCCGACGGGTTTTCATCACGCGCGCACACACGCACGTTCAGTGAACTCGTTTCTCTCGGCGACCCTCTTCCTGCTTTCTGGCATTCTACCGCAGCCGCTATGTGAATTCACCGCAGGCGCAGAGAGCTCGAGAAGTGTATGAACGCAACAAGCAACTCCCTGCGTTTCTGAAGTTGTCCGCGACAATATAGTCCATGACAGCTGAAGAATCGCAAGGCGTGACGTGTTCTGAGCATGTTAGCATCGCTTGGCAGTCAATGATTTTGAGGCATTGGTTGATGAGAATGTCGAAGAGCGAATCACATGGCAAATAACGCATACAAAGTAAACCCAGCCATAAATTTCTTAACTGCACGCTCTAAAAAAAAAAAAAAAACGCTTTGCGATATGATTTCCGCAGAACGCATAAAGCCAATCATCTCGCAAAGTAGAAAGATCCAAGGGAATATTAAAGCGCATAACACAATTAGATCCCAGAATGAAATGGAATGTGTACAAAAACTATGTGCAAGTGAAACGTCATACGCATTGTTCCTGCGCACATCTCGATCTTTTCTTTCCAATTATAACTTGAGCTTTGCTATTCGTTGAGATACATCTATGGTTCGCAACGCTAGATTTGCAGGTACTTCTGTATGGTTTCGTGCTTGTTCGGGAAAGGGCACTCCCCTAAGTATTTTTAGAGTATGACTAAAACATCTTTGAATTATTACTACCAAGCACCGAGGCGCGTGTCGCTTTCCCCTCAAGGTACAAGGGGCCAAGTTAACATTTTGGTCTTTGTGCGGAGTGACGTTGAGTAAAGAGGGTTAGGAGTATAACGTGTACAGAATTCTATTACCACATTAACGCACAATCTGGAGGCTTATTGCATTAAAATACGAACGATTATCTATTTATTATTAATTATCTAATATATTATATACGAAGTGATTCTACAAGTACTGCGAATGAGAGAGAATAGGAACATTAAACAAGATTGAAATAGCAAAGTTTTTATGGTTGCTCACCTGGAAGCAGCATATATATATATATTAAAAGCCTGGCAATCTGAATGTTGCTCTATGAGGCTAAAATATGATCGAACATATCATCACAAGCTAAGGATTCTTGGAGTTTATGTAGAAATTCTTTGCGGCTCAGGACGCTCAAAAGAGTAACATAATCTTTTGAATTATGTTAGTTCCGATTACGTGGAATGAAAAGTGCGTGGAAGTGAGAGAGTCATCGAATCTGGATTCAAATTACGATATCACGCGCGTAAGGTAATTTAAAAACTACGCACGTCCTGCCAACAAATGTTAACATTTTCAAAAGGTCAGAATTTCAATCAACCGCGCGGTTTGCATTTCAATTATTCAGATTCAGTAGCGTTACGAAACCTAAGCCAGTAACACACACACACACACGCACACACACACACACACACACACACACACACACACACACACACACACACACACACACACACACACACACACACACACACACACACACACACACACACACACACACACACACACATACATACACACACACACACACACGCACAAACACGTGACAGCTTAATTTAAGAAGGTTAAAGGTTCGTACCTCGTTTTTCTCCAAATCTCGCTGTTGTGTCTTAAGTTATGTTCAATAATCACCAGCTATAGTTTGTCCCCTAACTTTTTTTGACGTCGTAGCAGTTTTTTCTAGCTACTTGTATGGGGTTTCCTGAATTTTTTTCTTTCTCAAAGGAGGGCATTTACGATTCAAATCGTTTTGACAGAAAAAATACTGGTTGATAACTAAGAAAAAACAAAAAACCTGTTAAAAAAAAGAAACTGGTGACGCACAGCGCAACACTGAAAGCTTCCATTGCTCTAGATTCAACCTCAAAGGCATTGACAGGCATGCCGCTATACCCCCAGGACGGCGCCATTTTGGACGTCAACACATTCAGCTCTAAGCTCCTTCACCCTTTCTCGGACACATCGAGGGATAAAAAAAAAAACCCACTGAAGGAAATGAGGGTACAAGCGATGAATCTCACTCACATTTCTCTTTGATTTGGTATCTCAGTGCGAACGCACGGCAGCAAAGATCGATTCAATCACTCGGCGACGTTTCGGGCGACGACGCTGGTACCTCGACGTCCTTCGCGAAAGATGTGCGCGCGGATAACTGGTTCAGACGGGTACCCTTTCTCAGATCTCCTCGGCGTAGAGTAAAAAGAAAAGCAAACGAAGAAAACCCACGCTGAGCGGCCGGTCCGTGTCGCCCGTTCCTTTATCCGGAGCGTCGTCGTCGTCGTATAACCACACGTCAATCGGGGTGTGGGAAACACGTCCGTTGGACTGGCCCCTTTTGTTTGTGGTGGCCCGACGTATATGTCTTGCGGCCGCAGCAGACCGCTCTGACCCCGTTGCGTGAGTACGGTGGTCCGACCAACGTGGGGCGATTCGAGAGAACCGTGTGCAAGCGAACTCTTCGGAACGAAAAATGAGTGCTTTGCGAATCAAGCCATTTCAAACTCTACGTTATTTTTTGCAAAGGGTTAGTACTACAGCCGGTATATTTGCTTGCTCAGGCTAAGTTAGAAATCGTTGCGGTTATTTTTTTGGGTTTATTGGAATGGTATCGTGTGTCAATGCATTCGTCGGGTAAGATAGTAAGGGTGGTGTCCTGTTAGTGACGCTTGGTCTCGAAAATGAAGTTTAATTCCTTTCGCAAGGTGTGGTGGACATAAAGAGCTTTTTAAAATATTATATCGTCTTCTCCGGCCGGTCTGCTTTTTGTATCGTTTCGTATCGGGATCAACATAAAAAAATGTCATTCCTCCTTACGCATTTGCTTTAGATTATTATGGCTCATTTCAGGGCAAATCGAACAAAATTGCCAATGTGTTTAACCAGAGAGATAATCACGGGGGAAACAAATAAACGCCCTTTCTTTTTACGTGTTTGTAGATGTAACAATTTACCCAAAAATACTCGGCATATAAAAACTACATAAGTCTAATCAATCAATCAATCAATGAACAAAGTTTTATTGTGTTTCCCTAACAGCTTTAGGGGCCTTTTTCAGGGTTACTTTTTTCATTATAAAATAGCCCTGTACTGAATAAACTACACGGCAATCTTAACCACTATACTATTCTTGAACTTTTTAGAGTTGAAGAACAGTTCAAGAACAAAAGTTCAAACTTTTTAAACAAATATTTTTGGTTGTCAGAGTAATAGGTTTCTTTTGATAAAAATATAATATATTTAATAAAGAGCGGCATAATTTAGTTTGTTTGAATAGTGATACCGTCACAAATAGGAACAATTCGAAGATCGGCAGATATACGCTAACCCGATCGGAAAATATTTACTTTATTATAAGGAGAGCCAGTTCACCTAAGGGCGTCTATAAATTAATAATAAAAAAAAAACGTAAGAACAAAATGGTGCCCGCGCTTTGAGAACCGGTTCTGTATGCTTGTTTCGCCACTGTTTCTTGAAACCGACGAAAGCGTCAATGGCGGGAAACCCCATTTGTGTTTCCCCAGCGGCCCGACAGTCGGAGCTACTTTGTGTGTTCGCTTACATAGTTCAGACCGGCAAGTATAGATGGCGGCACTCCCCAAAGTGTAGCAGCGTTACCAGCGCTGCCTGCTTCAATCGGTTTTCGTGTAAGTGTGTTTACGGCACAATATGTTTCCAGGCTTTTTCATGTGAGTTTTCGAACTGTTTGGTAAAAAGGAACTTCCCAGTTGGAAGAAACAAGATTAAGAAAACGCAACCGCTGACGAGTTCTAATGCTCAGCCAAACGGTGCGCACCGATTTTTGTATATATAACATGTGCAGTAAGAGCGCCTACAGTCCTTTAAACCTGGAAGTACGAGAATGAACACCCAAAAAATATGTAAACAATTTGTAAAAAAATATTTTTTTTTTTTTTAAATACGAATTTTTAAAAGTAAATGCCAAATAAGTCGGGTGGTTTTAAGCACTGTGTAAAACCCGGTGTGGTCACCTCGTCCATTTTGGGTAAGCACTAAATTTTCACGAGTTGTCATGGTACAAACAGAAGCACCCGATACCTTGGGCAGATAAATAGCAGATGACTAACTTGTATTTCTTGAACATCATATTTTTCAAACGCAAGTGTCTGAAGTATCACAGCGTTAATCTTCACTAACATAATCCGTCTCTTCCCACGGAAAACATTTTCGTCTCGCTAATTCAGAGCATTTCAATGAAAGAATCAATATCGGAATCGCATTTATTCACTTGTGACATTTGAATTCTGAAAAACGAAAAAAATAATGACGCAACTATTTATTGGTGAATATTTACATTTGATGCCTCGCCATAGCGCTACACGCTATGGCGAAGAGAAGGATTAATTTCCCTCTTACCCTCTTTCTTGTGCCCCAGATGTCGCTTTTGTTCTCTTCGAAGATTAAACCGCAACTCAAGATTCGTACAAAAGCTGCTGTCTTCTCAGTGCCGCCCGTGGCTTGGACAGCACTATAGTGAGATGGAGTATATAGTAACGTGACTCTGCCCGACGCCCTGATTGGCTCTCTGGCACCGTGGCCTTTGCTTCTGGCCAAGGTACGCGTTAATTATTCAAGTCCGCCATATCTTCCTCATGCTCCCTGTGTGCTGTTTCAGCATGCGAGTTAAACTCTTAGTCAGTCATTGAGTCGACGAGTGATCCTGTCACGGGCCCGTGACCAATCACAAGCTAGACGCTGGATGCGGCGACAAAAACATGACTACAGCCAATGTCGCTTGTCGGCGTTTTGATAATGGGTCTTCTACTCCATAACCTAGTGAAAGTTAAAGAAAGCATCACGGTTATTTTGTTTGCTTGTGTCATTGCTTTTGAGAAGCGAAAAGTATATCCGCACACTCAACAAAAAAACATCATTTGCCCAATCAAGAACACGTCATCGACACAAAGCACATTTAGAAAACAAGAACTCTGATGTTCAAGATACAGATTTAATTGCTTCTCAGCGCAAGGCCGGGCTACTTGGGCGAAAACAGTCATTGTCAGATTGCCCGTCGGCGTTGGCGGTTAATCGGCCGTAAAGACTGTGCCCTAGCGTATGCGTAAATATAAGACAAACATATATTTTTAAAAAAATACGGGTTTTTATTTCAAAAGTATATACAGGCGTAGAGTACACAATACTTACAATTTAACCTCTTTTCTTTGAAAAATAAAAGCTTTGTTTAAAAAAGAAAACTTCAACAAAGGAGATGCCCGACCGCCAACGAGATAATCTGTTGACTGGAAGCGATAAAGGTATGCAGCGAAGAAAGAGAGCAGAGCCATGATAAGATCTGCCGGGTGTCACGCGAATTTCGGCCGCGTAGGGACAAATGCTGCAATGATCGAACCCTGCGTGATACATGTCAAGGCTGCTCTTCGCTTTTGCATAAACGCGTTGTTTCGATTTGGATAACGGAACTGAAAGGATTGTTCGACGCCACTGTGCTTTACCGGAGGTGTTTAGTCCACGAAGTTTGTTGAATATGTATATTCACGGGGTGGATTGCGCTACAGCAATTTTTTTTGTTATGTTATCTGAGCATTTTTAATTTAATGTTTTCAAGACACCGCAAGAGCATGGAAATGATTGTACTGAGTTCATAAAAAAGAAAAACTCAGTTTTTTGGCCTGCAAAAATTAACTACACATCGCAGAAAGCTGAAACTTCATTACAATGTCACGCTAAGGGTTGTGAAAAATATGAAAGTTTGAGAACATGACATTACATGGAGGACAAAACAGAAAGGCAGAAATTTTGCATTTAGCCGACGTGCACGTAAGCCTAGCGTTCGTCGAATCAAAACATGGCCTTGTGGACGCCTCTAGCAATTCCAGTAAAAATATAAAACAAGAAATCAACAGGGCAGAAAAGAGTAATCTCTTTCTTGGTGACAGGCGTTTTTCACTTAAATAAATGACACACAACTACAATGACATTTCTTGGTTTAAAGTATCAGAAACTGTTAGCAGCGCGCAAAAAATACACAAAGCGTGGAATGGACGGGACGAGTGCCGAACTTCAACCGAACGCTTAATGAAAAGAAGACACCGAGCTAAACAACCACACCGTCATCGTGTCAACACGTGCTCAAGAAAGTTTTTTTCCTTCTTGCGTAAATAAAAAGATGTTTGGCTGACATAATTATCACCCTCCTTTCTTATCTCGTAGGCTTCCAGCGATTCGCTCACAATTTTGTCAGCCCTTTGCCCAAAATCATTACGCTGTCAAAGTTTGGCTGAGAGACCCATGTGACACAAAGTATACAAAGGTGCCCCTGCCATAAGCGTAGATGGACGCCGGCTCACAAAAAAAATCTTGTTTTCTACTTTGTCTTCATATAGAGTGAACATAATATTCTTAAACTTTCTCATCTTGTCATCACTGCTAACGTCACACCCACACGGACTTTCTCTCTGCAATGCATAAATCTTTTGTGCAGGCAAAAAAAAAACAAACAGTTAAATTTATTGTTACCGATCCGGTTACAAGTTATTTTTTGTTTGTAGCCGGATATTAATTTTTGTAGTAAAATCCCAAAAAGGTTATATTGAACAAGAAACGTTAATGCGAATAATGTTGCTGAATTGTGCTGCATGCATTGGTTTATTTTTGATAGTACAGTAGTCTTGCTTTTGCAGTGTGTGTTTGCGCTCTTTGTGTGTTTTAGTTTACACTAGTTTATAATTGCATACTCCTTCGCTTTGGAAAGCTTCACTCAGGGTAACTTAAGGCATAGACGTCAAAAACGAATATTCTTGCGTTATTGTTCGTAATGCAATAATGAGACCAATATTACTTTGAACTGGTGTAGAATTCAACCTTCGAGTAACTGATTCCCGAAGAAGTATTCCGGAATATTTCTAATTAGTGGGTTGTCAAAGAAGTGCTGGCAAGTGTCTTCCTTTGCGAGACCGACGAGTTTTCGTTTGAAAAAAGTCGTTCTTATAATTACATTAAATAAACTTTTAATACACGAGTTCCATTACGGGTTCAGTCTGCACACGTGTTGATTTGTTCCGTTGTTTCGAACTTTGTTAATAATGTTCAAAAGTTGCCTTACCGTCTGCTACTAGTACTATTAGAGAGCAACTCAGTTTTTATTTACACGATTGCCGCTTTTTTAAGAAAAACATTATGTAGTTTTATAGCCGTGATTGAACCTCCCAGTGCGATGTGACGTGCTTTAATAGCGCGACATTAGATGTACATTTTGTGTTACGCTAAAGAAATTTTTAGGTTCGAAAGAATAAATACACGCGTACGCTACGGATAGATCCGAAATAACACTTCCAGAAGAGAATCATGTTTCCAACTTCAAGGAATACGTTAAAAAAAAAAAAAAAGACCAAGGTTTGTTACTGGCATGCACTATTTTCTTTACGCGTGAGTACACATCATCAAACAAATGCGCGAAGCGGTGCGGTGCTATTATGTAGTGATCTAGAAAGCAGCCACGCTGCCGCTGAGGCTACTCAATGTAGGACTTATTCAAGTCGGAAACACAACACTCGCGTCTGCATAACCTGCCCGTGATCGATCTTGACCAAAGATAAGCTAGGTCTGAGTGTAAAAAGAAAAAAAAAAAGAAACGGAAAAAGAGCTAACGCTCATTCGTATTAGCCGGTCTAACGCGATAGCAAAGACTACACCGGTCTTACTTTCGAATGGCGGTCGCTTTCTTTTCTCACTAAGTGATTTCTTTTCCGACATACATCGGCACCCGTCGGAATGCTTTTCCGCCTTGGGCGTCGATTGTCGAAAGGCGTGGCTGACAACCAGTTATTTTTTTTTTGTAGCTTGTTTTTTTTTTTTTTTTTGTTGCATTTTGCATACGTCGATTAACTGTCGTTGACGCGGCAGCGTGTGGTCCTGTCTACCACCCTTACCGCCGAGTAGATCACGGCTTTGATTGGCTGGAGGCTGCAAACGGGCCGTGGATTACAATATGGGGTCAACTGAATTAAAGGGTGAACGAAAGAAAATAAAAAGAAAATTAAAAGGCTCGTTGCGTTTTTTTTTTTATTCTTCAACGTAGATTTAAACTGCGCTCTGACGCATACGTGCAGGCTTTGATTTATTTTTGTGCTACGACTGCACTCTAAAAATGCGAGTTGTTTAGTCTTACCTTGAGAAAATGCAGATATATACGGATTAGGGTCTAAAGAAGAAAACAAAAAGCTCGTAGCACGTAGCCATATCACGTGATTGTGCTGAATCTCGAGAATGCATTTTTTTTTTTTTTTGCATACTTAGTTTCGATATTCAGATAAGGGCGTCTTCGGTATCCGGGTGTTTTTTGCTCGCTGCATTCTGGCAGAACTTCGACGAGAATCTTGCGCTGCAGGCACGATTGGTCTTGACAGCGCGCGACGGGCGTCAAGCCACGTTATCGATCACTCTCCTTGCAACCTGCTTGCATTAGTTAGTGTCATTGCTTTACTGCGAACTGACTTTTAAATTTAGAAAAAGAGAATCAGACAAGGGACATATAAAGAAGTGGCTACAGACATTTTTTGCAGCCCTTCCCGAGATAAAAAGAGAGGAAAGCAAAGTAGTTTCTCTGTTCCTCCTCTACCCCACTTTGGCGACCATACTCGCTTTCGCCTTGCAAATAAGCGCAATAAACGCGACAAGTCGGGGTAAAAAAGAAAAGAAAAAAATAATCACAATTAAAAAAGCTGATTTATTATGATTTAAATGAAATTAATTCGATTTAAACTGTAGTTGCTAAAATTAGTGATTTATTATCACTATATATGGATTTTTAAACGTGGTAGACAATTCGTCCGATCACTGATAACATTGCGGAAGCAACGATTACTATGAATTTAAAGTGCAGTTTAATCAACAACTTTTTATCGAAGTCACCCGTCAGACTAGAAAAAAAATGGCATACTTTTTTTTTTAGTTAACTAAAAAACCTTATTTGATTCTAGCATAAGAAATTACCTTTCTAGTGTTTTGTTTATTTCTTTAACATTCTGGTTTGCTTGCAAGCTGGCGGCATGTACCTGACGAACTAAGAGGAAGTCAGGAAGGAAACTCATTAAACCGATTCGCTCGAAAGAGCAAGGCATTTTACTCACGTTCTGCCTTATATGTCTTTCTTGCCCGATGAATATTTGGTTGAAATACAGAACAAATGCATATTGAAACATGAAGTGATAGACAAACTGTAAATAAAAAAAAAAACTATAATTGGAAATATTCCTTACGGGAAAGGTTCGCTTTTACTCATCATAGTAAGACTGGTCTGACTAAAATCACTTTTCAAATCGCGATTTTAATCATCTTGATTCTTTTGTTTTCTCAACTTTGATACGGGCCCTGTCTGTCAATCCGCTTAATCCGATACTCTGAAAGCGCACTGGTCTGACTACGCGCCACCCGCGTCGATGCGCCCTTTTTGAAAGATCATGTGGCACTCACATGGCACTGGCTTGGCTTCTGATGGCTCGTAGCGTTCTCTGAGGTACATCGAAGGGTGAAACGAAGCGTAGAACGTGTATTCAACTCGTCAGTTTAGGGGTTTTATACCGCACATGCATCGAAACCAGTATTGTATACCTTGATCGAAAAAAGTAAACGATTACGATTACAATTGCTTAAACATGTATTCACACAGATTACACGATAACTTGAAAAAAAAGTAATTAGACATTACTTGAAGAAGTAACTGTTACTTTTCCAATTACTTCGGGTTTTTAAAGCGATAGATTTTTCTGCCGCTTCGCAAACGGGTATTTCGTACAGTCCGCTGTGCGGACTGCAAGTTCGTCTGCTTCTTTGGCAGGGGTTGTGATGACGTCAGAACGCCGAGCTCTGAGTGATTCTGATTGAACGATAGTGGGTAGACCTCAAGGCAGCTTGCTTTGAGGTCTACCCACTATCCTTCGATCAGAGCCAATCAGAGCTCGGCGTCTTTCTGACGTCACCGCAACTCTTGCGCAAGAAGCAGACGACTGGCTCTTCGCATTGGATTAGAATCATTGAGTCATAGAATATACTTATCTGCTTAATCTACCAATTTCGATACACCATTTTCCAGTCGGACACTTGGGTCGACGATCCTTTTGTAGGAAACTTGCAAAACGAAGGGCGGCCTTAAAGAGGGTAGGGAAAAATAGCATCGGTTACAAGTTATTTCAGTACTTTCTGGGGATTACTTCCTAATCCATGTGTGCAAATGAATCCAAAATACTCCTAAATGTACTCGACTAAAAGTCATTTCCTTACTTGTAATGAGTGGCGTGCAAGTCTGATTGAAACTACTCCAGAAGTGGCCGCAAAGTGCGTCACAGGAGCCGGCATGTGATTCTGTCAGATGTGGCGACCTGGGCAGTTGTTTTGTAGAAGTTCCGACAAAACGAAGGAGCAAACGCGAGTGTCGAAGTCGTCGCGTCGTTCCCAGCTCGTGGCTGCTGATTTTTTCGTGGACTCAAAAGCTGAAGGGCAATTTACAACGGAACAAGCGTCGGCGTTATCCACCTCTGTGGATGAGCCACCGCAAGGATCACGGCAAGCAACGTCGTGACACTTCAGTGATGTCAGGTGGAGGAAATCGAGGGACCACATTCGAAGTCTCGGGGAAACACCCCCGTCGGACACGGGTTCCAGCCATCATAGGTTTAGATACAAAACAAAAAAATGTCAACAAAACGGATGAAACGAGCTCTAAAAAAGGGGGAAAAACAACTGCGATTTTTACTTTTAAAGTTTTATGATGCATGAAGTTCAGTATTTAGGAATGAACGTTTAAATTGTTTGGAAGGATTACACAGTGAAGAAAATGAAGGAAGTGAAGAACCAACATTTTTTTAATAAAATTGTGGGGCAACTATTTTCCGGCTGTCTAAGCATACACACAACACAGTTAATATTGAGCGACTGAATTGGTGTTTCACGTGACAAGGAAAGAGGAGGGGGGGGGGGGTGGAAGCTACGCGAGTGGGAAGGGAAAAGGAGGGAAGGCACTGTAGGAGGTGAGGGGAGGGATTGGGAGAACGAAAGAGAAGGGAGAAAGGGGAGAGGGATTGAAAGGGAACTGGTGTGTAAGGTGACGTAACTCTTCTCGCTAAATTTAGCAGAGATCCTGAATTGGCGTCACGTGACCTGGAAGAGGGAGAGGGTAGAAAGGGAAAGGAAAAGAGGGAGAAGGCGGGAGAGGTAGAGAATCGGAGGTAGGTGGGGAGCCACGGGAGAGGGAGGCAGATGGGGAAGACACCCTAGGAGGGGCTGGAAGGATAGAGAGAGAAAGGGGAAAACAGAGAAGGGATAAGTAAACGGAATGTACATGTCATGCGACGTATATTTTTCCGCTAAATTTTGCGGAGAAACTGAATTGTTGGAAATGTCACTTGACATCAGTTCACGTGATGTTAATTTCCCTAGCTAAATTTTGCGGGTAAACTGGATTGGAGTCTAGATCACGTGACGTCAATCTCCCTCCTATATTTAGCGGGGAGACTGAATTCGTGTATAGGTTATGTGTCTTCAATTTCCCGGCTAAATTTCGTCTCTATGCGGCATCCACTGTGATGCTTCTTAAAAAACTGACCTAGGAAGGTCAATGTTTTTAGGAAAATGTCGGATATGAGAGTAAGTTCACCTCCAGGTTCTTTTTCCTACGTTGTTCACATGGACATAAAATGAGAATAATTCAACAGAGCTAACATAAATTGAAAGCACCACCAAGGTCACCGCAAGGTCACCAAGGTCAACGACAAGGCCCAACTTTTGACTGGTAATAAACAGTGCAGTGACATGGACAGAGTAGCAGGCGGAAGACAAACACGGCACTGACTTACAATTGAGCTTCAATTAATCTTACAACGAGTATAAATACAATTTGCCCGAACCGAAATCCAAGAAGGGAAACAACACTTACGAAGGACGACACGTGTCCCTAGAGTCGTCTGCGCGCACTGCCATCCTCCGATCAACGAAGAAACATGCACTCCTTTACCGACAAGCAGTGTTTTCTTTTGTAGATCGGAAAATAGCATTGCAGGTCGTCCTCCTTAGTTCTTGTTTCACTCTTTGGCTTTTGGTTCGGGAAAATTTTGAATTTATACCCGTTGTCAGGTATATTAAAGCCTATAGTTGTAAATCACCGCCCTGTTTGCCCGCACTCTTGTACTCTGTCCGAGTCCCTGCGCTGTTTGTTGCCCGTAAGAATGCACTACCCACTAGCCCATTCGGCAGCACTACCACACCGTTTGGTTGGTTGGTGTTCAGCAAAAGCTGCCGAGTTTTTGTTCACACTCAATGTTTGCAGTCAAATCGAACCATCTTATGTCTAGAGTTCTGTGTTTTTGGTACTTACCGATAAACCCCAGAAAAAAACTACTTAGTCGATGTGGTTAAAATCAGTGGGAAGCGAAAAAAAAAAAAACGGATTGAAGCTGCCTTCAAATATTAACAAATCTAAAGTTCCGGGGACAGAAATTTTAACCACAGCTTTATTTCGTGTTCAACTGGAACAACGTCTTTATTAAACTGTCCGTCTACGAGGCTGTTTTCTTCTTTGGGAACCAAGCCACTCCTCTTGCTTCTCTCTCTTCTCGGTACCTGGAAGTTTTCCAATCATTCGAGTTACGCGAATCATAACTGAAGGTGATGAAATGTTATTGCTTCCATACCCATTCCAAATCACGTTTTCTCCGCCATGAGTCACTATGAACGTCATTTTTTTTTACTATACCACTTATTAGCACCAAAACACACCGAATTGGAGAAAAAATTAACCTCGAAAAACGTTTCGAATTCGAAGAAACCTAAACCTCCAAGACACGGAACCCTATATAATTATGACGAGGGAAGATTTACATTAACCTGTGTCTCCATTACACACGAGGCGTCTCGTTTATTCTCCTTAAATATGACGTTAAAGCTGGCGATAAAGACAGAACTGTCAATATCGAATGATTAATCGCTTCACACTGAGGCACCAGTCGATGTCATCGGAGTGACCTACATCTCAACACCTGCTCTCCGAGGATCAAGTAATACAGATAAAGACATGAGCTTTAATTGCTACCAGAAGCATTAGCACGCGGGCGAGAGAAAGTGACAGCTAGTCAGGCACGGTTAGTGGGGCAAGGCCAGGCCGAGCTTCAGGAAAGCCTCCATTGACACCTCCCGTTCCCACGTCACCCTCGCGTGTCAGCTGGGGTTCGATCTTGCTCAAGGTGAGAGCAAGCGCGCTCTCGTCTGCAGATCGGACATGGCGCCACAGCCTGCGAGTAATCAACCAATGGGGTGATTTTGGCCCTTTAGCGAGTTTACTAACGGGCAATATTAAGGTCAGAGCGTCTCTCCAACATAAAAATAGCGAGAAAGGTACCGCGGCCTCTCATATGCTTGACCTCAGTACTCCTTCATCCACGTGTCAATGACAGGCCGTATCCGGCAGCTACACTTCAAATTTGCGAAGGAAGCACAAGTAGTCAAAGGCTCTTAAGGTGAAATTGCAGACGGTAACTCTTTCACCTTGCGTCCGATCTCAATTCACAGCCGCGCTCGGCTTGTAGCAGAAGAAAAAAAATATTTCCCCATGTTACCAGACGACGTACAGTGTTTTCTTGTTTTATTACCGTCTGCGAATGATGCTTCGTAGCAGACGAACCGCATCCTTCGCTCGTGTTTGGAGACGAAATTTCTACGAACGCTATCTTCGCTCCGCGAGAGGCAAATGAGGTATCGCTCTTGCGGTGGGCAAAATCGGACCCCGGGCCCCGTTAGTGGGGCAAGGCCAAGCCGAGCTTCTAGGAAACTTTTATTGACACATTCTGCACTCACGACACCTTCGCGTGGTAGCTGGAGAAAGAATGAGGGCAGATCTGAGCTCACGGGATGTATGAATCAGAGATCATATCTTTCGGTTGGCATCAGACGTGGGACATTGTGAACTTTGCCCAGCTTTGTTTGGATCGCATGTTCACGTTCATTTGACTCGCACTACTGGTGGCGTCCATTTTCCCGAGATGAAATTGTAAATTTAGAAACATGTGCTGATAATTGGGTAAAGGAATGTATATTAAAGCATAAAATGCTGCTTTTTTTTTTTTAACCGAATTTCGCAATCTCAAAGTTTTGTCCGCCCGTCGGTGCATGCGTTTCCCCAAAAAATTAGCAGGAAAATTGAGGTCTCATGATCAGTGCAGGCTTGCTAGAACAGCGTCGTAGATGGGTGGAAGAAAGCACTGCAAAGGCTGGGTGCGCGCGAGCCTCTTGAGACACAGCTTGAGTCCCGCTGGGCTCGTGCGCTGGCTTTGGATGTACTTTCTTTCTTCCAGTCTCAGCTGAGACGCTGTTTTTAGCAAGCCGGCCCTGAAGTCAAGTGGACTTTGCAAGAATTTTCCCACTAACTTGCCTTGTCATCCATTTCTTTCGACTATCTTGTGCTGGGAGGGGATTTCAATTTTCTGGACATGCACTGGAATGAAGGATTACCGAGTACCTCAAATGATCCGTGCCGTATAAATCCTTTACCAATTTTATTTAGAGTTTTGCGCTGCACCAGTACGTGTTGGTTCCTATGCGCTTGGATTCTGGAAGAAACAGCACGCTCAGTTTTATTTTTAGCAATGAAAGTTCTATCCTTTCTTTTGTTTCAGCCATTCCTCGCAATAGCGATCATATGGTGATAATGAGACAAAATAACATGCGCAAAGAAAGAAGTATTACGTATGCTCCCAAGGAAAATTTTCCTATACGATCAAAGACACTATACGCGACTACGGCTGACGAACTTTTCTCTTTTCTCTTCCTCTTTTGTTTAAAGAACTCAGTGCTGATGTCGATGTTGAGACACTCTGGAATATGTTTAAGACAAAGCTAGAATCCCTTACTGACTCTTATGTTCCATCAAAAGTTATAACCTCCAGAAGACGCAACGACAAGCCATGGACTAACAAAGAGCTACGTGACATCATTAAGAAAAAGAGGCGAATGTTTGTTAAATACCGACAAAATAGCAACGCTGGTAATCTTGCCCGCCTGAAGGAGCTTACAACACCTCTTAAGAAAAAGCTGTCCTATTTTAAAACTGTGTTTCACAATTCCCTTGAGGATAAGTTAAAGCGTTACCCGAAAATATTTTGGAAATGTGTTAAGCCTTAGAGAGAGGTCAAAATGATAAGAATGATAAGGCGATGATGATAAGGCGATGCTCTTCAACAGTTAATTTGGGTCTGTATTTGCGTTACCTAGAGCGGGTAACGCAAATGTTTTTCAACTCTCTTTATTCTCTTTTAATTTAGAAGACAGTATGCCTGATTGAAATAAGCAAAGATGGGATCCTAAAACTGGTCAATAATATTAAAGAAAACAAACCTACCGGGCCGGATGGGCTATCTTGTCGCGTCCTAAAGGAGTGCTCTGATATATTCTCATGTTTTGTTTATGTTTTGTTTGAAATCTCACTGTTGTCTGGCAGTCTGGCCAGTGAATAGAAAAAAGCACATGTTGTTCCAGCACACAAAAGAGGACAAAAGAATAGTGTAGACAACTATATGCCGATTTCCCTACCATGTGTGGGCACAAAAATACTAGAACACATAATTTACAGTAACCTCGTCAAACATCTTGATATAAACAACTTCCTCAATCTTAATCAGCTTGAATTCTGAGGTCGTGTTTCCTACGACACACAGCAAGTTGAAGTTTACCATGATATAGCTTATTATTTTGAAAAAGGAGCGCAGGTGGACTGCATCTTTTTAGATTTCCAAACAGCATTTGGCATGGTCCCCTACAAATTATTACTGCAAAAAGTAAAGTCTCTCGACCTTCCTGATTGTCTTTTTAACTGGATTACAGACTATTTAAGAAAGAGAAAATAGACAGTTCTGGTCAACCTGAAAACATCAATTTACGTAGACGTAAGGTCGAGTGTCCCCCAGGCAGGCGCGTAGCCAGGGGGGGGGGGGTGTTCGGGTGTCAGAACACCCCCCGAAATTTTACTTTATTATATATATATATACACACATATATATATTATTTGTTATTGTGTGTGTGATTGCACCAGCACCTTGAAACACCTCCCGAAAAACTTTTCTGGCTACGCCACTGCCCCCAGGGGTTTGTGTTGGGGTCTTTTCCGTTCTTAATATTTATAAATTATATTTCTGTTAGAATTGGATCAAGCATTCACTTCTAAGCAGATGACTGTGTCATATACAATAGTTATTTGTACTGAATAAGACTGCCTGCTTTGCAAGACGACATTGATAGAATTTCATGATGTTGCGAGATGTGGAGAATGAATCTTAGCATTCATGAATGTTCCCAGATTCACTAGGAAACGTCAGCCAGTATCTTTTTCATGCTTGATCGGCGACGTCAAACTGAAGAAGGAAGTAGTAAAGTTTCTAGGTGTTCGATTTGCTCCTGATTTGTCATGGAGTGCCCACATTGACTTCATCACGGCTAAGGCCAACTGCATGTTAAACTTTTTGAAAAGTAATTTCAAGGACTCTCCTCAAACAGCAAAAGCAACTTTGTTGCTTTTGCAGGACTAAGGTTAGGCCAATACTGGAGTACGCCAGTGTTTTGTGGGACTCAAAAGTGAGCTATTAAAAAAAAAGAGCAAGTACAAAGCAGGGTTGCGAGATTTGTCACAAGAAATTACAATTATAGAGAAAGCATTACCGCTCGTAAAAAGCAATTAGACTGGGGGCCACTTTTCTTCAGAAGAAGACGTCTTCGCTTGAAGATTCTTCATGTAATTCACCTTAGTCAAACCGGGATTAATAAAGCAAAGTTTATTCAATCACACAACTTCGTATCTAGGAGATTAGACCACTCAGAAAAAAAAATTAAGGAATCGACACCCCGAACCAACGTTTCTTCCAAACACTTTTAAAGAGTGGTATTCAATCATAACTTTATTCATTTATTCTTTTTCCAAAGACTATTGAAGAGTGGAATGAACTACCAAATTACACCGTTTCTATCTTGCTAAACTCACTTTTCTTTGAAAGACTGTCACGTGACAGGTGGGCAGTCTGACATTTCTAGGAAAATGTTTTGTTCCTCACGATGAAAATTCGAGTGATTATTATGGGCGTGATACTGATGTATGTTTTGCTGTTCCTACTTTAAAAAAATAAAAAAAATAAAGCGCCGACAAGGCACGTTCTTTCGGCGCTTTGTACCTTTTGCAATGTACCAACTGGTCCATCTGAGCACATTATTCCTACTTTGATTATTTATTACTTTTCTTGACGTGGTTGATAAAATTACAATGTGTCTTTTTTACTCATATGTCACGCGGCATGCGAGAGTTATTCTTATTGCTGCTAGTGCATATCTTCTTCACCCGATGTTATCATCTGGAGGGTACCTGGTATGCGAGCAACCAATATGTAGCTTTTTTCTTATTCCGACATTTTGTTTTGTTTGTTTTTGAGTGTGTTTTCCTGTGTGCCTATGTTTGCTTTGTTTTTTTGGTACATATGTACGAGTGTATTTCTACTTTCACGACTAACAATGTACCTCTCCCCCCTCCCCCCCCCCCCTTCCCCCACCATGCAATAATGCCTTAGGGAGCTGCGGTGTAACCTGACAGAAATAAATTAATAAATAAATAAATTTGGCGGGGAATATGACATCACGCGACAGATGCACCAAGTCAGTTTCCCCGCTAAATGTATCAAGGAAATTTATAAAAAATTATGTTCTTCATTTCCCTAGACCATTGCCTAATGTACTCTAAACAAATTTAAACCATCGCTCCTGAAGTACTACACTTCATTGGTTCCAGGACTTTAGAGAAAGAGGTAGCTGCCAGCCTTTGTATCTATTCATAAAGAGCAATCGAAGTCCAAGTATTTTTTTGGGGGGGTTTCGCGGCAAAAGGTAACAGTAAATTTGTATTTTATTTGATTATGTTTTTATGTACTCAGCTGCCAGTGGACCAGTACGGGAAGAAATGTATACAACATCACTGTTCATTTTAAATCTCTACATATGAATTTTAAGTAAACAAAATCAATATTACATACAAAATACAAAACGTGCCCAGAGCGCACATGCAAAAAAAAAAACGTTTAAAAATCACGTTGAAAATCAATAACTAAGATTTTTGATTATTTTGTTGATATGTACATTTCAACAAAAACAATTCTAACTTCACTGAGAATTAATTTTGTTTGTCTCAAATATTATTTCTTTGTCTCAAATGTTACTACAAATCAAGCCACCGAATTACACATAGTGCAAAATTTCACAAATTTAAGACTGGCGTGTTCTCCGGTTGTGTCCCCTCCACTGTATTGTGTTCAAGCGAATTTCGGGTTAAGTACCACCACTAAAATATGTGCGTTATTTTTACAAGGAGTAGTTACTGAGTCATGTTCTCTAAGAACTGCGGTACATGTGATACTACCATGCAGCACATTAAAGGGGAAAGGAAGTCCTTTTGAAATTAATACCTCTCAGGCCTAGAAAAACAATAAACGTTTAAGAGAAGGCTCATTAATTGGTTTGAAAGGTGCCCAACGTCTTGGCAGGCCAACAGAACATCAGGAAGCTACTTAGTTTCATGAGAATTGGCCGGGTGGAGACTACTTTGCATACACACACCACGCTTCAGAAACACCCTAATTGACGATAGTGGTACCGTCGGGGCCACCCTTGTTACAAAGGATGTTTTCCCATAGTTGTACGCTGTCCGCACCGAAAATGCCTAGGTGGTAGCGAGTGTGTGACCTTACACGGGACGACCTTCCCGTTTCGACACACCTCGCGAGGCTCGCAAACAGGTGCAAGCCATATTTCTAAACGGTTTCCTTTGTTCCGTTCGCGGTGAGCCCGCGGTCATTTCCGCAAGGGTGTGTGTGGCACGCAGTCAAGGACGCCTCCTCCAGGGCTCCCGTCTTTCGGTCTGACGGCCCCTGCAGCTCAGCGCTGACACGCGGCGGGCACTCCTTCATCTCGACAATAAAGAAGAAAAAAAAAGGCTCATGGCGTTCGCTTTGTGTAATTACCTTGAACGCCGGTGGCTCGGCAATGTATTCTGTTATTAAACACTGATTGTGATCCCCACCACAAGTATATTTTTTTGGCGCTACTTCTATAGTCCCTTTACCCCTAAGCATGCAGACAGTGGGATGGGAGCTACGCTCTCATCGTGCCTATCAACTGCCTCCCTTTCATCTCCTGACAACACTCTCAGAGCGCGGTTATGGGCTGGAGCGTGATCACGTGGCCAAAGATGAACCTATAATTGGTCTAACGAGCGCCTAGGTTCCACGGCAGTGTGAGTCTAGGTGATAAGGGAGTATAGGTTCAGTTCATCTCTCAACGCACTGGCGACTGGGAGTGGAGCAACCCAGTGGACCAATTAACCCAACGAGCTCGACCGCGTGACTGGAGTCTCTGCATGCGGGTATTAGCGGGGATGGTGATCGCGTAGTGCGAGGATGTTGTCCGGTTCGTTCGGTAAGCACATAGCTTCTATAGTACAGTCAACTTTGGAAAGTGCGGTCACAGGTAGGGTATGAAACAATTCAAGGTTGAGTCGATGCGTCTGAGCGGGACTTGAGAGGGAAGGGCGTCGCGTTTTTCTTCGAAAGGCTAATGTTGGCAGTGAACTTTATCCGTTTTTGTTTCATTAAGAAAACATGTTTTTTTTTTAGCCGTTTGTTGCCGCATACCGATTAATTTATTGTTTTGTTTATTTATTTCTTTAAACGTGAAATATGGTCATTGGCTACCAGATTGGACGTCTATTCATTAAGCTTAGTACATTGAGTCCTTTGGTCGCTTCACATTTTGCCCGGTTTAAAAGAAGCAAGTTGTATTAGGATTTATTTTGGTCTCGGGACAATTTCGTGGCCATGGGGGCCACCGAAAATAAGAATAAATATGTTAATTGCATAAATAACTAGCTTTAAAAACAATTAGGTTGTGTGTATGTTTATACAGCCTAGAACTTGGTCTACCTCAACGGGCGACGAGTCTCCCAGCAGTAAATAAGCAATTTAGCCAGTGCAGTACAACCGCTAGCCTGGGGTCTTTACCGTGCACCACGCAGTAGTGATACAAGACCGCACGCCGGTACGATACTCATCCAGATCGAAACTGGGCAGGGGTGGGAATTGAACCCAGGATACTGGGTTCTGCAGCGCGAGCTTTCACTCTACGTGCTCCGAGCTTGTGTTCTAGCCCAGTCGGCCACCGATCCCCCGATAATTATCTTAATGTATTATTTAACTGCTTAATTGTTTAATTTTTTGGAGCATAACGTATTTTAAGATTTAACGCTCAACGTCTAGCCCTGTCTTGACATTTGGATGAAAATATTCGAAGTGAGCGCTACGGTTCAGGAAATCTGACCATTGTGCACGTCTTTTAAACTGAAACTCAGCGCGGAAGAAAAGGCGTGGCAGTCGGCTTGGCTTGCGAAGGTCGCGTGCGGCGAAAAGGATTGACATTATTCAAACACTCTGTACACAAATCTGCTCCAACAGTATGATTCCATCCAAGAATGTGGTACGCTTATCTTAAGCTTCGATTAAACAAATTATAAAATATAGTACTATCGATCAATCACACGCTCACAATTCGTTTTCATTTCACCCTGTATTTTTACTACAGGTATTTTCTTTATTCGACTAACTAAGCTCTGGTATTAACGCAAACAGAGTCATGGGCGGCGCCAACGGGAGTGATAGTATCGGGTGAAGTTCAACTTTTTAGAACAGTCATGTGACACTGCCCTTCTCTACCCCTCCCTCGTTCACCCATATTCTTTGCGTACCATTTTAATGCACGCGCATGTGATGGTAGCCTAAGCTACGTCATGTGCACAAAAAAATAAATAATTTGCTCGCCCCACAACCGGAACTTGTCTCCTCGAGCTCTCGGAATATCTGCGTGTCTCTTCACAGTCCCTATCACATTAGAACGGTTCGTCTTGTTGGCGCTAGGAAAACAGGCGCCCTGTTCTCCAGGAAGGCCTGATAGCTATTTCCCTCGAATCTCGAGATTTATTCAGGACAGGTCAAAGAGTTGAATAGGTGTATTCATTTATTATTCACTTCTCAGACGACGGTACAGTTAAAATATTCTAGGCGTAAAAAAGACAAGTAAGTAACTAAAAAAACAATGTTTTAATTCTAAAAACAAGACAATTGGACATATAAGTGAACAATCTAGCAACCCAAAGAAGAAATCCAAAGGGCCGTTAAACAAAAATGATCAGAAGCTGCGCTGAGAAAATATGATCAATCTTCTGTGTATTAGGGCAGCTCCTTCAGTTGTTTAATAAAGTTAACGCGTCATACGGTATATTTACGCATTCGTGTCTGGAAAAACAAATATGTTTTTTTTAGGATTGTCATGACGAAACTTCAAAGAATTGTTTAGTCAATGGCAAGTAAATTCGAGGTATTATTTAAATATCAAAAGAAATAAAAAGAGACGTTAAACATTTTATTATCACTAACACTCTATTATTTGTATACTTAAATTATATTAACTTGTATTTTAATTCCAATGCAGTCAATCTAGACAAAGTGTTAAGCTTCCTAACGTATATGAAATGGTCACGCATACTCCAACAGGTATGTCAATCGTTTCCTACACTCTAAGAAATGCCTGCGCGTCTACTTACCAGCAAAGCACTCGAAGAGCCAATCTCTGCGATTTACGAAATAAGCTCAGCGAATGATGAGGCGGAACATCCGTTTAAAAATGAAGTCTGCGCTGTGGCATTCCGCAATGCAAAGCGTCATGTTTGCATTGCGTAATGCCACAGCGCAGGCTTAATTTTGAGGTCTAAACAGATATTCCGCCTCATCATTCGCTGAGCTGATTTCTTCGATCGCAGAGATTGGCTCTTCGAGTGCTTTGCGGATAAGTAGACGCGCAGGGATTTCTTAGAGTGTAGGCTACTCCCCATTGAAGGTTCTATACTTTGCGTTCGAAACTAAACAACAACGGAAACAATAACTGACTCTTTCGTGCGTTACGACATCGATCATAAAAAAAAACAATGTTTTTAGGAATCAAATAAGTAAAACAAAGCTGTCCAGCATTTAAACGGCCCGTTTAGCGCTCATATCTCCCACATAGCGGCCGTTGTTTTGCCGACCGGTAAACAGCTCGCTGCAAAACCGTGACCTCACTACAAATTCTAAACGTTTTTTGTTCCCACTCCTTCCCTTCGACCTTTCCAGGCATCTCAACTCTTTGAGCAGCGGACCGGTCTTTTGTACACCGCGGAACGACATCACACGCCACCTCGCGCAGCCGAAAGCTGATAGTAGAGCTGAAGCCGACTGCCGATAGCCCAAGACAATCGTTGGTTTCCAAGTCACACCGACCACGTTTCTGTGCGTATAGATATATCCGAAGACCCAAACCCTACGACCGCTAGGACCTGCCTCCGATTGGTCTAGAGGGTTCATAGTTTTGGCCTAAAAATCTGCTCCCAAATGGGACGAAGCACAGAGTATACGCAAGACATAACGCGAACAATGTCGGAACATGCAGTATACCCACACTTCGCGTCAATGAGAACGCCGTTTTAAATCGCGCCCGTTGCTCACGGCACGCACACACACACATGCGTATCAGGGGCTCCTTTTTGCTAAGGCGGAGCAGCTATTGTTTAGAACAAACGTTTCTCAGGCATTCTGTGCCTAACAGCTGATGGAGAAGAAAGACAGACTCCTTCGTCCAGAAGGAAACGAAAGTTCTACCTCCAGGGTTGCCCGCGGTTTGCGAGGGTAAAACGGGGCGCCGCCCGGAATCTGGAAGGATCCGAGTGCGGTCACGTTTTCTGCCGAATCTCAGGTCGGCTTATGCTCTAGCGCATACGGATATAACAACGGGAAAGTCGGATAGGGCCACCTACCGTGTCGGCGACGACCGCTAATCGTGTTGCGCCTTTGTTACGTCGTGAGTTCCTCTCACCTGGCTTTGAATGAAAGCAGTGCCGTAGGCGTTGAATAAAAAAAACCGTAATCACATACGTCACTCGTTACTTGGAAATAAAAGAAACGCGTTACGTTTAGCGTTAGCGATAAAAATTAACGCACGTTGCTTTTGCATTTCTTTTTTATTTATGAATTAAAATGATTTTCTGTTTTGACGTTACTGGTAAACCCGCGTCACATATTTAGAGAGAATATATTTACGCAAATAAAAAACAACAACATAATTACCTGATATTTTTTGTACGGTTTTAATTTTGAATAATGTATGGGATGAGGACGTATTAAATCTACAAAGGCACAAAAAATTAAGTTTTTTTTATGTTTGAGAAGAGAACGTAAGGAGTAATTTAACTGGATTACACGTTACACGAAATAATTAACGTAAGTACGTTATCCTTACTGCTTTGAACAAGGTAACGAGTACGTTGCTTCGTTACATGATATATAACGCTTTAAAGGTAACGCCGTTACCTGCAACTCGTTACTGACAACACTGAATGAAATTGAAATAACAATGTTCAAGTTATCGAGTGAAGTTAAGTAAGAATCTTCATAATTTTTGTGACGTCCGGTGGTAGTCGGTATCTTTGATGCGTTGTCGTTCAATGTATAAAACATGGTTCGTAAAGCCCTTCTTGGATAAGTATGTCTACCAACAAAAACAAGAAGGACCAGACATGGTGTAATTTTATTGAATTCGCACTGTTTTTTAGCAAGATAATTTTTATACGCCTAAGTAAAATTAACTGTCTCTATGTGAAAACAACACATCGTGAATTTAGAAAGTGTTGAAAGAGCATGATGCATCTCGCGGAGTTACTACGGAGGAAGCTTAATAATTAGCGCAGACTTAATTCTATTTCACCACCGCGCTGACACATTCACAATCGTTGTTTAGTGCACACGCTTGAAAACGCCGTTACTGCGGCTTATGCACTCAAAATGGCTCATAATCTAATTTTAATAGAGGGTGTTTTATTAGCTAATAATCGGTCTCCGCCATCGAAAACATGGCCTACCAAAGTAGCCCTGACCGCCATAGACTTTACCTTTCCCCCTTCCCCTTCCCCTCCGGCTCTCGTTTATGCCCCTGTCCCCCCTGCTGCGGCTTCGAAAATCGACAGCCTTCACGGCTTAGGAGGCGGCTAGGCATGAGAACGGGTAACTGTGCCGCTAGGCTTAATCACGTGACTAAAGCGGTGATGCAGCTAGGCCTAATGACGTGGCGGCAACGGCGGCAGAGATGAAATCGGGATAGCAGACAGTATAAGCCCGGAGGGCTTGCGGGGTCTCTGGCGATTTCCAACGCCAGCGTTATCGGACAGCAGACCGGTTGTTTTTGTTGAGGTGTCTTGGCCTTTTTTCAGCGAAGGACAATATGTGAGCCGAGTCTCATTTTTCGCCGGTTCTGCCGTGTGTTTAGGCCTACATGCGAGGCACGTATTGCGATTGTTCTATTTCATAGTGTCGTCCATTGTAGTTTCTTATAGAATTTTTTTGTTTGCACGGCCTTTGTTGGGTTTTAAGTCCTCGCTCTTTAGAAAAGTTGCTACGTGACGGATGTTCAAGACTAGGCTGTTGAGAGGTACGGGAGGAGGGAGGGGGGCCTGGGAGTTAAACAATATTGTCCCTTGGAGACAATATGGCGACTTGCTTACAAACAGTAAGCAAAGAAAACTTCTACAAATCTACCATATTTTAATATGGGAGCTTTTAATGATGGAAAACCACAGGTTTCGCATTCCAGCAAGGAGCGCGAGAGCCGATGGACGCAATTTAGCTATATAGAAATTAAGAAATAACACAACAAAACTAAAATTTGAACCGGAAACAGCAAGCTGCAAGCTGCCAGAGACCTTGTGTGGCTTGGTGTATTGAGTCCCGGAGAGTCACATTTATATGTTTGTGTTTTCACCCATGCATGTTAAGTTGTTTATCGAAGATATTTTTTTTTTATGCACAAAGGCCACACGCAGGCCTCCAACACGAACGTCAGTCACATTCTTGAATTCTGAGCTGACGCCACCCTTAGCATAAAAAAACAACAATAAGGAGTTGCGAAGGCCGTTCCCAAAAACATAGCTCACAAATCACACCGTTGAGAAATACAGAAGGGGAAAAAAACACCACTAACACCTCAAACACCAATAAAAAAACTGGACATTTTTACACCATTCAATCACGCCTGTCAAAACAGGGCGCCCCTAAATGTGAAGCGCCAGGATCAAACATAAACGCTACCCAACAAGCTTCTTATAGGAGATTAGATTATGAACGTAATTGAATTACAAGGGTTGCAAATTAGGAAATGGGGTGGGGTTTCAGGATGCATATAGACTCGCCAGCCACCAAGGGCGCAGCCTTGCTTTCTGACAGCAATCAAGCATCATTTGAAAACAAAGGTGAGAATAAGGCCGAATGGTACTATTCTCGCCTTTAATGTAAAACCGAATAAAATCGAAGTACTTTAAGCACGCTACGGGGAGGTTTATAATGCATTGTTTCATAGCGCGAGCTCTGGTGTGGATTTATTTAAATGTCAACTGCAGACGAGACTAAGAAAAACCGAACCTTAACATGCGTAAGCAAACAAAGCGACGTCATTGCTATATTTTGTCTGTGTCTGCGTTTGAGTTTCAATGGCTTGGGCCAATAAAGCCCATTGAGTTTGCGACGTTTGCAACGTCCCATTTATTTGTGCATGCACCATTGTACGAGTTGCTCAACGCAGGTTCGCGGGTTAATGCATACCTTGGTGGAAATGATTATCATTTGTGGTGCATTGGAAAATAAATATAGGGTTAGACTGAGTGTGGAAAAGAACACCCAGCGGGGAAAATAAAGCCTAGATTTGAATCTCCGACAAAGAAATTACTAAAATTGTATAGTTCAATTTAGCACGGCTCATTTTAATGCAAGCCACACATTTTCTTAGCGCTACCAACGCTACGAGCCAATGGTGTCAATCAAGCATCTGGGAAAGCGCTATAGATCACAGCATCTGTTGTGTCTTTCTATGCGTCTGTTAGCGCAATGATGTCACGACGCGGGGGATGTGTCGTCACAGTAGTGTGGTTTTAGTTAAGGACTTTTCTGTTGGTGTTGCATCTTGGCTTTGGCCCCGCTCGGACCTATGATCTAGCAGAATATACATGGTAATATTTAACCATGAAAAAAGAATCCTTATTAATCTATTAGGGTGAGCCGGTTGGTTTTTATTTCGGCTACTCTCACTCCTTTCTTCTCTTGTAATTGCATTAAAGCGACAGATGTGAGTTAGAGCTAATAATAACTTCGTGTTCATGTTCTTTTCTGCCAGTCGCGCTATTTATGCTTATTAGGAGAATACTAATACATAAAAACGGATCAATTAATCAATCAATCAATCAATTGATATTTTATTTGCACAAAGCAAAAAAGGGTAACGCAGGAAGCGTGCACGGCTAGCGTGTAGTACAGAACCCGTACGCAAGGACGCCTGCTAGCCAACCTCCCGATCATGCAAGCAAATGCAAGTAAAATAGGGAGGATGAACGTTATACTAGAAATAAAAGTGGAATAAATTTACAAATAGAGGTAACGATGGGACTATCGGTGCAGAAGGGCATGCGAAACACTTCTGTTGAAACCACTAAGGTAGTCAGTGGTATTAGGCAAAGGCGGGCGCGTGTGCCGATACAGGGAGAGAGAAGTAAGTGGCCAAAGTTGATGAGAATTGAGGGAGACCTCGTGTCGCCGAGTCTGAGCATGAAGAGGTAATGCCTTTCTCGCTCAAATGATGGCTTGTTAGTGATATCTTCCCGTGCTAGTCTAGAAAAAAACAAAAGAAGTTCAACTAAGCCATTCGAGGCACCCAGAAAAAAAAAGAAAAAGGCAACCGCATAAAAAAAAAGTTCTTAAACAAAACAGGCGCTTTCCTCCTCTTCAAGGCCGAGTCTACAGGACTGACTCGATTCGCCCGTATGGAACAAAAAAGCGGAGCGTAGGGTTTATCTCGGTGTCGCTTTGTACTCTGATTGTTTGTGGCTTTGTTTTTGTTGTCGTCCCCTTATGCAAATTGTGTGCGCCGTGCGCGTGCTGGAGCCTGTTGGCGGGTTCCGTCAGTGGCGCAGGAAAGGACCTCATTGTTCTTCTAATTTATCGCGTGCAGCGCGTTGTGTCCTAATGATAGGAAATGAAGATTGGCTCGAACTCAGACGCCCTTTTTACGACTGAGGCCTCGGGACTCATTGCGCAAGGGCGGCGTGCCCTAAGAAACAAAGTCGTCAAAATCGATTGTCCCAAACGAAGCCCACATTCACATGTGCTCATTAGAATTGCTCCACTAATACTGGGCATTTCGCCCGTAGCCGCCATTTTGACGTGCCCGATGGTTTCCCGTGTGTGCAAGTACGTGCACCATGTACAAACAAATTGGGAAGGCGAAGTTTAGATCCCATGTGTCTGTCCAAGCTCTAAATAGCCAGTGGCCAAAATGAACGGTTAGGTATCGGTTAGGTATGGGTGTTTAGGCCCACACGCTGTAGGTAGTCTACAAAATGTTTGATTTGCTTACTCATTATTTTAGCAAGCCCTGTAGCGATTTCCCACTGCTTCTGTATCGGGTGAGAAAAGGTTCTGCACTACGAATATTTAACACGGTCTTACGACTAGGGGAGCGAGATTTTAGTGTCGGGGGCGGCTTTCACCATGTGGGCAGTTGCTCTAACGGGGGTAGTCTACAAGTCGACACAAAGCGTGACGTCAGCCTATTAACTTTATGCCCATAGTCACATAACAGGCTACGAGTTTTGGTTAAAATGCTTTTACAATTTCGTGTTTTGCGTCTTTTCATAGTTCAGAAAAATATATCATGGAAATCCGAAGAAAACTAGACGCTCCAGCGGTTTCTAAAGAACTACCGGATGACAATCACATGATAAAATATATCATGTTTTTTACTCTCTGACTCTAAAGCGACAATCATGTTGAATATTACATGAGACTGTGGGAAAAGATGGGAATCTTAATAGGCACAAAAAGGACACAGAAAAAGGATTGTCTTTTGAGATTACCCTTTTTCTGTGTCCTTTTCTTCTACTAAGTTTTCAATTTTTTTATCCCAGTCTAGGGTAATTTTTAACATAATCAACATCAACCAGCTCGCCTGCACACTTACTCTATTTCCCTAAAATAGACTTGGGGTGAGATCAATGAAATGGATAGATCAGTTAAATATTTCAGTGAATAAACTTTTCCAAAACTTTATCGAACTTAAAAAAAAAAAAAACTACAATGTCAGAGTAAGAAAAACCTTTTTTTTTTAATACCAGAAAGGAAATTATGATTACATATATCGGATTCATGAATAATGTCTTCAGGTAATAAGGCAGTTGTTTTTCTCCCCGGAGGTTGCACAATTAAGAAAACGTGCGGTGCCAGTTTTCAGCATCGATCTCAAGGCTTTCACTAGAACCGCTTGAGGTTGTCGTGGCAATACTCGAAAAGTTTTTTGTGTACAGCAGGATCGATGTCTTAGATATGAAGCAAAGCGCAACGAAAACCAGAAGCGCGCCGTAGAAACGGCCGTTCCTGATTTCAGATCGTTCTAGAGTCACATCACGTTTCTATCGAACGTGATATCTTCAGTCGTAATGGATGAAATTAATAACTCTGTTTTATCGACACGCGCGCTGCTCCAGTTGCGGACAGTGGTACTTGCTCAGTGGTAGGAGGGGCATACATGACCAAACACTAAATGCATAAAGGCAGATGTTTTATCTGTGTTTTATTTTTTCTTCAAGCGTACAATTTTTATGCGTCTTCGGGTGCCACGCAACAAATACCCTCATTACAGGGGTAGTGCACTTCAATATATTTTTGTATAAAGTATATTTAACATTAAACACTTCTGCATAAACTATCGGGCTAGAATTATACACAATTCGCTTTTCAATTTAAGAAACCACCACTGTGGCTTAAAAGACACTTGCAATTTCTCAAGTGTATGATGCCCTGTATGAAAAAAAAGAACTTTGAGATCAGAAGTTTCGAATACCACAAAACACCCATTGACTAAAAACGCTTCCAGTCACTGGTAACACAACAAACGCCAAGAAAGGACCAGAAAACTAATCCCATTGCTACAAAGCAGCCTATTTGATAGATACATCGCTGGCGTAAACATTCAAGTCAATTACTAGGTGACGAACGTCGTCACGTTTAAAATCAAGTGTCATTCCTAATGCCGTTTGATTATGGGCTGCATTCTAATATGGAAAATTCATTATCATTTTTGAAACAAATATACCAATGATATGTATTTTACTCAGTATTTAATATAAAAACGTTACCACACTGACGTAACAAATTCCATCTTAAATAAAAAAAATATGCTTGTGTCAATAAACATAAGAGAATCGATAAAAAAAACTATAAAAACGAATGTACGTCCTTTATACATTATGTATGTTTCGTTTTTTTTTTTAGACAAAGAAAATGAAAGAGTTTTTTTCTTTTCAATAGCACGGGCCAAGAAGATGGTGTTTTTTCACAAGAAAAAATCGGAGATTAACAATGTTTTTCAATACTAGTGTGAGTAGGGTCGCAATCTGGTACATAATTGTTTTAGGAATGTATCGTATTTTAAGGCATAACCCGCTTTTATACTAACGAGTGCATATTTTTGACAACACGATTGAAATGGAACTTGTTAAAAAGTGGGCCTATAAAATGTTGACTCCGCGTTATGTATCGTTTACAAAACATGCGTAATAATCACTCGAATATTCAAAATAGGAATGCTATCGCAGTTAGAAAATGTCGCATTTCTATTATCTGGTTGAACAGATCTTCAAGAACAAGAACCTTTGGGTTGACATGCCACTTATCACAATAATCATTGTGTCAATGAAACAAATTTGCAATTATGTGTGTCTACGTTTAATAAAAATGTAGACAAACGCATTTTTTTTTTAAAGTTACACATCACCCGCCAAGATGCCGGTTTAATATGCTACGTTAGGCCGAAGCTGAGGCTGAGTGACTGGACCACTTTAGATGACTGAAAAATGACTGAGACTGACCCACTTAACAAAAGTGCAGAAATAAGCAGCCATACGTACGTGGAAACTGAGTGGCCATAAGGTTAGGTCCTTCCTTAAGTAACTTTGTTTTCAGAAGATTATTATTGAAATTTTTCATTTACCAAAATTTATATATCTACACATTTGCAACGTGTGCTCTAGGAAATATTATGTCTATACCAGGGATGCTCATATAAAGGTACAGCCGTCGCCCAGATAGAGTGATCAGGGCATCCCCGAATGCAATCATCAACAACTCTTAAGTGACAGCTTCCAAGCCGGCGACCTTTCATATGAGCGTTTGAGCAGTGGAGGACCACTATAAGAAGGCCATTTATGTAGAGTTAACTTCATGTGCATTATATAAAATATATCTGAGTTCACTTAGCTGATAATATGCAAACACACGGTCAATGTCTTGAAGGCTCGAACGGGGGCATGCAACTAAGCAGCACCAACAGTGTCTAACGGCAAAGCGGACCATAACAGTATCAATTGGTTAGTTATGAGAAGGTTATCACGTCGTACTACATATAGTTCTATGCTATTTCAATGTGTCTTCAACGTGCTTAACCTCCAATACAGTATACAAGGACTCTGCTCACTTGTTACCGAGAATCATCTTAGCTTGATTTCTCACCACTTACCTATCTGAATAGCAGTTTAAAACATCTATGTAAGCTTAGATAAAACCCACCAATAAGCTACCTGTATTTATCTGTGCGTATTACAACTGAAAAAAACAATAATTTTCAAAACGCAGATCTCACTCAGACGGCCCTTGAAGAAGCTTTGGAGCCATCTGAAAAACAACCACAACATAAGTGACGACTGCACCGAGTGTTGTAATAAGAGCAGCCCGGTTCATGTCATAAAACTTCCAGGCCGTTACCGAAACGCTGATCGACTGCATCTGCGACATGAGCAACAACGCTTGACGCGCAAACTCAGCATCATCGACTTGCGACATTCTAGCTGACATTAAGTTAACATCATTCAAAGTCGCGTTGTATGCTTGACACACGGCAGCCGTTGAGAAAGACACAATGCTGAAAAAAATCACCATATAAGCTAAATCGAGAGAAACATGCGCTATGGCCCATGCATCTTCCGAAATCTTGAGTTGAAGAAGGTGCGTCGCTTCGGCGCAAGCTCCGAGAACCATCATGGCATGCCAGAGGAATGCCAGGGGCGACATGATGTCGTCCACGTCTTGAACTAGAAGACACAGGTCGGCATGTCGGATTCTGAGCTGGCGCAAACGATCACTTCCGAAGTTCCTGGTATCGGTACACTTCCTCTTCAGAGTGCAGTGGAACGAATTAAACTGTGATGCAATCACCCACATAATCTGGCTGTAAAAAGAGATCATGAAGATTGTTGGACCAGAGAGAATCAACCTTCTGATGACGGTATCTGGGACGGCTATGGTGTAGACCGCAAAGGTAAGGAACCCTGGCATGCTGTCCACGAGTAACCACTGCTCCGTGTAGCCCTTGAATCCAACCGTTGTGAAAAGATTGGCGACGTCTAAGATCAGCCGAACGAGAATATAGAACCAGACGCCAATCGTGTAAACTGACGTAAAACTGGGGAGCTTGCCATAACTAAGGCTGCGATTGGTAGCATTATCGGCGCTCCAGAAGAAATGACACACTCGTCGTCGGTAAAGGATGATACGGTTGAGCGATACAGACGCTGCTAATCCTCTAAGGAGTTCCACAGCTGCCTCACCAACTTTTCCTTTGCCGAGAAACACCTGACCAAGTCTCAGTAGTAGCCGGACGATCCAGATGTGGATGATGACCCAGGCTAACTGGTTGTATCCAATCTGATGACTTGTACGATCCTGGCTCGGCTCTTGTTTGATCCGAGATTCTAGCTTCCGCGGGGTAAGAGGTCCAATGCCAAAGACTCGAAGAGACTTCAGGACGTCCTTGAGCGGCACCGTGATAGATGTGCCTTCTTTGGCGGCACGAGTACACCTCTCAAGCATGGTTATAGACTTGCTTGCGGTTTCAGAGTAGACAACTGGCGACGGAGGCATAAAACGTTATCCGCATCAACAACCTGGTGAATGCGGCTTGTTCATATTTCCGACGAAACAGCGCACCGCCCAAAGGTGCTTCGAAGGTGAGTGTCTACGTCTGTTTCCAAGGAAGCAACCTGCAACAAAAGCTTTCTGACTTCAAGTTTATTTCTATGCAACATTTGAAAATGATGCCATGATCATCTGCTCATTTCTCATTATTACCCTCGTCGATGTCCCGGAAATGCAAAAGCTTCGTTATTGATTAGTACATGAATTTTAATTGAGGTGTGCCGTACGCAATATTGAACAAAAACAATCGCTCAATCATTCTTTGTTCCTTTGTGTGGAGGTGATCTAATTTTTCATATTAGGATCATTTATCAAGTGAGTTCAATATGTTTGACATTCAGTTTACCGTGACAAAATTAGAGAGTGTTTTACTTACGATCATTAAGCCCTTGTTTGTCAATATTTTATGCCAGTCCCATTCTAGTTTTTTTTTAATAAAACATGCTGCCGTCTTCTTTTTTCTGACGAAGGGGGTTCAAATGAAGATGGTGACCTTAATTGGTCAGTGCACGTTGCACAAAAAACATAGCGCCTAAGTAATAAATCCGCTGATGTTTATTCCATAATTTATGAATGTGAACAGTCGAAATGGAATATTTATGCAACTTTTTCTTATAGAAGCACTATGCCTTTGGCAGCAAAACTTGACGCTAAGTTGAGCGTTTACAGAAATTGATAAACGCCACTCCCGCGGGGAGGCCATATCATAAAGACAAGAAACTTTTTATTTTTATACCACCAGGTTCTTATAAAGTGGTGTACCTAGTACCTGTCACCACCATTTTAACTCATTGTTCCATTAAAATCCTTAATTTATAATTGATTAATAAATTATTTGTGTGACTAAAAGTATTTTTTTGTTGATTTACGTTTATAAAGGTGTCATCCTGCAACCATTTGGAAGGAAAGAAAATATGTTACTATTATTATTTGTGTGTTTATCGGTCAATAAACGTTGCAAGGGTAGCCCAAATACAAATATTGAACAATACGTGTCATAAACGCTCACTAAAATATGAAATGGTATAAGAAGGTATATCAACTGGTTTAATTTGTGTAATTGACCTGTATATAGAAGAATTATTGTTGTGTTTTAAAGTGACAATCTTAGGAGCCCGCATCCCAAAACTCCGGTCGGCGCCAAACGGGCAAATCCTAATTTGTCGATAGGGTCATGACGTCATGGCCACATGACCTCGCGCCTATGTCAAATATATTCCCTTTAAAAAGTAATTAATTTGCCTTAAGGAAAACATTTCAAGATTTTAATTGGGTGGGATTTGAGCCCACGAACCTTTGGTTGCGAGTTGATACACGCTACCGACTAGGCCATGCAGACACGCTTGATAGACTTGGGTTCGATCGAGGTTTATATTAAGCTGTCTTAAATATACACTTTTAAAGGCGAAGCTTAGCACCCTCTGTTATTTCTTTCTCGATAGGGAACTAAATACTTGATTTACTTAGCTCTGAGTGAACCATGTATTGTCACTGGTGACTTACGAAACGCAGGTTGCGTCAAGTTTATTGCATGCTTGCGCTCCGCAACCAATGCAATTGCGCTATTAGGCGTTAAGTACGCCGATGAACGCATCGAGAATGGAGATACGCGAACAGAATAACCAAATGCCTGGTATTCTTAAGCTGTCATTGAGTAGAACTAATCGGGTTTCTCATGACAGTTTATATTTACATTCAGATCCTATTTGCACTTATTTATGCAATTTCTTTTTCATTCATCACACATAGGTTGGTTCAGTTGACATCCAAAGGTAGCGGTTTTGAGTTCGCTCTTCCGATATTTGCATATCGTCGATACGCGCCGACCAAGGTATGAGATCTGTAGTACACGGGTTGGTAATATGCACCTCGTTTCTCACACGCAGTTTTATAAATTCAAGGTCGGGAGAGATGCAGGGTTGACGTTTTTATGAAATGAAAGTGATCAGCTACTCACCAAGTGACATAAAACCAATTATATTTAGAACCGATACCACCACTCATCTTTCTTGCGAGGACTGTTTTCGGTTGTTCGCGTTCAAGCTGGCCGCAACCCATGTCTAATTACTATGGGCAAACAGAACACCGAGAGGAAATGAGCTCGCTATCGTTATGAATGAAAGCGGTGAACCGAGCAGCAATTTATAACCTTGATCGTTTATTGTTAAACTAATTATTCTGTCCTTCATTTGCAGGGGGCAAGTTCAAGTTTATCCTGAGCGACGTTCCCATTAAGCTTCGTCTCCTGCTTACACTTTACATATATGTGGCTTACACTAGCATTATCAGCAAAGCTCAGTGCCTTTTGTTTCTGCCAATGATAAATCACCCACTCTTGGGCTGGCGACTATAGGCTCGCAGACAAGCAGTATTCACACGACCTTCTGGGTTGGCGTCCTTGCTGGGTAGAACGAGAGAGGCAATAAATGCAGTAAACGCAAATATTCGATTACCTCTGAAATGAGACTCTGCTCTAGAGTTCCTCAACAGCGCCAACAGGTCGCACATTACATGCGGCAACTATTGTCACTTACAGCTCAATAAATGAGAGGAGTGGCTTATGTCCATGCTGCTCACTTGGCGATTCGTTCTTTGACCCTCTTATCTGCTAGTACCACTTTGGCACCCTTGGTAACTGCGGAATGATACTAAAATGCTACGGACACAAACGCACTGCGCTTTGTTAAAAAGGTGGTGCAACGATTTTAGTACTTCCAGTAAATTATCCTTAGAATTGATTCCTTTCGTTGAAAACCTCGAATACACGAGTTACTTTTTTTTCAGCATACAGCGACAGTCGCAAGAAAAATTAGATGAAACACGAAAAGCCTTCAGCCCCTTAATTCACAGTCAAAACAAACGGCCGTGCAATCAGGTGCCGATGAGACTTCACCATTGTTCATGGTACTCACGCACTGGGCTTCGACAAGCACAGCAGGGCACGCCATGAGTTCTATACATTGTCTGAACTCGGCTATACTTGTCGTTGCAGCGGTTGTACACCATATGTGACTGAAATGATCGTCGAGACACTTATTGTCAAGAGGTCGAACGGAATGCTCACGCAGTGCATGTGCCCAATTTATCAGCCGCTTGAAATTATCTCGTCACCGTGTGAAATCCCAATGGCTACTGATCAAATTTTGCGAAGGAGAGACTGCAAGGGGAAAAAAAAGGTCGATTTTATTCTAGAAATTGCACTTCGACATATGCGTTTCTTGGTCAGTGGTGTTGCGTCCAAATATCGTTGGGTCTCCTTAGTGTTAGTTAAGCTTGTGCAGAATTTGAATCATTGCGATTCAATATTACAGCAAGGTCCTTTTACGCTGTCGGTGGCAATACACACGTATTGATTTGGTGCCTGAAGGCATAGTGTGTTGTGTCCGAATTTATGATTTTTAATTGCAATTAGACATTTTATATATAGATATAATCAACGGAGCCGTTTTGCCACAATAAAACTACAAAAGGAACCATTGAACTGCGCTTTGAAAACCCCAAAATCAGCGCCTTTGCGTTCATTAATTTAAAACCTTCCATAGTTATATTGTTAGTGTTTTGCATACTCATGTAGATTATTATTTTATACATATAAACGCGTGAATTGCCCGAACTAAGGTCAGTGCTGAAAACAGCTTATAAAAGCTAGGTGTGGGCGCTTCTTGCTTTGTAATTTAACCTTAGACGTTCTTGTCGGCTAATAATGCAATAGTATTGCCTATGGAACAATAAACAAAATTCTCGAAATTTGTCAGCCCTCCGTTTCTAAAGCTGTGGCTACACTCCGTTTCGCCTTACGATGAACAGCTCATGACGTTACGAGCCATCGAAGCCAATCCAATGCCATGTGAGTGGCACGTGACCTTTGGGAGGGTCGCAGAGTGGGCGGGGCTTGTAGTCACGTGAGACGTTCGCAGCCCCTGATTGGCTGGGATGGCTGGTAGCGTCTGCTGCGGTCCGTCTGAGGTGAAACGTAGTAATATGACGTCCTGTGTTTGAATTGAACGTACTCAACGACGCACAAAAAAAATGCATTGAAGAACTGGGCTATCCGATTAAGGCTACGCGGACTCAATGGCGACAAAATGGCGGCTCGCGGCGTTACGGCAAAAGGTGGGGCGTGCACCGCGCCCACGTCAAGCCCGAATGTCCGAATGGCACAACAGGGCGAGCACTTCCTGCCGCTTCGAACAAAAGACAGGTCTACGCAGTCTCTTTGGGTAAGGCGCCGACTAAACAAACGGTAAGGTATAGACATGGTACCAGTCTCTTATTCGTCGCCCTGGCAAACCCTCACTTTCGTTTTTACTCCTCAACGTATAAAACGACGTTCTGTCGACGCATTCAACGAGAGAAACGAGACCCTGCAGTTCCGTTGAAGTTCAGCGCATGACTGACATGAAGGCTTTGGTGAGATTTTCTTTTTTTTTTTTGTATTTAGGGTGTAGTAGTAATCGGTGTAGTTCCATAACTAGCGCCTTTATTACCTCGTTATTACGTTTTTGAGGCGGGTTGAGACAGGTTAGGGAGAAGTAACGTTGGTCCCGAAAATATTGTGCTCTGTACGATTGCGCGTTGATGAATATACGCCGTAATTAGTTCCTTGGTGGTAGATCCTTCGACATTCTGTAAACCAGAATATTTATTTTTGTTCGGAACTATTTAAAGTATTACAAATTCAGAAGTAGGATTTTTTAATTTTTTTACGACACTCATTCCTTGAGAGTGTCGCATCGATCTATTGACACTGACGAGTGGTTGACTTGATCTTCGTGCTCGAGTCAGAAAGCGCCTTGTTTTAAAACAGCATGCCTATAAGGTTAGATCATTTGCATCGGTCTGCTACTTTCGCCGACAGCATATTTCTGCGCATATAAGTAATTAACTCATAAAAAAAAATATGAACTCACACGCCTGTTTTTTATGTATTTATTTCTATATACTAACAGCATTATGTGTAAACGCCAAGGCAGAAAATGCATACAACAAAAACCAGAGAAATCACAGTAAAGTCATGCAGGCCACTACTCGTCAAATATATGCTTAAGTAGCGTGTAGTTAAGCATAGTTAGTCGTTCTGAACTGATAACAACTTTAGAAAGGTAGTTTTATTCGCTCACTGTTTTATGGATAAAGGATATGCTTTAAATCAAGAAATTCTGCATAATAGGTCACTGATTGTTATATAGTGTTTGCTTCTTGAAGCCCTAGCTCTGCCAAATGAAGAGTAATGGTTAAATCACAGTCGCAAATTACCATGAACTATAAAATAAACCCTGAGGCGATCGATTTGTAGTCGTGTTGCTAAAATACGCAGTCCTGAGAACGGTACATAATTTGAAAATTAAAACATAAAACTATAGCGATCGTACGCAAACCATCATGTTTTTTGTGCATACTCAAGCACATGAGGCTAAAAGTTGGTGAGGGAATGATTTTTCAAAGAATCTATATCGTTAGGAATATGAAAGCATTTCTTTTTTATAAGGGTTGTTCGTGTCTGTTAGAATATTTTCAAAAAAAAAATTGTCAAGAGCTATGTTTGACATTTATGCACTCGTAGAATATAGCAATATCAATTCGCTAAGTATGCTGCGTGCGAATTCTTAATTTTCTAACTCCAACTTACAGCGCGAGAAATGAGAGCGGTCATAAATTGGTAAGGTGTATTCTGTGCAAACTGTTTAACCAGCATTCATCTGTTTTCACTTCAGTTTATTTGAACGTTTGCTATATTTTTGACCAAATACTCGGCTTGTTCTTATCACGTTCCCTGACCCGGCCGAGTTCGCACTTGATAAATTCTAGCCTGCTGGAATGCCACAGCCACTGTTATAAATTGTCAAACGATAATTTCCGTACACACATAAAATTGCTAAACGATATTTTTTTTGTACTCAAAACTGAAAATCCGCAGCCAGCTGGATTGGCTTGGATAGGATATATAGCTTCCCTGTGAAAATCGATCTCCACAATTACTTTTTGTTTCTGCGCAGACTTTCACGACGTTTCTGGGGGTTTTGGCATTCGCGCACGCTGGCTACCTTGGACATGGTTTCGGATATGGTCATGGGCATGGCTATGGCTACGGTCCAGCAGCGATCGTTGCTGCTCCAGTCGCCGTGGCTCCAGTTCTGGCTCCCGTAGCTGTCTCCACATCCTACTCCAAGACCATACATCCGGCTCCTGTGTATCCAGTCTTGGGGTACGCTCATGGCCCTGGAATCGGTCATGGATTTGGCTACGCGCATCGGGCTTACGGCTACGGTGTTGGTATATCCCATGGGCATGGGTACCATGGCTAATCAAGGGTACGTCCATGTGCTTTGACGTAGTAAAAGTAATTTCGCATAGCTTTTATTTAATATACTCGATAAATCAATCTGTTGTTGTTGTTGAAAACTTTATTGGACATAACAGGAAAGATTAGAAGGGAAGGGGGAGTTAAAGAGATAGAGAGTGGGTGTATGCCCTCATTCCAGGGCTCCAATTGCGGCTTGGGCATGCAGCGTGCGGGTCACCAGCAGCTTTTGCGCATCGATTACGTCACTCTGTGTTGAAGTTTGCCGTGTGGAAACACCTAAAAAAATGTATTGATTTGCAAATGCGATCTAACAGGCAACGGTGAGACTGAACCTTGGTATTTACTGTCAGAGAGCCGATTAGGTGTTTAGTATCGTGATTATATTGGATCATTATCACTGCCTACGAATTATCTTACTGTCACAGTTGCTGGATCTCTGCATTTCAAGCTCGCAATTTGCAGCCACATTTATATTAGGCAGAACTGCAAAGCAATATCAACTGTGGCTCTTGTGTCTCTGATGTCCGTTCATAGACGAATAAAAAAACCGGCCTTACTATAACCGAGAAATGTTATGTTTTCTATTAAGACAATACAATTGCGTGTACCTCGATATCCAAACGATTTCTTTGTTTTTGCAGAATTCCAGAACCGCCAGGTAAATAACCTAAACGGCAGTTTCAATCTCATCTTTGCGATCACTACAATAAATTACATTGCATTTGGCGCTTTAAGTGATTTTGAAGGTTGCGACAATTAAAATTGTTATTAATTGATTTCACCAATGTAAAATCAAATTAAATATTCATGTCCTATGACACACTTCACTTAGGCTAGAGTGATATCGAAGGTTCGCCGGCAGTTTTTATTGTTTCAGTTGTGCTCGTGTTAACCGCTTTTACGAAATATAAATTTATGCGTATTAAAGTATTGTTCAAAATAAAACCAAGATTTTTTGCTTGATGTCTTTTCTACTTTTTTTTCTAGGTTTCGTCGGCGGTCGGCCCATCATCCTCAGTTCTTATATGTGTTTCTGAATAAACAATAACGTGTTTTTTATGTTTCCGTATTGCTTCAAAATATTACAAATTTATACAGTCGGCTTGACTTGTTTCCTCTATTTTTTGTATATGCAATCTTTATGCTAAGTACGATAACTTTGAATTTCTCAGAACAAAAACAACTTCTAAATGTATAAACTTACATATTAAATATCATTAAGCCCGGTTGTTAAAACACGGCCGACATTAATGAAGTCGTGAGAGAAAAAAAAATGGCTTGACATTAGCGTTGCCTTGCTCAATAAGTAATCTACACCATTTAAATACACAAGATAAATACATTTTCCTGAGCCGTGTTTTTACAGAACGGTTATGACCATCTCCGTAGTCGTAAAATGACAAGACGTCGGTTTATTTATGCATTATGACATGGTATTATCGCTTATCTTATTGACGAGTGTAGATATGATGCCGGGCGTGCCTAGTTATGTCCTCGCTTCATGCTTTGTGGTTAATATTTGTAGTTCCTATCGGATAATAGCGCAGTCTCATTAACTACGAGCAAGTATGATATTAGTATCTGGAGCAGCCGATACGCCGGCTGCTTCACACATAACGAAGAAAAAAGAAGAACGGGAGCAGCGTCGACTGGGGTACGATGGTATGGGGTTGGCCGAATAAAAGCATTGTGAATCGTGAGAAGTGGTGGCTCGTCCAACAGAAGATGTCTCATCATCCGGTTTATACGCCGCCGGACTTCTTGTGTGTCATGATGCAGCAGACGGACGGTTCAGTACTGCAGCGTGAGCAGGTGGCTGCTGTTATGCCCGCGACATCTTGCTTGCAACAGCGAGCTCGCAGAAAATTAAGCCGCTCCCCTTCTTGCGGTGGCCGTTACTGATACCAGCCGAGGAGCAGATTACGATCCGTTGTACTCTCGCATTTTTCACCTCCCGATCCCAATCCCTCAAACAGAGAAAGATTTGCAGGCATTCCTAGGATTGCCAGGTTATTACCGGAATTTCATTCCCAGGTTTTTGGAGGTGGCGCGACCTCTTACCTCTCTCCTTCAAAAGAATATCCGATGAAGCTGGACAGACCTTCAGCAACATGCCTTCAGCAAGCTTAGTTGCTTCTTGGCCGACACTGTCGTGGTGGCACTTCCAGGCCCTAACGGTCATTTTGTGGTCAAGGCACATGCTAGCGCTCTGGAAATTGCAGTCGTTCTGCAGGACGCTGGTGGTCAACTTTAACCGGTTTCATTCACCAGAAGGACTCTAAAGGAGGCGTATCTACATTGCACATTCCAGGAATCGGAGTGTTTGGCCGTGGTGTGGGTGGTAGACAAGTTCAGGCCGTACCTGGAACATATTCAGTTCGAAACTCACACCGACCACGCTTTCTAGAAGTGGATGTTTACAACTAAAACAGACATCCAGCCATATAAGTTGTTTGGCCCTAAGGACACAGTGGATCAATTGTGTCATCGGACACTGTGAGGGGAAGCAAATATTCCCGCAGGTGCTCTGGGCATGAATACCCGTATCCTCTGTGACTCCATCAGTTTTTGGCTGCAACAGGCGTTCCTGAGTTGGTGGACGGGGCGGAGGGATGCTTCTAAATCGGCGTGAGGGTGCCCGACCAAGACATTAGTTTGAAGAAACTGCTCTGGTACAAGATTTGAACTTCGACTAACTGAACAATGTTGGTGAACTGGCAAAAGATCAAGGAAGAGACCCACAGCCTACCAAGGTTATCTATAGCTTGGAAGAGGGAACACTTCCACACAATCGTGCAGACGCTCATTAGATACAATCTATGGCTGAGGAGAGTGAGCTCCAACCAAAAGGGCTGTTGTACCAGGTGACTGGGGAGAGGCGCTAGTATGAATTCCAGTGCAGTTGCGTCAGACGATGCTTCAGCTTTACACCGACCATTTCTTAAACGGCCACTTGGGATACTCCAAAGCACTAAGACGTAAACAACAGCGGGATAAATGGCTTGGGATGTCGTAACATATCTACCGGTATGTGCGTTTTTGTAAGTCCTGTCAAATGCTTATGCCACTTCGTCGTAAACCTGGAGGGCTTATAAAGGGCATATGGGCTCTGGAGCCTATGACTGAGATGAGTGTTGACCTCATTGGACCGCTGCCCAGCTCATTCTGACAAGGCGGATACCTGCTGGGTTTGATGGACAAGTTTACCAAGTTTGTTGACGTGTACCCTTTGCATTCTCCTACCAGCAATATCATATTGAATCGGATGCTTCTGTTACGATGGGTTTCCAAAAAGTATTTCAAGCGACAGCGGCAAAGTCTTCATGAGCAATTTAAAAAAAACAAAAAAACATATCGGAATCAAGCACAGACACAGGGTTAAATACCGACCGGCAGGACCGCCGGTTGAACGCTACAACGCAACATGGAAGCAGTGCCTCATGGCCTACTGTCCTGAGCACAACTATTGTGACCTCACATTTCCAGAGGTGGTATTTGCCAGGCGGACTTGGGAAAGTGTGACATCGAATATACTCCAGGAATCATGTGCTAGGGGCGACAACTTTGTATGCTTGGAAATCCCACGTGGAGCAAGTCATTAAAGCAACCTCGCTCAATTCCACTCCAACCTTTGTAAATGATTTATTCGCAAGTTTGCAGGATACACTTAAATTCGCACTGAAGCATCAATGGAACGCATAAGAGCTCCAGCGTAAACATATAAACAAAGAAAAGAATACCCGTGGAGCACCCAGTCGGCGATATGGTGTGGCGCGATCTTCATACTCTGAGTGATATTACCAAAGGAATCTCAGAATCTCAGCGAAGCTGGCAGCGCGAAGGTCGGGATCATATGTGGTCATGCAGGAAATCGGCTACAATGAATACCTCCTTATGGACAGCCAAAGTGAACGGCCAGCCGGCATTGCTCATGCGGATCAGCTTGTGGCCTATCACGGGGACTGAACTGTGAAACTGTTATATTCACATTTCAAGTGGATGCTATTGTTAGGATGTGAAACACAATGAGGTGAAGAAGAACGAGTTCAGGGCGGATTGGGGTTCGGGATTATGGTGTTGGCCGGATAAAATCGGTGTGAACCGTGACTATAAGATCCAACGAATTCGCCACGCCCTACTTTCTTAAACTCTGAATGACTGCTCACGCCGTCACACGATTTATAAATCAATCTCGACTCGTTTTATTTGAATATTTTTCTTTTTTTATTCCAATATTTTTTTTTATTTCGTCAGAAAACTTATATATATATATATATATATATATATATATATATATATATATATATTTCTACATCCGCCTATGTGACTTGAGAGTAAGGTCGCGACGGAGCTTCGTAGAATGTAGTCAGTTTTAAAAATACACTAACATTTCGTATCGTAGACTTTTCTCGGGTTCAAATAAATAAGAGAAACATGCATATGTCTTTGTTTTTCATCCTCGCCGGCATTGTATACCATCAATATTATACTTACATTGTAAATAGGAACAATATAACGTTTTAGATAACCAGATTGCTCACATAGGTATATAATTTCGGAGTTGTTACCTGGTCACATGAAATCATTTTTATAATACACCCGTATGCAGTATCAGTGACTTTCCTAGTGAAACTATCGTTTACGCAAGAACAACACCCATTTCATTTCCTTATATTCCTCCCCCCTTTATATAATAATTTTCATTTCTCCCATTTAACCACTGCTTAACGCGTTTTGAATCCCCGTTAACATCGATGTTTCCATCACTATCTGAGTTCATTAGAAAGGGTTTATCTTGAGTTAGCAGTTCTCGCTTTCGCGACAAGCCTATTCTGAATCATCTGCACATGCTTGCACTTCTGAGACTCGGCTTTTCTGGATGGCTCGGCTCTCGTGGCAAATAAATAATGAGGGCAAGCCCGAATTTTGAAATGATGAGCATGGACATCTTTTATGAAGAGGGAAAAACACGTATAATTGACGTCAATTTTTTAGGGTGAGGAGACATTCGATTTTCTATAGCAGGCTAGGGACCATTTATTGTTTTCAGTCTTTCGGCACGGTGCCATAAAATAATTTATATGCAAGTAATGAAAATTTATTTTTCCTAGTCTTTAGACTCGGAGCCATAAAATTCTCTATGGACGTGTACAAACAACTTATTGGTTTCCAGTCTTCAGATTCGGGGCCATAGAACTTTCTAAAGGTGGGTAAAAAAATTTTTAAGGTTCCCAGTTTTTAGACACAGGGCGAAAGACTTTTCAATAGGCGGGTAAAGAATATTTAAAGGTTCCCAGTTTTTAGACACAGGGCGAAAGACTTTTCTATAGATGGCTGTAGCTGTATTTATGGATTTCTTTGGCCGACCATAGAGGGCCATAAGAGGTGATAGCCTGCCATAGAATTTTCTATGGACGACCATATACCTTTTTGTATGGGGATGTTTGGTGCCGTTGGCTGCGAACTACTTGTTGCAATACGAGAAAAAACCACACCTTCGCCCATCAAATTAACCTTGGAGAAAGCAGCGATTGCCGTCTGCTTGTACGAGCTTTGTTCGTTAGTTTTGTTTGACACCCAAGCCCGGCCTTGCCCCTGTTTCCTGTGCGTGCGTGGATCTCCGGGCCAATCGGGTCTATGTATAGTTGCCTATATAAAGAGATGGTTCTAGTAACGTTGTCACTGGAAACTTTCTGCAGATCCATTAAGACAAGATGAACTCCCTGGTATGTTCACCTCCACGAGATTTTATTTTTGTTTTCGTTAATGCACAGCAATTTGAGGGATCTATAGCCTCGCGAAACACTTGGGAAATCTAATCGTTGCCATCTCCGGCAATCTGCATTAAGGGCTAAAAGACTGCATGCGGTGTTACACTGACCACAGTGCAACTACAAGCTCAGTGAACAAGCTCATAGAGTTGTTTAGGTCTAAACACATTTTCATCTTCGCCATTCGACTACCTCTCACAATAGATTGCGGCGATTCCCTCTTTCGGCGGCTTCGTGGGAAATTAGACTCTTCAGCTTACTTAGAGGAAGAGTGAAGTGTGTTTCCCGATACACAGGAGGCCAGAGTTTGTTAGTCTTCATCGTTCACCAAAGGACTTAGTGACGCCACTCGTTAATTTTTAAAAAAAAAATATCACACTGGTCGACCTGGTTTTCAAGGCCTCTAAACTTTTGCGCTCAATGGGCAATACACAAAATACGTATTTTAGTTTAATCTTGCTTTATTTAAGGCATCATTTGTATTACTCTAATCTGTACATCGATATTGGACTCCCAAGTAATAACTGCGCCCGACTAAGTTTGCAGATCTTATAGACACATAAAACACAAAAATATAGAACGGGCCTCCTTGATAACCCGAGCTCCATTCTGAGAATTGGCAAGAACACAACGCACCTGAATTCGAGCTCATTATTTTATAAGTTTCAGCGTGTATACAACTAAACTCTACAAAGCCTTGAGTTACTTGGAGCTCTTTGATAAATCTATCATAGGTGTAATGAAATTATCGATCATTCTGCTTTTTGGTGATGCTGTTCTAGTGGCAAAAAGGCGTCTACCTTTTGTGCCCCTTTCGCTATTTCACCATTTACGTATGTCATCTCTTAGCTTTCTGCATCACGAAACATTTTTTTTTTCAAGAAGTTCAATTATTAGCGTTTCGAGTGAACCACTTGGTGTTCCTTACAAAATAGTTTCCGAGAATGTGGTGGTGCATATACTAACAAGTATAGCGTCTGCGCATGCGCTGTGGCGACAGCATGCGCCTCCGCTGCGGCGTAACGTTAAAGCCGCGTGTTGGTCCTATAAGTGCCACACTCATATAAGTGTGCTAATGAATAGCTAAGCGGTATTCCGTAACCACCATAGGCAAAAGTGAACTGCCACCTTATTACGATTAAACAAAAAAATCGTACAAATAGACGTCGTGATTTTTTTTGTTTTTTGCTTTTTAGGCTACCTTTATGTTCGTCGGCCTTGTCGCCGCTGTCCTAGCCAACATCCCAGGCCTTCCCGGGTACGTTGGCCATGCTGGACACTTCGGATACGGCGGCCATGGTGCCAGCGGCTACGCCGTGAAGGCGGTCGGCGTCGCTCACGCTCCTGTCTTCGCTCATGGATACGGACATGGATACGGGCATGGATTTGGCTACGGTCTCGGCCATGGATTCGGCTTACGGTCTCGGCCACGGCGTCGGTCACGCGGTCGGCTACGGGCAGGGCTACAGCCATGGGCTTGGCTACGGTCACGGCGGGTACGCTCTGAAGGCTGTTGGTCTTGGACACGGATACGGATATGGTCATGGTTTTGGTCACGGCTTTGGACATGGCTATTGACATGGCTATGGCTACCATGGTTAAAGAGAGTGCTAGAAAAGGTAAAAATGAATCGAATATTTTTTTTTTCATATTACAAATATGTGTTATTTATAATATATATTTTGATATATTTATTTTATAAATTGTAATATATATTTTTATATTATTATTTATAATTTTTTTATCTTTTTTATGAGAATCTCTACCAAAAACTTGCTGGCACTGTTTACGAGCGTGACGTGTGAAGGTACGTCGATGATATCTTTAATGTGTTACGACAGTGCTTCCCAAATCAAAACAAGGAGGGGTTCCACTTGAAACGACTTCTAAGAATATTGCTGTCCTTTTTTGTGCCGCGGGTAGGGTTGGGATTCTGTTAATTATATTTAGTAGAATTTTACAAATTCCTATTCAAACACAAATTATTATTTAGATAACTATTTCATCACTTGGAAAGATAAAAAAAAGGTCAAAATTGGGGGTTTTACGTGCCAAACCAACGACGGGCATCTGGCACGCCCCAGCGAAGGACTGAGGATTAATTTGGACCACGTGGGGACCTTTTGACGTGCAACCGAAAGCTCGGTTACACGGCGCCTCCTCCGCAATAAGCCTCCGTCAGACTGCGGGCACCTCGGCCGGGATTCGAACCCGCCAGATGGGGATCCGTAGGCCAGCGCTCTCGCCTCGGAGGCGGCTACTTGGAAAGATAAATATTATATTGTCGGATTATTATATTAATGAATTTTGCTGTATGGCACCAAGTTGTGAGTAATTATCTGTTATATTTAAGACTATTCAAACTTATAATTATGCCATAAACAAGAATTCATAACTAAGAGCTGAATAAGAACCTTCTGAAGATTCGAATAATTATCTTTTTCGGCTTTGCTGACCTAAAATTTAACACAATTTCTGATATACTTATTCTAGTGGTATAATAAATTGTAAAACCACAAATTCCGCAATGCAGAGAACCTTCTGGGGAAATACTTAAGATAGTGGACCTATCTTAAAAATAATGCATCTATATTAAAAAGTATCAACAAGACAAAAGATCTTCTAAAATATCTTCTCAAAACAAAATAACAGTGTATACACAATATTTTTATGTAGATCACCATAACAAAAGACAAAATATGCAATACAAGAGTGTTAGATTTTTAATATAATAGTCTCATTAAAGAAACCGAGCCATTCGTAGCTGTAGTTTTAAATATTTTCTTTTGCAAAATATATATATTCTTAAAAATGAGTTATACCCTAAAACTAATTTATAGGTACCCAGGTTTACTCATGTAGGTCGACTTTTTAATTAGTCTCATATTTTGGAACCTATTAATGTGTCACCTTGCGTTTTTGTGCTTACAGACAAGAGTCTGCGAAAGATGTTGAAGAAATTGCTACCCACCTCACGAGTGATATAAATAAAATATTTATTAAGAAAAATCGCAAGTATTGTTTTCGTGTTTTACGCTTGTTATGTTCATTTTGTTGCTTAGAAAAATCACGCGGCAGAAGTATTAGCTAAGACAATCAGGCCATGTGTTACACCAATAAAATAGAAAAAAACGACTAATTTTGACTTTTTTAAATAAATTGATCAGATAATGCACTACACGATACAATACTAAAAAAAAAGTTGCGATTAATTTGGCGTCTCCTCATTCTTCGTGCAAAAAAGTTAAGAGCTTCGGGTTGTTTTGTGCACACAGAAATAAAGATTATGACGACGGCGACGACAATGACGACGACGGTTATTATTATTATTATTATCAATATTAATATTATTTTTCGTAAATAATGGGACCAGTATGTAATAGCTGCAAAAATATGTCATAACTATTTGACGTTTTTGTATTAACAGAGATAATGGTTAAAGCCGATTTTTGTGGTTAGTTCCGGATACCGGGTATACGAGTATATCATTTTTTCTTACACGGCCGGTTGTTTGAGAAGGAGGATTTGCGATACTTGTTAAAGACTTGTGGCGTACTAAAAAAAAACTTGATGTATAGTATTGCTTCTGCGACGATTTGTCCATGAGGCTATTGAGTTTAAGTGGTCCATGATTTTATTAGCTTTTTCAGACCTCCTTCAGTTAATCCTTTTAAAGTTTTAGAAGAACTCAAGAATACCCTTGGTAATTTTCAGTCTGTCGACATTGGTTCAGTAGGTGATTTCAACATTGATACGCTACAACCCGTCAAATCTATTGTTAGAACTGATTTTAGCTCCAACTTGAGAAGAACTTTTGAATGATAATCTTGTGGCCTCGTGTCTGGATCATAAAGGCATACGCGCTCCGAGTGTTGTTGCAAAATGGGCCATACTAAAGCAAAAATTAGCCGACAATTACTTTGTGGCTTGTCAGCATGCATCCCAACTCACGATAAAATCAACAATAGCGATAACAAAAACACAGGAAATAACTTATAAAATAAGATTTATTAAGTTAGTTAAAACCTATGATCGGAATAGTTTACTCTCCATTCAATACTTCGATTAAGTCTACTATAAGCTTAGAGATACATTTGACTCCTTCAAGGACCAATCTAAAAATGTTATCAATATGAGGCGACGTCGATGCGAACAAGATTGGTTAACGAGTGAAATTATGTCAGCTATCCGCTAAAAGATGTTCTTTGAGATAGGTGTCGGCGACCTCCAACCAAAACGAACTTGAAAAAAAAAATGCTGTATTATGCGAAGTCGTGTAACCGCGCTTACCCAGGCAGCACAAAAGTTTAGCCAGCCATCGGCCAATGACCGTAATTAGCCTGGTATCTGGCTGGCCAGCCTGGCCACCGGAAGGCAACTGGCCACCGACGACTAAAAATTGCCCAGTAAGAGACTGTCTATCAGCAAAAAGGATATACTTTCGAAATACATTTTTGAAAGCAAGATCAAATACTTCAGTGACTTGGAGTTTGATAAAAATAAATTTGATAAACTAGGCACGGGTGTTAAGAGATCAATTGATGCCTCCCTTGAGAAAGTGTTAACAATACTACAAAACTAGTAGAGGATTTCAGTAAATTCTTCGCTACATTTTCCGGGGTAGCTCGTAACGATACTATGTTCACGGCAAATTTTTTAGATTCAAATGTTTCCTCGGTAGTCCTTCCCCCAATGTCTGAACTTGATCTACGCACTTCGTTTTTTTATTTCAAAACTAACAAGGCACCTGGTATCGACGGTATCTTTGCAAATTTTCTGCGCCGTAATTATGATTCTAAAAACAATTGTGCTCCTTCACATGTTAAATGGTTTCATTTCCTCCGGGATGATCCCGGTTGAGTTAAAAAGTGCGCTAATGAAGTCCGTATTTAAGAGCGGAGAACACAAAAATAACTTGACAATTATCGACCGATTTCCATTTTGCCTTGTATTGTCCAAATCTTAGAAAAATATAATTTTCAAACTCTGATGGCCTTTCTTGGTCGCTTTAATACTTTGTCGCCCAATCAATATTGGTTTCTCAAAAGACTTGGGACCCAGCCCCTTTTGCGAGATTTCGCAGACGAAATGCATCTAGCCTTGGAGAGGCATCACGTTGCTTGAGTGCTTTTTATTGGTGTAGCAAAGGCATTCGGTAGAGTGAGGCACAATATTTTACTCACGAAATTGCAAAACATTGATTCCGTGGCCCATTCCTTTATCTTATCCGGAACTGTTTAACTGGGAGGACACAACAAGTTTCTATTGGTAATAGTCGAAGCTCCCGAGTTACCTTAAAGGCTGGGGTTCCCCATGGTACTGTTTTGTCGCCTCTACTTTTTAACATTTTGTAAACGATATGTCAAACTCAGTTTCAACACGTAAATTGTTCCAGCACGCGGAGGACACAGTGTTACTTTCGAAACATCTTGCTTATTCTGTAGCAATCGCTTTACTCCAAGAGAACACTTGTCAACTTCATGACTGGTTTAAGACAAATTGTCTTACGATAAATATATATAAAACTCAGCTTGTATGCTTTCGTAATCCTCTTAAGATGTTGATGCCCAATCATACTCTCGATGTGCCTACCTTTCTTTGTACATATTGTAACAGTTGTCACATATCTAATATAGATCGATTTAAATATTTAGGAATTATACTTAAAAGTGATTGTCGTGCAAATCCCATCTATCAAAAACTTTGCAAACGACTCCGAAATGTATCTTGTTTCTGTATAGTACCAGGTCTCTAATACCTCTTTCAAAAAACAAAAGACAATAGCTCACACTTTGGCATACGGTGTTTTGCGTTACGGAATTACTATTCGTGGTCACAGCCAAGGACGATGCGGTTTAAAAATTGACTCAATCTCCAAAGGATTATTTAAAAGCATTGTTTATGGTTCAATATCCGAAACTGAAGAAGAGATGATAGCAGTCTTGGGCTTGTCATTGTTCAACTCTTAATTGGTTCAGACCGTTATATTGAAACACTTCTGGAGTGATCATTTTCAAAGTACCCCATGTCGTGTCTAGGTCGCTTCGGCACACCGAGCGCTATGAAATGCCGTTTGCTGTGACAAAGTACGGGAAAAAAAATTCGGAATTTTCTGTTCCCTCTTTATTTAACAGCCTACCGGACGACATTTACACTGTGGACTCACTAAAAAAATTTAAGCAAGTGCTTCGATGTAATAGTTCAACTCTGACTATGCTGAGTATGTGCACGTGTTTGTGTGACCGTCATCGCTTGTATCACAACGTATATGGGATGCGATCTGAGCTTGGAACTATACGTGTGTGGGGTCGCTTTGTTATCACGAACTCTAGGGTCTTGTCCAACAACCCTTTTGTCAGGCTCTGACAGACCCGCCTTTCTATCAAGTGAACTACATGCGTAAATAAACATTATTATTATTAATATCAATATTATTATTATTATTATTATTATTATTATTATTATTATTATTATTATTATTATTTCATGTTAGGACGATCAATCACTACAAACTTGGTTTCTTTTATGAATGTGGCTTCTAAAACGTTTTGCAAGAGAGGAGAGATTGATGTTGTGTACTTTGATCTTAGCAAGGCTTTCGATGTAGTGGACCACTCTATTCTGTTGTCCAAACTGTCTGGATATGAATTTTGTGGGTCACTCTACAATAGGCTGCGAGATTACCTTTCGGGCAGAGGGTGTCTTGTTCGTGTGAACGGCGAATGTTCACTGAGATTTGAGTCCACTTTCGGAGTTCCTCAGGGGTCAGTGCAGGGACCACTTCTTTTCTTAGTTTTTGTGAATGATGTGGCTTTGGCTGTGCGTCACTTTTTGGTTCTACAATACGCAGACGATACTAAAATATTTCGAGAGATACTCAGTGATAAAAATTGCGAGATGCTTCAGAGAGATGTGTGCGCATTTGATAATTGGTGCTTGCCAAATGGTCTGCTCTTAAACAAGGAAAAGACAAAAGTATTTGAGTTACACATGAACGATCACAGTATATGTCTCCCATACAGAATTCATTCGGAGGTTTTATGTCGCGTCAGTGAGGTTCAAAATCTAGGTGTGTTATTCGACTCTGCCCTCCGCTTCGACGCTCACGTAACTCAAGTAACCTTGTCCGCATATCGTAAAATGGAAATGGCCTGCAGAATGTCAAGAGACTTTTCAAATTCCAAGACGTTACTTGTCCTGTACTCTGCATTATCACGATCTCATATGGAATATGTATTCGTTGTGTGCGACGACATCCAGAAGAGCAACACGTTAAAGCTGGAAAGAGTTCAAAATAAATTTCTGCCAATCTATAGATATCGACTTTCGTGATAGACTACCTTTAGTGCACAATATCTTTTTAATGAGTGGCCTGCACTTATCCAGCTTAAATGAACATCGGGAAAAAGCAGATTTATTGTCCTTGTATAAAATAGTTTACAATATTATTGAGTTTTTGAGTCTGTTTGCGCACATATCTCGACGAATCCCACGCATGGCAACGCGTGTGACGATACCTTTTTATGTACCACGCCCTTCAGACAATCATGACCCTCTGTTTTGTATGGCGAAAACGTACAATGGTCATGCTAGTGACCTGGACAGATTTTGTGAATATAAGGACACTTTTATAAAATCCCTCCGTGTGCTTTATGATTGCATGTAAGGAAGCCTGATGAATTTTATCTTTGTCGTTGTCAACGTTCTTTGTTTTGTGCTCATTGTCAGTGTGTGTGTTCACTTCTCTCATGTTGTGTCTGATCGACTGACGCCTTTTCATTATGTACGCCCTGTTTTTCTAGATGCGTGTATTGAGTTTTTGTTTTCCTGTCACTTGGTTTTAAGCATTAAGTTGTATTGGTCTAGTGCGGGGGTGGCCAAGCTGCGGCTAGCGAGCCGCATGCGGCTCTTCGCGTGTTAAAGTGCGGCCCGCGGCTCCCTCTCCCCCCCCCCCCCCTCCGGGCCGCACGAGCACTTCTTCAAAAAGAGAAATGGAACGCAATTTAAATCGAAAGACAGGTTGCGGCTTGGTTCTCTTGTGCTACTGCTACCTTACGCACAGTTGGACTGCTTTTGACTCGGGTAGATTGAAAGCAGTTCGAGTTTCGTTTATTGCTCTGGACAAAAGTGTGGCCCTCCCTTCTCCTCCCCCCCCCCCCCCCCCCCCGGCCCCGCAGCTCTTGGAAGTTTCGCGGTTTTGTTTGCGGCCCTTAGGCCGGGTCAGCCTGGCCACCCCTGGTCTAGTGCGTTTTTTATATTTTATAGTTTATGGTATTGCCAGCACCATGGCTGGATGGACGTTCCTAAGCGCCAAATAATGCTGATACTTCATTCTTGATTATTATTAATATTTTTGACACAGTAAATTGGGCCATGATATGTTGTCAATAGTGACGAGCGGCAAAAATACTAACAGAACGAAACGTTCATTAAGAAAATCTTGCGCCTAAGACAAAAAAAAATATAACAAACGTTGCGGTTGCCCACGTAGACATGAGAGTAGGAACGCAAGCTGGGAAAAGACTGACTTGATGCAGTAAACTCCAACACATTTGATACAGAATCCAGTGTCAAGTAAACTCGGGAGCAAAACACAAGTTTTGTTTCCAGACCGTTAATGCCCTAATATTTCTAAAAACAAAGAAGCCCCTTAAATAAATTTTACTTGGTGGCTCAAGATGGAAGCTAGGTGCGCTTCAAACTGGACCACGCAAGCCGTATATTATTCTCAGTTTAAAGGTACAAGGTCCTGACGCGTTATGTACATAAGAAACGTACAGTCCTAATCAAAACTCGCCAGGCCAAATTCAAATGCAAAAATGAGCTGCAACGGCGCCCGAAAAAACGCAAATCATAAGCCCTAAAAATGAGCACTGGTCTTTCGGGCGTAGTACAGTTTGGAACGAACAACCGAAACCACCTGAGGCCACGGCAGGCGGTTTGAGGATGGTTGCATATCGTCGGACAGCTCATATTGGTTCAAATGCCCAAGGTGGTGACAAGACCTTCCGGTGTCCAAATACACTGTCACTGACAAAGCGTTTATGACCGAGCCGGTGAATATCGCGCAAGCTCCGCACGCCAACGCCAAACATTACTGCAGAGTGAGCGATTTCGAATTTCAAGGACAGCAACTCGATTCACGCAGACGCAGTCGCAGAGAATCTTCGCAGCATCATCCCCGGAACATCGTCCGGGAAGAACTTAGGAGGCTGCTCAGTGTATTTTGTTTTCTCTCATCGTAATCTGAGTTTCGTCATTCGCTGAGATTTTTTATTACTGCCTTCGATTGACCGAGTGAGAGCTTCAAAGAGGCAGATTATGGCTTATTGCTTCGCGCTTAAGAAAAGCCCTGCGTTACCTAAACTCTCAGTGTATATAAAGTGATAGACGCCTACGCCATGATGGCACGGATGAACATGGGCTCAGCTGCCATCAGCTGCCCAACAGCATTTGCCTTTACCTCGACGTAATATTCCAAACGTCTCGAATGGCCCGACGTCGGAAAGGACGGGCACATGGTACTTCCGCGTGGATCAATGTGGGCCAGAGAAGACGGACGTGGGACCAGCGAACGATCGACGTCCGCTGTGATTTCATTGTAGGACGACCTCGTCCATCGTTGCTCCACCCTGCCGTCACTCAGTCTTCTGGGCTTCCAGCTAAACGCCTCAGGTCCGAGGCAGGGCGACTGACCACGGAATTTCGACAAGCATCTGCGACGTTTGTCGTCTCTAGTGTCATCTCCCCGCGGGGGCCCGTTCGCCGTCACAGCACAAAGTTCAGCTTTGCTTCCATGTGGACCCCGCAGAGAGAGCCTGTCCCACTGTCTTGTCTGAAAGCTAAGCGCCGCAACGCATGAAAATGTTGTTTCCGAAGAGCGGAAAAAAAGAAAATTCAGCATGGCTCAATTATCTCTAAGGTTGCGTGGTTTCGGGGTGTATTTTTTTTTAACTAAAAGTTGTTTTATTAGTGTTTATCTTTATTTTTTTTTTAACAGGTTCGGTTTTGGGGGTTTCTCTGGGATCATCGCGGCTAATGTTAAAGAAAAAACGACACCGGCATGGGAGTCCCCAAATTCCAGGGAACTTGCGAGTGAGCCGAATACTTGGAAGACGGCCGTGTACAGATAACAACATTTATCGAGAAATAACATCTATGGTTCCTAAGCAAGAAGAAGCATCGCGAACAGTTACGGAGGAGAGTGGTTTTATTATTATTCAACTGCAGCTCCAATTCGGGTTCCCCCCCCCCCCCCCCCCCCTCTTCCGATTTCAATAAACGGCTAGGAGATTAATTTTCGCGGTTTATCGGTATTTACCGAAATCACGTAGCCTTAACTATATCTGATAAACTCCGAGAGGCACAGAATGTGTTACGACTGGATCGAATGGGCACATGATGTGTGTGTGTGTGTGCGTGACGTCAGGTGACCCCATGACGCGACATCGTGACGTCACATAAAGTGATCACGTCACGGGACTCTGATATCACTTGACTCAGGTTATGTAGCTGACATTACGTGACGTCATGGTGTCACGTGTCACCATGGCCGTGTTCCAAAATTTACTCGATCTTACTCCAGGGTAAGGGTTTTGTACCCTTGGCGTTCTAAAACCTACCCGCGTCCAGCGTTTTTCAATCTGTGCTGTCACGTGATACGATCCGCCGGAGTAACTCGGATCTATTTGGGTAAGATTTGGAACACAGCCCATGACGTCACATGCTACTCAAACTGAACGTCGAGTCACGCGAGGTCATAAGGAAACGTGACATGATGAGTACACGTGAACTGTACGTCGGTGAAGTGTTACTTTGATCACGAAACAGCGCCGTAACGTTATCCATGGGAAAAGCTCCCCTATGAACGTCGGAGATATTCCACTGTAATGAAAACACGCGTCAGAAAGAGGGAAAGGACTGCGCCCTTGAGGTTTCTTCACAACAAAGGCAAGAGCTTCTTGAGAAACTTGACGAGTTCCACAATTGTTTTGATGCTCCGTTTGGGGTTCGGAGACCACGGGGCGAAGAACGGGATTCCCTCCTACGATGCCGCGTATTCAGCTCGTCAACGGCCATATGTAGAGGAAAGACAATGTGATGGAAAGACCTCTAGGAGCCGTTTCGAGAAAAACTCAGCGACGATATCGTCCTGACTTTGATGAATCCATGGGGCACTACATAGGTGCCGGTCAATCGCAATCTTAAAATCGCAGAGCTGGTTCACACATTCATGTTTGACTACAATTGATTGCGCCACGACCGCTTGTTAAGCCTCTTGTCACTGATTATCACTGTTTGCACAGCGGTCGCAAGCAGCCACAAGAGACTCAAACCCGGTTTCAAGCCTTCCAGGCCGTAAGTACTCACAAGTGTGTAAGCCAGCCTTTACACTCTTGCGTCGACTACTGGAGACTGAACGCGATAACCAAAAAGAAACATATTTATTGACTACCGGGAAGTCTAGGAAACCTAGGAACGGAAATTCGTTGCACTTTTACAGTGCTAGCTGCTACACTTTATCAAATGCTAATGCATCCTTATGTATCTTATAGCAAAATTTAAACCTGTAATAATCTAATCGTGTCCGTGTGAGGGTACACTCCGCCTCTTCTTCCGCGGTCGGCACCATACCTGGAGTAGCCATAGCCAATGTCAGCTCGGAGAGTGATACACTCATTTATTTTATAATCACAAAAGCCCTCTAAAGGACGCAGCATTAGACTCAGGTGGCAGGATGCCACGTTCCCGTAACTAGGGTCATCTAGCGGGTGCTGCGCGTGTCTCAGGCGCAGGTGCCCTTAAAAGGCCCCTGAAAAGAAAAAAGAAAACATTTTTTTTTAGTCAGTCGGGTTGGGACACGCTTGTTTAAAAATTAATTTTACGAGAAAAAAATTTTTAGAGTAATATTGACGGCGCGAGACGCGAGTTAGTCGGTAGTCACCTCCTTTCCACTTGTTCTCTGTCTCGGCATTTCGGGCGCGTGGAAGAGTGGTGGATCGGCTTCGCTTTCACGTTGTGGTGGAAAGAGCGAATTACCACCTCGTTGAGCGAACGACCATACTGTGACGTCATAAACTTTGAGCACAGAAACAAAAAAAAATCTCTAGCCGTTAATGTTGCTGTAACATTTTTTTTTTTTATTGCGTAAAATTTAATTTTGAAGCGCGTGTCCCAACTAGACTGTTTTAAAAAGACTTGTTTTCAGTGGCCCTTTAACAGAAGCGGTTGATTAGTCTGCGCAGAACGTTGTAGCGGTTCAAGGGGCTCTACAATAAATAAAAAAAATCTAGGGTGCTTTTGTGGTGGCGCGTTTGTTTCACAATCAATGGACAAGAAATTAAATTCTAAAAAAACAGCGGCAGTTTTTTAGGTATTTTTGGTACCAATCTCAAAAACCACACGTCATCGTTTCGAGTTGAGAAAGGAGTCTATAACAGCTATCGCTACAAATGTACAGAAGTTAGCTTTTCAATTCAAGGAGTAAATGCAGATTATTGTGCACAGTGGGTCCCCTCGCTAAAGTCCAGATGAAGCTTACAGAAGTGATAGCCTTTGAACTTTTCCGTGTATCAATTATGCAACGTCACCGGAGGGCCCACAAAAACCGTAACGCCAAAAAAAACCTGTCGCTTTGTGGTGGAGGTCAAGTAATTACTCTTGCACGAGAAAGGGGCCGGTTGCCTTGCAAACCTTGGGCCCTGATCGCGCCCTTCAGAGAACCAGCAATCGTGTTGACTTGATCTTGAATACCTCGAAGACTTTTGGCACCCTTTTGTTGTTGCCGATTTTTGACCTTGCAGTGATATGACAGACAGTGTTTCCAGATCTGCGTGCAGTAATAAGAGGACATGCATATAAGGAGCTTTTTCCAGGGAACCTTTCCAGTATATCGAAAGAAAGCAACTAGTACTGACCAGTCATGAACTCCCTGGTGAGTCTTATTTTATGCTCATTGCAAGATAGTTAAACTATTTACAGTTAGTAAAACGGAAATTTATAATTTTGGACACGTCACGCAATGCACGTTAAGTGAAAGCGCTAAAATATTAAACAATATTACGTTTCTTTTATTTTGTTTTAATATAGTAAAAAATGTTATTCCACTACGTCACTGCCTTTTCGTGGTGAATAATTTTGAATGTTTAGAATTCGCTGAGTTATTAGATTCAGAGTGTCATCTTCTTCATTCTGAAACTATAGCGAATGCGAATCTTGCAACCAAAAGCGAAGACTGCCATTTTTTTTTACTGTCTTTGTTCATGTATTGCCGCTGGTTTCAATACAAAATACGGAATATGTTGTCGCCGTAGTTGTCAAATTGATATCTTGACCTCGGGCGCCGGCTCGTCGTCTTCTTCCGCTCCTCTTTCTTTTCTATTTCACAATATGAATCACCGTGAGTATTCTTGGCACGGCAGTACTTAAGCAAGTGCTCCAAATTTCGTATACTAGGTTTAGGATAAATATATTTGTCCTTAATACGAAGAAAGCAAAACAGGAACAAGGGACAGAGATTAACCTAACAAGCTTGTCGAACCCATCAAGATTGCCATTGTTTACTTCATTTAGAGGATTGTATTTTTTATTGTGTTGCATTCATATTTTCATTTTAGGCACCCTAACGTTGTTGTAGTAACAACCAACCCTTTCTGTAAAGCATCTAAGGGGATTTTTGGGGTGATAAACAAATGAGCAAAGTGGGGATATTTTACTATTTAGTTCAAAAGAAAACTGAAAAAAAATTAAAATATCAAATAGTGAAGAAACAGCAGATTTTAGTCATGATAAGAACCAAGAGCAGACTACATAAAAAGAAGGGTTTCTTCTTCTTCCTTCTCCTGTTTTATGATTTTCAAATAGCACCCCTGCGCATTTCTTCCTTTCGATGTTATTTATTTCTCTTGTGGACTTCTCATTCTCCTATGCTTATTTTAGGGATGAGTGGTTCGTTTTATTAACACTATTTTTATGCTGTGGAATAGTCGTTGCGTGGGGAGATTGAAATCAAATATAAAAATGTCTCTTTGATGACCTGCACTGCGGTTGCGACAATAAAAATTCGAAAGATAATGTTCGAATACAAAATAAATTGACATTCCGTCTGCGATATTTCTTTGTCAAACGTTGTTGCATTAAATCAACGTTCTTATATTTTTGTTCCGGTACTGCAATCCTGACGGTACTGAAACTAGGTAAAGGATACTTTCTGTGAATTAACCTGTAGGCTGAATTAGAAGGGACAAATGTTCAAGAAGCAGAACAGGCCAATAAAACGGAAAAGAACTAAGTACTTATCGATCTAGAATTAAGATTATGTGAACCCCCCCCCCCCTTCCCCAGAGGTCGGCATTTTAGGTCGCCCTCAATCACCCTCACCCTCACAGCTACACTCACCTTCAGCCACTTACTCATTTTCAACCTCACAGTCACACTCACCTTCAGCCCTTCACTCACCCTCACTGAACCTCACGGCCCTCACGCACTCGTGGCCCTCAGGCCCCTCACGCACTCACAGCCCTCACGCGCCTCATACACTCGTGACCCTCACGCCCCTCAAGCCACTCACACACTCACCGCTCTCACGCACTCATGGCCCTCACGCACTCACCGCCCTCACCGCCCTCACGGCCCTCACGCACTCATGCCCCTCACGCTCCTCACTCACTCATGGCCCTCACGCCAATCCCCACCCTCATGCCCCTCACGCACTCACGGCCCTTATACCGCTCACGCACTCATGGCCCTCACGCCCCTCACGCACTCACCGCCCTCACGCCCCTCACGCACTCACCTCCCGCACGGCCTAAACGCACTCACACCTTTCGCGCACTCATGGTCCTCAAGGCCCTCACGGCCCCCACCGACCCTCACACACATGAATTTTCCTGGTTCAGAAACTCACTCACCCTCACCTCACCTATGAAGATGAGGATGAGTGAGGGTGAGTGAGGGCCCTTATGAGTGAGGTTTGCCAAGGTATGCCCCTCTCCCCTCCATCCCACCTGCACTCGAAGTACTTTTTTTTCTCTGAAAGGTTACGTAATTTAAAAGTTACTTCAGCTTTTCATTAACAGCACACGTGAGAAGGGAACAACAAAGGCTGATGCACACCCAATCCCCTTTCAGACACTCTGCGTCTTCGTCGGCCTCGCAGCCACAGTCTTCGCCGGAGGCCTCATCGGCTACGGACATGGTCATGGCTACGGCGGCCATCTTGGCTATGGCAGTCATCTCGGCGGTCATGGAGTGGGCGGCTACACCGTGAAGGCGGTCGGCCTTGCTCATGTCCACGGCCATGGTCATGGCCATGGCCTCGGATACGGATACGGACATGGTTACGGCGGCCACCTTGCTTTCGGCGGCCATCTTGGATACGGAAGCCATCTTGGGCATGGCGGTCATCATGGACATAGTCTTCATGCAGTCGGCACCGTTAAAGCTGTCGGTCTTGCTCACGCGCACGGTTATGGACACGGTTTCGGACATGGTCACGGCTACGGCCACGGCCACGTAGTGAGCTACGGCAATGGCTACGGTCACGGCTACGGTCACGGCTACGGGTTGGCGCATGGCGTTGGGCATGGCTTTGGCTTCGGTGGTCATCTTGGTCATGGCGGTCACGGAGTTGGTGGCTACACTGTCAAGGCCGTTGGCCTTGCCCATGGACACGGATATGGCCATGGCTATGGCTATCACGGTTAAAAAGTACGTAAGTAAAGGCGATGGGGGAGCATCAAGCGTGCATTTAGTTTATGGCGGATTCTCTGAAATATCATTAAGCACGTTTCTTCCACGAAGGTGTGCTTCTTCGGAAACCAAGATACCTAAACGTTTGAAAGATTCTTATGTCCGTCATTTACTTTTTTTTTTTTTTTTGCTCAGCGTAGTTTTGAGCGCGATAACGACAAATCGCAAAATAAGACATAAATTTGCTTCCCTTCCTTTGAAAACGTTTGGTGTCAAGGTTTGTTATTTATTTGGTATGGTATTTGAACTCAGTGTCTGACTGTATTTATTTTCTACATTATTGTTGCAGGATATTTCTACAGAACAACCGTGAATCGGTGACAAGATTTGCTGTCTTGTAGGAAAATAAAATATTTATTGCATAGCTTGCACTTTTTTTTTTCTTTGTGGGATGTCGTGTATGTGAAACGGCAGAGCCTGCTTTTTTAATTTTTTTTTACAAGGGTAGTGCCAGGTTGACAGGGTCATTTTCTTACTACCGAGATAATAAAAAATCCGACAAACACGAAACAATGCCAACTTTTCATTTTTTTTTCTTTTTCATCAATATATTTACTGTGCACGTCAGGCATGGCTTCCATTGTATTGGCAGATCCCTGCTTTCCTTGGCGTAGAACAAACTGAACTGTGTATATGCGTTCGGACGAACGTGTGCATGCGGCTCAGTTGCCACTGGGTCTTGTCATTCGCCAAACTGTTGAAAACATTTGTATACTCCTCTCCGAGACATCGTCTGTTCCCAAATTGTGCTTGCAGTTTTTTTTTTAATTTCATCTGGTTTAACATTTTTCTTTAGCAGAACTCTGATTATGTACGTACTTTAGATCCACAGAAACTGACACATTGTCCGCCACCTTCACAGCTGGAACTCCTGCTCATACGTCACACACGCTATTCCGGACAGACGATATTGAAATATAATTACGTTAACTTCCTTCCCAATATACGTTATGCTACACACATTCAGTGATTTCTTACGAACAAAAGTCCCGCTCAGCCTTGAACGACCCTTGTACATTGAAGCAAGGGTTTAGTGTTTACCAGCCATGTAAGTGATTTTATAAAAGGCACCTTTAGAAAACGTTTTGCTTATATTTATGTAGAGATATCGTCGTTAAAAATGCCGGTGCTTTGTTAACGGTGCCTATATAACCTGAACATGAAAGCAAGCAACTCGTCAGGTATCGGAACATTTAAACGCTCTTTGGGCGTGTTCTGCCAGACCTTTAACGTGGCTCGCTATAGGGTTATGCCTCTCTCTGACCTAGTGCCGTTACGAACCCATGCCGTAATGAATGTAACCTTCCACTCGGGCCCTTTCCTCGAAAGAATGTCCCCCTACAAGCCAGGAACCGCAGTCCTTCCCGGAAAACCAAACGATCACCGAGTTACGCCACGCTGAAATACCAGGCGATTAACACTGCGATACCTTCGCGCTCCACCGCCGCAACTCAGCGGGCACTTCGCGCTATGACAATCCTTGCTCCCAAAACAACACGATCCCGAAAGCGCCTAGCGTCGTAAACAAGTCAGCGCGGGTATTAGTCGCTACTGCAGAACACGAAACGTCGATATAAACGACGCCCCAAGCAAACCACAACGGCGCACCGTCCCCCTTGTCGCAATTAGCAACGACCTTACAAGGACAGAACAGCAGAGGGCCGTTATTTCTGTTCGGCTGAAAACCGATCGCCTGTTCCCGCCATCCCGCGAGCGGCTCGCAACAAACAAGCGAGAGAAAACTAACAACAGAGCAACGTTCGACGTCACGCCCCGGTATGATTACATGCAGCTAGAATGTCTACGACTCTACGAGGAAAATAACAACGATTAAAGAAAGGGAGCAGAAACCTAAACAAAGGAAGCTCTCACTTAGCGGGGAAGGTCGAACGATGTTGGCAACGCTGTGTGCGGGACACGTCGGTGGCGGCGCGGGAACTCAAGTCAGGCAACCTTGAAAGAAACAAGAAACGCACGTTAGACTGACCCGTTCTGAGTTTTTTTTTTTTTTTTCGCTTTTGTTTTTTGGGTTACAACACTGGAGTCGGAAGATATTCCCCGCGCACTCTTTCCTACTTTGTTGCCTCCCCGCTCTATCTTTTTTTTTTCTTTTTCGCAGCGTCTTTTGGCTTTAACGTACAAGCGGAAACGCCCCGTGGCCCACACGTTGTGGCGGCGGCAGTGACCGGTGAATAGAGAATGACCTACAAATTGGACTGCCGAGCCTTCGCGTGTGGACAACTTTCTCTTTCCCCTTTCTCTGAGCACGTGAAAGAAAGGCAAATTTGGAGTCTCCGCGTGTGCGATCACGGAAGGGCTCTTTGTACCTAAGCCCCGCCCCTGCAGTCTCGTCCGAGTATATAAGCCCGGTTCTGGACGCTACGGAAGACACTGAGGAACACGTCTTCCGACCGCACATCAGCAGCATCATGAACTCTCTTGTGAGTTTGGAGATGCACTCCCCTCCGTTATGTAGATCGAAGTCGGGGACGTAATCGCGAGTCGGGATCGAGCGCTAAAGAGACGTGTATAAGGGACACGGCACGCAAACGTGCGCCGGCAGGATTTATAGAACCGATTCCGCTTCTCGAAGACTGCCGGGGGCATCGAGGGAACTTTTATACCGTAAACGATCAAAGTAAGACAAGGGGAAGTAGATTGCACAAAACCTGGATTAGTGCCAATCCGTGCCTCGGTTGCGCTTAGGAGGCAACTGTTCGTTCGACTAGGTTTTTCACAAGCAAGGTTGAAGCAATTTATTAGCACTTGTCCATGGATCTAAATAGGCGTCAGACCTCGTTTCGAGGGTATTCATTCTCGTGAAACGTCGAAGCAACGAACTTAGTTTATGTAGGTAATTAATAATGTCTGGAAATGAAAAAAATAGGCAATTAATGTCTTTTTACATAGCTATGAATGCCAGAAAAGCAAATGTATTCCATTGGGTACGGAGCAGGTTTAGTAATGTTCTTATCTTATGAATCCTTGTTCAGTTTAAATTAGATTAGCACCGTTCTGAAACTCGCAGGTAAGCCCTAGAACAATTCCCAACTTAATCGCAGGTTCGATTGGATCCTTGTGTTGTCTGACATTTTGTTAGAAAGAGCTCGTCGAGTAAAGTTTATTTTTTTTAAACAAGTACGCTGAGTTTAAAAACCAAATTAAACTCTCGAAGCATCTAAATCGTTATACTGTTTTGAGATATTGTATCTTAAAAGCTGCATTTCAGTCGCCTAATGGCGCAATTTCATTGGTACTATGCCCTTCGTTTGTCCAGCTGTCAGTGAGTGCAGAAACTATTCTCATTCATCCCTTACCCTGTTACAGTCTCATGTTACATACTTTAGATATACTGCACTTTTAAAAATGCTTCCTGCGTCATGGTCGCCCCAATTACCATTGACGCAATATTTAAAAAAATACAAAAAAAACTAGCTTTTATGCCATCACGGAAGATTAGCAGCAACGCTAAGAAGCGCCCTCTATTAAGCAACAAGCTATTTGCTTACGTATACTGTCTATCTTATGAACTCACAATGCGTCCTCCTCGAAAGAGCGCGCCCTCCGTTAGCTGCTCCGAGACCGCCATTATTTGGGCACGGCCTTTGAGCGTACATTGAACAGGAGTGCTGCGACAGTGTTCGGCGTGAGCTCGGATTCAGTCGCACGCTTTACCCAGGAAGCGATGCCCGGAATTTGATCGAGTCCAGTGTTGCTTGGTCCATTGGCATCCATCAATTTGTTTTCCGCTGCAGACCGCTCTTGCCTTCTTCGGCCTCGTCGCCATCGCCTACTCAGGCTACGTTGCCGCCCCGGCGGTAGCCGTCGGCTACGGCCACGGTGGCTATGGCGGCTACGGCGGATACGGAGGCTACGGCGGCTACGGCCACGGCGGCTACGGAGGATACGGTGGATATGGCGGCTACGGTCACGGAATCGTCGCCGCGGCTCCAGTCGCGTCTGTCGCTGTCACCAAGACCGTCCACGCCGCTCCTGCTGTCGCTGTCGGCTACGGACACGGGCTCGGCTATGGCGGCTACGGCGGCTATGGCGGCTATGGAGGCTACGGCCACGGTGGCTACGGAGGATATGGCGGATATGGCGGCTACGGACACGGCCTTGGCTACGGTCACGGAGTCGGCTACGGTGTCGGTGTCGTCAAGGCTGTCGGTGTCGTCGGCGGCTACGGCCACGGCGGCTATGGCCATGGAGGCTATGGCTACCATGGTTAAGCTGTAAACGTATGAAAGGTAATTATGTTGGCGTTTTGCTCGATACTGGCTGCCCCGTTAATTTTAGAATATTGTGGTTTAACCCCTTGCCTACTAATAATCAAGAGTGTCACTCGTCCCGCCCCTTAATTATATAAAATCTGACCACGAGCGTCACTCGTGTTTTGGTTTTCGCGCTTGTTAAGAGCACTCTCCGAAAAAGACGACGAAACCATCCCTTCTACTTCAATTACCTTGGGTTGTTTGCTCGTTTGTTTTGTTGCTTGACAGAGAAAGAATGCTCCATTCAGCCAAGAAAAATAAACAGTCGCTTGTAATCGTTCGCGCTAAAATAACATAGCTTTGGGGCGCACGTTCGCTTTAGCCGACGGAGAAATACAAAAAAAAAATATTATTTTTGAGAGTGGTAAATGCTCAGGCGTTTCAGACGACAAATTCTTCTGTCTTTCTAATTTTTGAAAATTAGACTATGATCTGATGGACAGCGTCAAGAGTGATAAAAACGATGCGAATCCTGCAAGCATTCCATCAACTTCGGCGTCTGCCTGTCAGTGTTATTCAGGCCAGAACTCCCGATTTAAAGCAAAGATACCACACCTGCACTCAAGGGAATGTTTTTTTTTTTCGTCTTATTTTGATGCAAACTGCCTGTTTAAAATGAATTTTTGCTTTGCGTTCCTTGACAAAAAAAGGGAAGTAGTATTGGGGTGGAAGGTGTTTTTTTTTTCTTATCGATTAATATCACCACTTTTCAATAGGCTCCTGCATCTGTGAGCTTACAACGACCAAGATATATTTTAAAATTTCCTGGGCCACCAAACATTCTCTACAGTCCATGCGTGTATTGGAATTGTTGTCTCAAAACTGGCATAGACAGCGGCTTGCAAAAGAAAAAAAATTATATGGTGACTAGAGCACATACTCTGTAAAAACACTGTTACGCCGTAAAATCTAACACACTTGAAAACGGTTTTATAAGAGTGTCTCAATGAGAAAAGCTTATTTCACAAATGGAAAACTTTTTATTCCTCCCGACGAACTTTTTACCAGTGTCACTCAAGGTATTTTTGTTTTGTCATCACATTGATATGTCGATTTAAAGCACAGAGTCTGTATTATGCTTACCACGAGTTGCGCAAGCTTTGCAATGACATAATGATCACAAAATATTAAGATATCAAAATTGGGCGCAATATGAGCATTCGGAGAATTACTTGAGGTGTTAAGACGGGTCTCAGCTCTAAGAACTTTTTTTTTATATACATGCCGGGTGCCTATATAATAATTTTATTGCGCTGGCCATTTGGAAGTATGGTGTTACCTTCTACATGAGTTCGAGCTGTGCCTTATTATATGTTTGCGTCTTTTGTCTTTGCAGGACTCTGGAGAGAATGCGTCACAACACTGGTGTCAACGACTGTGCCAAAAGCAAAGAAGCGTTGTACCGATGTGCAGACAAATAAAGTTGTTTATTTATTTTTTAAGATATATGTAGTACATTCGATTATTTAGGGTTCAGTCAAAGAACACAGTCGACACAACACAAGGTCACCAACCACGTTGCTGTCTACAGTTTCATCATATGTGTGAACGATATGAGTGAACTCCTTGTTATTTAGGGCCATTTCATGCTAAAGTCAACAGACACCTCAAGGAACCAAGCTGATTGTTTGAACAATACGCTAAAGGAGAAATTAACAAAAATAGGTCCGCTCGTGCACATTAAAAATGATTTGCTTGTCAGTGCTCGAAGAATGCTTCGCAGGTAGCACAGTTCTTAGGAACAAAATGTTTGCCATGGAACTCAGGACCTTAAAAAGAATCAAAGCAGAGATGCGGGTGAGTTAGTTCATGATACATCTAGAAGTAGCGCTCAAATACCAAAGACGATTAATATGTAGACGGGACACGCGCTAGACTTGCACTGAATATTATATTCAGTCTTACAGAATAAAAAAAAAAAAAAAAAATTAGTTGAAGTTTAGCGTTTGGCTTGTCTACACCTTCCTCGTCTTAGGTATGTGTGCGCTGTACCTTAAAACGCCCGAAGAAGTCAATCGAAAGCCAAACTTGACTCTTTTCTTTTTTTTCGCCAAAAGTGTGAATACCTTGGCCCTAACTCGCCAAACAAGTGTCGTCAGAGTCAAGCTTTAGTGCTAGTAGATTTGCTTTCATCTGGCATTTTCGGGCATAAATCGCCGAACAAATGCCGCAGTTAGGCGTCACTGCTGGTTGTTCGGTTGGTATGCGGTATCCTTCGCTCAAGTCTGGCACTTCGGCAATTATACGGTGCGCAAGCCGTCAGCTTCTTAAAAGAGAGGCGATGGCGTTGTAAACTGGAAATACCTGTTTGCATTTTTAGACTCCCGTTTCTCTCAATCTGTTTGAAATTACAGAATGACCCCAAAACACCACATAGGCAATGCCGTCGTGGCTTCCTAAATCTGACAAAATATTGTAAGGCCTCGTAGTCGCCGAGAGCCTAATAAGCGCAGAACGTGACTAGTTATGTTGCACGTCTTGCTTCGTGATTGGCTCCTAGGTGTTTTGATCGGAAAATACGGCAATCCTATTGGCTGAGGAGCGAAAAGATGCTGGGGTCTGTGTCTATATATTTCGGTCAGCCCGCAGGAGTTAGGACCAGATGCTTCTATAGTAACGGAACGCAAAAGTTAATGATAAAACGATAGTGAGATACGACGCACTACTAACGTTTTTTCGTATCTACGGTTAGTTGAATGTATTCGTCCGCCGATATCTGTATTGTCTTCATTGTAGGAAATATTATCTGTTTGTCGGTAGACACGGAACATCCTTGTTGCGCGCACTAAGTCAACGTGTAATTGGGAGCGGCGCGCTTCTAATCGCCTATGTTTAAAATCAATAAAATAAAGTGAGAACTCAATCGAGGCCACAATTTCTCTGGTTCTGGAAAATGTAGATAGTTAAAATAGAACATATCACCCAACTTGTTGACTTTGACCTGTAGCAAAACAAAAGGATGTGCAGAGCTAATATATAAAGAGAAGGACAGCTAACTAAATCATGCATTTCTCTGTCTAAGAATCAAGTATTGACATGGATGATTTTAGTATAAACATTGATGGTTTGATGAGTGCTATTGATCGACTACCCACAAAATCAAGCCCAGGGCCTGATGGGGTATGCTCTAAGCTACGAAAACTGACTAAAAGTGTGTCAGGCGTTGTGCTTGCTAGCCTTTTCCAGCTGTCACTTGACACCGGTTGCGTGCCGACCGACTGGAAATTAGCAAATGTAGTCCCAATTTCCAAATCCGGAAACCGAAACTGTGCAACAAACTATAAACCCATATCCTTAACATCTGTTCCATGTAAACTTCTAGAACATATAATATATTCGTCCGTGATTAAGCACCTCGCCACTAACAATATGCTTTTTCCTAACCAGCATGGAGTTCAACGCGGCCTCTTATGCAAAACGCAGCCATTTGAACTGATAACTGATCTGCCCACTAACATCCATGCATCCTCGCAAACCGACGCAGTTTTCATAGATTTCGCGAAAGCCTTTGATCGCGTACCACACAGTCGTATCATTAGAAAATTGTAATATCTTAAAGTTAACGCAAAGGTAATTACGTATGTTCGAGAATACCTCAGCAACCGAAAGCAAACCGTAATAGCAAACGGCATAAGTTCACCACCTGTAAGTGTTAAATCTAGAGTGCCACAGGGATCTGTTCTTGGGCCACTTTTGTTTTTAGTTTATATGAATGACCTCCCTAACAATGTTTCATCAAACATTCGACTGTTTGCAGACGACTGTGTGGTATACCGTCATATATAAAATCAATAGGATTGCATTGCCCTTCAAAAAGCCTTGAATAGCATAATGCTATGGTGTGAAACATGGAAAATGCAAATAAATATAGAAAAAACAAAAACGATGGCATTTACAAACCGTTCTTCCCTTGTAAATCATGACTACACCCTCATAGATACAAAATTAGATAAAGTAACGTCATTTAAATATCTGGGTGTTCATCTAAGTCCTAATCTTTCATGGAATAATCATATAGACTACATTCTTAAAAGAGCAAATCAATCTTTAGGATTTATGAGAAGACATTTGTACATGAAAACACAAGAAACAAAACTACTAGCATACACTGCTCTGATTAGGCCAAAGTTGGAGTCTGCATCTATAATTTGGAACCCGCATCAAAAGTATTTAAATGACAGGCTAGAATCTCTTCAAAGCAGGGCAACTCGATTCATACTCAAACAATACGCACCTGTAAGCGTCACACAACTTAAAGTCTCAATCGGCTTACAAACACTTCAGCAGAGAAGGTATCTTGCTAGGCTATCGTATTTTCATAAGCTCTTTCACTCTTCAACTGAATTTCGCGAAAATAACGTCATCCCACCGCCCCGTATCTTTTCTCGTCAGGATCACCCCAACATAGTTAATATTTCCTTCGCAAAAACTAGCTCGTATAAATTCTCCCCGCTTCTGCAAGCCATAGACGACTGGAATGGGTTGGCAAGCGAAATCGCACAGACAAGAAACCATGACACGTTTGTCTCAATGTTACGTGGCTCTTTATTATGACATCTATTTTGTTTTTCTTTTCTAAGTTGCACATGTGCGTTTGGTACTTTTATATTTCCACTTGTTAATTTCACCATCGCTGAGTAAGTCTTCTATAAGGTTCTCTATATACCCTCTTTTTGGTAGCACTTGTACATTTCTCCTGCATTACTTTTGAATCACTTAGAAATTATTACATGCCGGTGTGCGTGACCATGCACCATGCTACGCGTTATTGAGTTCATGTTAGCGTGATCGATGTTTCCTTTTATATTTTCATACAATTGCAACAGTTGTACGACTATGATGACATCCCATGTACCCTCTCTATGTAATGCCCCCTGTGGGCCTTTAGAGATAATTAAATAAATAAATGAATATTTTTTATGCTTTCCATACCTATAGCCGAATGCACTATGATTATACCGTGTTTTTCGATAACCAATGTTTCAAAGAAGTAATATTCTACACAAATCAGACAATGTCGAGACGTGAATTATGCGAGGATTTTGAAAGCACGGAATGTATCTTAACAAAACCGCCATATCCCAGAAATCTGTTTGTCTGCCCACGCATTTGTCTGCTAAGTTTGGCATGGAAGATTCACGTCACGTGGTCTAAACACGAATGAAATTTTACAGCCAATATTAGCTGCCCGACACGACTGCCCAACAAATGACCGAAACGATTGTTTAGTGTTTTCCAGACAAATCTAAAAGATATCGCTTCCTAAATAGCGCACCATGTGCATCACAGCAGTTCAGTGATAAAGGTCCCTATCAATTGTTTTCCCACAAATTGTTCACGATTATTAGCCAGGCCCTGTGCAACTTGTTTCCAGTTATATTTTAGGTCCGAACGCAGCCAGGGCCCCAATCCGACGGAGCTAATCAAGTAGCACCAGAGGTCCATCGTCACTACGCTCATCTCCTTGGTGCGTTTTATATCGCCGACTACAGCTATAATTCACAGTTAATGCGCCGCAATCCTGGGCATTGTTTTTTACTCCCGTGATCGGTTTGACCTGCAAAAGCAGACCCAAAAGGATGGCCAGCGTTGTGCGGATGCACGTTTGACAATCCTTCGCTATGATCCCAGCGTCGGCTGCGGTCAGACTTGTAGTGAAACGAAGTATTCGTCACGCCGTTACACGCTGGATACTCGTCAACGACGGAGGGTCAGACCGAATTAATGGGCTGCCTCCTCCGTAGATGCTCCATCGAGGGTGAGATGAATCGAGGTGTCTGCCCCCCCAAGCAGTGGGTCAATCTTCATCTAGAAAAAAATATCTCTGATTGGATGATACCATGGCGATCTTGGCGGAGGGGGGGGGGGGGAGTAGAAGTTTTTGGGGGGGATAAAAGGGAGAGAAAACGCGAGTGTCGCTGTCGTCGCGGCGTTCCAACTCCGGGCTGCCTGAAGCTTTCCTTGACTGTCAAGCTGGGCAGCGACTTGCATCAGAACAGGCGCCCCCCCCCCCCCCCCCCCCCCCGTCCACCACCGCTGCTCCGACAGCTCCACAGGATCGACGTCGGCGACAGCATGACACTTCTGTGACGTCATCAGGCGGAAATCGAGGGCCCACTCGTTTGGACGCGGTAAACCATCCCCACCCACAATAATCAAAGCCTCCGCACGGTCTCCTCTTCCTTCATGAAACGTCATCACAGCCTGATCGCGCTTACTCGGCTATGGGGCCGAGTCCAACCCTTGACCCGCTGATTGAACCCGAGCCCCGGCCGAACACTGACGCAGCACTCGTGCCCAATCTCATGCCTCGATCGATCTGACTGTCATGAAGGTGCGGAGGCCTTCTGCTTATCTAGGTGCTGTTGGGTAAACACACCAAACTGGGACGCGCTCCGGGCACCATAACCGCAGTTAGGAGGCAGTTCAAGAACCGCTGGGCGTGGCGAGTCCCAACCAAGACGTAATCACTCTGCAGCCAATCAGAGTGCAGCGTTCACCGATACGAAAGCCGAACAGCCAATCACAAAACAAGGTCCGTGTACACAATGATCCTCACCCTGGCATTCTGAGGCTGTCGGCGACTCTACCGAAAAATAAGTGGCGGCGGAGTCTTTGGGAAACTTCCGCCACGAAGTCTCCGCAACCGCACTCTCAGAAACACCATTGAAGTATATTTCCCGCAGAGCACGAAGACCACCAATAATGGCGAACAATAGAAGAATTTCAGCGAATGGCGAAGCTCAGAATACGATTAGACGGGGGGGGGAAAAAAGCCACGTTTGTGACTTGAACATGAGCCTGGCGTTTCACTTGCACGGATGTAATCGTATTCTGAGCTCGGCCATTGGCTGGGAACCTTCTGTTGTTCTCCGTGATTGGCTATCTCAGTGTTCTGTAGAAACGAAATCCTAAAGACCTTTGTAGCGCCCAGGAAAACGTTCGCGGCATGCAATGTGTTGCGAAGACGCATGGGTCCAGCCAAAGAACGTTTATTCAGAATTGGGAGGCCTTTTTAGGGGCAGAGGGAGAGGGAAAAGATTGTCAAGAGAAAGAAAACAAAACAGCTGCGCACCGGCTTGTGCGCTGCGTATTTGCCGAGTCATTCGCTTCCTTGCACAATGAAGTGCGGAAGGCAAACCTCTCAGCTACCAAGAATCTGCATATTGAATAGAAGAGTGCGAAAATGTAGACAAGTGTAGAACTTGTAAAATGAGTTTTGGAACAAACTAAAACAAGGCACATGACCCCAGCCTTGCCGAAGCTCTAAAAATAGTTTTCAGCATGGGTTTGTTAACAATCTGAGGCAGCATGCCTCTGTCCGGAATATACACTAGGTTAAGGTGACCGGAGGAAAAGCCTCTTTTTGCCAGATATTTGCTTCTCCGCACGATATACCCAGTGAGGACTTTATTTGAGAGAATGCAGTGCTTCCAATATTTGCAAACAAAAAAAAGTAGAAACTATCAAGGTATGAACAATGAAACTTTCCAGCATAGAGCTGCGATAAATATGGTTTAACCTGTAAAAGGCTTGTGGCACCATCAGTGCGGTTTTGGATACCGAAGACCGTTAACGGCTTGGAGCCATCTATATTTGAGCGCACCAAAATGAGGAGAGCAGCATTAACCCCTTTAATCCGTTTCCGGAATTCAGAATACGAGAGGTTTGAGCTAAAAAACCGCAAATACTTCGTCTCGGTTTGAGGCGCACAACAATGGACTGTGTTCCTCGCTGACTTTTTTTTTTCTTTTCTAATCACGAACGTGCATCTTCTTCGCTTTTTCTTTGGCTAAAGCTTGCGCTGCCGGATATCACGCGGAGGGACCAACAAGGCATCATCAACCCTGCTGTCACGAACCAGAAACAATATTGCAAACAAGACAATGACAAGGAAGTCGGCATAGTCCATGGAAAAGTATGCCGCGGAATGCGAACGAAAATGAGACCGATTTCGCTTTCAACGCGGTGTTTGGTGGTGCTGCACATACTGAGTTAAGAAAGCTGAATAAATGTAAACAAAAAAATCTGTGTGTAAAATTTATTTTCACTGCAGCCGATAATCAATTTTTATATTCTTAATGAGGAGCCATTGAAATTACTAGATTGTCGAGTATCAGCAAATATAGGATCCTATGAATGCCAAATTTCAGAATGAATATGAAAGACGAATAATTGGTGAATAAGTCTTATGTCCCATTTTCTCCGCATTTAAACAACGAAGGTGTATTTATTGAAATTAATTTTTTATCCAAAATCTATCTTGGGTAATTACGCAGGGTGAATTATTTAGAACAAAATATATATATATATATATATATTCTGATCACGTGATGAGGACATATAAAATGTTACCTGGCATAAAATACAAAACCGTATAAAAACACGATACAAAACAGAAATTTACAAACTGCTCCAATTTATGAAATTATCTCTTGGAATGAAATATGCGTTTCATCAATCCACGGCATCGGGACGCTGCCATTTTTATTAAAACCTGCATTGCTATGTCACAAGATAAAGTTTAGCGCTTTTGCAATCTTACTGCCACAACTGCTTGTTTTCCCAGAAGGGACTAATAAAAAGGCAAAAAAAAAATCTGGAAAAAATGCGCATTTTGAAGAAATAAAAGTTTTTGCAATTTTCTAAAAAAGCAGCGTGTAAATTCTTATTCGTATTTATAATCACTGGTGCATCGTGAAATTGGCTTTTCCTTCCGCCCGATTAGTATCGGAGGTTTTCAAGCCTAACCTGAAACAGAAACGGTAGTTACTTCAATGTCAGTACAAGTAATGGGTGTTGGTTAAAGCACCAGCTGACAGATATTCCTTACCTTTTAGGTATGTATAAACGTCCTCGCGGCAATTCGCTGAATCAAAAATATAAATTGGCCATTTATTATTCGCGAGATTAAAAATACTTTGGATATTAGGAGAGTATATAAGACCTAACAAATAAAAATGAATGACGTTTACAATTCTCTGTAATGCCGAATCAAAGCGCAGCTCTTAAGGAGTAGGAGGGGAGGGTACGGAGGAGAGGGTCATGTGTGACGTCACGAGGGTAAAATTTCCCTGCTAAATGTGGCTGAGTTTTGTCCTTGTGGCCTCACACTTGACGTCACGTGTGACGTCATTAAGGGAAACGTCCCATAACGCAACGCGCGGTTACGTTGACTGCGACGGCGACGGCGACGACGTCGCCGTTCAAGCCGGAAACGGGCGCATAAGAGTTGCGTTCTAAAAAGAAACAATTAAAGACATCAAGCATATCTGGAGTGATGAATGTATACACTCCAGTATTCATTTCTCTTGGAGAACAGTACAGTTAAGCCATTTGCGTGCCTAAATAACATGTAATGCGCTCAAGCACGCGATTGCCCAGAGAGATGTCCATGACCCTTCTTGGTCTTCGTATTTTCACTTGATTTTGCGGAGGCTTTGTCACATGGCAATATTTTAGTTACTTCCCGTTCATTAATTAGCACAATGTTATTTTCATCTCCAATGACCTTCCATAAGTGTGGGAGGATATTGATATTGACCATGATTCTCAAGAAACAAAAGTGGAGGTTATATTCATTGCTTTTTGGTCTTGAAAATGAACCTAAACTAGTCTACCTTCAAAAATAATTATGACAAAGTGGCCAGTATCAGTTATAAGGGCCAGCTCCTTTATACAAATAGATATAATTTGAAAACTACAAAGTCAAAGTGTTACATGTTTGTTAAAAAATATGAGTAAATGAACTTCTGTAAAAAATTATTTTTGTATTCCTTATTGTTTTGTCTAGAAAAAGTCATGAAAAGAAACTTGTGACTGATTGTTACAACAGCCTTAAGGAAGACGCATCTGCTCTATCACATCTTGGTGTTTCTCATAAAAAGTCGGATCTCTGACAATGCTCAAGTCCATATCCGGGACATTTATTCTCGTCGGTCTTTTCTAAAGACCCCACAAACTAAAAAAAAAAAAACACAAAGTACTCATTCAAAATTACTTATTAATTATCGCAAAATATACCAGCGTACGTGTCTCCTCCCACCTCACAACAGGGAAGATCGTTTTAACAGTTGTATACATTCAAGAGTAAGCCGTAAGGGTGTTTACTTGTGACGGTGCTGCATGTAACGCATTCGGCGTACGTCCGATCGATTAACTCCGTTTCACTTTAACTCCGTCCGCAGTCGACGTTTTGATCCGACGGACCCAATCACGCATCACCAAAAAGTGTATCGTCACGGCGCCCATCGGCCGTGTGCGTTGCCTATCCCCGAGTAAACCGATCACGCACGGTGAATACGCTGCGATCCTGCCTCTTTCTTCTGTGTGGTACTGGTATAGCCGATGATTGCAAACTCAACGAAGACGACGGTTGCCGTCACGGTGCACGTTTGTGGCCGTTTGATTTACTCCATTGAGTCGTAGCGTCGCGTGCGTTCGTACTTAAAGCGATATTGAGTACAGACATTGAGAACTCAAGCAACACAGGACGTGGCTTAATGTGCTCGTGCCTCTTGCCTCGAGATTTGTTCTTCCGGCGGTCTCATGATCTAATCGACTGCGAAGAGATGGCAAGGTTCAGTGGACTCGCCATTCCCTGTTCATCTCGGACTGTCGGTGAGGATACCAGAAGTGCAGTAACGATGGTCCGCCCGCCGTGTGGCCTATTCTAGATTTCATCGCCCAAAAGCGTCCCGCCAAACACATTTCTGAGAAATAAGAGGATTGACCCACATATGCGTGATGGTTCTTCCGGCGTCTTCGTTCTCCTCGGCGCGAATAAAGCCAACCAAGAAAACAACCTTTCGTGGTTGGTGGGAGGGATCTACTTTACAATGACCTGCCTCTGGTGCTATGAGCAGGTATATAATCGTCCGCTCGAGACTGCTCGAGCCGTCAAACGCTTCTTCACCTCCAGAACCGACCCATCAGCCGCACCATGAACGCACTCGTAAGTTTGGAGTCCTCGTTTTTCCTCTTAGTCTGACGTTTGTCTCTTGGGCCCACCTGAAACGGTGATCTTGGTCTCTGTAGAAAGAGTGCTATGACCAGTGATAGTGTTTTATTTGGTTACTGATAGCTGGAGTAATATGCAAAGAGTAATAATACTCGAGCCTCCATTAACATAAGAAACACGTTTGGAAAAGTTTACTCTATCTATGCTCAAGTGCTTAAATGGATTCCTATATTGTTATTTATTACTATAAGCACTTCCAAATAAATTATGTATGTTCACAAAGTATAAATTATTTTAAGACCACTTTAATTTTATTCCAGCTGTTTCATTTAATTGCAGAAGAAATTAATAATTTTATGAACTTGAGTAGTTATTTTCATATAACCTTGAACGAACTAGTGTAATAACTGATTGGTTTTATTTTACATATATTAAGTCGTCCTTAGTCTTCTAATTTATCATTCAGAAGTACAGAGATATCAAAGAAGTGAACGACGACATGATATATTGCGCCTTAGAATTAAAGAAGATTAAGAACTTTAACAACCGAAAAGAATAAACACGAAAATGGGACGAAAACTGTATGCGTCAGTTTTCTTTCCGTTTTCGTGCTTATTCTTTCCGGTTGTTTAAGTATATCTACCAACACGCTCGTTTTTAATGCTAAGATAAAGAAAACCGCAATATTTGACCACAAGTGAACGGAACAGGCAGAACAGGGCGTTTCAGAATACCGTTGCAAGGGCTACACGCCTTCGTTCCGATGTAGTGTAGTCCGGTTTACGAAATCAAATCAACACCATTATTATGTAAGCCTTCGGCGTTAGCTATAATTTCTGTAGAAGTTTTGAAAACTTGCGATAGAGCTACGCGCTGCTGGAAGGACCTGTTAAGTTGCTTTAATTACATGATTCCTGAAACGGTGTGTACTCTAAAACTATTTGAGTACACTTTTTTGTGGAACAGGAAGACAGATAATCACGGCGAACAGTGTTGGATGCAAGCGAATGGCAAAGCTAACAATGCGATAAGATCTAAAAAAAATGCGATGCGTGCAGGGAACACGAGCTGGTGAAGCACTATACTCCTGATCCCAGTGAAGTAAAATAACTTTTTTTAGGGTGTACACAAAATATTTTAATTGTCTTCTATTCTTGTTTTCAGGCCACCGCCGCGTTCTTCGGGCTTATCGCCGCCGCCTACGGAGGTTACGCCTCAGTTCCCGTAGCCATTGGCCATGTTGGCTATGGCGGACACGGTCATGACGGCTACGGATATGGTCACGGCTATGTTCATGGCGGCTACGGGTACGGTCATGGCTATGGTCATGGCTATGGTCATGGCGGACACGGCCACGGCCATGGTCACGGCGGACACGGACACGGCTATGGTCATGGCGGACACGGACACGGCTATGGTCATGGCGGCCACGGGGGTCATGGTGGCTACGGACACGCCGTGGTGGTGGCCCCACCTCCGGTCGCTGTCTCCTCTGTTGAATTCACCAAGACAGTTCAAGCCACCCCACACGTAGCCTTGAGCTATGGGCATGGGGTTGGGCACGGTCATGGCTATGGTCACGGCCTCGGATACGGGCACGGCCTTGGTCACGGTGGTCTTGCTTACGGTCACGGCGCTGGTCACGGTGTTGGCGTCAAAGCTGTTGAATTGGTCGGAGGCTACGGACACGGCTATGGACATGGACATGGCTACGATCCTTGACCAGTGTATGTTTCCGGAGTAGTTAGTTTCCCTGACGTCTTATTTTATACTGGCCTGAATTACTGCAAGCCTTGCTTTGTACTAAATTATTTTTGGGAAGGGCGAAGGATTAGAGCGACATGACAAAACAAAAGATGCTAGGATCTCCAATCTGTTTTCTGACATCTCTGTACCAGCGCAGCTGATTCCTTTTTTTTTCAGCAATCTATGAGCAATAGTAATGCTTTTATTTGTATTGTGACTTCAACTTATGGTTCTTAAAACGCAATGATTGTTTCGGGACCAAACTTCAACGTAATATTACAGTTACAAAAAAAAAAGAGCGATTGAAAATAATTGCGATAGATACATTAAGTCCAATCAAGTTCACTGAGAAGAGGTAAACAATTTTTAAACACTGAACTTAAATTCGTAATAGGGATGTATTTTTATGCCGATAAACCTAAAAAAAAACTTAAATTGCTGTGCTGACATCTCAAACACGTATGTATTTTGCTGCAATAAACAATTTGACTGTTACAGTCAATAATATATTTTTTTCTTCGACAACTAAGAAGCATTTTACTTCATTTTGGTGTCGGTGTTGTGCCACACTTGTTAACTCTGTGGCAAACAGTGCTCAAACCTGATTACATTTCTGTTATTTCTTCTTTCAGGAAAGTGAAGAACATCATTCATTGAAGGACGTCTTCTGTGCCAATGCGACGTGTTCGGAAGATATGCCACAAATAAAACTATTTATTTGCTGAACACATCTTTGTTATCTCTCTTTTCTGATCTATTTTGTTAATGCTACGTTTAGAACAAAAAGAAAGTCCTATTCAACTGCATCAGGTATTGTGCCAATTTTCATAAAGACGGTAAAAAAACCTGGCGCTTCCGCATCGACGAGGCAGACGTGTCAATACTATTATTTTTATTAAAAAAAAAGAAATATCACTGCTAATGAGGACTGTGACAGTTAATCTACATTTCTACCCAAAAACAAACTCGATTAAACTTAACTTTTAGTTACTCTTCTAGAGACGACATCTCAAGGTGTACCAACTAAAAAAAATATAAATGAGGCTTTTTTTTTAATTTTTATGTCCCATTCTTTGCTTAAGACCTTGATGGCCACCAAACGTCGAGGAAAGAAAAACAAGACGAAAATTCCAGATCACTAAGGTGTCGTGTACAATACCGACAAATCCACCTCTTTCCGGGTCATGGACGACAAAGGCTTATGAGTTATAACTAAGTCACCCAAAAAGGTCAATCTTGCGTTATCGACAAGCGTGGAAATTTAAGATAAAAAGATATACTTTGTGTAATGCAAACATTGCGCTTCGGTGAAATATATTTGACTCCGTGCTTCGAACATGCTCTTTCTATAATGTGAAAATGTTAATAGGTTTATTACCAATCTATATATATATATATATATATATATATATATATATATATTAGGACGCGATGAAGAGCGGTGCCCGCTCGGAACGTCGTCCAATAAATACGTTTTAAAGCATTTACCTTCTTCTTGCAATATATATATATATATATATACAGGTTTGTTTTTTCATTCTTACAGATTTGTTTAAAAAAAGCTATGAAAGCTACACTTATGCGGTTTGTGCGAGTGAGTTATACGCCCGGGGGGTCATTATGGAGGTAGCTAATCTTTGCGATAAGTCGGCTAATTAATTAGAATTCGTTAATTAACTTTTCAATTCGTGAAAATAGTCATATGGTTCCAAGTAGAAATTTGCTGAGCGTCGTCCGAAACCCCTAAATGAGTAATTTCTAGAAATACTTTGAGCGCGTGAGAAGCGCAGTAGTGCGCTAAAAGTTACCACTCGTGGAGCAGGCACAAGGCTGGGGCTAGATAAGAGACGGAAAAATTGCGCGGGCGCCTTCACGCAACCGCTAGCCTTGTACCTGCTCCACGAGTGGTAACTTTAGTACTCTACTACGCTTCTCACGCGCTGATAGTCTTTCTGAAAATGACTGATTTAGTGGTTTTCCATATCGCTCATCAAGTTTCTAATTTAAACCATATGCCTCTTTTCAGTAACTAAAACGTTAATTGACAAATTTTAATTAATCAGCCGACTTATCGGAAAGATTAGCCACCCACATAATGTCCCCCCGGGCGTATAACTCACTCGCACAACCCGCATAAGTGGAGCTTCCATGTTTTTTTTTTGTTTTTTTTAAACAAATCTCTAAAAATAAGAAAAAAAACACCCGGTATATATATATATATATATATATATATATATATATATATATATATATATATATATATATATATATATATATATATATATGACATATGATACGCTTCTAAGTCGCAGGCGTATGTACGCAAGGCATTTCTTAAAGAGCGTTAATCTAATTTAGTTTCAAGAGCTAGAATGAGAACCTTGTCGGTGTTTAGTTTAACGAACCGAAAGTGACATTCAACAGTGAGTAACATAGAGCATCCGCCTATAGAAAAGATTAAGGCTCCAATCCACGCTGTGAAAGTGGCTGGATAGCGAACCTGTGGTATCACGTTCAACGATTGCCTACTGCAAGCTTATAGACCATTTTTGTGGCAAACGCCACTAGGTGGTGCTCCAGTCTTTGACGTCCAAGAAAACTTCCGGTTTACAAAAAAATGAACAAAGCACACCTTAACACTGCTGTTTGAAATGTAGATGAAAGGTTTAACCACCAATTCTTCAGGTGAACGACAAAAGAACGAACGAGTACGATATCTGTTAAAATGTTTCAACTATTCTTGTAAATCAACTTGCCTCCTCCAAGATGCAATACGATACGATAAACGATAAACGATAAACGAACTAAAACGATAAAACGCCAAAACCCATGGATTACCAGAGACATTTTGCAGGCTAAACGTAAACTGAAAAGACTTCGTAAGTCCCGCTCACCTGCTATTCCTGAACAAAATGGAAAACTAAAATCAATGATAAAGCTAGCTAAAGAAGCATATTTTACGAAGTCATTGCCTGATTTCATTACATCGTCTCCTGAAAAATTTTGGCGTTATCTGTCCCCTCCAAGGTCTAACATCACGCAGATGCGCATTGATGATAACGTCGTGAGTGACAGGAGCAAAATTTCTTTCGAGTTTAATCGCTATTTTCAGTCCGTTTTTTCAACTGAGATAAGCGAATCGAACACCATTCCCAGCGATGAAAGATCTGACGCGTACAGCTTCATATCAGAACAGGGTATTGTGTCACTGCTGTTATCACTTAACGTAAAAAAATCGGCTGGCCCAGATGGCCTACCAAACATGTTTCTTAGGAGATATGCTGAATGGGTTGCTAAATATTTTACGTGTATCTTTTCGAGGTCATTCAGGGAATCTGTAATACCAGACGACTGGTTAATAGCAAGAGTTGTACCAGTTAAAAAAAATGGTAAACGGGACTCAATTGAAAATTATCGCCCCATTTCTTTGACTTGCACGTCGTGTAAATTATTGGAGCACATAGTAAACAAACAGTTAATATATTTTCTTGTTGAACATGAAATACTAAATGGAAATCAACACGGTTTCCGTAGAGGGTTATATACAACAACGCAACTAAATGAATGTTACCATGAAATATCCCGTCATGTAAATGATCGTTTACAAGTGGACGCCATTTTTATCGATCTATCAAAAGCGTTTGATCGCGTACCTCATCACAAGTTAATTAATTTACTCATTGTCCTCGGTGTTCCTTCATTATTAATAAAATGGATAAGAGCATACCTTACAAATCGGCAGCAGTTCGTAGATATCGGTGGTACTCCTTCCGATTTGTTAAGTTTATATTCAGGGGTTCCACAAGGTTCTGTGTTAGGGCCATTGCTTTTTCTGATATACGTTAACAGCTTGTTTTCTATTAACAGTAACGGGCCAGTAAAAATAAGAATGTTTGCTGATGACTGCATAATATACACTCCTATAACCTCCGTGGATGACCAGATTAAACTGAATAATACCTTATCTAATATTTCGGCATGGTGCAGCGAAAATAACATGAAAATCAATACCGGAAAAACTAAATACATGCATATTACAACAAAAAAGAATGCATTGTGTTTTGATTATGAGCTTGATGCAGTTAAGCTTTCCAAAGTTTATAGCTACAAGTATACTTGGGCGTGATTATCACGAGTGACCTAAAATGGAACAAACATGTGGACTATATAAAAAACAAGGCAATAAAAAAACTCTGGTATCTGCGAAGAAGGCTGTTTAGGACACCTCCTTCGGTTAAGACTCTCGCGTATAAAGCTCTAGTAAGACCGACCCTAGAGTACGCATCCGAAGTCTGGGATCCCTGGCAGGTCACACTTTCAAGGGAGCTTGAAAACGTACAGTCACTGGCAGTGCGCTCAATCTTTTCTGACTTTAGGAGTACTACATCTGTTACGACGCTGAAACGACAGGCTGGTTTGCAGCCACTAAAAAACCGAAGAATGTTCCAGCGCCTGAAATTGTTTTTTCAAATATACAACAATATTATTAGAATTGATAAATCCAAATATGTGAAGCCGAAAAGCTACCGGCTAGATCGCCTGCACCACCCGAAAGTTTTAACCGCCATTGATGCCCGTATAAATATTTTTAAACAGTCATTTTTTGTTCAGGCGGTAGGGTTGTGGAATAAACTTCCTGCTAGTGTCGTTGCACTGGAATCCCTTTCTGAATTCGAGAATGCCATAAGCGTATTGTTCGACCTGTAAGTGTGACCCTTCTTGTGGGTGAATGTGTGAATGTATATTTTTGCGGTGAGGTTCCCAAAAGTTGATTTTCAAAGCGGTGCTTGAGCTGTATATATTTGTGGTGCGGATCCTGGAGATTGCTCTGAATGTTAATATTTGAAAGCAGTGTTGTATTTGATTTCCATGTTTGTATTACCCCCTCCTGCCTTGGCCCTTGAAGGGGCTGGCAGTATTGTGAAATAAATAAATAAAGTAAAGCCGAAGGCCCTTTTTAAATCTACAACCTTGTTGTCCGTGTAGCATTTATGCTTTCTGGCACTGGTGACATAAGCAAGCTCAACACGCTTGGAAAGACGGTGCGACCAGAAATCGCTTGGGACGCCAGCGGCACTTCATGTTTGTAAACAGAAAAGGGCCTATACCAAGTGATTGACGAAAGGAAAGTAAATGCACTGTACCAAAATGTTTTTATATATGAAAGACTTCGTACACTACAGCTGTCACGGTAGCTTAAGCAACCGCAATCATTACCGCGAAACGCATGCGGGGAACGCTACGTGCTTCCCACTGTTATCGGGGCTAGTGACGTCACTCCACACTTTGCACTCTGCCGTTGCCGCGGCATCTTATGCAACCGCAATCTTTACCCAGAAACGCATGCGGGGAGCGGTACGTGCTTATCATCTATCACGTGGCTTTGACACTTCTTTTGTGGTTTTCTTATTGAAACAGGTGTCAAAACTACATGATAAGAGATAAAGCGCGGCGAGCGGTGATAAGGCGAGCACGATGGTTTTTTGTCGACTACTGCGTCGAGTACTGTTCTGTCGACGGACACGAAAAAACCCGAGCAACGAGTCATATACAGCTTAGCTGTAATATATTTCTTGCCTTGGGGGGGGGGGGGGGGTCTGATATAAACATTGGGCAATATTATTTCTGACCAAAGCCTTTTTCCCGCCTCCTTTTTATGTGGCCGTAGAAAGCTTTTTTACTAGTACTTCACTTCGGCCTTCCTAAAATATCCCGGTGCAATCTGTATCTTTATCACCAGAAATCGCTTTGACACAAATGGGCAGATATGGCAGCCAACACTAAAGGAGCAATACTGAATGCTGGTGTCACCTCCATAAAAAGTGAAAGCCGTTTACAACTCCCTGTAACGCCGAATTGGAGCGCAGCTCTTGAGGAGGAGGGGGGAAGGGTACTCAGGGGAGGGTATACCCCTCCTCCTCCTCCCCTCATTCTTCAATCTCCTCCGGGGGGGGGGGGTCACGTGACCCCCCCCCCCTCCCCCCGAGGTCACGTGACCCCCCCTCCCCCTGAGGTCACGTGACCCCGGGGGGGGGGGGGGCTCGCGCGGTGCATTATGGGACATTTCCCATAATGCACCTCGGAGAGAGGGGGGTCACGTGACCTCGGGGGGGGGGGGGAGGTCACGTGACCCCCCTCCCCCTGAGGTCACGTGACTCCGGGGGGAGGGGGGGGCTCGCGTGGTGCTTTATGGGACATTTCCCATAATGCACCGCGCGGTTACGCCGACGCCGCTCAAGCCGGGAACGGGCGCCTAAGAGCTGCGCTCTAAAAAATGGTGACCTAAAAACCGTCTGTAGTGTTCAAGGTCTCTGTCACTGAAACCAAAACCAAGTTAAAATGTGTGCTGTTGCGACTGTACGTACCTAAATAGTGTGTGTCATCGATGCTTCGAACATGCTCTATCCGTCTCGGACATTGTACAAAATATTCATTATACCTTTAGCATGATTGTTTGGCGGCTGATGCGATTTCCGGGTGTTCTTTCATCAAGGGCAGATGATGCAATCCCTTCACGTTCTTGCCCCGCTTCGGTGGCTGATCCAAGGAGTCGACGCCCTCGCTGAAACCGAACACCGACAGACCCACACACACACACACAGGCACGCACACGCACGCCGGTGTTTCTCCTTGCGAGGTCCGGCGATCCCAGATGGTCTCGTGGCCTCCGGAAGACATTCTTTTTGTGTTTGGAGCCCTCCTCGAAAGCCACCACCGGCCCGATGACTCAAGGGTCGGTCTCGGGAATCTGAACCTGACTGTCTAGCGCCGTTGGCGCGCGCCGGGGCCCAACGTGACAATAGACTTTGCTGTCGTTGGCGGCGGGTGAAGGCCAACTCCAGGACGGAGCCAAGGAAGCCAGTCGTAACACTGACTAAAAAAGTGAAAGCCGTTTACAACTCCCTGTAAAGCCGAATTAGAGCGCAGCTCTTGAGGAGGAGGAGTGAAGGGGGGTCAAGGGACCTCGGGGGGGGGGGGGGGGGGAGGGTCACGTGACGATGCCGATGACGTCATCAGTGACGTCACTGATGACGTCATCAGTGACGATGACGATGTGGAAGTCGATGACGACACCATGACGTCGTTGATGACGTCATCAGTGACGTCACGCGACCCATAATGCACCGCGCGGTCACGCCGACGGCGAAGCTGACGCCGCTTAAGCCGGAAACGGGGGCCTAAGAGCTGCGCTCTAAAAAAAGGAAAAATTGTTGGTAGATCTCAAGGCATCATTGACGTCTACCCACTCTTCTCTCAATCAAAGCCAATCAAAGCTCGGTGTCGTTCTGACGTCCCCTTTACTCCTGCCAACGTTACTAGAACCCTCAGTTGTGAAACTCACCGTTGAAACATGGGCCGCTGGCGTCCACCGAGACCGAGCAAAATACGACAACAGCGCCACCCTTTATCATTTGTCTTTACTGTGGTCACCTTGAACTTTCAGACGTATGTTTTTGCGTAAAAACCAACCAAAAGAATCTCTTTTTGTAGTAACTTTTATTGGAATTTAGTACGAATTGAGGGCTCGTGATGTTTTCTAATATCTTTAGTTTGCAAGGTTTTGCGGCACAATTAGTATTGTTTTATGCAACGATGCCTCAGCGGTAATTTCAGGTAGCGCGTCCCGACCTAGGTGCATCTTAGCTTCGGTAGTAATTCGCGGCGCGTCCGCTGGGGAGACGGGGTTGGCGCCCCTGTAACCTCTTCCACCGCATCTGTTTCACCGCCATAATGGCCGATTAAAGCCAAAATAGAAGTCAGGTGCAGTTCCTCGAGTGGCCACTGCGGGAGAAAAGGTGGCGTTGTAATCGTCATTAGCTCGGTTCTGGAGGACGGGTCGGTGCCACTTTTTCAGAGCAGTCTCTATGGCAGTTTCCCAACTGAGTGGTTTAGTAACGTTGACTCCCGCGAAAGAAGCAGACGACTTGCACTCCGTATAGGCTCTATTCGCATCATGCTCTGATTTCGCTGTGCACCGATAAGGCACCCGATGGTCCATTGAGGGCTATATTATTGCGAGGTTAGGTTTAAGATCTCCAACAGAGAGGCACCGTTAGTTTGAGGGCAAATATTATTCTTCCAAACTATAATCAATGAGAGCTTAAGATTAACAGGGTGTTACCTACCATGTTCACGCCTCTCCTTAGAGTAAACACCTGGGTCTCACGACCCAGGTGTTTACTCTAAATTACTCTAAATTATGGAAGGCCCAGTAGATTATGTTGGGAAGTTTTATATTTATACGAGTATTTTTGTCACGTTGAGTCATCATCGGAATGTTCTCGTTTAAAATAAACAGGAACCGCACGGGGAAAAGGCAATCAGTGCCAGTGCGCCAACATAAATCCATCACTTCACTACACAGTACACAGGGACCGAGTAAAGAATGCATAATTTCCTTCACAAGCTCTCTATACAAGCTTTCACAAGCCCCTCTATACGTGGGCGCCATCTATCCCCGTGCGAGTGAAGCGCGCTTGGTGCGCCGAACATAATGTGGTCGCCGCGCGCGACAGAGAGTCATCACCTAAATGTATTTGTTCCACCGTGCTCCTGGCCAGCTATAGTTCACAACATGCAACGCTCGCGCGGTGTTGCCAGTGTTGCATGCAGCGATTTTCGGAAGAAGTCTATTGACCGCAGGGCCATAACAAGGTATTCTGTGCTCGCAACGCGCTGCATTCACTTAACCGTCAGAAACTATAGTATATAATGCAATGAGTAAATCTTGCAGGACATCCGCACCTTTTAGTAGAATTAGATATAGCTCGTAGTAGACATGCTATGTCACATGTCCTTATACCTTTCGCGCTGAGAAATATGTAGCATCTGCTTTCCCGCAAGAAAGTGGGAGAGCCAGTCGGCGCAACCTACGTAGGGATCTTGGCGAATGAATGGGATAATAATTTTGTTTAAAAATAAAAGAAAAACTGGGCGGTGCATAGGTGCACCATGCTGCGTACCTTTCCATAAATCTACGTGTGCGTGGCTCAGGAAAGGAGAGGAGGTGATATATGAGAAGCTGGGCCTCGTCCACTCGTGCCAGTCGTGTTGTTTGAGGCAGCTAGACGAGCTCGTGCCGCATGACGTTATGGGTTGTTCAAGAGGTGAATGCCCGTGGCTAGGGCGTAAGCGAAGTCCCGTGACCTGACATCTCGATATCTACAAACCAAATCAGTTTCCCCGCTAAAGTTAGCGGGTAAATTGACATGACGTCACGTTACCTAGACGCCCCTTCGTTTTCTCCACTAAATTTGGCAAAAATTTTGATGTGATGTGACCTCGCGTCACGTGAACTATACACACATTTAGTTCCCCCTAAAAATAAAGGGGGAAATTGAAGTCACGTGACCCGACGTCAACTGACGTCACTTCCATGACCGAGTGTTCGCGATAACGACTCGCGACTTTGCACCCCCTTCAGAGCGCGAAGAAACACTGGGTTACTGCGCAAAAACAACTCTCTGGTGTGGCACTGAGCATAAATTTCACTATGTCCCCTGTCATAGCGCTCACAGTTTTTTTTTTTTTTTGCGAGTTGTTTGGTGGAAAGATCTTATTATCCTTGTCATTCACCCAGCGTCCTCTGTAGATTACAGCGATTGGCCTTCCAAAGTGCTTTGTGGGAGAGCAGAAGCAAGAGATTTCGTAGACTGTAATTGTTTTTTATGTGTGTGTAAATTTCTAAAAAAATAATGGATTTTTTTTCTTTTATATTATTACAGGGTAGGGGGTTGAGCATAAAACGGTAAAGAAAATCTAGCCGGACGTTCGTACCTTTTAATATATAGGATGTCCATTGTCACCAGGAACGATTTCAAGAGGACCGTAAAAATCGACGCCTGCACTTAGAAATCTAATCTTTTCGTCAAAGGTGTGTTTCACAGGTCGGTTTCTTTCTTGTAAAACTAGAAAGCGTAGCTCCATTTCTGTAAAAAAACAAAAATAGGGTAAAGAAACTTACCGGGGTCAACAGCGGGCGGCGACGCAGACAACCAAGTCGAGTTGCGGGGTGTGTTTGGCGCGCGCATTGTTAGATGGCGTCGGGAGCAGCATGCGAAAGGTGTAGCCGACAGCGAAAGAAAGCAGACGACACGCAGATGAAATCTGTTGGCAGAAAAAGCGCCGTCGTTATGCAAACGCGTTTTTTTTTTTTAGTTTAAGCTCTGATTCTATTGTCCTCCTTTATTTTTAAACCAATAGTACATTACAAAACGATTATGTTCATTTTAATAAACCACGGTGGTCGCGAGCAGTCTCGAAAAGGAGGTATCGCCATCTATCAATACGAGCAGCAAACGCGACTCGCCACTCGACTTAATCGTCTGCGTCGCCACCCGCCGTTGACCCTGGCAAGTTTCTTGACCCTATTTTTTGCAGGAAGAAATCTACGTTTTGTAATTTTATAAGAGAGAAACCGACCTGTGAAATCCACTTTTGACGAAAACTTTAGATTGCTACATGCAGGCGTCGATTTTTAAGGTTCATTATAAACCGAGCCTGGTGACTTAGGACACCTTATATTATTCAAATGTACCGTGCACCTAGACAGCTTATATTAGAGCGCAGTTCTTAAGCACCCTTTTTTCGCGTAGAGCGGCATCGCCGTCGCCGTCGACGGAACCGCGCGAGTTGCCTTTTGGAACGTCCCAGACCTATGCACCAATTCAATTCTTCGCTAAATTTGGCAAAAAAACTGAGTTGTTGTGTAGGTTTCTGACGTCCCATAATGCAACACTCCGCATTCAGTTTCCCCGTTCAAATTAAGCAGAAAACCTGACGTCACATGACCTCAACAGCAATTCAGTTTCCCCGCTAGATTTAGCGGGGAATGGAATTGTTTTGCGTGTAGGTTATCTGGCGTTAGTTTTCCCGCTGGATTTCGCGGGGAAACCGACTTTGTGTCTACGTCAGGTGACATGAAGTCATGTGGCATCATCATCCCCTCTAAATTTAGCGGGGAAACTGAATTGGTGTCGAGGTCACGTGGCGTCAGATTTCAAGCTAAATTCAGGGGAGAGGGATTGTGACGTCATGTGACGTTTCATGTCACAACAAACACCGCTCGCGTTGCATTATGAGTCACCCACCGTACCCTCCTCGTCCTCTGGACTACCATACAAATAATAAATGAAACAAAATAAAATATTTATATACATATTTCACTCTCACATTCTCTGTCACGCTATATCACAAGATCAACGTACCTCAAGAGCTGCGCTCTACTTTAACATTACAGAAAAGCGTAAGTGTCTATAATTGTTTTTAATATTGTACTTCATTCTGCAAAATATCTCGAATAGCGGCCAGGCGCTTTAAATCGACAGCAAAAATCGGTTTCTAAACCTATCGCGCTACGATTTTGTGCAGCGTTGCCCACAGGTGGTGCATGTTTCTATAAAAGTTGCAAAGAGCAAACTTACCTGAGCAAAAAGTAAAAAAAAAGGAAAAAAAAAAGCTTAACATTTTGGAAGCGCAGCGAAGCCACCGGTCTTCAAACAATAGGGCGACCTGTTGTTTGACCGGTGGCTTCGCTGCGTTTCCATATCAGTTGAGCATTTTCTTTTCTTTTTACTTTTTCTCAGGTAAGTTTGCTCTTTACAAATTTTATAGAAAAAATGCAACGCTTGTGCGCAACACTGCACGAAACCGTAGCGCGATAGGTTATGAAACCGAGTTTTGCGGTCGTTTTAAAGAGCCTGGCCGCTATTTGAAACACTGTGTAGGTGAAGTCAACGTACAACCGACACAACGAGCCGATGCGGCCAATCAAGCAGAAGCGCCAAAAGCGCGATGTCACGGCGTACGTCGCCTATCCGTAAGTGCGGTATGGTTAGCTAAACCAACCAAGCTCGATGAATACGCTGCCAAATGGCGCTTTCTATATACGTGTTGCGTTCGTGTGAGTTCTCGCCTTCCTGTGTACCCTGGCCTTTGACCGCGCTCTGGGTTATAACGAAACGTCTCGACCAACGTGCTGCTTAGAAACAAGCCGGCGTTTGTCCACACCAGGTGTGGGCACGACGCCTGCACAAGAACCAGACTGGTGTTAGCTGAGCCAAACTGGCATGAGGTGTGTTTTAGTATGCGTGTTCCTTATGCGTGTACCCTTGCCTTTGACTGCACTCTGACTTATGACAAAATGTGTAGACCAACGTGCTGCTTACAAACATGGCAGCGTTTGCCCACACCAGGTGTGGTCACTGTGCCTGCGCAAGAACCAGACTAGTGTGAGCTGAGCCAAACCGGCGTGAGGTGTGTTTTAGTATGCGTGTCCCGGGGTATTCATGTATCCCGGCCTTTGACTGCACTCTGACAAATGACGAAATGTGTACACCAACGTGCTGCTTACTAAAATGGCGGCGTTTGCCCCCACCAGGTGTGGGCACTGCGCCTGCGCAAGAACCAGACTTGAGTGAGCTGAGCCAAACCGGCGTGAGGTGTGTTTTAGTAGGCGTGACCCGGTATGCGTGTACCCTTGCCTTTGACTGCACTCTGACTTATGACGAAATGTGTACACCAACGTGCTGCTTACTAACATGGCGGCGTTTGCCCACACCAGGTGTGGGCACTGGGCCTGCCCAAGAACCGGACTGGTGTGAGCTCAGCCAAACTTGCATGAGGTGATATTTAGTATGCGTGTCCCTTATGCATGTACCCTTGCCTTTGACTGCACTCTGACTTAAGACGAAATGTGTAGACCAACGTGCTGCTTACAAACATGGCAGCGTTTGCCCTCACCAGATGTGGGCACTGCGCCTGCGCAAGAACCGGACTGGTGGGAGCTGAGCCAAACTGGCATGAGGCGATATTTAGTATGCGTGTCCCTTATGCGTATACCCTTGCCTTTGACTGCACTCTGACTTATGACGAAATGTGTAGACCAACGTGCTCCTTACAAACATGGCGGCGTTTGTCCACACCAGGGGGTGGCATTGAGCGCGCGGAAAAAAAAAAGACTGGGTGGGGTGAGCCGTCTGCGAATGCTCCTCTGTCCACAGTAGAGCCGCCGCACCGGCGTGGCGTCAGTCACGTGCTCTCCTATTTTGTAGGAAAAGGTCATTCAAGTACGTGCTATCATTGAAGATATGACCAGAAAGGCGCAAATCTCTAAATACTTTCTCGTGGAACTACTCCACGTTTACACTGATTTTCGTGAACAGCTGTTAGCTTCATTACGCAACATATTTGCCTGTTTGTTCGCTTACTTCGTGTACCTAATATGTAAAATGTTTTTGTAAAATATAAGTTTTGTGTCGGAATTGCACCGGCAGAAGAAGAGCTACCATTTCCAGCAGATATTGTAAGGAGCCTGAAAGTTACGCGTTTAATTACCGTCAATTTGGGAATAGATATATCATTAGAGTTTGAATATTCTCGACGTCTTTATTCGGGTATATAATATTTAGCTATATTTTCCTGATAAAAGGCTATTTAATTATCTACAATTTCTACAATAATACCAACGGGCGTTGCTCGTTATTTTGTATTTTTAAATTACACTTTAGTAGCATAAAAATAAGCACTGCAGCAAAGATAAAATATTTCCTTAATGCTATGGTTAAAAATAAAAATGGATTGCTGTTGCCAATGATCAGAGAATAAAGGACGTTGTTCTTTGGACAGCCTCAAAAACAAGGTTTCGCAGCCAGTACAGTCTTGTATTGCATCTCAAGGTTTTATATCGTATCACTTATTTTATATAAGAACATGAATTACGTATTTTATATGCATTGATTTCATGTTTAATTTTGGCCATGCCATCATAAGGAAAGAAAACACAATGAAAACCGTGTACCATAATTGTGATCAGGAAAACTAAACTTCAACTAAATTCACGTTATCTTATCACAACGAAACTTAAAGTTTACTTTCCGCTCACACCTCAGTAAGCTAGACTGAATGAAGACAGTCCCGCGACGGTGCACCCGATTTGAAACTCACGCCTGACTGTGCATTCCGTAGAGCAACGATGGACCATGAATAGAATGACCCACAAATACCGCAAGAGTTCTTCCGGCCTCCTCTCTCTCTCCCGCGAGCACGAAGAAACGCGAAATTTCGCCCACAGTGAGAGGGAGGGGGGGGGGGGGGTGCAATTTTATAAAGACCCACGTCTGCATGCGATACGCGAGTATATAAACTAGCCTCTCAGGCTCCTCAAGACGCCAAAAACCTGTCTCCTCGGGAATCCATCAGCCACACCATGAACGCTCTAGTAAGTTGGTCAGGCCCGCCGTTCGCTTTCAAATATCTCGTTTCAGTCTTTGTGTTTTAGGAGATTTAAAGAAAAGGCTGAGTCATTCATTGTTCATGTTATTCTAACTGGCAGGTTAAGCAATCAAGTGCATGGCAAGCTTCATGCATCTTATCATCACTCCGCAGTCATTGAGATAGATGCCATGGGTCTGTTTTTTATTTGCCATGGGGCGTTGTAGCGTTCACGTGACGCTACCACAGAATAGGCGCCTCCGCCAGCGTCCGTGAGACGCGACCACTCAATGCCGACATAAAGTAGCGTCCTTGCGTCCCATTATATACGAACCGCGGGCGTATATTAGCGTCTGTCAGCGTCCCTTGGTGTCCGTCCACGGGCACTAACAGAGAGCGTTTGAAAGGATGCATCTTGACGCACAACGCAAACGCGACCTAAAATATCCGATTTTGTTCGCCAGGGGAGCTACTCAAAACTTGAGATCTACAGGTCTAGAGCCCATCGATCACAACGCCAAAACCAAATCATGAAGCAAGAGGCTTGAGCATAGTCAGCTGCATACTGTTTCTCAAACTTTAAGTTACTACAGCCTCAATCTTCTCATTCATATCGCACACCAAATAAGATCACAGCGTAACCAATCAAACACTATTAAAAATAACGGTTAGGGGACAACCTCTACTGCAATTGACGATGTCTAGATGGTAAAGTATTAATGAGAGTGTTAGAAAAGTTACCATCATTAGATGTTTTTGCATACTTACGCACGTGAAAGTCGATGTGGGTAATCGAGCCTACGTGACGAACACAGCAATAAATCCGAATTTAAAGACTCTAGCGTTCTTAAATTGTCCCTGCTTTTAATATCAAGTCGTGTTCAATCCTTCTTTTGTTAATATGAAGTCCGCGTAGATATTTTGCAACGTTAAGTGTTATCAAACATACTTTACACATGGTATACTGGAATGTAAACGTTTTATACAACAAAAACGTTAAAGAAAAAGACGTTCCTTTAGTATCTAAAAGCATTATTTGGTTTAAAATGGCCTAAGTGGTAAAAGTATAGTAACAATTTTGGTGTAATTTAATTTTCCTTAGAAATATCAAAAATCAAATAATGGCACATACACGGCAGCATAGGATGAAGTGCTTACAAAACTTGAATGCTTCGCGGAAGCGTTGTAGGAGCAGTTGTCTATTATCCTCTCTTTATACATGCCTATTTCCTAAACTGTTTTATATTATCTTGTTCATTTTTAACAATGCACGTGAGCGCTGAGTTTCATATTCTGGTTTATGAGCATGGTATTTCGTATTAAGACTGTCTAGAGCTACGCACTGAAGCCGAAACTGTTCACAGCGCATGATACATAAAACGTACGTTCACAAAACACGCGGCAATAATCTGTGTGCCGTTTCTAGACCCTCATCGCCTTCTTCGGTCTCGTCGTCGCCACATACGCCGGCTACGCTTCAGTCCCCGTAGTCATTGGCCATGTTGGATACGGAGGACACGGTCACGGCGGCTACGGACACGGCCACGGTGCCTACGGACACGGCCACGGCGGCTACGGATACGGCCATGGCTATGGACATGGCGGCTACGGAGACCATGGTGGCTACGGCCATGCCGTAGTGGCAGCCGCTCCAGTTGCCGTATCCTCGGTTGGCTTCACCAAGACATTTCACTCCACCCCGCACGTATCCGTGGGCTACGGTCACGGGGTTGGGCACGGCCACGGCTACGGCCATGGCCTCGAATACGGGCACGGCCTGGGCCATGGCAGCCATGGTTACGGTCACGGTGCGGGCTATGGTGTCGGCGTCAAGGTCGTTGGACTGGTCGGAGGACACGGACATGGACATGGGCATGGCTACGACCCTTGATCAGTGTACGTTCCAGTTATGAGAAAGTCGTCTACGCTTTTTTGATGAACACTTTCTATCCTATAGAATTTACTTGCATCAAGTCTTGTATTCTGCTCGGTTATGTTTGATTGCATAGGGCAAGCGGGAGATTAAATTCTGACTTTGGAAACGATGAAGCGACTAATAATTTTGATGAACTATTTGTGTTAAACAGAGTTGATTTTTATTTTATTGTTTCTAAGGAGGAAGCCCGCGACCAAATAGTTACCTTAGATATTTTTTCGGAAACAAGGTTTTACGGCAGACTAAAATGCAGAATAATTGGACTAGGCTCTAAAATTAATACGAACTCCGAAACAAAAAGAGACTAATAATTGTACTGGCAGAAGGTTTGATATATATGGAGTATCATCAAACGGGGCATTAAAATACGAATATACAGACCTTTACAACTGAGTACGATAAGTTGATTCAGTATTTGTAGGGGACTCTAATTGTTTGTAGAAAAATCAGAGCAATTTAGTGACTCGAATGTTGACTTTACAAATTGTGTAGTTCGCCGGAAATAAGAGTGTATTGGAAATTACATACTCCACTAGATGTGTATAACCTATTAGACGCGATAACATTTTATATATGAGTACTTAATAAATAGCACCATGACGAACAGTTCCTAAGATTCTAAAAAAAAATGTGCTTTCTTTTCAGAAATGTGTCAACATGAATCGGACCGACAAAGACCCATGGTGCCAAAGCTGTGCTTTTGGCTGTTATACCAGAAATAAAGCTTGGTGCGTTTTTGGATCTTAATGTATTATGTCCTTTTCGCGCTCAGTGGTACCAATTTGTAGTTACATGTGTTCACATAGTACAAAACACACAGGCAGTTTTGTTTATTTTAACAATTGGTGTGGTACAACAATGAATAACTCATCTCAAATATGAACAACTATTGAGAAAAAATGTCCCGTCTGCTATTTTTAGTTAGTCGCACAGAGGCCATCTCAACGAATGATTGTAAAATAAAGAGCTAAAAAGATAAAGGCAGAATGATCTCAAAACCCCTAATGTTACTCTAGAAACGCCTTTATGCCGAGTCATTCACTTACATTCTTTAATAACTGTTTCAGTGGCTGTAAGAAATTAAAATACAAACTACGCTTCCAGGCAACGAGAGCGAACCATATTTTTTCATAGTACATTGTCTGTGTAAGTCCTTCGGGACGATTAAAGGCGAGGTGACATAAACAAACGACCAAGCTTTTAGAATGTGGATGAAATGGCGATCGTTACCGAGGTATAGACGTCTTTCAGTGATAAGAATGACAGAGGCTCACGAGTTAAAGAAAGATGGAGGGAGGGGAAGGGGGGGTTGTTCTTTGATATCTACTAGTCTGAAGATATTCGATAATATCTTATTGCGAGCCTCAAGAATACACACACCACATCTTAATGGTCCGGTTTGTATTGTCCACGTTTTGTTCGGTACAAAGCAGAAGTCACAGTGCTTTACATATCACCTACTTTTGAGCAGCGGCCTACACTTAGGGCATCACCTTGTCATCAAGTCAAGCAGAGAGGCACGGAAGCTCCCTTCAACAAAACGTTAATTTTTGTTGGTCAAAGTAAGCCAGTGCAGGGTCAAATTCTTAAAGTTAATGAATCATTAAAATTTAGTATTCTAGTATATCAGAGACAGTTCGGCAGCAAAAAACAACAAAGACGAAATTCCAGGACTGGGTATGAATGCCGGTCTTTAGAAAGGTTCGCACTTTCTTGTCCTGTACCATAGCGACCCTTCTCGAGTTGTTAATACCGAGGTTTAATATCAAAATGTAATATTATCCTGCGGAAGTAACAGCAGAAATTTAGAGAGCCAATAAGAAACTCGGATAGTTGCTCCCTTAAAGTGAATGATTAAAATGATATCCCGGTCAAGCGTGTTGTCAGATAAGGTCAAGGTCGTAAGTTAGAAGGTCTGAATAATTGCTACCGTCAGTAAAGTTTCCTGGACATCTAAATGAACTGTTCTGGCAGACTTAGTTCTCCATGCTTAGCAACAAGTCTGTGATAATCCTGAAACAGATGTATATGCGAATCAAGATCAAAGTTTCGATCGCTTCTAATGCCTTTACCGACCTATGCGTCAACGTTATCGCTCGTCTTTTAAGGTTGTCAATCGGGTTCATATGAAGCGACATGGAACAGAAAGAAGGCATACTTCCTAAGTTTCGGCTAAAGAGCTACTTTGAGTCATAAAATAGACACGTGTTTAAAAGTGTTCAGTGACTTGGCACTTTTCCAGGGTGATGCTCTTTTTTTTTAAGTTCGTAGAACAAACAAGCCCTTCAGATCGCCGACCCTTCAAGACAAAAAGGTTGACGGTCGTCTAACAAACAGGAAACCTGCCGTAAAAAGATCGATATAGCGCGAGCCCGGTGTAGATTAGCATCTGTCCGAGACAAAAAGGCAAAACAAACAAACAAATGAGGAACTTGGTTAAGGCTGCGGACATCGAAGGACACCCCAGTAGTTCCCTGAAGAATGCGAACGGAAAGCAGAACAAGAGCGAGCGGAAAGGGGAGGGGGGGGGGGGGGGGGGAGACATTTAGACACAAGGGACACACACAAAAGCAATTTGCCCGGCGCCTCATCGGAACAGCGCGAACGAGACGCAGATCGTAGCCTTTGATTGGAGAAAGTTCGCCCGCACGGGTCCGCGTTGGACAACGCCCTCTTGCCCACACGGCGCGGGCAGAAAATTGAGACTGACCTAAAACTCGCGATCTACTCTCTTTTAGAAAGGCGCGTGCTGACCGGCGAATGCCCACAGACTGGCCTCAAGTCCCGCCCCTGGCTCTTGGCCGGGTATAAAAGACTGTCGCCGGCCGATGGTGGAGACATTGGAAATACCTTTCCGAGCACTCAACAGCACCATGAACACCCTCGTAAGCTGGACTTCTGCTCGCTTTGTTCCGCTCCGCGACTCCTGGGATCGCTACTTGCTTCGCTGGAGTACTCTATTCGGATACGCTGGATACTTAGCTTGAAGGATATAATCCTCTCTAGTGCATGGTATTATTTTTTTAATTCGAATATTGGCAGGTTTCCTGGGAATTTTCGGCGGACTTCGCAATTTTTGTGCTAATTAGTTAATCGTCTGCTGGACTTCGCTCGCCAACGTCATTCATGGAGTCTCTCTCTTTTTTTTTCTTTAAGCTTAATAGTGAGGTCAACTTGCTATTAAAATAGTTACTACCGTTGAGATTATTTCCCCATTTCAGGTGACTCTTGAAATTAGCTCCAAAAACTGCGGAACGATAGATGCGCGCGAAATGTTTTTAGACGTTTCAGTACACCCGAAGTTTTTTTTTTGTCGAGTTCATTCCTTCATTCTAAATTCGGTTCCCTGTAAGGATATGACAACTCGCCTAAGATGCTACATGGTGACAAAATCATCGTTTTGTTTCAACCCCCAGACCCTTGCTGCCTTCCTCGGCCTTGTCGCCGTTGCCTGCGCCGGCCTTGTCGGCTACGGCCACGGTGGCTACGGCGGCTATGGCGGTTATGGCGGCTACGGTCACGGCGGCGGCTATGGCGGATACGGCGGCTATGGAGGCTATGGCGGATACGGCCACGGCCACGGATTCGCCGTCGGCAGCGTCCAGAAGTTCGTCCATGCCGGCCCAGTCCACCACGGATACAGCCACGGCGCGAGCTACGGAGGCTACGGACACGGCGGCTACGGCGGCTACGGTGGCTACGGCGGCTATGGCGGCTACGGTCACGGTGTCGGCGTTGTCAAGGCTGTCGGTGTTGTCGGCGGATACGGTCACGGCTTCGGACACGGCGGCTACGGCTACCATGGTTAAGTTATCTTAGATTGAGAGGTACGTTCTGATTTCTTGCAATGGAACCTACTGAAAGCTCGGATACTATTGAGGAGTCTATAGAGTTTTTTGGTGAAAGAAAACTAGCTTACCCATTAAACGTTGTCAGCGTCCATAAACATATAAGTTTAAGTAAGCCTAAGCGATTTAAGCAGGAACATCGGTCTATTTCGGACAGATGCTTTTTCGTACTAGTTTACAATATTCCCTCAGCCGCCAACCGGTTATTTTTAATGTCAGTGTCCCGAGCTTATGTTGCCAACTTCAGTTCTCGCTGTGTATTCGAGTTATAATTTAAAAAGACTGAAGGCCCTGCCCCACACAGATTGCACCATTGTGCAGTGTAGGATTTCTAGATAGTTCAAGCTATTTATTATGATTAATAAGCTATTTATTATGATTAATAAGCTATTTATTAGTTCAATAAGCTATTTACTAGATAGTTCAAGCTCTTTATTATGATTAGTTCAGCTGGCTTTGAATGATTTGTTTTAAAAATATTTAGTTAAAAAGCGTTGTGCAATATCCTTACAAGCAGTAATTGTCTCCTCTTTGGGACAGTGTGGGAAGAAGTGCGAAACGTAAATAGCCACAATTTGAACTTCTGATCCAGAGGTATTTGCACCTGAAACGACTTAACGTTTTTCGTATATTGTAAAGCCACGGAAATTATAAAACAAACGTTTATCGATGAAGTTCCTTTCTCATGATATAACAAATTCTCAAAAATTTTAAATTATTTTTTGCATTTCTTGTCCAAATGGTACGGGTTGATACAAGTGCAGTGATGATTACGCAATTTTGTTTATTGATTTTGTTTCTGTTATTTTTACTTCCAGATGAGTGCCAAACTGAAAAAAAAAGAATGAGGAAAACTGTGAGGGATGCTCTCTGCCATCTGGAGCTCTGCGTTGTTGCGAAAAGAATAAATTGTGTTTTATTTATTAGGGAATAAATGTCTCGATCCAAGTGTATATTGTTATAGACAGAGATACTTCAGTAGCCAAGTGGTGAAATTTCAGACATCACTTCACAAAAGCATGACCTTATAATTACTGTGTCTCTTCCTGGTTGTTGTATTGAAAATGAACGTATTTTAGTTAGAGCAATTAGGCTATGCGCTCAAGATGTGTCTTAGCTCAGGTGGACGAAAATATTATAATTACATGTTCAACTACATCTACTCATCAAAATTAGAAAGGTTTTTTTTCCCACGCCTTACCTAGGTATCTAGATGTTTTGCATATTGCATTTCTTTTTTGTCGCTGAGCAGCAATGTAACATAGTTATAAATATACTTCGAAACATAATTCACCGTTTCTTTGAAAACTAGACTGAAAATAAGACCAGTAACAAAGAACAAATAGAGAGATACAGGATAGAGCCAGATCATATTATAGGTTTAAGCACTGGATTGTTTTCGACAAATTGCAAACCCAAAGCATGGGTTTTTGCATGGGTTTAAAATACATTGTAACATTTCCTGTGCCAACAACCCGAAGTCAGATTCACCAAATATTATTTCCATAAAACCGAAAAACACTTCCATATTCAAATAGTCGTTAGTTTTGCAGAGCTTACAATGTACACCACCTACAACGTTCTTAGCTGTCTTCGTAGCGTTCAAAGACTTTTTTTTTTAAATTTGGCTTCAGTTGTTTGTTACTAGCATTGCACGACGCAAAACAATTGTCTTCCATATTTTATACTAGTTCTTCATTTATTTCCGCAGGAACGACGACACTGGATTGTATTGGTATAATGCATTATGATGTGTAGAGTTGAATAAATGAATATGGTGTATCGCAAACAGAAAAAAAAAACGGTATATAAAATCAAGAATTGTTAATATGTCGTCACCGAAACCTTAAAAAGCGCTTGGCGTGGCAAGTCGCAATCATCTCATTATCACTCAGCAGTCAATGAGACCATGTCATTAGGCAATAGGAAAACAAAAAATAAATCACAGAAAAAAGTATGGATATAATAAGTCATACCCTGCGCTTCTTAAGCCCTCAGTAACTATGCGGAGCGCAGGTTTGTCTGCTTCCTCTGCAGGGGTAGTGGTGACGTCAGAACTCCCAGCTCTGATTGGCTGACTGAAAAAGAATAGTGGGTAGACCTCGAGGCCGATCGCTTTGAGGTCTACCCACTATCCTTCAATCAAAGCCAATGAGAACTTGGCGCCGTTGTGACGTCACCGCAACTCCTGCGCGAGAATCAGACGACTTGCGCTCGGCATATCAAACAAATATTTGCAAGCGATTCCTCCTTCACTGTTTCTTTTCAACTTCATGTTCAATAAAAATAATCGAACGTTTGCTGCTGGACACGTCAACATTCAAATCCAATATACTATAGTTTTGATCGGCAAGGTTTGTGAGAAACTGAAGATAACCGTTTTGTTAGACTGTTCATTAATCCAAGGTAAACGGGTATGTGCAACCGTAAGATACACTTAAAAAAAAAAAAAAACGATTCAGTTCTAACGTGAGAACAACGAAACTCGGCTATTTCCAGTCCAAGCATTAAAGTCTGGCTTTGTCTAGAAGAATCATTTCAAAGTGGCGTTTTAGGAGCGAAACTGTCGCCTAAAAGCGAGGATAAAGAAGTTAGCGGTATCTTAAAGAAAACTGTCGCACTTATCATTGTGTAAAAGCCGTACATCGTCTGTAACATTGATGCGTTTTTTTTTATTATTGTAAATGTCAGTTTCTTGGTGTTGCGTTTTCGCTGTTTGCCTTTAAGTGGTACCGAGGGCTCGTCATCCTGTTTGAAAGCAGCTTTTTTTCATGGTTCCCCATCGCTCTACATGGAAAATAAGCAATGTTTAAAAGAGGCACAGAACACAAGTCAATGCATTCGCACATATACATCTACTACCAGAAACAAAAAGATTTGTTGTATTGCAGTCGAAATTATTTTCTTCAGCAGAATGCAAATTAAATTCATCAACTAGGGCAAAAAGTATTGGAGGACCAGCAAGACATCATCCTTGTCATGTTTTAAACCTTAAAGGCCCTTATGGACAATACACAGAGTGGGGATACAAGCTCAAGAACATTGTTATATAAAGAAAATAAAAACAGGAAAAATAAACACTCAAAGAAGTTAAGAAGTAAAAACTGCTAATGAAACAAAAAACAAAACACACAAATACAACATCTCCAGCATCGCACAGTTACATTACATGATAATATTCTAAACTTATTTTCAACAGCATTAGATGTTCAAATATCTCCAAGTCGTATTGTTTTAGTTTTCAATTGAGCTGGATACTCTGATCTTGCCTCCATTAGCTGACATAGTTTCTCCCTGTTAGGTTTATCTGCATTAAGGTTTGTTATTGACTTAAAGTTGCAATTCTGCTCAATGCTGGATTTCCCCGTGAGTATGGGTTGATCGCGAACTATTTACTGTTCATTCTTCCTTGCTCCTGTGCTCTTAACACTTGAATCGCGAGGAGACATTGATTAATAAACAGTGTATTTGATTAACGGTGTATTTGATAAACAACTATTGTAAGCAATGACCTGAGTGTGTGTTTTCCACATCTCCTAACTCAAAAGATAGGATTCTTATGATATTGAAAGTTCACCAACTCGTTCACATCTTCTTTGTTCTTTCCAACGAAAACAAAATTATGTGTCAACGTGATTGCCCATTTTATTAAAAGTGAACATTCAGAGAAAATCATCACATACTTTGTGACACATAAAGTGGAATCTTTTTGACATGTCATTAAGTTAGAGCGAATTCAGAATAACAGCACTAGTGTTTTTTTTTTTGTTTTTTTTTTGCTGTGATAAATCCGTTCGAAACACGCGTGGCTATAAAATTAAGTATTATATTTGATTGCTGCAGAAATACAGAAGTGTTTTAGTAAAAACAATAATGTTTTATTAGATAAATTTACACCATCAGAGTTGCATACTCTTCAAAACTGTCAAGGAAAATAGAAAATAAACACGACGAATTCCTCAATAAAACAGTGTGTTATGTTTAATTTTTTAAGTATTGCAATAACCTTCGATCAGTTCGTGACTGAATTTACTTTCCGTCTAATAGCCTTTTTAAATTGCGTAACTTCATTTCTAGCATTTCGGACGGAATTACCGCATGCTATTTTACAAAACTTGGCACTATACCGATGCACGGCCGGCACCTTTTAAGTGTTTTTTTTTCGTCAATCTATATGGGTATTTGTAAATTTTTAACATGATTAGTAAGTATATATTTTTGCACCTTTTCGGTGCCATGATCGTCGTGCAGATATCGAGACGTTACAATTAAATAAAGGTACAAAGTTTCTTGGCCTAAGTATCATTTCTAACGAATCTCCTATATGTGCTTTCCTTTCACTGTAACCAAACGGCGGCCAATTGAATTGATCAGCATATGAATCAATTAAACTGAGTTCAACAAACACGCGAATACCTGTATTGAGAACTCTTTATTACCCAAGCCAAATAATATAATAAGAACTCAGTCACCGTCTTGCGATGCTGTAGTCAAGCAAGATTGTCTTTCTTGTTCTATCCTGGAGGCACAAACAAATAATTTTCTCTTTCTCTAAATAATAAAAATATTGCCTATGTTTACCTGCTATAACGGATGACCAATGTAGTAAAGATGAAGATTTGATCGTCCAGGAAAATGATTTTTAACAAGAATACAAATATCCACTCACTTGCATTGGAATATTGTGAAATATTTAGTTTGCATTTAAATAATGTGCCTCTTTTCACTAGACACACATTAGTTTGCAAATCATAGAAATTTACATTCTCGTTCTTTTCAAAAATTTGGGTAAAATATATATCCATAAAGTGACCATTTTTTGTTTTGTGAACAAAGCTATATCAATCACCGCGTTTAATCAAACTGCTGAATCGCACCGTGTAATGTAACAATCGTTATATTGAGGTTCCACTCTTATAATGTGTTATGTGCTGGCAACTATGAAGACTGCCACGAAGCGGGACACGAACACATTCTCGTGTATCCAGCCCAGCCAGGTCGGCTATGGACCGCTACGCTTGCTATGTACATAATGTATATAAAGTCTAAATACATAACATTGGCGACGAGGATGGAATCCATATGCTACCGGAACCTCTCTGTCTTCGCTGTCGACGTGGCTCAGCACCACCCCAAGTCCATATGGAGAGGCATCACGGACCATGGTGATGGACGCACACTCGCACTTTTGGCGGTGGACGCACACCCTAAGTGGCTGGAAGTCATCCAGATGGCATCCATGTCTTCAGCAACAGTTCGTCAAAACCTGCGAGCGTTGTTTGCAACACATGGTGTTCCGGACACTATAGTCTCCGACATAGGAACGGCGTTCGTCTCGCAAGAATTTGAAGAATTCACGCTGAGGAACCAAATCCGGCACGTGAAGGTGGCGCCGTACCATCCATCATCTAACGGTCAAGTAGAGCGTATGGTCCAAGAGTCCAAACAGGTCCTCAGGCGCATGGAAAGAGGTGACATGGCCACCAAGCTGGAACTTTTCCTTTTGAGCCAACATATCATGCCGCACTCTACGACAGGAAAGAGTCCTGCAGAATTGTTGATGGGTCGAAGACTCCATACAGCGCTGGACCGGCTTCGCCCAGACCTACAAACAGAGATGGTGGACAAACAAGAAAAACAAGCGCAAACAAGAAAAACAAGCGGGTAAAAGGTGTACGCGAATTTGAACTGCAAGACACCGTCTTCATCCGCAATTATCTAGCAGGCCCCAAGTGGCTTCCCGGTGTTGTCACTGAGATCACTGTTCCGGTGTCGTGCAAGGTTCACACCATCGACGGGCCTTTTTGGAAGCGACACGCAGACCAAATCCGGAGTCTGGAGTGAAGCACGTATCTGGAAGAGGAGCCTGCGACATAGCTGCCACAACAGCAGCATCCCTTCTCATGCGAGCCACGACGTTTGGATGAGCCAGTGGAAGAGCGTCCGCTCTCACACAGTAAGGCGGACTTTTCCGCGCAGCCGACCACTCCCGAGGAAACACCAATGGCAACACCTTCTTCACAACTTCCGCCTGCTTCAGAACCAAGGCGCCAAGCAGTGTTGCCAACTTCAGCGCCCGTGAAAGAACGGTCGAGTCATCCCCAGCGACAACGTCGACGTCCTAACTACCTTAAAGACTACGTGACCTAGGGGGGAGGGATGTTATCTGCTGGCAACTATGATGACTGCCACGAATCGGGATACGAGCACGCGCTCGCGCTCGGGCTCTTGAACAGACTCTCGTGGATCCAGCCCAGCCACGTCGGCTATAGACCGCTACGCTTGCTATGTACATAATGTATACAAAGTCTAAATACATAACATAATGGTTTTCGGACTTCAAGTATTTTTGTATTGGTCTGTTTGCGCGGCCCAGACATTACGGTTATCAGTTTTTATTGTTAATTTTGTGACCTAGAATTGAACGCTACAATAGAGATGCACAGTCATGAAGGCGGTAATACAGCATGCTGTTCGTGTTTTTCACGCTAGTGGTAGAATGGGCAATGTGAGAAATTCTAAACATAAATATAATGTAGACATCTGGGACTGTTTTCAGACAAACAAAGGCTCCTTCAAACGAAAACAAAGTACGTGTCAGCAATTTGACAAGTTCAAATTCAATCGAAACGAATGCTCTTTTATTTAAGCTTGTAACTTTCTGCATGTCTGATTTTGAATGCGATGCTTCATGCGCGTGTGTAGTATGCGAGAAAAAAGAGCGCTTGTATGACCTGAGTAAGAGACAAAACGACACTAACCTAAAGTCGCCGAGTGCTTTACGCCGATGAATTTATTAAGAGCAGTCGTCAAATGGCGACAGTAAATTTAACAGATATATAGGGTATCGTAAAACTTGCCTCGGCGATGTTTGCTGGTGAAACTCGCTGGACATTAGACGAAGCCGCAGTCAAAGCAACAAGCAGTATCACACGTTTTCCGAACTACACGGACATGTTCGGAGATAAATACGAAGATTAAAAGGGAACTCCGCAAGGACACGTTCACGTTCACGGGGCCCCCAAAGACAAAAGCAATTTGCAAGCCGCCTCGACCCGAAGGGGCGAAGACAATCTGTTGATCGTGGCCGGCGATTGGAGAATGTAAGCGCGCGTGGACAACGCCCTCTGGCCCACACTGTCCGGGAGAAAGCGTTGAAACTCACAAAATGGGCGCTCCACTTTTGTTTGGAAGGGCACGCGCTGTCCGGCGACGAGTGCCCACTTGGTGGCCGCTAGTCCCGCCCCAGGCTTTGTGCGCGGTATAAAAGCGCGTTACCCGCAAATGAAGGACTCATTGGAAGTATTTTTCCGAGCACTAACGTAGCACCATGAACTCTCTGGTAAGCTGGATTCTGTCTCTTCCGCATTGCTCTTTTTGTAGGAAGGGGAGGCTACGTTGGATATCCCGTTGCGTGGACTACCGTTGTTCTATAGCACTGACATTTTCAATGAGAAAATGGGGGCCGATGGAGCCCTCGAATACATGGAGCTGAATGGTGTCAGTTACCGAGAAAATCGCTTATAACTTTTGGATAAGACAGCGATGGGTTCTGAAACTTTGGTAACTAGTTTGGACCACTAGTGTTACTTTTGGATGGAGGCCGAGTGATTGGCAATGCGTCATTTATTTTTGCGGTAAAAGAAAACCACTGGAAATATTTGGAGCTGACACGCTGTAATATGAAAGGGTATCTAAACTATCAAAACTATGATGCGTTTAAAAAATCGAGTGCACTGTCATGTCCCCTTCAATTGTCTTGAAGTGAACTGAATTATCAAAGATGTATTTAGCTATTTTCTGATGGGATAGTTTTAGAAAAAAGCGACATTTTATTAAAAACTTCTGATTTTAAGACGGTAAATAAACATTCTTGAAGTTAATATAGCACACCAGTAACGAATAAATCTACAAGACAACCTTTATTAATTAAAGTTTCAGAACGTAGGATTTGTTTTACTACTTAGAATGAAAATTAGTTTGTAGAATACGAAACTTAGGTACATTTAAACATAAAAATATTCACATTTCTTTTTTTCTAATTGTTTTGTGACGCGCTACGCAGTTCACTAAATCCTTGCACGTGCCGGCTACTGGTTTAACACCGGGGGTATGCAACAATTGCGCTACCATGGCGTCCCCTTAAAACGCGAACACCTTGGGACCTCCTCCCACACTCCTGCACATTTACCAAAGCACTGCACACTACTTGGTGCTAGATCTACGTCGGCATTCACAATTCACGAGTGCCGACGAAGTGAGCGCTTTTTATCTCAAACCATACGTTACAAGACTCGATAGAGACTACCTTTACCAAAGTACATGTCTTCTTCCTTCTTGCAGACCCTCGTGGCCTTCCTCGGCCTTGTTGCCGTCGCCTGCGCCGGCCTTGTCGGCTACGGCCACGGCGGCTATGGCGGCTACGGTGGCTACGGTGGCTACGGCCACGGTGGCTACGGTGGCTACGGCGGTTTCGGCGGATACGGCCACGGTGGCGGATTCGCCGTCAACCACGGTTACTACGGAGGCCATGGTGGCGGATACGGCGGTCACGGCCACGGAGGCTACAGCCGTGGAGTCAGCTACCAGACCACCGGCTTCGGACATGGACACGGAGGCTACGGCGGCTATGGCTATGGCGGTTTCGGCCACGGAGGCTACGGCGTCGGCGTCGTCAAGGCTGTCGGTGTTGTCGGCGGATACGGTCACGGTTACGGACACGGCGGCTATGGCTACCATGGTTAAGCTGTTTAGGTTTTGAAAGGTTAGCTTTTGTTCATTTGTCAACGCGCTCGAGTGTTCGCCAGGAAAAGTAATACATTTGTGTAGACGATCTATCTCACCATTATATACAATGCATTTAAAAAATATATTAAAATATATCACGAACTACACGACCACCTAAAATGAAGTATGGCTTTGATTAAATTGAGTAATCTAAAAATGTTTTCAAACTTCTTCTTTTTTAAGTTTTAATATTATTACTGCAGGACCATTAAACACACTATAATGTGTAGTGCGATGCGAGATATCAAAACAAAAAACCTAAGTATGTTTTGTTTTGTTTCAGGAGTGTGGAAGAAAGAAAGCTCAACAGTGAGAAATGCTCTACGTCAACTGAAGCATAGGGATGTTACAAAAAAAATAAAATTTGTTATATTTATTAGTAACACGATGTCTTCTTTTTCATTACTTAGGATAAGCATTAGTTGTCGTTCACTGGTTGATACACAGTTAGGCGAACGGGTAAAAACAACATTTTTAAATTTGCCTCGTGGCTACGATTTTTCCACCTGTGAATGCAGGGCCTAGAGTATACAGCGACACGTGAAAGATCAACGATGTGCTATATATTTCAGGTAACAAATATTTGCAGCAATCTTAGTAAATAAAACTCGGTAAATTCTAATTATTCACAAAACCAACCCAGAACGGCAATTGATTTTTATTTCTGTACAATAGGATTTGCAACACGAAATATTATTAATAAAGGAAGAAATTGTTTCATAGGCGAGAAGTACATCAACGTTAAATTGTAAACAGCTTTTTTTTTTTTTTTTTAAGGGAATAAACGGTGCCGGAGAGCCCTAAACGTGATCGATGAAGAACTACGTATTAAGTTAGCTTCAAACAAAACAAACTCTTTATACTTTCAGAATTCTATGTCGAAACCTGGATAGTTTCGTTAGAAATTGGGGAAACGAGGATATATAAAGAGGGTGAGAGTTTCATCTAGAGAAAGTGAAAGAAAGGTATTTAGATTGAGAGCGAATTAATTAAATTAATTTTTGAAAGAGTGTGGCACAGATATACTTCTTACGTGTCCCGAGGCGCAATCGACGACACAAATAAAAAAGTATAGGCTCTCCACGGTCGCTGGCGTCCGACTCGCTTGGCTCTCAGGCCAATGCCGGAACAATTATCGCCTCCGTGTATTCGTGCGTGCGGTGTGTGCACACTGGGAAAGTGCTCTCGCTCAAAGGACACCATTCTGTTAATGAAGACAAGATCGGTTTGGTGCTTGAGCTTCGCATTGAAAAGGAGTCGCGATTTCTAGGTTAACAATTTGGCTCGAAGCCATTACATATCGAGGTAAGAAAGGAAAACAAAAGTGTAAAATAAAAGGCGAGAAGTGGCTGCGTCAAAAAAAAAAGGAAGATGGGCATAGAGAAGGAGAAGAGTGACGTACTAAAATCTACAGCGTGTCCCCACAAAAATCGTTTGTACTTTTTTCAACAGCGAAAACGTCGGAACTAACCGTTACCTTAATCAAATGCCATAAGCGTTTTTTTTTTTCAAAAATGTCAATGGGAAAGTGTTGCCCCCTTTTGCTCGTTTTCGATAACTGGCGCCATTGAACTCCATGCATTCGGGAGTTCTGTCGGCCGCCATTGCAACATTGAAATTTTGTTTAGAAAAGCATTATTAATTCTCTATTAAGATAACGGCTTGATCTGTAACGTTGGCATCTGGCTCGCACCGCAGGCGCTACTTTGGGGCGGATAATGAGCGTTCGACAATAAATAGTTTCTTTTTGCGCTGAAACAACAACAGAGAAATTATATTTTTGGGGGGGACATACTCTATAGCGTTTGGTGTTGAGACACAAAAACACCTTCCTTTGAGTTCAGTGAAAATACAGATAACCTAATCAACTTTGCCTATCTTGTTTTTCATGGTATTGTTGAGTTTGACCATAATTTGTTCGTGGTTTAGGAAGCGCCGGCTGATATCTTTAAGGCGGGAACGTATATTTTTTTCTGCTTTAGGCACATCTTTTGTCGGGGCAACAAAACGTATCCTTGATAACAACGTTAAATACGAAAGGTGAAATATTATAATAAGTTTCGCCCTTCATATTATATTGTTGTGAACGCAGCAGACTTATACGGTCACTGAAATGAAAAAAAAAGAAAGCATAACTGGGTCATTTTGTTTTTTTAATTCTTTTACGAAAAAAAAAGGATGGTGCGACATTTACACCGTTAGATGCAATTAGGGCTGGGAGAGATACTCCAAAACCTTTTCGAAAATACAAATACTGAGACACATGTGTTTTAAGGCCAAAATACAGATACTGAGGTACATTTGTCTTCTATGCAACGGGATATTCTTTAGATACTTCCGCAATAACGGCGAAAAAGTATATTCCAGAATACAGGTTGACATACTCAAAGAAATACAATTGTTCCCGAACGGTGCTACGTGGAGAGGGTGCAGTTCGTGGCGAATGCGAAAGGTAATTTATGCTTGTGCTCCTATTTTTGTGCCATTTTATGCCCTGCCCATTACCTCGAACTCTTTATCTATCATCAATTCCGCTAAAAAAAAAACATGTCACCCCCGTTGTATGAGTCTATTGTATTCTGCCGCTTTTTGAACCTATATTACGATTGGACCCCGGACTAGCCTCAACGGCTATGGGTCCAAACAGTTTTTGTGTATTTTGAAAACAAGTTTGAAAATAAAGCATTGAATGAATGAATGAATGAATGAAACACATAGTTACAGAACGGTAAAGACCGCGTACCACGCTTGACAAAAGACGTCTGCCCGGAATGAACCCTGTTTTGCCGTTAAGGCGCATCTCAAACTGTCACATTATAAGCTTCTGAGTCACCCATAGTGTAGGGAGATTGGACAACAGGGCCGTACTTTTCCTCCACAATTTTTTTACAGCGTTCGCTCCGCTAAATTGGAAAGAGTGGAGGGCTTTGTGAGAGGAGCTGATTTTGTTATTCGTGTAAGTAACCTTCTTTAATCCACTTTTTTTTATTGTTGGTGACAGAGAGGGATCAGGTTATAGAGCAATTTCATATTATAAATTCCGAAGCCAGTTGCACCAAACAGGTGTTTTTATCCTTTCAATTTATCTTAAAAAGGGCAACGAATGTAACGAGATGCCTAAGTCAGGCAAAGTATCGCAATACAAGCGACACATAGTAAAGGAATTTCACTACTGAGATACAAATACATGTTACAAGTGTATCTCGATACAGAGATACAGATACCCTAAAGTATCTCTAAGATACTATCGCGATACATTTGTATCGCGATACTGCTCAGCCCTGGAAGCAATTTAGGTGGAGGTCACAGCCCGTTCCAATCCCCAGCCGCAGATCAGTGGACCCGTCAATTACTACTAGATTGGTTTGGCTGCGCAGCCGAACATGCTCGGAAGCATATTGTCTCCATTTTCCCGACATTTGGTGCGTCTAGTCTGGAAGTCTGACGCCGCCTGCTATTCGTGCGAGCAGAAGCGTGGCAGCCTGGAGCATCACCTACTATTCCATTACCGTCTAACGTCGTCTGCAATGCCCAGACGGGGACATGAAAGTTGCGCGTAGGCGTCCGTTTTCGCCTTCGTACATCTGCTATTCCGCCTCCGTCCAAAACCTTCTGGAACGCTTGCAAGACGGGACCATGAAAGCAGCGTTCTAGCGTTCCATCATGCACGATCTACGGTCCAATACAAGCGTCTGTCAGCGGCTGTCAGAGTGCAGTAAAAGCAACTGGGAGGACTAAAAAAAATCGACAAAAAATATGTAGTCCTTCCAGCTTTCTTGTTCCTCGTCTTGTTATTTTTTTTTTTTTTTTTCTCGAGCAATGTGGGTGAGTGTCGTGACACACAGTTAAAACGCGACCTAAAATTGTTCGCTTTTGCAGGCCAGGCGCACTGCAAAGCTTGAGTGCTACTTTCCGTTCGAAGCGAAATGACGGGAACAAACCTATACAAACTCGATGCGAACCCAATACCCATTTTTCTCTAGCCAAATCGCTCGCAAATTGTTACCTGTAGGTATCTCCTCGGTATTGAAACTGTGGTTGCAATCGCAACGGCCGCACAAAACCCAGAGAAGCGGGTACGCTCTTACGTGAACCAATATCTTTATTCAGCATCAACACGCGCAAAGAAACGAATCAAGTCAGATCAACCAACACAGTTGAAGTGGGACGCTTAGGCTTAGGTCAGTCCCGCTATGAACCCAGGCACCCGCACAGCTCCAACAGCGCTTCTGAAGGCGCGTACTTGAGACAGTTGTTTGCTGCAAACTAGGTCGGTTGAGGAGATCTTCCTCTAAACACCTCGGTGAACGCAGAACGACTCGCACTCATAAAAATAGACGAGCTCGACGAGCTGAGCTTGTTGATCCCTCCGCAGATCCCGGCAGCCGTGTTTGTTATTGTTTGAAACTAAAGCGAAAAGGCAATCTCGGGATATTTTTTTCAAAACAGTAATGACTCTATCTAAATTGTTTGTTTTTTAGGCATAAAAAATATTGTCGATTAAAATACCAATACGACACGGAGATCCAACTTTACAACCAACATTTCACACGTCAATCATCTCTCCAACCAATGAGAACCGAGAAAGGGTGCTTAGTTTTGTAAGCACCGGGCGGGGACTAAATATGGCGATAATCCCCCCCCCCCCCTCAAAAAAAAAAAAAAAAAAAATTGCGTCTAACAACGTAAGTATTGTTTAAAAAATTTTCTTCGTAGAAACATTTACTAATGAAGTATGTGTCCCATCTAGGCTCCTTAAAAAAACGTGTTTTTTTGTTTTATTTCAGTGCCTTTTTAAGGTTATTAAAACATGATGATTTTCATGTATTGGTTTTAATAAAGCCCACTTTTCTTTAAACGGTTGAATATATCATGCCGAGCGCTCAGTCAACAGTCGATAGTCGACAACAGTCGGAGTCTCCCCCCTGGAATAAAAAGCTTTTTTTTTTCTTTATAAAGTGAGCTTAAAGATCTCTCTAATGTGTTTAGGTTTTTTGTTGGAAAACAAACGCTATGTTTCATACTTTTTTAAAACAGTATTGTTGAGCTATTTCTAGTTTAAATTAAAAAAAAAATAACTTTCGGCAAGCAGGAAGCAGCCATCAACAAAGCCACAGCGCAATAGGCGTACTGTCAGAGCTCCAAATGTATACGTGCGATTAAGAGCAATCTGGAAGAAGTAACTAAGGTGTAAGTATGACACAACATATGTTGCAGCGTGCCTATTGTACAATAGGTACACTGCGGTGATTATGGCAATCACACCCTACTATAATATTATGCAACAAAAACAATTCCACTATTCCAAGCGCGTGCCTTTCGCTCTCAAAAATGACGGTTCCATCCGCGCGACGAAATGCCCTCTGTCCCAGCAACTGAAGACGACACAAGACAACACAAAACTAAATAAATAACAATATACAACAAATCATATGTCCGAGCGAAAACTTGTTTATGTAAAACTGTTCTCTCTGATGATTAAAAGAAGAAAACAGGAATATGCTCGCCATTAACAACAGAAGAAAGGGGGGGGGGGGGGGGGGGGGGGGGGGGAGTTAAACTACGGAAATCTTTTATCTCCAAATCAACACTTGCAGCCTTCTCTTTTGTTTCTTGTAGTCAACTGCTTTATGTGTTATCATAACATCATGAACACCACCTTTATCGTGATTTATAAGATGATAAGGTTTATACTTGAAGAGGTGCCCGGATAAGAGAGCAAACTGTTTACTTTTTAGGGCCTTGATTAAGTTCGTCCTGATCGGCTGGGAAAGCGGTGAGCCGCTCTACGTATCCGAAAGCGCCACCACCATATCGTAAATCCAAAATGAACTTGAAAAAACACACAAAGTGAATCCCATTTGCAAGTCAAATACCTCGGATAGCAAAGTCTAAAGAAATCGATCTCGCCCAGCACCTACCCTGTAAGTATCCTTTCTTTTCTAACAAGTCACACACTACAGTTTAACGCAACTAATGAAAGAATCGACATCAATACACGTGGTCTAGAGATAGCTTGTGTTTGAGGAAAGTGCGCATTATTTTACAGCAAATATCCAAAACGCCTGTTCGTCTACATTTTCATAGGGCGGTTTCCCATCAGCGTCGTTTACAAACGAAGAGTAGCAAAAGATATTGTACAAACAACATTCACACTTTAAAAAAAAAAGTTGCGCAAGTTTACTGAGCATAACGTTGATGGGATTAGAATTCAAACGCTGGTCGCTATTTCGATAGGTTATTATTTCGTTTTTGCCTAAAAAGAGTTTGAGCATCAAGATTATAAAGAAGACGGCTGGTAATATCGTTAAAGGGGCCCTGCAACAACCTCTTGATAGGTTTTTAATTTGCACCGAACCTGAGCGCACTGAACGTAGTAACTTAATGAAACTTTTCTTTTCTCAAATTTCGCTTTACTTTAAAAGCTATAGGCAAATTAGAATTACAAAAACAAGCAAAAAATAATCTCCCTCATGACGTCGTAGGTCCTGGCCTGATTGGCTGTGAACTAGAGGAGGGGTAGTGAGCTCATCGAGCGCTCACGGCTGCCGCACTCCGTGTCAACGGCTCGAGAGGGCGCCACTAAAGCATGTGTTGGATAGGCTGTATGAAGCGGGCGGCCAGGCCGGTTCGCATTGCATTTGCTGCGCGATTAAAGACTAATTCGGCATAACAGTTCATTGGCCACAAATGACAGCAAACACGGGTTAAAGATCAGTTCAGAACGGGAGCCCCTTCGCGCTGCCATACCGCTAAATGGCCAAATCGCCAGCCAAGCCCGCGCCGAAAGCCTTCGGAACGCTCGGAACCGGTCGGATCCTCGAGCCGGTATACGATCGCAGCGCCGCCGCGTACATCCGGGACCTATGTACGCTCGCCGTTCGTCGGGGCCTCATCCCACTAGCCCTTTCTAGTATGCGCCGTTTTTTCCGCCGCTTGGTGGCGGGTATGTCGACGGGTCATTTCTTGTTTCCGTACTTTATAAACTGCATTTGTTTCTTTTCTTATCTAAAATACTGAACAAAAACTACTTTCATGCATAATTGAAACAGTTCGCGACACTTATATTTTGTATCTCGACTAAAAAAAAAGCTTTCAGCGGCTTTGACCAGTAGTAAGCCCAGGACCAAAGACGTCACATTTCGCGCGCTTTCGGCAACGCGGGTCGCCCTCGTAGGTGGAGGAGGTTTCCGCGTCGTTTGGTTAAAATATGACGCACTGATATTCAGTTACTCTCTCCGTGCCCGCTGGCTTGCCCGACCCCCAAGAGACATGGAAACCGAAAAAAAGGTAGACGCTTAAATATGATTGCAGGGCCCCTCAAGCAAAAAATATCCCCTAGTGAAAAAACCATATGTATAAGAATGATTGGTTTAATAAATGCATATGATCAAGTAAGATCATATAAGAGCATATAAGCGCCTTATAAGAACATATAAGAACAATATAAGATTATATACGAAGTTACAATAAACTTCATATCAGTGTTTTATAACTTTTTAAATGCTCTCGTATGCTTTTCTTGTTCTTACTTGGTTGTATCCGCTTACTGTACCAATAAATTTCTTATACATACGAGATTTTTCACTAGGCCACAGCTTCCGAAATTGCGCACAGGAAAATTGAACACAACACTTACGAACAATCTAGATTTCGCAGATATTTTCCCTTTCATGTCTATCATCAGTGTTCCTTGTTTCATTCCTTTTTCATGGTGAACGCGACTTGCATACGCCTTTCAGAAGCGCCTTTCCTCTACACCGACTGGACTTGAATTAGGGTGAGGACTATAAATGGAAATGCACAACCGATTTAAAGCCAATTTGAAGTTAAACAATAGGGTGGCAAGTTAATCAAATGTTATTTTTTTAAATAAAAACCGACTAAGGGGAAGAAGAAAAATAAATCGCTAAAGCGATACCCTAGCTAAGAGAGCGGGCTTGATCAAAAGCTTGTATAATGTTTGTGCCATTTTTCTTTATTAAATATGGTAATTTTTCTTTTTCCTTCTGCTTGTACTTGGGTTTTTATTCTTTTGTCTTTCTTCTTGTCCTTTACTTTGTTACTGTAAAAAATAGAAGTTTAATAGTGTTAAAATGTAGATTGTTTTTTTTTTCGATTTTGCTAATGGAGTGTCCTCTCTTTATATTGAAATCATTTAAGTGAAGTACAATCTTTCTTTTTTCAAAGCTAAGAAGTGATAGATTAGCATATGTATACAATTTCACTGTTCGTTTCTTTAATGTTGTGTGTTTTTCCTTATTTTTAAGACAACATAGAAATAAAAGACAAAATCAATTCAAAACAAAACGAAAACCAAAGAAAACCTTTTATACAGGTGTGTGCGTATTATTTCATACATTTTTACATTTAACGTTTTCCAACAGAGGAATAGTTGTTATTTTTCAGGATGTCTTTGGTGCAATCCTCTCATGTTTCCACGGTATTTAAATTTATTTTCTTTAGACACTGTTTTTTTTTTGCTATTTTCTAGACAGATTAGAAGGGCAGGTTCTGTTTTTGTCCATGGCCTTTTCTTAATATTTCCCTAATAGTCTTTGGAGGCAACCGGCCTCCAGGTGCGGCGGGAGTGGGCACCTCCCAGGTCTGTACCCTACTCCCAGGTGAAACATTGATGCCCCCCCCCCCCTCCCCCCCCCCTTCGCACTGTAGACTATTCCCCAAAATGATGTTTTGTTCAATTTCAATTTTAGTTGTTTTGTTGGCTTTTTTTTTTTTCTTGAAGGGGTATTGGCTATTCAGTTGGAGGTTGTCTTTTACCTCTTTGATTTCTTGGGGGCAATTAGGATTAACCTGGCCTCCTTCCCCCCTAGTTTCTCTCACGGTCTTTTGAGATAAGCGGCCTTCCTGGTGCGGTGGGAGTGGGCACCTCGCAGGACTATGCCATGCTTCCAGGTGGGATATTTATGTCCCCCTTCAGCACTCGTCTCTTTCCCATTTGTATTTTATTTATTTCCTTGATGTTGTCTGGTTGTTGCCTTGTTTCTTTGTTGTTGTTGTTGTTGTTTTTGTTTGGGGGGTATTGGTCGTTTATTTAGAGTTTGAGTTTTACCTCCTCTTACTTTTTTCTGGGATCAAGGAGTAGCCTGGCCTCCTCTCCCCCAGCAGAGCGCCGGCAGGCCGGAAGCGAAGCGCAAGTCCTGCAGATCTCACTTCTCCGTCCCAATTTCATTTCCACTCCTTTCCGCAGCTATGCTGCCCCCCCCCCCCCCCCCGGCCCCTGCCTGCCCTCCTTCTCCTCCTTTGATAGAAATTGTACTTTGAGAAGCCTGTTCAAAACACGCCTATATCAGTTATTTCCTTCCTTTTTCAAACCTGGACGCTGGGGCATGACAGTATCCAGTGTCTCCACCACCCCAGCCAGGATTCCCACGAACCCCTCACCGCTCCAAAGCTTTTCCCCACTTTCTATAGTCAAAATTGGACCACCAAAGCTCTCAAGTTCCTGTCCACACACGTCCGCACATGAACACTCTGCATGGCGATGCAAAACGTCTGCAGCAATCCCCTTACAAGGAAAGTCGGAATGCTGCACTTCACCAAATTCGAAAAGAAAATAATAAGTAAAGAGTCCATAGCCACTGAGAACCCCTGCCAGAAAATAATCCGAAGAAAAACAATCTGGCATAGCACCCCTGTCCGGAATCCATTGGAAAAGAGGTGCGATCCCAACCGTAGGCCCGCCACTGCCTGCTCCGTTCTGCACCTCTGAGCTCAGACAGTCCCTGCTCTAAATATTTCTTCGAACGCCCGCAAGAGGGGGACCCTCCAACAATTAACAATGTTTTTATCACCGGACTCTCATTATAAGTCCAAATGTAGCGTTACCAGTCCAAACCTAATGACCAAGTTTCAGCACTAACCGTTATTTTGTTAAAAAGTTATTACCGATCTTCTGAAAATTTCAGTGGGAAAATAGGGCCCCTTTTTGCCAGTTTTCGGTAACTGGCGCCGTAAAGCTTCATGTATTTGAGAGGCCTGTCGGCCGTCATTTTTCCATTAAAAACTTCAGAAAATCACGTATAGATATTGAATAAAATAACGGTTAGTGCTGAAATTTTGACATCTGGTTCCGACCGCTGGCGCTACATTTGGGCGGAGAGTAAGCGTTCGGCGATGCGTATTTTATTGTTGCGGGGAGAAAAACCCTGCACTATTGTATTCTACGGGGTGTTCCCGAAAAAAAAAAAAACACTACCGTGTTTTTTACCCGGCTAAACAAGCAATGCATCGAAGAAAGCTCAAACTCTGTGGGAATTGTGACGCTAACGGTTGCGTTCAAACGCGTACTTTTGAGAACATGAAATTACCCGAATCGAAATATAATTGAAAAAAAACAAAGCTTCTCTATGAGCCGAGGTGAGCCTAGGCCTAAAAACTTCAAAACAGAAATGGCATTGTGGGTTCCTGTCGCATAAAATTCAGTTAAAAAAGTTTGTCAGCAAGAAAGAAAACAAGATTATTTTTCTCGTTGAGTAAGGTTTTTGTGATATGGTTCCAACATGCGACTATAATATGACTACTTTTTTACGATATTAGGCTTAGCTGGACATGGAGTCGTGAAAAAAATATTGCCTTTCTTAGTTATCCTTTGATCCAGGTAACGCAATGCTCTTAACCTTTCGCATTCTACCCTACCCGCTAGCGTCACGTTCTCGCGAAGTTTGAACTTTCTACGATGCGTAGTTTATTTACCCGGGCCTTAAAAACACAATTATCTTGTCTCTGGAGCGCACTGAACTTCAGTATGACAAACTAATTGCTGATTATACCGTAGCAGGGAACAAAAACAGGTAATCACTGGGACCAAACAAATGCGTTCAATGGAAATCTCGGCCTAGGAAACGGCTGGGTTGGGCTCCAGAACGTGATCTATGCAAGTGTAATACAAATGCAAAACGGTGCGTCTGTTTTCCATCTCGTGCCTTTGGGCCGCATTAATTTGCGGGCCTCGCCAATCGCAAAAGCCCCCGCAACCACGGGTAGCAATGGTCTGCTATCTGTGTTTGTTGCAGTATTGAGACAATGAAGGACAGTACATGAGCTGAGCTGTCAACGCGTGTCTTGTTTGCTGAATTAGAATACCCAAGTAGATGTGAAATTTCCTACTGCTAGGAATGCTCTTACGTTAAACAAGTGCGTACCTATTTCCACTGCATCTTTGAAAGATTAATCACCTTCACAATCATCGGTAAGTTACTGAAAACATATCTGTATGAAAATGTAAAGGTATGAAAGGGAAGCAGACGCACTTTTAAAAAACGCTCAGTTTGGACTGTGGTGTTTCTGACTATGTAGCATTTTCTCGTCGTAATTCGGCTATTTAATTGATTGATACAATTTAATTAATGCCTGGTATTGGTTCTAAACTTTTTCAGAGTTATTTCTTTTCAAGTGTCTGTATTACTATACGTACGTTTACAGCGCTGTTTTATTAAATTAACCACAACATGCAACCAACTTTATGTAACGGCCATCAGAGGACCTTAAAAGGACAATGAATGAACGAATGGACGAATGAATAAATGAATGAATGAATGAATGAATGAATGAATGAATGAATGAATGAATGAAAATAAATGAAATCCGAGCAACATTTTGCAGAAACCGCTTTTTTCTAAAAAAAAAAATCAGCGCATTCGAGGAACTTTTTTGACACCATTTGTGAGTCAAGGATCTCGTGACGTCATCGTTGCCGTATCCAAGCAAGTTCAATGTTACCAGGTGAACTCAGTTACAGAACTGCTCATAGACGCTGTTTCCACGAGCAGTACACCCCTCTCCAACCAAGGTCCGCCTCCCGCCGTTCGACGCGCCGCCGCTTTGGGGACGGCTGGTATGTTAACTACATTGTACTCCAAGGAATACATATGTTTCGAAGCACCGCGTATAGATGCGGCTTCATTTGTACTCTATGGAATACACAGTTTTGAAACGAAGCTGTAGATGGCGATGGCGCTTCAAGCGAGGGGGGCGAACTGGGAGGGGGGGGGGGGGTGGGAATAGGCAGAGGGGGAGGGGGAGGAGGTATTTATCGCGTGACAGCGCTGATGACGTCACTTTTGCTTGGTTTCGTTCCTCCTGGCCTCCTTCCTATCCAACGCTCCTCGGGGAAGCCGGGGGAGGGGGTGGGGGGGGGGGGGGGGAACCGAGGGCGAGATTTTATATTTTGCGATTATGTTGGTGCTACTCTTTTCACTGACAGGTTAAGAAATGTAGGGCGTGGCTTTTATGGTGAAGCGTTTTTTTTGTTTTTTAATTTGTTCTACATTCTTATTGGCTTGAAAGCGATAATACGGTTCTCGTTACTCGCCACGCCCTGCATTTCTTAAACTCTAATTAAGTGTAACGAAATAAAAGAAACCTTTGCACAGGTTACTTTAGGTTTCTAAATCCAAACCCATTGTTTTTTATAGAATATAAATCAACTTGTTTTTAATTCACTGGTCCACATGGCATTTCTCTAACAGGTAGTGCGCATAGTCAGCGCCAACTTAAGAAAAGCATGGCGTAGCCCAGTGGTTCTCAACCACTGATGTTTCGCGGACCCCTTCTGGATAGGCGCAGATGATGGAGGACCCCGTTCGTGGTGAGGGGAAGGAAAAGTTATTGCTTAATTAAGATAGGGATTTAATGAATGGATATAACTAAGGTCTAGTGTGAAGTAGACTTCTCTTACTAACATATACACGAGAAAACTCGCCCGAAAATTGGAACGTTAACTCTCAATCTGAAAAAAAAAAAAAAAAATTTTATTGCCGGAGACAGGGCTTCCGGACCCCTTGGATGCCTTCGTGGAACCAAAAGGGTCCGCGGACCCCCATTTGAGAACCACTGGCGTAGCCTATTTTTTAAGCATAAGGTGCTTTTTAACGTATCCCCCCAATCCCAAAATGTCCGTCCGTACGTCCGTACATTTCCCGAAACATTTAGCGGAGAAACTGAATTTATGTTAGAGTCACTTCATCTGACGTCACTTTATATATGCGCCAATTAACGTTCGCCCTCGAAGTCGGCGAGGAAATTAATGTCACGTGATCTGACGTCACGTGATCTCTCCACTTATTCAGTTTCCACGCTCAATTCCGGGGGAAAATGACATGACCTGACCTAACGTCACGAGACCTATGCATCAATTTAGTTTCCCCGCTAAATTTAGCGAGAAAATGGACGCCACGTGACCTAGAATTATAATAATAATACGAGGAAGACACTTTATTTTCCATTTCAATACATGAATAGAGGAAACAATTTAGAAAAATCTGTAAAAACAGCTTGGGAGCTCTTTGATCTCTTGCAGTTTTATATATACATATCAAAACAAAGCAACAACGTAAATTAAAACAACGAGAAAACCAACGTACCAAAATGAAATACAGAACTTAACAGGTCTCATTAATCTATGCATTCGGTTTCGTCCCACTTAAGGTCATTTCGGTATACTGCCGCAAGACAACAAAAATATGAACATGTTTTTTATCAACTCGTTGATACAGTACGGAGTGTAAATTTGAGTGATTGCATAAAACAATATTTATGACACAGTGACACAGTTCAACGTACCTACGAGCCTGTGGGAAAGGAACTAACATGTTCTTTTAGTTCTGCAAGCTTTACTAACCCAGTCTCATTTCTTTCATTTTCGAACTTAAGGCTGATTACGAGCCTATACATGCACATGTAAACAGGAGGTATGCATTTCATGAACAAACCCTGTTTTCTCGAGTCGGAAGCATAATAATGAGGCGAACGCATTTCTTTTGCTATGAGTGCCATTTTTAAAGATTTGTACGGGTGGTTGTGCTCCACACTAGACGGCAGTAATACACAAATATAGTTTTTTTCGCTAGATTTAACGGAAAGATTGACGCCACGTGACCAATACATCCAGTTTCGAAGCTCAATGTACTTGGGAAATCAACAAAAATAAAGGTTCTTCAATCCCCAATATCTAAAAAAAATTAATAATTTGTTTTATTTATTTTTGACGCATTTTTGGACTACAGCGTAGTAATATGGTGCTTACGATGTGCCACTTCCTGCTTTTCTTAAGCTGTGCAGTGGCTATTCGGAGAGCAAGTCATCCGCTTCTTGCGCAGGGGTTGCGGTGACGTCAGAACGACGCCGAACTCTGATTGGCTTTGATTGAAAGGATAGTGGGTAGAGCTCAATGCTAGATGCGTTGAGGCTTACCCACTATATTTTTTTTTTCAATCAGACATTAAGAGCTCGTCGTTCTGACATCATCGCAACCCCTGCTCAAAAAGCAGACCAGCTTGCGCTCCGCACGATATCGCAATAATGTAACACACTTTCGCGAGACCTCTGGCGTGTGTATCGCTTATGTTGCTGCTATCGACGCCTCAGTTTCTCTAAGAACGCTACCATAAACGACGTTGTCCCTTCTTGGAATCGTTTCCCAGAGTGAAAGTGCGTATTCAGGGTCGCTCAGACAAAAACAGGCACACGGAGGTAATGCGTCTATGACTCGTGATTGGGACTCGTAAAACGAGTTGTTTTTGATCTCCGCCTCGGATAGGAGAAAGCGTGCGTGCGCGACGCTTGTTTGCCCACAATGTCCAAGCGAGCAAAACAAAAAACACATAAAAAAAAAACAAGGGGGCGACTGACATAAATATGCCGCTCTACTTTTGGGTTCGGGAATGCGAGCACCTATGGCTTGGCCTAAGGCTCCGCCCGTGGAACTTCGCCTCGTATTTAAAGAGTGCGGCGTTCACTGCGGCGGACACTTGGACTACCATCCATCGGAGAGAGCAACATGAACACCCTCGTGAGTCGCGGGGTGACTCCTATTCGGCGCTGGCAGGAGCCATTTTATCTTTCGAAGGCTTAGTAGCAAACACTTTCTATTTAAAATGCTCGGTTCCTTACTTCAAATCAAGATGTTTAAACTCCAAGACTGGGAAGGAAATTTGATAACAAAATAGAAGGGACCGGAGAAAGCGAAGAGGCAGAGTCTCAAAACTGAACTCTACTTTTTTTTTGTGGTTTGAGGCGCTGTCCGTCTACTTTCTTTTGTCCCTGCTATTTTGCCTAGTTTTCTCCCCAGACTCAGGATTTAAAAAGCCTGATAAAATACGCACCAGCTCGCCTGAGCAGGCCTTTCGCTTGTTTTTTCTAAATAAATTAGTTATATTTTTGACTGAGTCTTCGGGGATAAGCTTTTTTGAAACTCCAGTTCCCTTTCTGATGCTCTCTAAAAGAGTACTTTTTATTAGGTCTCGCTATAAGCTTCCAATAATTCAATGATGATACATTGAGAATTTTGCTGCGTTTACTTGTCTGCAAGAAGTACATGGGATAGAAAATCCTTGCAGTCTAGGAAGCGAGGGCGGCGAACGACAAGGCTTGTCATTTGTTTAAAGCTGAAAAAGAGTATGATGTGTGACACTGCACTACGGGGAAAAGTCACGCTCAGTTTCACAGAGCGGACTGTTTTTTTTCCTAAATCTAAACATAATTTGAGCCTCGTCATTGGCCCAGGTCTTTACACAGAATGCAGCGAATTGCTTGCCTGAGTGTTTTGTGCGAAAGTATACTCCGTTTCACCTTATGTTGCACAACAGCGAAGGCTAGAATCGCGAGCTCTTAGCGTTGGCAGCTACCCTTAATGTGCGAGAGCTTGTGCCGCCGAAATTTGCCCCAGAGCAAGGAGCTCGCGCTTGTAGCCTTTCCTGAGGTACAACACGAGGTGAAATAGAGCATAGACGCTGCAGATTTCTTAGACTGTAAAATTCTCCATAGGCAGCCAGGGTAGAAGACACCTTTGCTCTAAGATACTTGGTCACTTCAGTTATGTTTTCTAGAAAGTTTTCAGCAGAAGATTTCAGACAAACTTCAAAGGCATTTCGATAGCACTCTTGATGATTAGTCTCTGAGATTTTTCTACTGGCTTCAAAGAATTTTAAGATTTTGTTTCGACTTAATATATACTTCGATGTATCTGATAACAGCTGTGATCTAAGTGGAGTTTTCGCTAACGTGAACTCGCTCTTATAATAGTTTTGAAGACAGCAAAAGCGCTTCATTTTGACAAGTTCTGCCTATTTCTAGGTAAAACCTTCGAGTCAATTAAAAGTAAGGGATGAATTAACGTGCCCTTTGTTAAGTTATGTCAACCAAGGTTAAATAAGTCAGAGTGATAATTTAGCTTCTATGCGTACATTGTGACAAATACTTAAATAAAAATGTTTGCGTACATGTTTATTCGTTTTGTTTTTTTTCTCATATCACTCATCCATCGAATATTTAGGATGCATAAACTTTAATATTGTCAGTTTATACAAATTGGCTCATTATTATTCGCATCCAAGAATAGATTAAATTTGTGAAAGAGGCATCGATCCTTTACGAAACTGTAAGCCTTCAAGCGTTTTACGTGATAAGGTGGGTGGCATAAGTACGAATTTGGTTCTGGGAACCAATTTTCTGCTTAGTTTTATCGCTAATAAGGGCTTCCGTCAATTTAACCCGCCATGTGATACGCGCCTTGAATCAGTTTACCTACAATATTTGTTTTATGCGGAATTGCATGTCATGTTTTAATCCATGCCACGACCATTATAGGCCCAAAAGTGTATTAACACTACAATCTTTGTTTCTTCTAGACCCTCATCGCTTTCCTCGGCGTCGTTGCCGTCGCCTGCGCCGGCGTCGTTAGCTACGGCCACGGCGGATACGGTGGCTACGGCGGCTACGGTGGCTACGGCGGCTACGGCGGCTACGGCGGCTATGGTGGCGGCTACGGCGGCTATGGTGGCGGCTACGGTCACGGTGGTTACGGACACGGTGGTCTCCACGTCGGCTACGTCACCAAGACCGTCCATGCCGCCCCAGCTCACAGAGGCTACAGCCGTGGCGCCAGCTACCAGACTCATGGTCACGGAGGCTACGGTCACGGTGGCTACGGCGGCTACGGTGGCTACGCTGGCTACGGTGGCTACGGCGGCTATGGCGGCTATGGTTACGGTGGTCTCGGACATGGAGGCTACGCCGTTGGCGTAAAGTCCGTCGGTCTTGTCGGAGGGTACGGCGGATACGGACACGGCTATGGTCACGGCTACGGCTACCATGGTTAAGCTGTATTGGTTTGAGAGGTATGTAGCAACCCTTCCAGAGCCGCGGGCAGCTTACGAAGCGCGGGGCGTAACGAGCACCTTGCATCTTATTATGGATCCGCAGCCAATGAGACTCCAGCATTTGCCGATAAGAATACCAATGAACCAATCACAAAGCAAGAAGCCTGAAGATAATGAGCCAAGCCCTGCATTTCTTATGCCGTCAGGGAACATAGGAAGCACTTCTATCCCGCTTTGTGAATTCTTAGCGAGGCTCGAAAAGCAGCTTAGTAATTAAACTGCACGTGAGTCTGAAACCATTGGATTATATCGATTTAAATAGTAATATGCGCATTTCATCCTGTGCAATAGATTGTTTCAGATATTGCTATTAATTGTCTGATTTTGTTGCTTTGTTGACAGATGAATGCATGGAAGAACGTAATGCTCACAGGGATGCTGATGGCCACGTACAGCACTGCGATATTGTGAAGACAATAAAATCATGTTATTTATTTGTTTTAAAATACGTGTTCGTTTTCGATTTGCCGGATCTGAGATATTTTTATCTGGCCAGTGTGGAGGATGGCTTCATCAAATTAACATAATATTTTATGTATCCCGTGAATCTGGTTGCACCAGGATCGTTTACGGAAGGGTACCTATTCTCTGTCTCAAAAGGCAGGACTTTTGACAATGTCTTCAAAATACTATGCTCAGTTTGCGTCGAGCAATATAAATGTTTAATGATTGCGAATCAAGCATCGATCCCGAAGATATGATGGGGAGTAAAAATAAAACATATATAAAATATATGTTTTCAGAAGCCATTTTACCCTAAAAATGAAAATCGCTCTACACAACATTGACGAAACAGGCTGCGATAAGTACCGATAAGTACGCTGTGTCTTAGTTTACACCAGAAGGAGATGCGCGAAAAGAATATAGTGCAGAAGCTGCAATGTTGCATATTGCCCTCGTCCTTTCGTCTAGTGTAGTGACATTGCAAGGTAAGACTGGATTGACAAAAAACATAACTACAACAAAAACTGCATGACAAATATGAGATTATTACAAGCCTTTGTTTAATTACTTTATTTATAAACTTTGCTTCTTCTCCCACTTCCAACGGTTATTTCATATATATATTGGCAAAAGCGGCTTACTCAACAAAGCCGTATCTAACATTACTGCCAGATATTGCTAACTACTGTTAGCTCAGTTAGATATCCTTCCAGTCTCTCTTCCATTTTTCTTTTTGCCTCTGTACTTGCTGGGCCGCTCAAGAACGAATCTTCAATCGACTATGAGGTTTGCCTGGATAACAAAGTTGCATCGGTTGGGGGTAATAGCCACTTTCACTTGTGGTCACGAGTTGGCGACGGACACCACAGTCAATGCCAATTATCAGGAGTGCAAGGCATTCCTACGTGAATGGCGAACATCCAGTTATGGTACTGAAGAAGAGAGAAATTACAAGTTCTGTCATCAGTCCAAATTTTCCAACGACAGCAAGAAACCAAACGTGCGTGTAACAATCGTCATTATTGTACAAGCCAACTTTGAATAAAAAAATATACGGTAATGAATATGTACCATTAATTCACTTGTCGATGTAATTGGCAATAATTATATAAATTATAATATGGAAGTTCCTAATATTTATTAAGCCCATTATTAAGTATATTAGTTCTTTATAAAAGCGGCCACGCCCCCAGGCGTTGAAACTTCGCTGAGATCGTTTATATATTTTTAATACAATGCTAGGTGCTCATGATACTGGATCCGGCCTATATTATTAGCAAGAATGTCATCAAAAATTAAGGAATCCCATATGATTTTTCGAAACACGATAAATAATTTGGAGAGCAACAACTTTCTATGTTATTGAACTACACATTATCTTGGTAATGAACTCCATGAACTCCATGAACTACACATTATCTTGGTAATGAACTTCATGAACTCCATGAACTACACATTATCTTGATAATCAATACGAGGAAGAAAACCATGTTCCTTGATTCTGAAAATACATTTAACAAACTCGTTTATTGATGACCCATGAACAAATATGCGCTGCTTAATCTAGATCTATTAAAGTGATCGTGAGTATAAAATATCCAACTGGGATACAGGAAAATGTGTCGTCATAATTGGTGCACCCTTTAAGTTCAGCCCAGTTTACTCATGAGTCACCCGAGGCACACCACTTAATCCCATGCTCTTCCTAATATATATTAATGATCTGCCACCCTGTGTTACTAACGGCATACATTTATTTGTCGACGACTACGTCCCACATGCCAACATCATTATTAACAATGAGACAATAAAAGTACGAGCGGATTTGTTTGCTGTATAAACGTTTGCAGAAAATGGAATTCATTTTAAATGCTTCGAAGTGTACATTATTTGTTTTAGACACCCACAATTGAAAGCTTTGTTTTACAAACGGCTACTTCATAGAAATGCCCAGACGTAGCACCTGCATAGAGATATTTCGATGAACAGTCGGCAGCAAAAGTTTGCGCGACAGTGGAGCGCCAGCCGAAATGACTGGCTGCGACCTCTGACGGCGCGCGGCCGCTCTCGAGACTCACGCCTCGATAGCGCGCTCCTTTTGTGTTCGCAGTCATGTCTTTTTTCACTAACTTCCGTCCAACGCACATGAGATAACCGGGACCGGCGCAAGGTGCAGCTTTGTGAGTCGTCATGCGTGCGTCTGCCTCAGCCACAGTGGTGGGTCACGGAGCTCGCGTGCTCCAGATAACATTTCACGGCACCTTGCGCTGCAGTCTTTCCTGGTAATCAACAGGGAAAAGAATCTCCCGTGCGCGTCGAACGAAAACGACGAAACCGAAGTGAAAAAAATATGTCTGCGAACACGAAAGGAAGAGCATGCACAAAGCTTGAGTCTTGCTGACACCGCAGCTTGGGCTAGTTGGTTTTCCATCTTAGTGTTTCACAGCGCATGAACGTCTCCCAAAAGCAGGCACTTACTCGATTACAGATACTTGAGTCTTGAGAGCGGAAACGCGCCATCAGAAGACGCAGCCAGTCAGTTCGGCTGGCGCTCCCGTGCCCCGCAATCTTTTGCTGCCGACTGTACGTTCACGTTATCCACATTGCTTTTACTGCAATGACACCAGTGATATGTTCAGTAAAAATCCTGCAAACTTTTTAACAGAAGCACCCCTTCAGTGTCTCATCATACATATTGGTTTATTTTTTAAGCTTTGCTGTTGATTGTCTGCAAATCGTCATATCTAATTAATTCCTGATTCATATGGGTCTTGTACAAAACAGTTGTTCAGATCCTGCAGCTCCTGTGAGTTTACATACGTACTAATGTGACAAGAAACAAGTGATACCCAAAGTAGAGCTATTAGCTATGTATGGGTGTACTTTAAGACTTCCTCTTTTGATTGCACCTTTAAAAAAAAGCTTATTCAACGCCAATCCATCAAAAGGTAGAGTATATATACTCTAGTGCTTTGTAAGACTTATGACAAGGCTATCTTTCTGAAAGCGTAGAAGCACTCGTAAAAAGAGTTGACTCGTTTATTCCAACTATGCGTATTTTAAAAAAGCATCATATAATAAATAACTTTTGCATATCAGCACGTAATACGTACAAGATTAAAACAAATACGTAAATTTACTTCGCTCAAACCAAATATTACCTGCTACGTATTTAAAGATAATCAGATTTGTTCGCCCCCCAACTTTTAAAGAAAGCCGCTCTACGTCCGCTTTTTCACTGCCGGAATCTTAAAACGCTACGACTGCTTCAAGTGATGTCAATACACATTGCTGCCCAACGCCTACATCATATTGCGTTAAAATTTCACAATTCGTTCCAAGCTAATTAATACTATTGCACAAAACATCCTTCCTAATTACAAAGTGTATCCAAAAAGCTTCAGCCATTTAGGGATGCATTGATTGCACCAGTTACAATTATCTCTGAAAAACCATCCGAGAAATCGCTTTTCCTTCTTGTTGTAGTTTTTATCTTATTTTGTATTTTGTCCAACGTTTCTGGACCTCTTGACTTTAATCACACAACATACCCAATACACCAGCTTCAGGGGGCTTTGGCAAAAAAAAAAGATTTAAATAAAGACTTCTAACAGTATTAATCACAATAATATTGGAGGGGAAAAGGAACTACGAAGAACTAATCGGTCTGTGTAATTTCTAAGTTCAGGCATTGTAGTTTTTGTTTTACAAAAACCAGCCTACGGGTTTTGACTCGCCTGCCAGAATGGCGCCTGTTTAAATTAATTATTTACCCTAAGGACCCTTTCAGCATAACATAGCGGAACGTTTTATAAAAATAAACCCATTGGCAGAAGTTTAAAATATAGGATTGGTTAGGAATATGTAGCATAATTGCAAACGTTTTGTGTGGAGATTGAATGTAATTGTGCAATTACCCGCAACAAGCGCAAAAACTAAAAGAAAGTAACATACACTTTTCTTAAAGTACTATGAGAAAAAAAAAAAAGCAAACGACGTTTAGGCAGCGTCAGGTTTGACTATCATGAAGATATGGTGACATCGGTTCGCGCAATGGACTTTCCACTAACCAAGTGCTGTTCGACTAATACAATGGCATTTCGATCTGAAAACAGTGTAAATAAATAAAAAAAATCCAACTTAAGTTTTTTTTTTTTTTTTTTACGTTTAAAGATCTACAAACTATGAGGATGTCATTTATTCAACTTTTTTTGGGAACCACAAATGACAGCACTGCAGTGAAAACACAGTATCGCAAACGGAAAACGAGGTTCTTTCCGCACCTGTGAATTTTCCGTCTTTTTTTTCTTTTTTTTCTTCCCTTTTTGTATTTGTGTGTGTGTGTTTAACAATCGTGAGTGAAGCGTAATGCAGAGTGTTTGCCCAGTTGTCTATATGTCTACGTGCGCTTAGCGCATAATTTACCACCTCATTATGGGAATGCGGCAGATGCCGCCCAGGAGCCATGTTGCCAGCATAAACGTTTCTTCGAGCCAACATTTTTCGCGCCTAAACGTTGTGTCCCTTGCCAAACGCCACACTGGCCATCGTCGAGAAAGCGTATAATTACCTGATTTCACAAAACACGAATCTGGCTGCTTAGACAAAAACAAAAGAAAAATGAAAGCCGTTTACAGCTCCCTGTAACGCCGAATTAGAGCGCAGCTCTAGAGGAGGAGGGAAGGGTACTGAAGGGGGGGGGGGGGGGTCATGTGACCTCGGGGAGGTCACGTGACCTTGATGATGACGATCCGATGACGTCACTAAAGAAGTCATCAGTTTCGCCCCAGCGTTCGACTCTGCTCTTTCGCCGACTTCGACGCCCGCGACGCTCTACTGTTATCTTTTGTTTCTTTTTATTGTGGGCACAAGTTCGCCCGATTAAACGTTTAGTTTACTCAGTTATTTGCCGCCTCATCACTTGTCATTCGTGACAATATCAGCACGTAATACGTACAGGATTAAAACAAATACGTAAATTTACTTCGCTCGAACCAAATATTACCTGCTACGCATTTAAAAATAATCAGATTTGTTCGCCCCCCCCCCCCCCCCCAACTTTTAAAGAACGCCGCTCTACGTCCGCTTTTTCACTGCCGGAATCTTAAAACGCTATGACAGTTTCAAGTGATGTCAATCCACATTGCTGCCCAACGCCTACGTCATATCGCGTTAAAATTTCACAATTTGTTCCAAGCTTAATACTATTGCACAAAACATCCTTCCTAATTACAAAGTGTATCAAGAAGATTCAGCCATTTAGGGATGCATTGATTGTACCAGTTACAAATATCTCTGAAAAACCATCCGAGAAATCGCTTTTCTTTCTTGTTGTAGTTTTTATTTTATTTTGTATTTTGTCCAACGTTTCTGGACCTCTTGACTTTAATCACACAACATACCCAATACACCAGCTTCAGGTGGCTTTGGCTAAAAAAAAAAAGATTTAAATTAATACTACTAACAGTATTAATCACAATAATATTGGAGAGGAAAAGGAACTACGAAGAACTAATTGGTCTGTGTAATTTGTAAGTTCAGGCATTGTAGTTTTTGATTTACAAAAAGCAGCCTACGGGTTTTGACTCGCCTGCCAGAATGGCGCCTGTTTAAATTAATTATTTACCCTAAGGACCCTTTCAGCCATAACATAGCGGAAATTTAAAAAAAAAATAAACCCGTTGACAGAAGTTGACAATCTAGGATTGATTAGGAATATGTAGCATAATGGAAAAAGTTTTGTGTGAAGATTAAAGATAATTGTGCAATTACCCGCAACAAGCGCAAAAACTAAAAGAAAGTAACATACACTTTTCTTAAAGTACTATGAGAAAAAAAAAAGCAAACGACGTTTAGGCAGCGTCAGGTTTGACTATAATAAAGATATGGTGACATTGGTTCGCGCAGTGGACTTTCCACTAACAAAGTGCTGTTCGACTAATACATTGACATTTTGATCTGAAAACAGTGTAAATAAATTTTAAAAATCTAACTTAAGTTTTTTTTCACGTTTAAAGATCCCCAAACTATGAAGATGTCATTTATTCAACATTTCTTGGTAACCACAAATGACAGCACTGCAGTGAAAACACAATATCGCAAACGGAAAACAAGGTCCTTTCCGCACCTGTGAATTTCCCGTCTGTTTTTCTTTTTTTTCTTTCCTTTTTGTATTTGGGTGTGTGTGTGTTTAACAATCCTGAGTGAAGCGCAATGCAGGAAGTTTGCCCAGTTATCTATATTTCTACGTGCGCTTAGCGCATAATTTACCCTATCATTAAAGGAATGCGGCAGACGCCGCCCAGGAGCCATGTTGCCAGTATAAACGTTTCTTCGAGCCAACATTTTTTGCGCCTAAACGTTGTGTCCCTTGCCAAACGCCACAGATGTTTGAGGGCAACACTGGCCATCGTCGAGAAAGCGTATAATCACCTGATTTCACAAAACACGAATCTAGCTGCTTAGACAAAAAAAAAAGAAAAAAAAAAGAATCAATCAGAACAACTTGCAAAAATGACCAAACTCTCGCGCACACTCCATCTCAGAACTGTCTGCAACGTAGTGCAAAGGCAGAAAGAGCCGTCGAAGCACAACTCAGCAAAAAAACTTTTTTTTCAAAAACACGAGTATACAATGCATCTTACAATGCGACTCGTCCGCGCTCGGGCCTTTTGCCAGCGCTATTGACACAGACAAGTTTTTTTTTTTTTTTCTTTATTGCACAGACAAGTTAACAAAGGCGGGAATTGGCCTGTTATGATCCAGCTTCTTGCCTCCCGATTTGCTCTTCGGCAATTTTAGTTACTGATGTCACAATTTTATTCACTCCGGAGCAATGCTAACATGCTTAAAGTGAAATTGACAGGGTATTTAGGCTCACCGAGGTTTTTTTTTTTTATTTTGGCCGCTTTCAGTCCCGCTCACTCTCTTTCTCATCGTCACGTGGCACCCAAACTATGTGTACCAAATATATTCGAAGTCGCGGGTAAACATTCAATGTTAAAAATATAAAATAATTCGAACCCCATTTTATGGCCTCGAAAAAACCGCAAATACGCTGACTATAATAGAAAAATGTTGCACAGATCACGGGAAGTGCATGTACACATCATTCTCAATATGACGACATACCGCTGGCTGGACGACGCGATGGCGGCGCCCGACAGATCAACGTTGTCGCGACGGACGTGGGGCCACTAGTCCGGAACTGTCGTTCGTGGTACCGGCCGATCGGTCTTCAATCGCGGAAACATGGAGCGGAAGGGATATAAGTGCGACACAATCACGCGACAAACGGTGCACGCATCTTCATCGTCTAAGACGGCGCAGAAGCGGAGAAAGAAAAAAACGCGGTCGCGTGTATCCACGTGACTTCAGGCCACAAGCTTCCGTGCTCGTGTTTTGGTTTCGGTTTCGAACAGTTGAGTTTTTTTTTTTTTTTTAGCTTTACTAGAAATATACAGTTCTCTGTTGCAAAATATCGTTTGGGTAGTTTCTTGACACCATATTAATTCGCCTGACAAAAAAAAAATATTTTGGGGGGTGTCAGTGTCCTTTTAAGACTTGTCAAGCCCTGCGTTCCTTAAGTAGTCTGCGACGCTGCCTGCAGGATTATTCCCGAATAAACTTCCTAAGGGAAGGCAGCGAGGCCTACGGCGAGCGGCACCTGCTTTGCTCGGCGACGCACGAAACGTTCTGGGGCTTTGACAACTCTTTTGGAATTACCTATTTATTTCGGTTGTTTGTTGTTCACAATGGTCCAAGCTTACGATTTGACCTTGCTTTACGAAAGTATAAGGTTGGGGATCTGTTTGTCCTGTCCTCTCAGGTTTTAAATTATGTTTAACTCACTGGTGATGTGCCCGTCGCCTGCCTATGAGCCGTTCATTCCTAAGCTGACAGTGCGTCAGCTTAGGGATGAACGGTGGAAGCAGTGTTTGTTGGAGCAGTCACACGTCAATCGTCCGCCACGTAACCACGCTCTCGTTCATACCCACACACAGAGAAAGGAACGAGACAGATGATTAAAGGAAGGTGTTTGATTGGTTTTGGTTAGCTTGCAGCTCCCCCTCCGCACTGTCAGCTGAGGGATAAACAAAGTTTAGTGTCGTCCTGATGACGTGACGCCGTGAATCTGTCGTGCCTGGAGTTACACTCCGTTTCATCTTATGTTGTACCGCAGCGAAGACTAGAAGCGTGAGCTCATAGCGTTGGCAGCTGCCCTTACTGCACGAGAGCTTGTGCCGCCGAGATCTGCCCCAGAGCAAGGAGCTCGCGCTTGCAGCCTTTCCTGCGGGACATCATAAGGTGAAATAGAGTATAGTAAGCCGTTGCCTTCCAGCGATGACTGCACGTAAGCTTTTCTCCTTCGCATTTCCATCGCTCCTTTGTGCGTCTGTCCAGCTCTTCGTACAAGGCTTTGCGCTCAGGTGGCCGTCGTTTATTTCCTCCGATGCTCTTTCACAACATTTCAGCATGCAAAATACTTTTTCTCTTTTTTTTTAAAGCTTGCAAACGAACTTTCTAATTTAGGACAAAAGTAATATCAAAAGTAATGAGTAATTTTCTCGAAATTACTGCTTGAAAGTAATTCATTACATTACAAAATTACTAGCCTAGCGAAGTAATTCATTACATTACTCATTACTCCAAAAAGTAATTTAATTACTGTAATTCCATTACAGTAATGTCATTACTCCCATCTCTGGCGACAATTAAAGACGTTTCAGTTAAAACAGAGGAATTACACGCTCGCAGCGGATTATCTAAGGTGTATGAAGTGGAAACGACCTTTGGGGTATCTGCTTCCGAATTCCAACTAACGTTGCGGTGCGTTTAGGCAATCGCTCTTCAGTCAAAACACCGAAATTAATATGTTTATTCCAAGTAGGAGACAAAGTATTCAATGGTGTTTCGGTTCCACAAATTCGGTGCTACTTGCATTGCGGGTGGGCACGAAAAGCAATCTCTTACTGCACGCTGAAGAGGTAGGAAACAACGCTGAAGATGATTATCTACCTTGATGAATGATACAATGAAAAAGCCACTTTCATTGAACGTTGCGCAATCTTTCCTGCACGACCAGACCGCATGATTACCGCTGCAACTAATCGGAAGCGGTAATGAATAGATCAGGCAGACCACACAAAAAAAGGGTGCAATTAAATGTTTCATATATGATTAGGTTTTGCGAGCTTCTTGTCTGCTATTAATTATCTAGAATGCACCCCAAGTTACAAAAACTATCGTCAATTACGGTTTGTGAAGTGCCAACATATTTACACATTGGACATTACAAAGCGTACAATAAGGCGCACACATTCAAATACAATTTTTTTAAAGATTTGGCCTAACCTAACTCAATCTAGAATTAACTACGAAAGAATTTATGCCAAAGATAACACGCACCAATAATAATAATAATAATAATAATTTGAAACTAAGCTGTTCAGATGCCCACTTTTTTGTGTGCTTTAGTTGTGCATTACGCGAAAACTTTGGTTTCATGACGGCCTTTCAACACTGTCTTTCGGATTGCTTTATTGCCGCTCCTTGTACATTTCCCGCGACGACTTAAACTTTACCGAACGCACATTTAGCATTTTGCAATGAATATATGTGTGTAACCAACCAAGTCTGGAGTTAACGTCTATTGAAACAAATGCATATAAAAAAAAGAAAGATATGGCTTGATCTGAAAGATCGTAGGCAAATGAACCGTAAAATGCTCAGTTCTAAAATAAAAACCTCGCTGCGCTCAATTGCAAAGTCAACACTACGTAACTAGTTACTGTACTATTAATTGCACTGTTTATAGCTTTACATATGCATGAAATACTAAAGTAAGAGTCAAATTTCAGGCGACCTGTTGTTTCATGATCATAGTGGAAAAAGGAGACGAATGACAAAAAGAGGCCCAACACCAGGGCTGGGCAGAAATACTCCATAAAGTATTCTGGAATACAAATACTGATATACATGTATTTAAAGGCCCAAAATACAGATTCTGTAGTACATTTGTTTGTCATGCAGCTGGATATCCCAAAGATACTTCTGCAAAAACGGCAAAAATATATTACGGAATACGAATTCAGATACTTACAGAAATACATTTGCTCCTGAACGGGGCTATGTGCGGAGGGTGCAGTTCGTGGCGAATGCAATTATTAATTTACACGTGTGCTGCTCGTTTTGTGTCATTTAATAGACTTCCCCTTAGCTCGGACTCTTTATTTATCATTAATGCCTCTAAAGAAAACACGTCACCCTGGTGAACCGCGTAATTACTGGACGGTAAAGACGGCATGATATTTCTTGACAAAAGGCGCCCGCATGAAATAAACCCTGTTTAGCCATGAGAGCGCATCTCAGAGTGTCATCTTATATGCTTTCGAGTCAAGCATAGTGTGGGGAGATTGCGCAACAGAGCCGTACCTATCCTCCACTCATCTCCTTTACAGTGTTCGCACTGCCAAATTGGAAAATGTGGATGACTTTGAGAGGATAGCTCAGTCTGTTGTTCTTGCAAGTAACGTTCTTTAAATCAGCGTATTTGTTTTTCTAATGCTAGTGACTGTGATAGAAAACGTTATAGGGGGGGGGGGGGGGTTCCAAATTATAAATTTTGAAGTATCTTAAACCAAACAAATACTTTTATCTGTTAAATTTATCGTAAAAGCGCCAACAAATGTAACGAGATACCTAAGTCTGGCAAAGTATCGCAATACAAGCGATACATTGCAATCGTATTTCACGACTGAGAGACAAATATATTTTTCAAGTGTATCTCGATACAGAGATACAGATACTCGAAAGTATCTCTAGGATACTATCGTGATACATTTACATCGCGATACTGCCCAGTCCGGCCCAACACAAACTGCCTACAACATGGCAAGCAATGAAATTATTTTTGCAACAAATTATTTTACACAACGTAACAGCTGCAATGGGCCTGATTTCTATTGAAGGTGGATGGATGAGTTGCATTTAATTAGAACAAATACTATAGTAGATTTACTGTGGAAGCATTTTGTTTTAAAGCTTCCGTATTTTTCGTCTCAGGTGTATATTTTTCAATGGGATTGATCAACACATCTACTTGATTCGAAACCACAGGGAAAACTTTTATTGTTTTTTAATGTCTGCCAAACCACCGGCACAAAATTGTCCCCACAAATTACCCAGCCAAAGAACTGAAACGTGAACACACGTTCCCCTATGCTTAAGTTAGAATGGATGTCGGTCCTATATGTGAAGGCGTTATTGTGCCTTTTATCCTACTCAAAGATCTTCGCCGCCTCCGGCTTTTACTGCTATCTGTGGGTTGATATGTTTGTTGAGTTACAAAGATTTCATAAAGCTTATAAAAAAAATTAACTACAGTGATTCAACAAATGTAGTAGAATTTTCATAGATCAAAAAAGTGTGTTTCTTTGACGTTCTGGAGAAACCTATTGAATGACAAAAGAAAAACCAATAAACCTTTTACATCCACATCCCACGTGTGTGTAAATGTAAGATAAAAAAACATCCACAAAACAAATCATAGCCTCCCTTTCGTTAACTTAATTTTCTCCTTCTCGCCGCGTCAAAACAAATTCGTGTCATGGCCTTTAGCCAACCGCACCCTCAAAGTTAAATCGACAAAGATCAGTCAATATGGGCTACCAACTTTAAAAAGAAAAAAAAAAGCCAACACCCAATAACTAGGCCGCAACAAAGTCCAAAGATAAATTCTACAACACCGCGTCTCCTTCTGCACCTAGCCCCTGGTTACGCTTAACGCGAACCCAATGGGGTATTGCCCGGACGCTGTGCAATAACACTCCCATATTCGAAGGCAAAAGGCAATTAATATCTCACAGCTCTTAATGGTAGGTTAAGTAATCGATGCGTGCGTTTTTTTGTTTTTTTTTCGACCTTGTGCTTCTTTTTTGCATTTTGGCTCGCAAGCTCGTTCACTTTCATCCACTCGTCTCCCCGTGTCCTCCTTTCTTCCCAGTTATCCTTCACCACGGCAAACAAAAGAGCGCCAAACACGAACTTGCCATTATTGCCAGCGCTGGAACGGCCTCTATCAAAAAGCAGCAATCGTTATCTCCAGCAAAAAAATAAAAACAAAAACGGAGAGGGGATACGCCCGTGCGAAGCCCGAGGGTCCGAAGCGGCTGATGAAAGCGTTGTGGCTCTTTCCGTATGCCGGTTTTTCGTTCTATCTTTTCTCTGTCAGAAGAGATAGATGGAACGAGATATCCGAAGTGCGTAGAGTAGAACCCTCAAGCTCCACCCATTGATCCGACGTCTAGTATAAAAGAGCGGTGCGGATGCGGTAGTCATCACTGGAAAGCATTTTCCGAGCTCAAGCATCATGAACGCCCTGGTGAGTTGGAATACCATCCATCGCTTCATTCTACCAAGGAACGTCCTCGGGGCTAATTTTCCCCTGCTAGGTCTTGAAGTATGACACGTAAGCCTTGGCACAAAACCGTTGGATTACCATCCTTTGCCTCATTCTGCGAAGAATCATCTTGGTGGCACTTCCTGCCCGATACGTCTTCAAGTGTGAAAGGTAACGTCCGGCCAAAATTGTCGATCCGTAGTTGCAAGGATACCTGGCCGCCGCCCTTTGGCAAACTACGACCAAACGCAAGCATACTTAGTCCAAGATTAAGCACACAGCAGAAATGAGGTTGTTGCAGTTATGATTAGGTTAATCCATATATTGTGAATCTTTCTTCAAGCGTGGTCGTAATAAGTCAGGCTCATCGTTTCTTAAATTAAGAAAGACTATGAGGTAACACGCAAAAAAAAAAAAGAACCTGAGCGTATAAAAAAAATCTTTTTTTGCATAAAATACTGCAAAGCGCCGTAATCGTGAAAGCGACAAGCTTAGGTCACATACTTAAGTGTGATTCAGAGGATAAAAGGAATTGTTTTAGCGCTGTTTTTTTTTTCTCGCTCTATTCATTTCAAGTTACGACAGCGGTGTTAACATTTTCTTTTCACTCGCAAAAAACAAATATATATATATTTGCTCCTGTTTTGACCTGAATACAAGACGTGCGACATAAGGGACGATTAGCTTCTATTATGCAAAACAAATTACGAAATTATTGTGCAATCTACTCATTTTAAATACCAGACAAGTGACGAATGGAACAATTTAAAACAGACCAACTAGTGCCGTAGGGAATCACTTTATGCTTCCAAGCAATATATAAAAGGCCCCTTGCGCTTTTTAATTATACCCGGATCAATATAGCCTTCCATGTTGTCCGGCCTCAACTCCATAATTCATGCATCGACCCGTCGATACCAATAAATTTGCGTAAAAGAAATGGATCTTGACGAGAACCTATAGGCTTTGATGTCAACTTAATGTCTACGGGACAATGTAGAGACACGGTACGTCCTAACCCTCCTCCCTTTGGTTCACCACTGAATTAATTGGATACTGGACGTTCTCTGGTCACAAGAAAAAATCTATATGTTAGTGTTTTTATAGCATTCCAAACAAAGGGCGTCTGGCCTCACCAGCGAGTGGCTGCTCATTGTTTTAGACTGAATAAAAACACTTGGAGGTGAACACTTATAATGGTAATAGTTCAACGTGCAACCGTAACCCCTGACACATTGCGCCTTCTACACCATAAGTCTTAGTGGTATTGAACACCTTGGCGAGCATTTAATTCCGCCGACTGCCAGAATGGAACTGACCACACCATCGGAATAAAACACCTACTAAATTGCCGGGGAAATCTTTCGGAGCATCCTTCTACAGCGTGTTCCTGTAACTCATAAAAAAAAAAAAGATAACGGACACACCACTGCGCTTTCTTCCGATAACGGGGCATGAGAAGAATTTTGAATTAACTGTAGAAGTCAATCTTTCGACTTATGTTTTTAGTAATGATCAAGTCAATGATGGCACTGTTGGTTGCTCATCACTGGCGTATTTTGTCATCATAATTACCACGTTTTCGTCCCAGTCGATTGGGTGCGTATTCTATTGTCGCCAAGTAATGTTTTAGAAAACGACCAGAAAAATCAGCTCTCTAAGAATTCGACTCTGTACATCGTCTGCCTTAACAAAGGTTTTTGCACGAGGGCGAAGTATTAATTTTTTTTTTTTTACTTGAGATCAACGAAAATCGTTTATGTGATTTTAAATATTTAATCTATAAATTGTGTGGTAACTGCACCAACAAAATGAGAGATTACATTTGATTTTCATTAAGTATAAGCGTGCTATGATGCCTCAGATTATGTGAAAATGTACCAACACTACGAATCGTTTAAGCGATTCGTAGTAACACGCACAACCTGCCATTATACGTCTGCAAGGCTTCATATCCTACACAAATGAAGCACATTCAACGAAGTATTGATTCACTTCAAAAGATTTATAATTAAAAAGCCATTTTTTCTTCGGCACGTAACGATGTAACTTTAATTTGAAAATTATTTACAGTTTAATATGGTGTCGTTCTAATGCTGACCCAATGAGGAATGTTCCAAAATATATTGTGTTGCACAAAGGTAGATGCAAAAGAAAATGAAATAAGAAATATAAAAATAAAAGGAGCTATCTCGTTTTATGTATTTTAAGCCTTCCAAATAAATTATGAATCGAGCGACTTGCTTAGAAATGACCCAAAACCGGCGTTTGAATGTAAGAAGCGAAGTTTTACTACACTTCTTATTATTAAAATTTAGTTCATGAACTATTAAGGCAGTGCTATGTTCCTGTGAAAAATTAGAAAACTACAGCCTTGGCATTTTCAACGGCCGCCAACAGAGACGACCGATGCAGCCAGCAACGCGGAGAGCAAGTTGTCTGCTTCTTGCGCAGGGGTTGTGGTGACGTCAGAACAACGCCGAGCTCTGATTGGCTGCGATTGAAAGGATAGTGGGTAGACCTCAATGCTAGATGCCTCGAGGTCTACCCACTATCTTTTATTCAATCAGAAAATAAGAGCTCGGAGTTCTGACATCATCGCAACCCCTGTTCAAGAAGCAGACGAACTAGCGCACCCTATAGGTGGAAAGCAAAAACTTCGGCCATCTGCCATACTGTTTGCAGCTCTAATCGGGAGATGACTAAACAAGCACGACTCTCGATCGACTCGTTCGTCTACGTTGGCGACCATTGTTAAAAATGTCAAGTATATTCTAACTTCTCATAAAAGCAAAGCTACGCCTTAAAAGTAAAAAAAGAAAAACACTACAATACGTTTTTTTTTATGTCTGAGCTCGCTACAATAATGTGCCAACATTTCGGTAGCATTTTACAGCGCGTACATCGATTCATAACACTCTACATTATTCCTACATTTTTTTTTGTACACAGTGTGTGCGGAGGTAGACGAAAATGGCTGCAGAAACCACTGTTGTTGCATGTCTATGAACTGCGATAGCATTCGTCATGTGGCATCATCCTTCATTGGCACATAGTTCCCGTGACGTAGATTCCCGCTAAATTTAGCGGGGAACCTGAATTCGCCTGTAGGCCCCGTGATGTCAGGTCACGTGAGATCAATTTTCCTGCCAAATTTGGCGGGTAAACAGAATTGGTGAATACGTCACGTGACGTAAATTTTCCGCTAAATTTAGCGGGGAACCTGATTTTTTCTGTAGGTCCCGTGAACTAAGGTCACATAATATCAATTTTCCTGCCAAGTTTAGAGGGGGAACCGAATGGGTGCATAGGTCACATCACGTCAATTGTTTCGCTAAATTTAGCTGGGAGACTGAATTTTTGTTTAGGTCCCGTGACGTCAAGCCACGTGACATAAATTTTACGTGAAATTTATAGGGGAAACTGAGTTGGTGCATAGGTCACGTGATGTCGATTTTACCGATAAATTTAGCGGGGAAACTGAATTGGCGCATTGGTCACGTGACATTACTTTTCCCGCCAAATTTAGCATAAAAAATGAGCTGGTGAATAGGTCACGCGGCTTGAATGTTTCCGCTAAATTTAGAGGGGGAAACCCACTGCGCCATAGGAGGCCAGAAAGGTCCACAAAAGTGGGGAGGGGGGGGGGGACCTAAAGGATGCAATCTCATTAAAATAAACATGAGCAAACTTACGTGGGGAGTATGGTGTTTCTGGTTGGCTATTGTTTTCGCTAGTTTTTGAGGAGCCGCAGTTACTAGCACGCACTTTAAAAGTCCAACCGCCGACGACTTACTGCGGTACCGCCTGGAATTTATTTACACGGGATCGGCATGCCTTCCTGATCCCTTTGGTGAAAAGAAAGACAACTTGTTCTGCAAAGATATGACAAATCTGTCAAAGGTATCGGGGGCACATCTTCTCGACTACCTATTCGAGCGACCGAGTCCATATACCTGAGAACGATTCAAAACCTACAGTCATTAAACACATTCAACTAGCCGTGAGTGACAAGGAATCGGCGACGGGCACCTGCTTTCCCCAGGCGTCGAAGATACGCGCCGAGCTTACCCGCAGGGGTCGCCAACCTGGGTCTTGGTTTTAGCAGACAATTTTTCGAAAGTTTTTATTGCGCTTACTTCAGCGCGACGCGAGTCTCTATGATGCCCAATTTTTTCTTGTGTTGACTCGCTTGCTTTGGTATTCAAGGTTTTTGTTTTCCCAGAGCGCCGTGTCAGCTTCCACTTACACGTGCCGTGATGGCCCGGCTGGCACTTCTCGTTGTACCGTAGCCTCCTCTATACTCACAAAGCCTGTCAGTTCGACGACGGAGCCATAGAGTGCCCGGTCGCAGATTTGGAGCGCGAGGATCTGGTAGCACAGAGCATCAAAGAGCCATCTCTCGGAAAACCTGGACGTGAGCGCACAGCTTTTGCAGCGGCGAGGACCCGAAACACACTTGTTTGCTCGGGAGAAGTGTGGTTCGGCGTCTCGCCGCAGCGGGGCGCCAATCACATCGCTCTCCTCTCATCTGTTGTCTGCCGCTCCCCCTTGTCTATTTCGGCGGGCACTTCTCGTGGCAATCTGCCATGCTTTGTCAGTGTATAGAAGGCGATATTTGTACGGAGACGGTCATGCAGTCGAGGCGCCGACGGCACCGAATTCTCATGTTTGTTGTGTTGCGCAATCTGCCGGCAGAACGTCGAATTAGACGAGTACGGTCTGCTGAGCTGCAATCGCCAAAGCTCGGCGGCGTCCGTGGCGTCTCTCGTTACTAGATAATCGAAATAACATCACTTGTGACATTTTGTTCATGTCGGTGCGCGTTGTCAAGGGGCATTTCGAGAGCGTAGTTCGCGCAGAATTGCTTGCTAGTGAACCAAGAGTAGTCGCCAACGCACCCAAACACAAGGTATACGCACAAGAACCGGAAGTATCTGCCTCCCCCTGTCATGGCGGCCGGAAGTGACGCGCACACCCTGTGTACCATCTCACATAGTTCAGAGGAATGAGAGTTTAGCGGCTTGCCTTTGTTTTCAGTGTTTCCTAATTGTCTTTCCATTTCTCGTTTCTTACAGTCCGCTGTCACCTTCCTCGGCCTTGTTGCCTTCGCCTGCGCTGGCGGCCTCGTCGGTGGCTATGGCTATGGCCTCGGTTACGGCCATGGCCTAGGCTACGCCGGCTATGGCGGCTATGGCGGCTACGGACTCGGATACGGCCACGGCGTCGCTGTTGCTGCGCCAGTCGCTGTCGCCGCTCCAGTTGCCGTCGCTGCCCCAGTTGCTGTTGCCGCTCCTGTCGCTGTTTCCGCTGTGACCAAGACTGTCCACGCTGCCCCAGCTGTCGCTGTTGGCTATGGCGGATATGGCGGATATGGCGGCTATGGTCTTGGCTACGGTCTTGGCTACGGATATGGCGGTCTCGGCTATGGTCACGGCCTTGGTTACGGCCATGGTCTTGGCTACGGCGTTGGCGTCGTCAAGTCTGTTGGTCTTGGTTACGGCTATGGCCACGGCTACGGCTACCACGGTTAAGCTGTGTCGCAAGGTAACTTGGTAGGCAGATACTCTCTGGTAGTAGTAGTAACATTTCATAAGAAAAATCAAAGAGCGAACCCTTATGCCGCTCCTCAAACGCCTCAGTGAGTGAGAGGAGTGAGTACGACTTAAAGTCAGTCAACTTAATTTCATACGCTTGAGAACTACAATTTTGCATGATATATTAAAAATAAAACCAGTCAAATGAAAAAAAAAATAACAAAATAAGAAAGAGCACCCCACGGTCTTCTGCATTTTTGTTTATTTATTTCTTTTCAGAAACGTTTTATACGTGCATGCTGTAGTTCGCAGCTGATCTAACCAATGTTTAACGAAATGTTGATTTCTTCCCGCTCTCCGTTTCTTTTCCAGGCAACCCGTTCATAGGAATTTTAAAATTGAAGCCATCATCTGCGCGGGAACAGATTGAGATAATCTGGCTGGAATAAAACCATGTTTTCACGCAAAAAAAAAAGCAGCTTGCCACGGTTTCTCTTTCCTCTTTTCTTTTTTTTTGGGGGGGGGGGAGGGGGGATTGAACTGTAGATTGGAAACTACAATCCTCAATTTAATATCCCACCAAACAAATTCCCAAAATACAAAGTCGAGGTAGCATAAAGCAACCCTGCAAACTAGGCTAAAAAAGCCTATAAAATTGCAACTGACCATAATTTAGGGCGGCATTTATTTAAAAAAAAAACAGCTCTAGAGAATATAATACACATCATCCGATATGGTAAGGAAAAATATTTCACAACTATCAGACATAAAGTAAAAATAAATAAAAGAACAACGATTATGAAGCATTTAATGTAATATGCACACGCAGCACACGACACATGGGATAAAACTATTCTTGTTACTAATTTATTAGGTATCTCAACAGAAAATTGTTGTATGATGATGCAAAAATCATTCAGTACTCACTGCATCCGAATGAAACCAATAGAACGGTGTTCGCCTTAACATGCAGTCCTCGTGATCCTCGTTTGACCTTGTTTTTCACGTTCCCATGGTATATACAACCAATTGGGGATATTTATAATTTTAGAATATATCGGTCGTTAGTCCTTCTGTCCACACTCCAAAGTCTCTATAATCTCCTGCAAAAAAGAGTTTTTTTTTTTTTGTTAAAGGGATAGTTTTTCAGGGCGCGCTTTTGAGCTTTGGTTATGCTTCGGCGCACGCGCCGTCAAGGCAGATCGAAAGGCAATGAGCAAGTGCTGGGGGCAGTTTCTCCTGGAGAATATATGTTGCTGCAAAAAATTTAAAGATATCAATCCAAATTCTTCTTCACAATTTTCGGTCAGGACATACATTTATGTTGTTTTTTTTCGTTACCGGCGGTGTGTACAGCTAACCTACGCTGAGCGCAAGTTCGTCTGCTTCTTGCACAGGGATTCCGATGATGTCAGAACGCCGAGCTCTCATTGGCTGATCGATAAAACAAATAGTAGGTAGACCTCGAGGCATCTAGCATTAAGGTCTACCCACTATCCATCCAATGAAAGCCAATCAGAGCTCGGCGTCGTTTTGACGTCATTGGAACTCCTGCGCAAGAAGCAGACGAACTTGCTCTCCGTATAGCTAAACGCTGAAGTATAACGGGTATACACGCAGGACGCCAACCTGTGGGTCGTCGTTCGCAGCGTATGCATGCTTAGAACGAGCTCCTATTTATACCGTCTGCCAAGAACAACGATTACGATTGGGAGGAATACACGGTGAACGCGAATCATCGTGCGTTCCTTCGCCTCAATATATTTTATCTTGTCAGAAGTATCAACGAGGCTTAGTTCTGAGTACCTGCAGCTAACAACGACCAACAATAAGGCGTTCCGCGATTGGCCCGATTGCATCATAATAGTCATTAAATACCAGCCTCGATCTCAATGTTCATAGAGTCAATGACTGTTTCCGAATCCAAGCTGAGCGTTTGTTCACTGCTCACGCTCATTTCTCGAGCGGCATTCAGCTATCTTCCGAACGTAGAAACGGAAGAAAATATTCCAGTGGTGCGCATCACACCGTCCGACTTCATCGCACCATTTTTCGCAATAGCGAAGAAGCCAAATAAGTTATCCGAGTTATACAATTTTATAGATGAATCCACACTCCCGGCGAGGGAGAGTAATGGTATGGCGCCTAGAGCGCGTCTCTGACTGGTGTGTATTTTGCCGCGTCTTATAAAGTAGTATTTCGAATTCCGCCTCATGACGTCATCGAAGAGTCACCCTGTCACCGGTCGCGATCCTGGCGGTGTCCACGCAGCGGTGATGAAAGTGGCAGACGCCTGTACTGCTGCAGGTCGCTCTTCAGCTGGACAGTCCAGGGAAGCTTCGACAGCCAGGAGTTGGGACGCCGCGACGACAGCGACACTCGCGTTCGCTCGTTAGTTTTGCTGGAACTTCTAGCACCAGGAGCCAGGAATCGCGAGATCCGACATGACACGGCGGCTCCTCTGACGTCATTTAATTGCTGCCACTTGGAGACCACTTATTGGTGGAATAAGACGCTGAACGCACCAGTCTGAGATGTTTTTCAGGCACAGGAGTAATCGGTTACTGTGCCTATTTAATGCGCATGCAGTTCTTTTTCCATAAGAGGTATTGAACCCTAAGCTACGTTACCATTTTGACTTCACTTGTTAGGATCAGATCCTTTGCAGTGTACTGAAATGCATGTAAAATTACTGCGAACTTTTCTCTCTAGCTACGCAATTACCAATTTTACGGCAATGCCGAGAAAATGTGCTATGTTCACGGAGAGGGACATTAATAATGAGTTTTATCATATCAGATCCTTTGAGGGTGTTTGCTTCGAAATTTAACCTTGTTTTTTCATTATGAAAAGAAGATGGAGACAAGTGAAGAATATATGGAGTAGGAAATCAAATGAAATTTACTCATAATGATAATTAACTGTTTTATATTTTTAACATCACTACAAACTTGACGAAGTTTTCAGGATTGACGAAGTGTGGGTTATTGTTCAATGGCAATGTCAAGACGTCTTCTTCGATATGTTAGAGGTGGTCCCATAGAATGTGACTCCCTTCAAAGCGTAAGAATCCTATTTAGGTAATGCTACTCGCTGCTCTTGCCGCAGAGGAGGCGCGTAAAAATTGGGTTCGGAGCTAGCCTCGACCCAGGAGTGTCTGACTTCGCGCCGTCGTAGATGGCGCACCGACGAAGAGGCCGACTCTCCGTGAGGCGCAGCGCATGCCATGCCTGCTTCAGCGGCGTCGCAGCCAGCTTTCGTTTTGCATTCAACGCCTAACTCCCGTCGCATGAAAGCACCATCAAACAACGCCTCTTTCGACGAAAGGACAAACGTGCTCTGCGCGTGCTTTTGTGTAGGGTGGAACCTGTGCGTGTGTTGCTGATCGCTGACGCGCTGGTGCCGTGAAGGCGAGCTTAGTTCAGAGGAAGAAACTGACCGTGCTAATATAAGGGGGGAAAAGTGCTTTGTTCTACAATGTTGTACAGGCTACCGGAACTGTGTGAACCCAGTGCCTTTGTTCAAAGTTCTGTCAGATCATGCTCGGTTGGAACTGTTGCTTTTCGCGACCCCAAGAGCTGATCGAAGGTTGCTGAAGAACGACCATATCTGTGCCAAGCGTTTTCCTGACAAAATTAGATCAGAGTTTTGGGGAACAGTTCTCCTCGGTGCCGCAATAGGAGCCTGTGTTTTCTGTGGAAGTCGTGCCCAGCATTTTCGCAGGCTGCCCCAAGTACCTCACGAGGTGAATAAAGCCCGAAACGCCGCCTCAAAAACGAGAGTGGGCAGCGACAGGCGTTTTAAACGACGATTTGTAAGCTATGATTTTCTCTGATTAGAGAGAGTGACCCCAGATGTTGAGTGCTTTAATAAAAAAAATGTTTTCCATTTTGTGACTTGTGTTTCTGCCACTTACTGCGCCGGATAGATCCTCGTGCTATTAATTATAAACAAAGTTTTCTGCTCACATTTTTTGTGTGGCAGTGGAGTACCAGTTAATATTCTACGTTTTACACCGACTTATTTTAATGCTAATTAATTCTGTGCACAAAATAATTGTTCAGGCAACGCTGATTATCATTATTAACGATATTTAAAAAAAGAACGGAAAGGAATGAACAAAAATTCAAGCTTAGAAAGCCATCGGCTTGCTAAGCTTGGAAGAGCTTCTAACATTGAAGCCATTCAGAACCGTGGCGCGCGGTTTATCTTTTGTAATTATCATCGTTCAGCCAGTGTGTCATCCATGAAATCTAACTTATCTTTGCCCCTTCTTTCTCTGCGCCGTAAAGTATCTGGTCTATCGCTTTTTCATAAAATTTACTTATCTATCCCTACTCTAAAAGATAAACTTATTCTCCCTCCCCCGCACATCTCTTTTCGCCTTGATCATCAGTATAAAGTCGGAATTCCCCAGTGTCGCTCCTCCGCCTACCTCGACTCTTTTATTCCCAGGTCGTCATCGGAGTGGAACCACCTTCCCGCATCTTTAGTATCTATATCATCATTTGACTCTTTTAGAACTGCATTAAACAGCTATTTTTGTCAGCAGGCGCCATGACTTCTTTTTCTATTGTATAAATGTTTTGTATTTATTCTCATTTTTGTATTATGTTTTGTTACTTGCCCCTCCCCTCTGTTATGCCCTCGGGCCTTGAGGGTACTGAAATAAATAAATAAAAAAACACGCCTAATAGAAACATCCATTGATTACTAAGCAGGACAATAACAGATCGTGATTTCTTTGACAACAAATTAAATAAATCAGCTTTATTCCATTCGAATCCGATGTGTCTGATTGAAATCATATTTACTTGAGTTAAATCACTGTACCCGAAAGAAAAGTAATTTCTTATTACTATATGTATTTTTAGACATAGCAGGTTGATTGATCAATAGTATTTCAATACCTACCTGACCACTGAAAACACTTCAAATGAAGTATTACTCTAAATTAAAAGATTAGCTTAATTAACTGATTTTGATTGATGTAAACCCGACTTCACTTACTAGAAATAAAGCAGATTGATTATTTATTTCGCGAAAACCTTTTGTGGCTTTTTCTTTCGAATTTCGATCTCCTTGAACTGTGACACTACTTTTCTTGCTTTTGTTTTTTATTTTTTTATTTTTTTTTTTATTTTTGCAATAGGATATGGTGTTGTTAACGAACGAAGGGGGGGTAGAGGGAACGTTCAGCGCTCCGATTCGCTCAGAAGAGCACAAGCTTTCACCCATGTTCATCTTGATACAAATATTTCTTGCCGGATTTTCATTTGTTTAAAAAAAAAAAACACCCAGAGAAAGCATCAAGTGACAGATTGTTAATAAAAACTTTATTTGGGGGATTATCTTGTTCGGGAAGATTTCACCTAAATCATAATAGTAAACCAAGTACGATTTATATCAAAATATAAATCATGATTTAAATCACGCTTTAAATCAACATGATTTCTATTCCCTACCCAGTAAGTTTCGAATGGTCTTTTTATTTCTTTTGTGCGAAACAGGTGAGAGCAAATATTAACAAAATAGGCGCGCATAAGCCAGTTGTTTCACCGGAACATTCTTCAAAATTGCACACAATTATGAAAACCTCAACTTAAAAAGTGCAATTAGCTATGCTGTTTGCCTAGCTAGTTGCTTTGTTTTAACGAGTGCTTTTATGGCTTTTGCATTCGTTATTATGGATTAACACCCCAACGTTTAAATCTCGTCAATAATAACAACCTTTTTTTTTTTTTTTTGAGGGAAGCGGTGCACTGTTTGTATATAATTTAAGTACATCACGTGAAATAAGTGAAAGTCAACCACTCCAGCAAATTGAACATGTTAAGCATGGCAGCTGAGGTCACCGCGCTTGACGCGCTTCATAAACGCCAGTGAAGCACGCTCCACGATTTCTACCACACAGATGCAGTTACTGAGACTACAATCTGCTTGCGGAAAACGTCAAGCGAGAAAAAAAAAAAAAAAACACAGCCGCGCACAGAAAAAGAGAGAAAGAAATGGAGCAGCGTTTGCAGCAATCATCGATTTGGGTACCACCAATCAGAGTGAAAGAGAATCGCCAGGCGAGCGGAACATAATCTGGACGATCCACGGAGTGGCGCCACCTAATTATGTTTTTTATACCGCGATGTATTCACACACAACGCAGACCTGTCTGTTTTTCTATTACTTTTGCTCTTCTAAAAAACCCCCAGTCTCAGGGTAAACGACGAAACGCGAAAATATCATCCACTGAGCTTCTCAGTCAAAGGTCTATGAAGGAGAAACTCCACATTTTAATATTCTGAAAAACAAAAAAAAAATATTCCACGGCCGTACAGGTGAAAAAAATGTCTAACTCTATTAAAAAAAAACGAAAAAAAAACGACGCGGATGTTTTGAACACAATAATAACACCAACATAAAATAGCACAGCAAAGCGAAATGATGCAAGCCTTACTACATGCCATCAACGAAAAACAAAAACCCTCAATTGAAAGTTGCGTTCAATGGTTATTCATTAAGTTGAGGTTGGCGGACCTCTTTGAAAAATCGGTTCCTAAGAAGATTCTTTGAAGCTCAGAAAAAAAGGCGATATAAAAAGCATGCGTATTCCCATTGACCAACTTAGTAATCCACAATAGTGAATTAGTAAGCATAAAAATAACCAATGCAATAGTTTGCTTTGCGTGAAGGAGGGATATTGTATAAGAACCCACAGTAGTCCGGCGAGGTGTATACATCGGTCAGTCCATTAGGTGCACTGGCAATAGATTAAGAATGGCACAGACATTGACCGTGAGGTCATCCTCTTCCGGACACTTGGCGATCCATTGTGGCAGATCTGAATGCGTCCCACAGTTTGCTGACACAGATGTCGCGGCATGGCAACCAGGAAACGAGAAAAAACACTTCCGCAGGCATTCTACATTGCACGGAGCAAAGAGGGCACGCGCATCAGTTCACTAATCAATTTCGTTGTACGAATGCGAGATGGCACATCTAGGTCGCTGTGATGCCATTGGTATGTTTGTGTTTTCGCCGGTCTGAGTTTTTTTTTTTTTTTTTCTGATAAATTTATTCGTAAGTTAGCACCTGGTATGTACGTTTATTCGACTCGTCCCACGGGTTTTTGCGCTGTTCTCGTTTTGTTATTTTAATAAAACACGGGAATCACAGAATGCGTCGAGCGAGCATTATGCGCGCGTTATGGTTTGTTTTGCCTGGTAGGGGGGGGGGGGTGCCTTGGATAGTTTCAGATGCGTTGTAAACACAACCCATTCATGAGCTCTCCCGGATTTATCAGTTTAATCAGAAGACTTTTATATTCATTCAGGAATGGTGTGTGAGGAGGGGTAAGGATGGTGGTACGTCAAGGGGGCTTAACTTCACCTAGGTTCGCCCACCACAGTGGTCTCAAACTCATTGGAATTCGGGGGCCCAATTTCCGACTCCCGAAAGGTCAAGGGTAAACATAGGGGGGAGGGGGATGTTTAGGGTAAAGAGAAATATCTCTGGAGGTCCACGTTGCGGAGCAGCTTTGTCTACCAGAAATAAAAAAAATACCGACTTCGTACTCTGTGATGTGCTGCTTGTGAACTCGACCTATTTGCCATTGAAGCCTTTAGCTTTGAATAGTTTATGTGACTACTTTGGATAAATACCTGGTGGGGCGAGAATTGTAAAATGGCGCCATTTAGACCGTGGTGGCGATTTTTAATTGAACACGGTGATATGCCGTCGTGACTCTGCCGTTCAACGTACTCAGAAATTAGTCGAGCTCAACGTCATATAAAAAAAAAATTTTTTTATGTGACAGTTTTGCTACCCCGGCGATTTTTTAGGATCGTTAAAAAAATTAAGGCTCGCGCTTGAGTGTTATTTCATAGCTGCTTAAATTATCATTTTAACTTACTACATAGAGCAGCGAAGGTTAGAGGTTCAAGCCTTACAGTTACTCCTGCTACGTAAAAGTTTTCACATCCGAGGTGTGTCCTTGAGCAAAAGACCCGTGCTTGTAGCCTAGTGGTGGAATCGTCGTACAGGAGATTAACAGAAGACACAGGTGGAAAGAAAACTAAAAACAACACAACACCTAGAGGAAATGAAGGAATGGACAACTTAAGGCTCTTATGCTGAAAGCGTTTGCCGTATTCAGACATGTGAAAACAGGACTCGTAGCCGAGGGATGCCTGCGGACCCGCGTCCCAGCAAGTCCCGGGCCGCATGTGGCCCGTGGGCCACGTGTTTGAGACCCCTGGCCACATGTCGCGCTGGTATGGACTGACCGCGCTATGTGCCAAGGAAGTGAGAAAGAGAAGGACACGAAAGGGGACGCCAGAACGCCGAGTTCTTCTGCTTGGAACGATTAGGGGGTAGACCTGAAAGCTATACCTATAGCAGCCTTTGTCTCCACTGCACTCGTCGAACGCGGTAGAACGCGAAACGCAAGCGTCCGGCGTTTCACTCTCGCATTCGAACGCATTGGGCGACTGCAGTGGAGACTGAGACTAATCTCTAGACTTAACCGTTACTCATTCGAACCAGAGCTCGGCGTTCTTAAGTTCCCGCGCGCTATCATCTCAGTGTCTCGGCGCGTAGCCACGTCTGATATGAGGGTGTGCCGTCAAAGGGTGCTGCACTCGCATGGCATTTCATGTGCGGTGACGTCAGATTTGTCCATATATTGGCGGGAACGTCAAATTGCACGAAGGTTTACCTGGTGCGTAAGGTGGGTGCCTCACGTTGTGGGCGGCGACGTGAGCTACGTCATGTGATTGAAAGGCGAGAATATTTATCTTGTCGGCTGTGCTATCTCTTGGTTGCTGTGCTAAGGGAGTCCGTTATATGCCCGCTGTGCAATTTCCCTTTCCGTTATGATTTACCCTCGTGACGTCGTGGATCTCGTGGGGAGCTACGTATCATCCTTCGGGGACCAGCTGCGCACACCGATGGTCACCTGCTACCGCAAGGTCTCGTTAGTTACACTTAGCTTAGTTGTGTTTCCAGCAGCTCGCCTCCTCCTTGTGACACACAGCAAAGGCGTCGGGTGGCCGATCACGGTTTCAGGGTTCGGTTCCCGCTTTGACATGTGGCAAATCATGTTGATTATTACGTATAGTGTTGCGAATTATGGTTAGGTTTGCCTTTTGTCAGCTTTGTATGTTATACGTTACCTGCTATGGGCACTGTATTCTCTTTATGATATCTTGTTTTGCGTGCAACGGCTTTTCTTCACGCTCCAGCGTAACGCGTTTCGCATAGAATCATGCCTTTAAACTCACTCCCTGATAAAAGCATCTAGAGTCTGTTTCTCAAATTTTGCAGGTGGTTGCACTAAAGACGTGAGCTAACTCCGAATGTTCAATGTTCTTGTCGCGGCCACTGGCGACCCTGCATTCAAGTCTGCACTCTGAAGAAAACCGTTTGTATAACTACACCCACGCCTGAGATTGTGAACGTTGATTGGAAGGACGAATTTGTGAGGAAGTACACAGCAGCTTAATTAAAGTTATGGTATCAAATTTTTTAGTTCGAGTAGTTTATTGCCACAGCTAATTGTTCAACAAGTAGGAAATTAATTAAACAAATAAAGCGGCTAAACGGTTTTAAAGCCTGCCATTTGATATCGTTCGTAATTAAAGAGACCCTGACAACCCCAGAATGTTTTTTTTGTATTCTTTTCTACCGGGCGATCTATTGCGGTGTAAGAAAACTACCCAATCAATATTTTGCTACAGCGTCGCATATATTTTTAATAAATTCAAAACACGCAACTCCTCGAAACCAAAACCGAAACTGGACTGCGGAGTAAAAAGAAATATAGAGGAGGAGAGGGTGCCGAAAGTCACGTGGCTGTGCCACACTTTTTTTTTTTTTGTTCAATCAACGCATTTGCAGCGTTTTAGAGGCCACAACAATTGTGTATCATGTTTTTTTACATATTTGTATATTGAGGACGTGCCTCCGATGACTTATGACTTTGATTATATTAGGTGGCTGTGTCTAAATCATAGCAAACAGCACGTACCCACGGAGAAAGAGAGTGAGCGCGATTCAAAGCGGCAACTTGAAGGAGGGCGTCCGCCCGAAACGTCGTGTATACCTCCTTGTCCGCGTATTTGTTCGAGAAGCACAACCTTATTACTTGCGATTACGTGTTTTAGTTCCGATCGGCGGTTCTCGGGCGGAAAAAAAAAACGAACTTCGAGCCGCAAATTGCGGTCTGGGTAGTTGGGCTCTCACATGCTATGTACAAATAAATATCTTGGCGAGCTTAAATACCCTGTCAGTGTTAATTTAAGAGGTATTTAAGTTAGTTATCAATTACCTTCTTGTCGAGGGTCAGTTTTGTCACATGAAAAGAAAGTACAAATTAGATCAATTAAAAAAAGTGTTCCATAATTTTAAATCCATCAATAAACTACAAGCACGTGCCAGTAACTACAACTCGAAAGTACAAGTGAACAAAAACAAGCAGTTCAGTCTGGCCCAGGCAATTGACACGCTCAGGTGGCGACGGCTTGGTTGTTGGTGAGAACCCTGACAAAACCCGGGAATCGGTGGGAGGTTGTCTATCTCTCTCGGAGCAAGGCCAAGACAGGCATTCGTAATTTAGAGTGCTGCAGCACCGGCTAGAAGATGAATATACTGTTCCCTGGGGTAGAGTCATGGTGGGCCCAAGGGGCATAGCTTGGACGCCGGAGCGGGCACTGTCCTCTTTCTACCAGCAGAACCTGGGATTGCGCTTCGCAATCCTCGCACTCCGACCTCTTTTTTTTTTACCTTTTCGGTTCGTTTTTTTTTTTTTTTTTCATTCTTACCATGGCAAGGAGCCGCTGAACTATGAGAATTATTGCTGACAGACTCCAATGCTCTTTCACAGCTTCTTGTTTCGTTTAATTACAATCAAATCAAAAATGGCAAACCGTAAACAACATATAGTAGGGAACTTGATATTGTTTTTTTAATATAACAAGTTCCAAGCACATTCTTTATGTGTTTTTTAATAATATAATACAGCCGAAAATAAAGTTCACACAATAACTTCTCGCAAGCATTAAAAAATGTTCTTATGGCCAAATATTAAGCAGGATACAGTCCAATACGTTCAGACCTTTCACAAGAGCCAACTTTACAAAGTTCAGTTCAAGTAAATTTACAACGTAATAACAACCCCTGAGCACTTGCAATAGGCTTTTGAACTTGTCAACTCGGAGTTTCCAGAACTGAGCAAGAGTAGCGACGAAGGAAAGACACAGCCACATTATCCGAAGGGTGACTTACCGTTGGTAGAATCGGTTTCAGGTTGACTTAATCATGTCGCGCCGCACAAAAAAGTGGCAATAAGAAATTAAAAAGTTTGTGACGTTCTGATGCAATGGCAAAACCTTAATGTAGTTACTAGCGTCACATTTTCACTTCCGAATGTACTTGAAATGCTCGCGAAACCTTGCGCTGGCTGGATCATATCCAGATCAACTTCGATTACAAACGGTGTCACATGGCCACCGCGTCTACAAAACGGAGGTCAGTGTGGCCTACTCACTGTTGGATGCCAAACTGCGGTTCCGGTGGCCGGCGTGCAGGTGCGAAACATCGCGGCTACTGTTGCCGTGCCTTAAGACAAAAGCAAGCGTTCCGTCTACGTGTTGATGGATCCACCAAAAGTAATGACCGTAGGAGCCGAGAGTCAAGACGCGAACAGCGTTATGGCTCTACTTAGTAGAAAAATATTTAAAAAAAAACGTTAAGGTCATCACATCTGAGATGGAACCGGCATTCCGAAGCAAGAAGCTCAGTATACAAGATAGCGAAGCATATAAGTCTAGTCATTGGCACCTTATTATCTAGCAGCCAGCAATCTTTCTATGCGAGTTATTTGGGAAAGTCAGCAATACATCAACTGGTAGGCAAGTTTTTTTGCTTTTTTTTTTAGGCTGAAAGTTCTTTCTGGAGGCGGCTGTGACGCATAAAAACAGAGCTTCCACGAAGGGCCTGGAGTGAAGCCCGGCCTTGGTGACCACAAGAATAGCTTCTTTTTTGCAGGACTGTCACTCAACCTACACTGAAAAATGGCAGGGAAACTTTAAATTAAATTGTTAATTAGAAAATCGTTTGCCTGTGAATATAAAAATTGCATTCTATACATTCCGGGACTGTGAGGGGGGGGGGAGACTGATTTTCTACAGGCACTTGAGCAGTGTTTTGTTAACTTTAAGTTGTCCAACGGATTCTACGCCGACAGTCATAAGTACCAGACCAGAAGGTATACGGATTTGTTCAGTCTGGTTTTGTGCATTTTATATATTGAATTAGTATATTTCAAGATCCCATTTCATTCTATAAGGTGCAAGGAATAAACATATGGTGGTAAAAACTTTCTGAAATAAGAACTTGCTTTTCGTGAAAGCTTTGTTGCCTGCATCGACAAGTGAACATAAGGACCGTCACAACAGCACAGTGGCGTGCACGGCGAAGGGTGTGGTTGCAGAAAGACTCAAATGCTTTCACGTTTTTAAGAATTCTAGTATTAACACCAAATGAGACCGACGAAATATTACTTAGCACTAAATCATTTGCAGCGTGTTGGAATTGCTCATTGTCTTGTTTCATTTCATTTTCATTTCATTTATTATTCCCTCAGGGCCCGAAGGCATTACAGAGGGGAGTGGGCGGTTAACACATAAAAGTAACATAGTTGAGCGAGGAAACAAAAAAAAAAAAAAAGAAAACGGGCTACACAACATCTGTTAAAAAGTCGGTAATAATATTTTTAAAATCAACAGTGTTAGTTATTGACACCATATGTTCGGGAAGGCGATTCCAATCAATGGAGTTCCGGGGTAGAAAAGAGGCATTAAAAGTGGAAGTGCTGCAATGGGGAATCCCTACCTTTAGTTCATGTTCTACACGTGATGGTATGTACGATGGTTCTAAAAACAATGCTTGACGGAGAGCGGGGTTAGAGTAATAAATCTTGTGAAATAAACATAGACGAGATATTTTTCTTCGGAAAGAGAGATCAGGCAAGGAGAGAGACGATTTCATGGAAGTTACACTGGCTGTACGATGATAGTTCGAAGTATGAAGCGGGCTGAACGATTCTGAATAGATTCGACAGCTGATGCAAGGGTGATACCAGGGCTCCAGATAGAAGCTACATCTTCAAGTTTAGGACCAACTAGGGTTTTATAGAGGAGAAGTTTTAACGAAAGGGGAGCAAGCGAAAAGTTACGTTTGAGATAGCAAAGAAGTCTATTTGCGTTGTTAGTGACATATTGGACGTGGATATTTCAGGAGATGTCGTTGGTTATGTGAATGCCGACATATTTATAGGAGGACACAGAACCTAGAGTAGAATTGTACAGCCAGTGTAACTTCCATGAAATCGTCCTGTGGATCGTTGCCTTCTTTCTAAAACAAAAGAAACTAGAACAAAGAGTGTAAAAATTAACGATTATATTGATGTGTCATCAGGTGTGCCCCAAGAATTGGTGTTAGGACCGCTGTTATCAGCTTATTGTAAAATGATCGCGGGCAACATTGACACAAGTGGGACTGTGAAAATGTATGATAATGCCTGTGAATTATTTGACTGACTGTCACTCAATAAATTACTTAGATTGACTGTAGCTTTATAAACTCTTTGGCAGAATTTCGGAACGGTATGAGAAGTAGAAATTGAGTATCAATTATTATGTACCTTCCGCGTTCCCGGTAACACATAAGAAATTCTATCTCAGCCTTACATACCACGTGCGATAGAAACACATTTTATTTGTGAGAGAATTAACGCCCATCAAGGTTTAATTCTTCACTCGAATTTGCACTTGCACACGAGGTAATAAACCTGCTAAGGCCAAAAAAAGAAGTAATGAGCGTACAAAAGAGGTCGTTAAGACTTTCAACATATTAAATAATAATTTTTCCGAGTGCTTGAATATGCGCCAATCGTTTGAACCCGAACCTTAGAAAATATATTGAAAACTTTGAGTAGATTCAAGAACTAAGTGCATGGGTTTTCTTCCATTTTAGTTGTATCTCTCCAGTATGTTATGCGTAGAGTTCCGTGTTTTCCTATAAATGTGATTAACTGCGAAAAGCACATTGCCGGTAAAATTTTTCGTTGATTCGGATTTATGCGATAAACTCCAAGTATCGATGTACCAATGCCAAAAGACGAAAAAAGCGGTATTTTAAGTTTGGTGAGTACAGAGAGGCAATGATACCGAGAAAATGCCACCCCAATTATCTTTTAAATCTCAGACCATTTCCAAAAGGGTTCTTACCGCTTATCTCGTCAAGGTTCATTCGGAAGAATATGACGTTGTACTTTCGTTTCATGACAAATGCCTCTGTTCCGGTTTCCAGTTTGGGAAATACTAAGGGGGGGGGGGGGGGTTGTTTTTGTAATATGGAAAGCTATGGACCATAGAGATTTCAAAGAAAAGTGAAGAGGAGGTATGCTGTTGAAGCTTCCAATATTGCACCCTTTAACCCTAAACCCCGGACAGCCGAGGGACAAATTGATGAATACTAGGGGATAAATACGAGTTTCCAAGCGACTACCTCCAAACGTTTTTTTTTTATTTTTTTTATTTTAAGATATCGAAGTTTATCGAAGCAACACTTGTTTTCAACATTTGTCGTAAGACAAATTAGTATTGACAACAAAAATGGCGTTAGCAAGAAATGATAATTGATATGATGATACAAGCACGTTCTCTGGAATCAAGCATACATAAGGCAGACATATGTTATTTAGGTTTATTTTTGAAAAATATAAAGCACTGCCATTGCCAAATTAAACTTGGAATTTCAGAGAATTGGGAATCTAGCAAAAATAAACTCCGAAAGACACCCTCCGAATTTGAAGAAAAATATACTCCGAAAAAGCAGAATACTAAACACGGAATATATAAATGTCGAATTATTGTTTGAGGCCAGACGTAAAGTGCCAAACCTACGTTTTTCTTTTTGCGTAATATATTCAACAATGAATTTGACCGACGACGATACCTACATTCTGCCACCTCCACAAAGTTCTGCAGGATCAAACAAATCACTCAAAAACGCCTAAACCATGTGATCAGAACATAAGCCTTTAAATAGTTTTTGTGTGCGTGCGTGCGTGCGTGCGTGCGTGCGTGCGGGCGAACTATATGTAACGGGTATTTACTACCTTTTGTCTTAGTACACGCTAAAAAATATTGACTGTGATAATCTGCTAGAAACGAGATGCAACCTTCTTCTGCTTTGTTGGTGAAGCACCATCCGCGGCATCGTTTTAAATATATAAATAAATATTAGGCGAATAATAGTGGGGCAGTGGCGGGCCAAGCAAATCTTTTTTTTAATGTCATTATATTCTTTTATCTTAATCTTGTATTGTGTTTTGTATGTGCGGGGACACCGAACTTACTCAAGCTTCCTATTTGAAGCTTTTATCACGGTGTCATCCTCACACAAATGCGTCGTAATAAAGTTCAAAGTTCACTTACCACTAAATGGCATTATAGGGGTATTAAGAAGTTTTATAATGCCACGACCTAAACACGCCGTGCAAGATTGCTTTTTTTGAGCTAATATTTGCCGTAACATGATTCCGCTTGGTCTCTGGATCAGCGACGCCCTAACCCTCTTAGTTCCTGACGAGAGGAAGAGCGCATATATTTGTTTATGTTTTGTATTTGGAGGCGCGCGCGTGGCGACAGCGTGGACGCGCGATGAACATCTCGCAGCGGAGCTAACGAACCTGTTTTACGCTTTGATTGAGCAAGACGCAGCGAAGGAAGAATCCGCCGAGAATGTTTATTCATACACTCTCATCCTTCTTTGTTTCCTTTCTTCTATCGTTTATAGAATGGTTTATCTTTACAGCTCGCTCCGCGTAATTCCTCTTTCGCGGTGATAGACATCGAAGTAAACCAAGACGACACAAGATAATCCTCACTTTTCTTTTTCTTCTTCGCCCGTCCCTAACCTCACTGTTTGTTTCGCAGTCTGCAATCTCTTCCGAATGCTGGCGGAAGCCGTGCCGCCGGCGAAACGATTCAACCTGGGGTCTGCGAAGACTGACCCAGAAATTCTGAGCTACCATCCGCAGGAATTAAAGAGAGTCGAAGATAGCAATCTTCCTTATTTATTATCCTTACTCCTAAGAACCGCCCCTGAAGAAGCCTCGACGTTGGGGTATATAAGCTCGTGCCGGTAGCTGAAGAATCATCGGAAACTCGTCTTCGAGCTTCTACCTGCTTCACCATGAACTCCCTCGTAAGTTGTTCCCTCCTTTTTATTGATTTTCAGTTCCTTCGAAAAAAGTTTGTTTTCCCTGAGAAAGTTGCGTCCTAAGCAGTTTTTCGAACGTTAAAAAGGAATTAAAAAATCTCGTTCTAAATATTGATTACAGTTTTCGGTCAGTACTGCTTGATTTGGTCTCGAGCAACATTTCGGTTTTATAGTCTCCACCCTGAGCCATAGGAATTGTATTTACCCTGTTATCGGCAATTCTGAAATTTCGCTAGCAGACGCTTGGCCAAGAGAAAGAATTGTATTATAATCGGGCATTACTAGAATTCTAGAATTCCATATATATTTGTAAAAGTCCATTCCGTTCTGCTTTCTTTCTATTTTGAACGTCACGCAACTACCAGAATAATAGGTGATCATCGAATTCAATTCAGTACCTTGTTTTGTCTCATACAGCAATCGTGTGGAATAAGGGCTTACATGCATGTTTACTGAACACGACACCAATCCAGATCTCTTCTATTGAGGGAAAGATTATTTCAGCTAACTTATTCCAGTCACTCATTCAAAATCTGTTTCTCGTAAATGGTTGTCACTAGAGCTTTTTTCTGTTCAAGTAGAGCCCTCAAGTAGAGACATACCTTACAAATGACCGAAAAACTCAGTTCAGAGGAATCCTCAAACCCACAGACAAGATTTAGTAAGCAAGAGCTTCTTCGAGACGGTTCATTTAGAGACGCAGGGTTGAACGAGCTAGGCCTCTTATTGAAACGTTAACTACCCGGAGCAGGCTTCCCTAAAAGTGTTGCTTCGAGCTTTGTAGCCAAAGCATAACTTCCTGCAAAAATTTATTGTTGCTACTTTATGGTCTCATCGAACTTCGGAACATCCATTACTGGATATACCAATGAAAGTGAATTTGGCTCATCAATATTCTAAAAGTTAGATAACTGCTCTATATGGACAGACCGATTCCGACTGTATCAGAGCTGTGCTCACAAGTTACGATGCCACATTCAACTGCTCAAGGATCTATGGTAGGATCGACAGTTTATGGATGTCAATTAGGTTATTAGTTTAGCTTCCTCTATATCATAATAGACATTCACTGTGAGTCCAAAGTCATGAAGTCAGTGCCTGCAGATCTAAGAAAGCCTTACTTTTTTATGAAATTGTAGAAAGGCATCTTTATGTTCTTTTCTGTGACGAGCCGCCAGACATTTATAACATGAGCAGCATTGAACGTAGAGCGTATGTCGCTTGCTAGGATTTTCTTCATTTTTATTTTTTACACTTTTTACTTAGTTAAATTCCCAAACTATCAATACTATGAAACGATTAGTCCACAAACTTCGTTTGCATACATCACGAAGGAATATTGTTTAGTTAGAGGAAGATAGCATTTCTGGACAGACGCGTTTGTTGGATGCACTTCAGTAACGCTGAAGCGTCATCGCCCTTGTAGACTGAGCATTTCTGTCATGTCTATGAGTGCATATCCTTACATGCTCGTGCAGCAAAAACAGGTACAGGTTCAGTAAGAAATGTTCCGAGCGAGACCCTCATTTGCACTTTCTTTCTATTCCAGACTATCGCTGGTTTCTTCTGCCTTCTCGGCGCCGCTCTCGGTGCCAACGTCGCTGGATACGGCGTCGGATACGGACACGCCCTCGGATATGGCGGATACGCCGGATACGGTGGTTACGGCCGAACGGTCGTGGCGGCCGCCCCCGCCGTTTCCTACAGACACGGATATGGAGGTCTCGGCTACGGCTATGGCGGTCTCGGCTACGGTGGTTACGGATACGGCGCCGGTCTCGGCTACGGCTATGGAGGCTACGGCCGCGGCGTCGTTGCCGCCGCACCAGTCGCCGCTGTCGCAGCCCCAGTGGCGCGTGTAGCACATGTCGCCCACGTCGCCGCCCCGGTTGCACATGTTGCCCATGTTGCTGCTCCAGTCGCCGCAGTTCACGCTCCAGTCGCCGCTGTCAGCTACAGACATGGCTATGGCGCCGGTCTCGGCTATGGCTACGGAGGTCTCGGCTACGGCTACGGCGGTCTCGGTTACGGATACGGAGGATACGGCCGTGGAGTTGTTGCCGCCGCCCCTGTCGCCCGTGTCGCCCATGTAGCTGCCCCAGTAGCCGCCGTCCACGCTCCAGTCGCTGCTGTCAGCTACAGACACGGCTACGGAGCCGGCCTTGGTTACGGCTACGGCGGTCTCGGCTACGGCGGTCTTGGATACGGATACGGCGGTCTCGGTTACGGATACGGAGGATACGGCCGTGGAGTTGTTGCCGCCGCCCCTGTCGCCCGCGTTGCCCATGTCGCCGCCGCCCCTGTGGCCGTTGCAGCACCAGTCGCCCATGTCGCTCATGTAGCTGCCCCAGTCGCCGCCGTCCACGCTCCAGTCGCTTCTGTCAGCTACAGACATGGCTATGGCGCCGGTCTCGGCTATGGCTACGGAGGTCTCGGCTACGGCTACGGCGGTCTCGGTTACGGATACGGAGGATACGGCCGTGGAGTTGTTGCCGCCGCCCCTGTCGCCCGTGTCGCCCATGTAGCTGCCCCAGTAGCCGCCGTCCACGCTCCAGTCGCTGCTGTCAGCTACAGACACGGCTACGGAGCCGGCCTTGGTTACGGCTACGGCGGTCTCGGCTACGGCGGTCTTGGATACGGATACGGCGGTCTCGGTTACGGATACGGAGGATACGGCCGTGGAGTTGTTGCCGCCGCCCCTGTCGCCCGCGTCGCCCATGTCGCCGCCGCCCCTGTGGCGGTTGCAGCTCCAGTCGCCCATGTCGCCGCTGCCCCTGTGGCCGTTGCAGCTCCAGTCGCCCGTGTCGCCGTCGGCTACGGGCACGGCTACGGTTACGGCACTGGCCTTGGTTATGGCGCTGGCCTCGGATATGGCTACGGCGCTGGTCTCGGCTACGGCTATGGCAGCAGCCTCGGATACGGCTATGGCAGCAGCCTCGGATACGGCAGCAGCCTTGGCTACGGCTACGGTCATGGTCTTGGACACGGCTACAGTGCTCTTGGACACGGTGGCCTGGGATACGGTGGCTTCAGCTACGGTGCCGGTCTCTACAACGGATATGGCTACGGCAAGCGCCGTTAATTTGCTGCGGTCTGAAAGGCCCCTCTGAGTTGCGGATCTGATGACGCCGTTTCGAGCCTGCGCCATTGCACGTCCATGTATTCTGGATGCTTGTGTTCATCGTGTGTGCCACTATTCTGTTGTTTATTGAAGTGTCGACTTTCTGCTGAATGTTTGGTTGTGTGTGGCACTGCAGGAGTCAAATTGTTCGCGGCCTAGCTGGATTCCGAGCAGGAGGGCTTGTACATTGACATTTGACGAATAAAACAGTCAGTCATTGAGCATTCTGATAACTGTTTTGGCTCCTTGAGACGGCTTCATGATGTAATGCCCACCTCAAGTTTTCGTTGAAAGTGCTATTTCGGATTTTACATATTTAGCGGTGCTACTATCCACGGGAACTCATGGGTGACATGACTGAGCTCCTCTCTTCTCCTCACAGCGGGTCTTGCGTCAATCTCTACTCTGTTTTTCTCACTGTATATAACAGTTATATCTCTCTTTTTCTTTGCCTCTCCACATTTCTCTCTTCCCTTTTCATCTCTAGTTTCTTTTTCTTCTTTCCTTTTTTGAAGGATATACACTTACTACAACTAACCCAGAGATTTAGTGTTCCCAACTTGCCACCAAAAGGGAAATCCCAAGCATCTAAGACAAAGGCGACTTTAGCTTTCTTTTAATACAATGAAGAGCTTAATTTCAGGGATAAAATGAAAAAAAACAGTCAGTATTTTTACGATATATGCATACAAGTCATTAATATAAGCATATGATAACAAAACACTCGTCACTAACCATTAAAGGAGGTTTATAGGCTAGTAGAAACGAGATGATCAAATTTATTCACTGCAATCATTACTTTAGATTAGAATAATAAAAATTCAATAATTTCTCGCCCTGTTAATTGGCATTGCGCTGTGTGATAAGCTGCCTTTGATTTGTGACCATCAGAAAGGGCACCGATGGACTAGACGCGCTGAAAGAAATGAATACATGGCTTCAAAGTCGGCCACACATGGAACCCTTCGAGGGACAGGGAAGGAGCTCTGTACCAATAAATATAGAAGAACATCTTGCAGCACGTTTAGCATAGCACTCTACGTTTCTCAGTGAGAATCAGCTTCTTGCCAGTCGGTACAATGTATATATATCGGGTCGTTTCATATCAAATCAAACACACTGTTCGATTTGTTTCCACGACTTTATGTTTTGATACTAGTTAGTGTTTAAAACAAATTTTCGGTTCGAATGTGGCTAATTACAATACTATACATTTTTAATAAATTTGAATAAAATATTCCCCCAAAAGGACCCTTCTAATTCAAGCGACACAAACCTGCAGTCTTTCAGGCTAAAAACTAAAGGGTCTAAACCTCGCAACGAAACAAACTTGCGGATGGTATACCGTTTTGTCGATTCGTGCGTGTTGATTCGTGTTCGACGCCTTCTATCCAAAATACAACATAAAAAAGGGAGTTTGGATCACGCCGCTCGAAAATCAATATGACTGGAAATCATTTTTAAGATATATTAAAAATAAAGCATTCTTTTTCTATGAAACAGTTTCGAAATATCAACAAATTAAAATTTTTATGAAGTTCGAAAATTAATTTAAAATAGTTTTCGAGCACAAATAAAAAACAAACTATCAGCCTATAGGTTGTGGAGAGGATCGCACGAGGAGAGTATTTGGTAAGCACACTAATTAAAACGAATATAAGGTTCCAACTATGACGCCCGAAAGTCAAAGCTACAAGGTGTGGCATTTTTTTTTTTATCTCGGTAATAAAATTTCGCTTATTTGTCCATTGTAACACAATGAATACTCGGCATACAATAGATATACGCGAAAACATTTTATAAATATTTTATACATTCTATAATGCACAACAAGTAACAAACTTCGTACAAAAATCAAACACACAATATTTTATTTTCACCTTGCTCCGCCTAATAAATTTTTGTCAAAAGAAAACATTTTTTAAAGCGGTTTTGTTATGCCTAGCCATGGGGCTAATATATATATTTAATTGAGAGAACTCCAAAAACGCATTCCGACCAGTGTGTTCGATTTGAAATGAAACGACCCTATAGGGTATACAACGGCTGTCTCATGGATGGCAAAATTATTTTTCTAATGTAATTAAATTACATTCCTCATTACTTTTCTCAGAATAACGTGAACGTAATTAAATTACAGTATAAATTACTACAGACAAAAAGTAATTACATTTCACCACAATTGCTTTTGAGAAGTAGTGAAACATTACTTGGAAATTACTTTTCAATTCCTTCAGGTAGAAATTCGTCCCCGTGACGATGGAAGCGTTCAACATAATGTAGAGCTGCTTAAAAGTTTGACTAAAACAGGCCGGCCACCGGTTTCGCTGTTCATGCAACGGTTAAGTTGATCGTTTAAGGGCTGATGTGATTCCGTCCCCCTGATTTTGAAAAGGTCGTTTACTTCGATCGGTCGGGCCACAGGGACTCTTTATTGCATGAATTCGTAACAACTGTTGTGAGATGTGCGAAACTGTCCCTTATGTGGCTTTCCTCGAACTGGATCCGTCGTTCCAGAATCCATTTTGCACAAGGTTGAGAAAATGTCTATAACTTCTTTCTTCTGACTCGAACGCAGTCGAATCCTCTTCTCTCAAGAGCACCGGTCTACGCACTCCCGGACATTCTTCCCGAGAAGTATCTTCCCGTAACACCAGATAGCGCGCGAATTATCGCGTGATGTCACGCAAGCGAGCCGGATTATTTCTGGGGAGAAACACCAGAAAAGGAAAGGGGTGGCGTGCGCCTCCTGAAACGTTTCCTTCGCCAACGAACCAGCGTCTCTACCTGCGGGTTTGCTTTGCTCTGAATTGACTTCCCGAGATGAGCCTGCTTTGGTCGCGTTTTGCCGTTTTCGACTATATTATGTTCACACCTAAGCTCATAGTGTGATTGTACACTAATGTGCCTGTCGGACCAGTCTACGGCCTTCCTTTGATCATTGGACTTCGCTTTCTGGTCGTGAGTATTGGCCACGGTATTGGAGGGGGTGTCATCATGGGGTGAAAGATCGACGTCTGACTACTTCAACGAGCGCGACTTCCACCGCACTGTGAGCTTAGGGCGAACGGCGCATACAAAAAAGCATATTTACCTTCGAATGACAAGGCAACTCGGGAGAAGTTCTGGATTTTTGGCAAGACTTTTAGGATGAATTCCTGTCTCCTCGTCACAGGTTTTTGAAATATGTTGATCTTCTTAGTGATGTGCCCATGACGTTGTAGACTGGAACGGTCCCCGATGAGTTGGGGTCGTGAATCCGTCTGGGCTCGAGTTTCGTGAACCGTGGCTTTCCCGCTATGTCTTCAGACGAAAGTTTTTTTTTTTTTTTCATCCACTTCGCCTTTCGACCCCGCCTTTGTGTGTTTGTCTTGCTCTCGACTCCCACGTCGCAGATTTAGTTGTCAGGTCGGCCTCGGAAAAATGTAAGTGTGAAAGTAAGGAGTAATTTCCTCAAAGCTACTGCCTGAAAGTAATTCCTTGCATTACTGAAATACCAGTAAAGAAAATTAATTTATTACGTTGCTCATTACAGCAAAAAGTAATTTAATTATAGTAATGTCATTATGTACTGCCCTCTCTGGGCTGCATTTTTTCCCCAGATTACCACCCCCAATGCTCAGAGGAGCCGCTGTCTCTTGCTCTACATACGAGTTACTTATGCGGGATTTAGCATGCGAAGAAGTTAGGACCTTTCTTTTTTGCGAAACTTAAGCCGCTACCAGGCACGTAGCCAAGAGGGGGGGGGGGGGGGGCATGGGCCCGGGCCTCCCCCCCCCTCCCCCAAATCTTCCATTTTCCTGGGACCTCCTCTCCCCCCTCCCCCTCATAAGCATTTTGTCATGGGTGCCCCCCCCACCTCCCCCGCCCCCGAATCAAAATTCTCGCTACGTACCTGGCCGCTACTATTGACCAACTTATGTTTACAAGCAAACCGGAGCGCCCCTAGCGGACACCACCGGCGCCGCGCATGCGCGATGGAGTGTGGGCAAGAAGCTCGCCGTCGCCCATAAACAAACCATTCCACTCTAAAAAACTCCCGTGCGTTTACTTTCCCTCACAACACTTGGAAAGCCAATCACCGCGACTTACGGACTCAGCTCAACGAATGACGATGCCGAAACATCTGTTTAGACCAAAAAACGCAGTCTGAGTTGTGACATTAAGCAATGCAAGCGTGACGTTTTGCATTGCTTAATGTCACAACTCAGACTGCGTTTTTTGTTCTAAACACATGTTTCGGCATCGTCATTCGCTGAACTGCCTTCGTAAGTTGCGGTGATTCGCTCTGCAAGTGTTCTGTGGGAAAGCGAACGCACGGGCTGTTTTTAGAGTGTTGAATGCGACGTTGTCGGCGTCGGTGTGAGTCCCCGTGCTCTTTTTCGCGTTGGAATTGTTGATTCTACGTCTTCCTGGCAATGCCTGAGTACTTGAGCGGCCTCAGCGAAATTAATAAGGCTCGTTACACCGCAAACCTATGCGTGAAGAATGTGACGTGCGGCGATTCAATCCGCGTGGACGCCACAGAATGGACGCTAAAGCCTGATTCGCATGACGAGGTTCTGCTCGCTATTTTCAGTCATATCATTGCTCGAGCTGCAAAAGCGTGAACCGTAGTTGAGGTGTCGACACCGATAATGAAAATCGCAAACAAAATCGGACCGAGTGAATCAGGCATAACAAGTCGGTGATGGCCACTGGTAACACTTATCAACATTTCATTGTGTCTACAGTTTACAGGGATTTTACTTACCCCAACCAACCTTTAAACTTAAAACTCTTTTGAGGCCTACAGATACCTCTTAGCGCAATTACCGGGTCGACGTTTGGTCTATGGGCGGCTGTCGTTTGTACGAGCAGACGACAACAAGCAGAAACGTTTGTGAAAGCAAACGACAGTTCGAACGATCAGGCGGCTGTTCGAACTTGATGACGGACTGAACGTAGTCCACACTTGGTCCGTACAATTTGGCATTTTTCCCGCGTTCATGTTGGAACGAAACAAATAATTCTGACGACTACAAGTATCCGTGAATTCAACCCAAAGTGTTTTTTTGCACAAGCAATCGGGGTCCGACGGTGTCAGGTTTTCCTTTGTCACGGCCCCTATTCGTGTTCTCGAACTAACCGAGCAGGCGGAAAACACATTGAAACTGACCTCCGAACCTTTCTCGACTCTTCTTACAGCCCCAGTAGCGGCGTTTTCATGAGAAGGCAGGTTTCTGTCTGGTTTCTTCCAAAACGACACAGGAATGCACGTCCCTCATGATGACTTCCGCCCACAGCCCCAGACCTGAAGTGCGCCCAACGCGCCATCACAGCGCCGTGACGTAATACAGCTGAGTTCCTGTATACTATATCTTGTAGATTCAGCTCCATAGCTCACTTTCAGAGCTTACATTTCCACGAATTTAAAATTGTATTTACGTTTAAAGATTAAAAAAAGAAAGAGGAGTTATGGGGGTTCCGCATAGGCCAAATGTATTTACGCAGTAAACTTGACTCAACAATACATGCAACTTCGGTAGTTTAGGAGGCGAGGCATGTTCTAAAGCATATTTCTAACAAGTATAATTTATACCGGTCGGAAGACACATCTTTTTTGACCACTGTGACGAGACCGTCCTACGAGGAAGAAACATGCACCAGACAGTCTCTAAATAGCAGACTGTCTTTTGTATCGTGTATTAGCAGTGTGAACGCGACTTTAGTCAGTGCTTGTTGCTGCAAGGTCGGTGGAACGCGTACGGATAGAAATCACACGTTAATGAGACTGAATCTAAAATGTTTCGCGCCAAAGGCGTAACTTTGTTGGTGGTTCCTAGATGGCGCCACGTGCCTCGCCACCTTTTGTTTTGAAAAAAACGAAAATGCTCTTCAGCCTTTTTGTGCCAGCTTCCTAGATGGCAGCACGGATCCCGAAGCAACTATATAGAGCTAGTATAATGTAGGGGTGTCGCGAACTTTTGTCCAACCAGATTTTTAGGTCGAACTTTCGGGGTCGACTCGGTCGAACCGGTTCGACGAACCTTCGAACTTTTCACCAGATTCGACCGGTTCGACTTTGTGGACAGTGTGGCCAGACCTTGATACAAGCATGTCTAGGTTTGGAGAATTTTTTTTTATGCAAAGGGTTATTTTATTTTATAAACAGTTGCAAATAAAAGAAACCAATTTTAATCACTGAAGAAGGTAATACCTTATTTTTTTGTACTGTATTAACTGAAATAACCAATCAGCGCTGCCCTTAATTCATCCCTTAGCCATCACCATCCAATCCGAAGCCAACTGGCTAGCCTGTCGCGCATGCGCACACGAGTCGAACCTTAATACAAGGTTCGTCGAATTTTTCACTAAAAGTTCGAAAAAGTCGAACCTGGTCGAACTCGAACCTCGGCCGGTTCGCGACACCCCTAGTATAATGTACGCTGCTAGAGGTTCAACTGGCGCTAGTGTGCTGTGGCAAATTGAAGCAGACTGCAACCAGTCGGAAATTGTCTTCCGGTAATGTATTTCTATGGAAAAAAAAGCGAGTGTATTTTTTTTCCCCTGAGCTCGATTATAGAGACAAATATCACGACTAATTCGTACCTACTAGGTAGATTGGAACATTTCTTAGTCACGCGGTCGAAATAACTGGTCACTTCCGGCGTTTTTATTTCTAATTCCTTACATTCAAAACTGTGCTAAAACGGCTTCGTACATGTATTTATGTGCACTATCGGACACTGTTAGCGCGAACACGGCGTCGGCGCTTTACAGCCTGGGGAATAAACGCGCCAGGCGAACGAAGGACATGTGGAACACCAAATGAGATGGCAAGAACCACGCAGTAACGCTGGATCAGTAACTCCTTGCGCATGCAGACTATCAAAGTAAATTGCAGTCCACGTAACATAGTCCGATTTGCAATAAATAAGTCCTTTATTTTTTCTGCTCGTGAACACGTGCGAAGATGCTTGTTCTGCGTTCAAGACATCACCCAAACGCTCGAAATCTTTGCAAGTAGGGATGAGCCAGAGAACAGGTGCCCGATAAAAGCTTCCCGGCAAAAGAAATAATAAAAAGACACCTTTCATAGCCCAAATACTTTATTTGTTTTACGTTTTTAATGTTTTAACCCCTCGTAAAGATGCACGACGGGGTCATTTTCATATATAGTGACAGGACTTGCCTATTAGCAATATATAAGTATCACCGGAATGCTGACAAATCTTGAAAACACTCTATATTCCTTTCGATCGTTATTTTGCTTAGAATCGTCGCTTGCTTTTAAACATATGCGGTGGAACAGAGGTTTGGACTTGCAATATAGCGAAGGTATTAAACATCGGTCATTGATGACGAAAAATGCGCTAACTAAAACAAATACACTTTTACCACTGTTAATAAAGGCACATACCAGTCGGTACGACCCAAATATCAAAAGTGATCCATGTTATTTCCCGGCAAAGAGACAAAATGCACGCGCGTTTTCCCAAAGAAATGCACAGGAGCACAGCAAAAGTTGTCTGGTTGCTGTCTGCTTCAGCTTGCCTTCCGGAAGTCGCATAGACACTGGCGCCAGTTGAGCCTCTAGCGTTCATTATAATAACTCTATGGTTGGGACCGGGGCGGCTGCCGCGAGGAGCGTGGCGTAGATCACGACAGATGTCGACACCGGCGCGTTCATTGGGAGTGTGTGCGCGTGCGTGACGATTAAGCGCGAAAATACAAATTTTTTCGCGTCGTTCGGTAGACCCGATCACGGCCGGCAATTATCTGGGACCCTATAAAACCAGTCGTTGATTGGATTGCGAACGAAATCAGGAATGAAGCGGGGTTCCAAATGCAGCTCAGACAAAGAGCTTGTTTCTTTACCGCGTTCGTCACATCTTTGCAAATTGCTTTTCCCAAACGTCTCTTGCAGCTTGGTCTTTCGAAACGCCAAAAGAGAGACGCTGTTCGCTCCCCCTTCACGTGCGTGGATCGAATACCGCCCATACTCGTTTTCGTCCCAAAGAACCGCAGCAAAGAAGTCTATGGCTTCTCGCAGAGCATCACTAATTTCCCCTTTTTTGTAGAGAATTAATGTATATGTAGGTGTATTTTAGATTATATATATGTTACCTTACCAATTGACGTACACGTTTTTAACGCCAAAAGCATCCGTTCTTCCCCTGGCGACCAATGTTGTAAGAACTACTTCATGAGGCGTATGAACAATGAGCAAAATGCTTATTTTTCCTCTTGAGGGGAAAGGGAGTGGAGAAAATAAGGCATGCGCACGGCGACATCGATAGAGGATCCCCGACCCACCAAACAAGAACACGCCAAATTCGATACATGTTGTGATCAAACACACGGATCTAGGAAATCGTAGCTAGGTTGCGGACGTGACCGAAGTACGGAATGAAACCGAACGATTAAGAGCAGCGTTGCCAACGGTTCCAGACGCCTGAAGCACGCCCGACCAAACTTGGCCTGCTGCAGCAACTTATTACTGTAATCGCGACTGCAGCGTCGCTCGCGCTGTCTAAAGGGGCAGCCTCACGAACTTCCACTGCTAAGCCATGCCGGTTCAAACACTACCTCGTGTTCAAGTGCACTCTAGTTTCACCAGTGGACCATGGTTGGCGACTACGATGTTACGCAATTTACACGTTCATCGAGAACACAGCTACATTGATAAATCTGCTTTCGTAGTTGCACGTCAGGTGTGTACTGTATAAGACACCAATGTAACAATAATCTTCCAGTGTTCTCGTCCATGTGACGGGATAACATCAGCGATAAAGTATATTTTTCGTTATGCGAGCATCACTAGGCTTTGTTTCGCTTTGAGTCAGAACGCAGCTGTACGCTACGATGTCGATGAGACCAATGAAACAGCATCAAAAGCCCAACCTCCTGGCCTAAGGCCTTCGTCATCTTTCCGTTCGTGTTTTCCCATCTGGTAAGCTAGCCAAGCGCAATGAATGCCAGTGACTTGCCCTTCTTGTGTGCGTGTCTCTGCTTGCATGTTTTCGAGCCTTCAATCCCGCTTTGTATAACGACGAAAGGCAGTATTCGCGGCGAGAAGTTTGGGTATCGCCGCGTAGGGGGAAGTTTTTCACAACCCAGAGTGAGGATACTTTCTCTGCTGGTGCAAACACGTGCAATGACGAGGTTGTATGCACTTCAAAAATTAAAACATAACCGCGTGGGTAGCAGGTGTACTACCCATAGTGAGGAAACAGAAGCGCCCCTAGCGAGCTTCCTCACAGCGAATACGCAAACGCTCGGTTATTTCGGACAAAGCTTTCCTAAATATCGCAATGAGAAATAAGAAGAAAATCACTAGCGAATACTACTGCGAGAAAAAAATCTAGTGCTTGTTCATTTTGAAGTATTATGCAAATCATAATGGAATACTTCAAAACTTTTGCTGCGTATGTTTGTCCTACTTTTCCCGAGGAGCGATAAAAAATTAATATTATCAATATTTGGTGGGAAATAAAATTGTCGAACACGGCGCGTGAACGTCTCAATCTCACACCCATATCCATCGGTGAATATAATTAAGACTATGTTTTGATACAATGAAGAACCTAATGGCGGCTCGCATAATTCAACTGATACAGGAGCAGCTTACAGTGAAAAAAAGATTTAGTCTTAGAACACCGCTAAGAATATATTTAACAAAACGTCCAGTTGCCTTTCAGATCGGCGCTTGTTCATCGTTATACCGGGTATAAGCAGGATTCTTTTTTTTTTTTTTTTTTTTGCGATGTTTTTGTTTTGTGAGGTTCCTCGGGTGTATTTCGCAGTTCATTTTTCGCTGAACTTTCGGATTCTATCGAAGTATATATTTTGTTCCATTCCCAATTTTATAAAATTCGTATTTTTTTACGGTGTTCCAAATTTTTTTAAAATTTAAAAACGAAATAAATGAAATGTGAGTGCCATGCATGCCCCGTTGTCCTGTGGGAACCCTTTTAATTATAATTTAAGATTTAAAAAAAACACAAAAAAATGAAGTGGCATTTTATCAGGACCGCTGACGCTGTTCTTATGAAGTTTATTTGTAAAACACCGCATCTTTTTTCCTAATTTTTTTGTCCTTGTGACCTTAAAAATCTGAGTATTTTTTTTTTTATGAATCCGAATTGATAAAACATTTGCCGGTGAGTGATTTTCTGTGTTATATTTTTTTCCAGATTTATTCGAAAGCACCTAACCCCAGGTCATTAACTCTGTCGCCACCAGGACGTCATCCAGCCTACGAAGACAAACGTTCAACGGACACCAATTGCCGTTAGCCTAATTCCCATGGCAACAGCGCTCAGACCTGCGAGACTTGCCCGAGCCCCAGTCTCGGCCTCTCTATAACAACGACTCAATCGGGTTCGTTTCCCTCATTCCAGATCCACGTCCTCTCCTTCCCTACTCCATTCGGCTCGGTCGTAAAACCAAAACCCTCTCCCCTTCAATGGCGGAGCCTATTACCCAAATGGGCGACGCACCCCCCCCCCCCCCCCCCTCCGCCTTTTTTGTTTTCCGGTGTTGGGCCAAAGACAAAGTACAGCGCGCGGCGCGGTTAGTTCGAACACTGTATCTTCGTCGGAGTTCTGTACACCGATTCCGCCTCGCGACGTCACGCCCCTGAGGTAGCGCTGCTGTCGGCACTGCGCATGCGTTGTCGCGCCACCTCATTCGGATCTGGTTTCTGCGCACGCGCGATGCCTGTACCTGGTGCGTGCACCGGGCAAACGCTGTGTTGTTTGTAAACAGCTCGTTCGTGCATATTCACAAACGGTAGATAGACCAGACATCGAATATAGACTATACGAGGGATCTAAAGGCCCCAGTCTTCGTAACGAGCATGGGATGTGGGCGGCCCGATCATTGGGGTTGTGTGGATATTTATACAGCCTGTAGTTGGTCAGCCATTTCGAAGGTGCGACGAGTAACTCGCTTGTAGATGAGCAATTTAGCCAGCGCAGTACAACCGCTAGCCTGGCCCATTGCAGCGTTCTACATGGAGAGTTCTAGAGATAGCGTCTTGCACGCGGTGTTCTTCAGGTAGCGTTCCACAGCTAGTGCACCATTAGAAGTTGCTTGCCACAAAATTAGTTTTACACAAAAAAAAAAGTGTGTTAGAGCAATATTTACTCAATTTGTGTTTTGAGTCAAGTTTAAGACACGTTCCCATTGAGACACGTCGACCACGAAATAGAAACATGTCACAAAGTCAGGCGAACGAATCTCGCCACTTAAAAATTGCGACGAGAATTTTGCTTGTTGTCGATTTCAGAGGATAAATAATAGTGGCTTCTTTTTATTTCGTACCCGATTACAAACTCAACACATAGAAGCTCAAGTTCCATCTTCCGGAGACCGTTTCGATTCCCAAAGATTTGATTTCGAGAGATAAGCGCCCCTTCAATCTGGCTCTATGTAGCCTTACCCTCTGCCCACGTTTAAAGAGAATCCAAGCCCGAGTCCCCCAAACGCACCAGTCTGCCTTATAAATTTCCGCCTGACGACTCGCAGAAAGCAAAAACAGAAAGCCGAAGGCGGAGGCGCCGTTAACTGTCGAGGGAACAATGAATGGCTCGGCGGGGTTCCCGTCAATCGAAGGTTAAAAGAAATTGCGTTGTCATCCTCGGGTTTATGTCTCACCGTGGAGGGCGAAGGGAGTCATTGTCCAGGAGAAGGAGGTTGAGAAGGCTGCCGGGTGATGGCGCCGTAGGGAGTGGGTGATTTCCCTCGGGAGAGCTCAGCTCAAGAGATGGGGGGACAGTGCCGGACTTCGAGCTACCGACATTCCTAGGACTTCGTTGTGGGGACCTTGTCAGATGACATCGGCGTCGGTACTTTAGGTGTATTAAGGCGTTGGAAGTGAACGGTGTCGCTGGGTCAGAACGAAGGGCCGTGAAGTTGGAACCTAAACGTTCCTCTTTCGATATTTCGGGGCACCGCATTGTCGGGGTTTTATAGGTCGCCATCGTGGCAGGCTTCCGTTCAAGCAACACATTTTTCGACGCATTATTTCAGCGCCATCTGTCGGGAAGACAGGAAGCCTTATTAATTGCCTATACAAAACTTTACATGTTACGCTTGCATTGTTGTTGCCAAAAAGAAATTTGAACAAAATTACGGCGTTACAATTAAAACGACTGCGTCGTAACCCCAGGCTTGACACAGTTACTAAGCGCCGAAACTGCCAAGTAAGCGCCACCAAAAATGGTGGACCGCCACATCTGCTACTGTACAACGCATGTGCGTTGTCAACCTTGGAGAAGGCTTTTTTTCTGGTGCGGTAAGAAAGGAAAGGTAAATGCGGACGAAGATTCACGAGTATTGGTGATGGCAGAATCACCATCACCAATACTCAGCATTTTATGTCGATTTTTTTATTGGATCACTGTTCCAGAGCTCCGAACATGTGTATCTGTTCGACACAGCGTCAAGAGGCGTTAGGTAAACATCTTTAAGCTTTAGTATGAAATTGAGTACATTAAGAACTTGCAAGAGAAGAGAACGCTCCGCGTTATTTCTTGCTTTAATAATTGGCTCTAAAGTTTTATTAATTTCAAGCAAGGATGTTACAGATCTAAGCAGGTAACATTTACATTAAGTATGTAAGCTTTTAGAAAGAAAAATGTCATTCTTATCTTTATTGCTGTCAAGCGTTTTCCAATCATATTGATGCCGCCTGCGCCCCCGATGTCAATTCTCACTTGTACAATATTAGGCTTAGGTGAACGTGCACTCATAGAGGCATTTTTTTTCTTTCTCATTTATCTTTTGATCCAGGTAACGTCAAGTTCTCAAACTTTTCGCGTTCCATCACCACCGCTCGCGCCAGATTCTCACGCAGTTTCAGCTTTAGGCGATGCCTAGTTTGTTCGGGCGGGCCGAAGAACGTGGTTCTCTTTCGTCCCAAACACCCGGTATATCACTCAACATTCTCGAGGCGGATGTCACCGAGTTTGGTATCATAGCGTCATTAGGACCGGGACGCCCCTATTCAAACTCGCAGAAACCAAATCTTTGAGGAATGTCAGCGACATGAAGGTGTTTGTCGTTAATGAGACTCAAATGAGCCAGATTTCCCTAATTGCAGCTCCTCCTGTTTCCGTCTAGACGACCTCCCCTTTTCCGCCCTTTCCCACCCAAAATGCCGGCCGTCGGTTCGGCACGCGGATTCCCAGAATTTACTTTTACGTCTCTTTCGACCAGCCTCCCATCGCCGGCAAGGTGAACAGAAATGCCAACAGACATCTCACGCTTGAATGTAGCGTCAAAAGTTCACCAAAAGTTCGCAATGTTTATGTTTACGTGTTATCATCGTTGAACCAACCGTGAAAAGATAAGGCCCGGTGATTCGCGCTTTTGACGCTGTTTGATTGGTCGCATTAGCTCGTAGCGTCAGCTGCGTCTAAACTTAAAGGGCACCTGAAAAGAAAAAAAAAAAAGGTTTTTAACAGTCTGGTTGGGACAAGCGTGTAAAAAAACTAATTTTACGCGAAAAAAAGTAATTTTTAGAGCAATATTGAAGGTGCGAGATGCGATGTAGTCGGCAGTCACCTCCTTGCCGCTTGTTTCTCTCTCGGCATTTCGGGCGCGCGGAGGAGAGGTGGATCGGCTTCGCCTTCACGAACGAGATGGTCATTCCGGAATGACCCGTGACGTCATGGGCTTCGGACGCAGAATTTCAAATAAATCTTTCGCCGCCCTCAATATTGTCTTGGTCAAGTTAGCGTAAAGACAAGGGAGGAAGAACGTAGAGATTATAAAGAGCGCTACTTACAACTGACGTTTAATACTGTGAGAGAAAGACAAAGAAGTACTGACATTTAAATTTGTACTGACATTTGTCTTTCTCTCGCAGTATTAAACGTCAGTTGTAAGTAGGCGCTCTTTCCTGTCTCTGCGTTCTTCCTCCCTTGTCTTTGCGCTAATTTTACCCAGATGTATAGCCCACCAGGTGATCTTAATACCGTTAATATAGCTAAAAAAAATATTTGTTTCGCGTAAAATTCCTTTCTTGACACGCGTGTCCCAACAAAACTGTTTGAAAAAAAAAAATGTTTTGTTTTTTTCTTTTCACGGGCCTTTTAAGCCAGAAAAGAAGCATAGAATAGCTTTGGTCCTTTCTCCGATTAAACTTTACTTATCTAGACTCCTTACCGCAGAGCACTCGGGAAAACCAATCGTTGCAATATGCGGACGAGCTGAGCGAAGGACGTGTCCGAAAATACATTAAGGCGGCGCAGACTGTTTTCTGCCTGTCTAAACATACTTTGCGCCTGGTATTTCACCGAGCTCCTCCGCAGGCCGCAGTGATTGACTTTTCCACGTGTTTTAGCTTCATTGACAACCCACGTATATGGCTTTCTTAGCCCGTCCGCAGCCGTAAAATCCATCAAGTATAAGAGTATGCATAAATAAAAGCTATTGGCGAGACCTGCAGGAGGCAGAAAACAAGCTTGTGAAGCACTACCAGGACTCTTCTCTGGGGTATGACTTTCAAATGTGATTATTATTAGTTTATACTGTCAATCAGTGATTTCAGAAAACGCAAATAATCTTCTAGCGGCTTCTAAAATGGAAACCAATAAAACGAAAACAAAAAAAAAAATGTTTTGCGATTACACCATAAAATAAATTTGTGAGTCTATGGTCACTGCATGACACCCTAATAAACGCGGGGCCTTGGAAATTCAGAGAAGCTTATTATCGCTTCGGTGTCCAATGAAATTCTTGCACTAGCCGACATATAAGAAGTCCCGACGTGGGTTTCTAAAGTTGTCAGCAGTCATAGAACTATGGCAAAACTGAAAATATTAAAGCACGAAACAAATATTTGTTTCAACAATTTAACATCTCGATTGCCTACACGTGGCACGGTCGCAGGCGTAGCAAAGTCGGTATCGGGCGCTGCTCACGCGCAAATACGCCAAATTCAATTCCCGCTAACTATTTTTTTATTACGTATGATTTTTTTGCTTTTCGTATAGATCATACTAGAAATATTATTTTTGACATATGACCCATACTAGATTGTTCTCTTATATGTGTCACGTGCGCATATGTGAGTTCCCTTCTTCTTGTCTAGTTTGTACGAAAAATATTGCTTCATATTTGTCCGAAATAAGCATCTTCTTGTTCACATCGGGCATAATTTAAGATTCTTATTAAGATATACCGGTGCCTATAGCCATCTTTTAAGACAAAATATGGGAATCTTTATTTCTGGCATAGTTCTTATAAAAATGTGAAATTTTATCTTATACTTCTGTTTGTTCACAGATTCCTCATATGGCTTCTCATTCAAAATCCTACACGAATCATACAAGATCACTGAAGAGGGCGCTACAAAGTCGTGCACGTCTAAACTCGATTAAAGAGAGCTTAAAGGGGCACTAAAGTCATTTTTGAAAAATATCGTTTTTGGTCTTACATTACTTAAAAGGTGTTAGTTCCCGCATATACCAAGCCCTATATTACAAAACCGCCTATTCATCTCAGTACAAGAGAAAAACATGTGGACTCTTTTTTTTCATGGACTACACTGTGTGGACCAATGAAAGCCCTACAATGCGCGCAGATTCCGCATGATTTTATTATAACTCGTTTCCAAGAGAGCCTGATAGCTACGCATTCGGATAAGGCTCCTCCTTTTCTCCGCGGGCGAAACCATCGCTTGCAACTCGCCGACAGGCGCCCTTCGTCGACCACTTCACTCGGAAGAAAATTCTTCCCAAAAAAGGCAAGTCGCGATCTTTGAACACGCTTTTAGCGAGAAAATAAGCTACGTACGATTGTGATTTCGGGTTTAGTGGGATGCTTAGAGCGTCTAGATCGAGTTGTCACCACAAAAGGACGATCTCAGAATCGACTTCAGTGCTCCTTTAAGGAGGCAGAAGACGTAGAGCTGGCTTGAGAAACACTATACTTTCTTATTTCGCCAAGGTTGCTTTCAAGTATCAGTACTGATAAATCAACCTGTGAATCAGTAGTTTTATAAAAAGCGATTAACCTTTAACACGGCGTGAAATGCAAAAATAATTTAAACAAAAAAATAGACTGCTTTAATGTGATAGCGTTAAGGAGCTCGTGTCGCTGAAAAGCCGGCGTAGGTGGCGTGCGCAAAAATGCATGATTGGTCGATAGGGTCATGTGGCTGTGACGTCATGACCCTATCAACCATAAATGCATTTTAGCGCACGCCACCTACGCGGGAATTTCAAAGAACCCACAACGCTCATGTGAATCACGACGTCACGCGTAGAATGAAAGTGATTAAAACACATGAGATGCAATGCGAATTAAAGGTCGCCGCATGTCTCGAATGATTTCATTTCATAAAGTAATTCATTCGCCTTGCTGAAAAAGGTGAAGAATTATAAGCGGGATTTGAACCTACGACCCTTCGGTTGCGAGACAGACAGGCTGCTGATTAATCCACGCAAGGCATTCTTCTTTTTTTTTTTATTGTTATTATTACCTTGATAACATGATACAGTACGAAAACAAGATGAAAAAGTAGTCATTTAATAAACAAAGTGAAAGCCGTTTACAACTCCCTGTAATGCCGAATTTGAGCGCAGCTCTTGAGGGGGAGGAGGGAAGGGTACTGGGAGGTGGGTCAAGTGACCTCGGGGCGTCACGTGACCTAGAGGGGTCACTTGACCTCGGGGGCGTCGCCGGGTTGCATGCAACCCGGTGACTTCGGCGGGTTGCATGCTACGCGGGATGCATGCCACTTGGACTGAATGCAACCTGGGTTGCGTGCAACGCGGGTTGCAAGCAACCTGAGTTGCATGCAACACGCGGTTACGCCGACGGCGACGCCGACGCCGCTCAATCCGGAAACGGGCGCCTAAGAGCTGCGCTCTAAAAACAAAAAGAACAGGCACACTGGGCTAACAAGGAAACCTGAGGTTAAAATGCTCCCCACCAGTCTTTTGGTGGTAAGCCGTAATGATTGAGGTCAAGAGGCTTGTAAAGCTGCCACTCGTCCAAAACTGGCAACCACCCATTGTCACTGTTTAGCTTAGCGCAGCATTCCTTGACGCGTTTTATACGATCTATAAAGTAGTCACGAAGAAAACGGGCTCCAACTTCTGCATGACGCACCGCCTAGGCCACGCAAGGCACGCTTTCACGGCGTGGCAACAAGCAGGAGTTTATATGTTTATCTGTTTCGCCATGGTGTTCCAGACTTAAAGGAGAAGCTTAAAGGAACACTGCAAAGGGGACAAACATTTTTTTAAGGGATAGATGGAACCTGCAATTTCTAACATAACTTTACCACGAAAAAAACAATTCTTCGCGCATTATTTACAATTTTTGACGCAATTTATGTGGAGGTCACAGCCCGCTCTAAGCCCAGCCCACAGATCTGTGACGCCGCCCATGACTACTGGGTTGGCTTGGCTGCTCGACCGAACAAGCTAACAAGCGCAATGTGTCCCTCTCGTGTCATACGATGCGTCTAGTCTCGACGTTTAACAGCGCCTGCTAGTCGTGCGAGCAGACGAGCAGCAGCCTCCGGCAACGTCTGCTTTTTCACCGCCGTCTATCGTCGTCTGCGTTGCCCGTGAGACGCGGACACGAAAGCTGCGCGTCGGCGTCCGTTTCCGCCTCCGTCCGTCTGCTATTCCTCCTCCGTCTAAAAACGTCTGCAACGCTCAGATGACGCGACCATGAAAGCGGCGTTCCAGCGTTCCATCATTCGCTAGTCACGGTCCAATACAAGCGTCTGTCAGCGTCTGTCGATGTGCGTAATAAGCCACCAAGAGAACTGAAATAAAATCCACAAAATAAATATGCAGTCTTTCTAGCTTTGCTGTTTTTGTTATCTTGTTTCACATGGCATCCGCTAGGAAGTTAAGTCAGCTTTCTGACGCACAATTAAAACGCGACGTAAAAATATTCGCTTTGGTGTGCCAGCTTGCCCACCAAACGCAGCGAAGCCACCTGTCTTCAAAGCATAGGGCGCCCTATGGTTTAAAACGAGTGGCTTCGATGCGTTTTCCATAGGAGCTAAGCCTTTTTCTTTTTTAAATTTTTTCTCAGGTAAACTCGCTCTTTCCGATTTTCATAGAAAAAATGCACCACCTGTGGCCAATGCTATACAAAATCGAAACGCGATAGGTTAAGAAACCGAATTTTGCGGTCGATTTAAAGAGCCTGGCCGCCCCTTGATACACCCAGTAGATGCGAGCCGAACGCCTGATTACCTCCAACCTAATGCCTCGCGAATTCTTGCCTGTGCAGGTATCTTCTCGGTATTGAAGCCATGTTCGAAATCAGGACGGTTGCACACTTGACAAAGCAGCGGGGCCGCTATTGGGGGAACCAACATCTTGATTCAGCATCAACACGCGGAAAGAAGGAAATCAAGCCAGATCGATCAAATTATTTGATCTGGGACGCTAGGCTTAGGTCAGTTTCGCTACGAGAACAAGCATCCGCGCAGCGCTTCCAGGCACGCATTTGCGGCTTTTGATTGTTGCAAACTACGTCGGTTGGGAAGATCCTCCTCTAAACACCTCTGTAAACTCAAAATTGCTCGCACTCATAAAACTTGACGAGCTCAACAAGCTTCACTCGTTCAGCACTCAGCAGACGCCACCAGCCATGTTGTTAACGTATCAAACCAAAAAGAGAGAAGCAATCTCAAATTACATTTGAGAACAATAATGACTCTATCTTGATTAGTTGCTTCTCAAACACACAAAAAAAGTAGTCGAATAAAATACTATTACGGCACGGAGATACAAATTTACAACCAACCTTGCACACTTCAATCATCTCTCCGGTCAATGAAAGATGTAAGCACCTTATAAGCACGGGGCGGGGCTTAGCGGGCTGTGACCTCCATCTTCCGTACCTAACGTGCGTCTAACGGCGTAAATATTGCACAAAATGATTTTTTTTTTTTTACGTTGCAATATTATTTTGAAAAAGACGTGTCTCATATATGTTCCTTCAAAAAAAAACGTTTTTTTCCTAGCAGTGTCTCTTTAAGCGTCCCACAAGTTGTGCGACTGCATTCTACAACAAATGTTTGTGTCTATACTCGCATTCGTCTCAATAACTTTAGTAAAAAACAAAGCGCGGCTCCTCGCACTTTGTTACTAATTTTCCCTTTCCTGTGTTGAATTAAATTTTGTGTAGGTGCACCTTAGGTTAGCTTTTTGTTATTTTATCGAGAAGTACAGGTTTCAAATGCCATAAGCATCGTTTCGTCTTTCGACAACCAAGTCTTGTAAGGGCAAACTTCGCGCGGCGCACAAATATTGCGAAAAACTTGCTCTTCTTTTGTTCTTAAAGTGACGAGTATAGTTTCTTGCTGAACAAGCAGACAGCCAATCACAATGAGCAATAGGGGGATCCCAGTGAATGACCGAGCTCAGAGTGCAATTATATTCGAAAATTGCTATGTGCCCTGGGACAATGAGCAAGTGGCACGTGATACCCACTGTCTCTGCGCACATTGCCTTTTTTTTTTGTTAATGCAAACTTGCTTTGAGCTTCGTCATTGTCTGAGATCCTTCGATGCTTCGCGTAATTTCCTTTCTTCTTGTTCTACAGGAAAGAGAACTCGGAAATTGTTTTTCGAGTGTTCGAGTGGAACGTGCCGTTCCAGGTATTTCAATAAAACTTAATATCGAAAATTTCCCATTTCATATACTTTTTGTTAGATCCCACATTGCTTCCGATCGGCCGGCCCAGGAATCCAGGGTTGAATCGCGAAACCATGTCCTGTTCAATCTGGATGAGCATCGTACCGGCGTGAGAGAGTTTATCAGTACTGTGTGATGCGTGTCAAGACCCCGGGCTGGCTTTGGTACCGCACTGGCTATATTCATAATCTACTCTGCAGCAGGACACACGACGCCCACTGGGGCTGTCTAACTTCATCGCACTCTAAGCGAATACACTCCACAATTACTTCTTACTATCGGTGCATATTACACGACACTGGGATGGTACCTCACACGTGTGTCAATTACGATACATCGCAAAAAACTTCTATTGGTTGCATCACTTTCTTCTTTCCCGTCTCTAATGCCTTTGTTCATCTATCTTAGGTACATCTCACTTCACACTTCCCGCCAAGTAAACAAAGAACAAAAAAAGGCCAGCTTCCCGCGCCGAACAACGGCAGGTACCATCTTCTCCCCCGCAGTTTGCCACCCGACGTGCAGAATGAAGAAAAAGTGCGGCGGGCAAGCGCCGTTACGCATGCAACGCTTAATGGCCAGCCAATTAGGCCAAGCTCTTCCTTCTCTCCTTCCCGGTCACCTCCAGCAGTTGGGCTTTTAACACGCTAGCATCGCTGCCGCCATCACCCCCCCCCCCCCTCCCCCAACTACGCCGCTGAGGCTTCTGTCGAGATAATTAGATTTAATTGCCCAGCCTCTCTTGCAGCGTACTACGAGACGCTTTCAACCGGGCGACGTGAATCGCTGATTGGATGACTCGCTCGACTACGTGCTAGCTCGGCTTGCAGCGCCGTGCGGCGGACAGTTTTGGGGCTGTTGGTCGTCGCCGTTACGGTGGTTTGGCCTCGCATTATTCGACCACCGGGGACGAGTATTGGCCGTCTGTTTTCGAGGGTAGTCCGTTGTCACGAGGTCAGATGGAGAGGGGGAAAGGGGGGGAGCACAAGCGACCGTTGACGAGAAGTAATCGCCGAGGAAGATGGAGTGGTCGGTTATTTCGGATTTGGGTGGACAGTCTAGTGGCTGTGACGTCACGGCGTAGGGACGGTGTGTCCCGCTAAGGGGCTCAGAAGTCACTGACCTGTGGTGCTTTGCGTTGACAGTTTAGTGGGTGTGATGTTTCTGTGTAGGGACGATGTTTTGCGCTAGGGAACTACCGACCTGTGGCACTTTGCGTGGACAGTTTCGAGGCTGTGCGGTCACAGTGTAATGGCAAGGTGTCCCGCTAGGGAGACTCGAAAGTGACCGACCTGTGATTTTTTCGCTTTCACAGCTCAGTGGCTGTGACGTCACGGCGTAGTGACGATGCGTTCCGCTGGGGGAAATCGGAAGTGACCGACCTGTGGCACATTGCGTTGGAAGTTTAGTGGCCTTGAGGTAACTGCATATTGAGGATATGCCCCGCTAGGGGGACTCAGAAGCGACCGACCGGTGACGCTTTGCGTTGATTGTTTAGTGGCTGTCGCGAGTTTTGTATAGTGACAATGTGTCCCACTAGGTGGATTCACAAGCGACCGACCCCCAAAAATTGGTTGGTTAAAGAACAAATAGCAAAACTACGCGCAAGAATTTGTAACACTTGAAATTGATTAAGGATGGCGAACCTCCAGAGACACATTACAACGTTGTTAGAAAAATAAAGAAAAACAAACATACACTAAACTGTGATTTTCGGCGTGTTTTTCAGAGCGCAAAAATTAAGAGCTCGTCACTGAACGCTCGATTTCCGCCCCAAAGATAGCACAAGTGGTTGGGACCAGATGCCAGTTCAACAAGGTTCGGGTGTCATTTTCAGTTTTAAATTTTTAGAAAATGTTTATATCAGTTTGGAATAAAGCAACTGTAAGTTATGCAACTTTGGCATTTGGTCGTAACCGCCAACACTACGTAATTCTTGTACACGTTACATGAAAAAGTTGTCGATTACAATTACTCTTACTATGGGTTAAAAAGTATTCAGTTAGCTTACTTGAAATGAAAAGTAATTGTCCGCTACTTGAAAATTGTAACCGATACTTTTCAAATTTCCTCAAATTTGTTTTTCTAAATTTCTGCTGGTTGAAAACAGATTTTTTGGGGTCTTTATAATTAGACTTGAGTCAAAAAAGTTTAATCAATTCATCTTCTCAGTTCACCACTTTTGGCAAACCGTCCTCCTGTCAGAGATTTGGTTCGAGAATTCCTTGGTTGGAAACAAGTAGCAAGAAAGAGCGTCTTTAAAAAGGGGAGTGAAAAGTAGTAACCGTTACATGTAATTTTTTGCACTTTTAAACGTAATCAGTCTACTATTGTGATTAACACTCCTAATAAATGTATTCCAATGGTTACAATATTACTCCGAAATGTAATCTATCACAAGTAAATTGATTGTTTGAAATACGTATCGTTCAAGTCTGCAGGACATTTTAGTAGAAATCGTGGGTCCGGCAAAGCGTAGTTTATTTATTTTTTTTTTTCAGTAAGAGAAATACAGCACATTGTTATTATAAAGATCCGGTATTTAGAAATATAATGAACGTATGTTTTCGCATGGGAACAATGTGTTGTCTGTATGCAGAACGCATTAACGTGCACATTATATATACAATTTCTTAAAATGTTATGTTTTTGTTTTGTTTTTAAAGATACTATTGCATTCAAGTTCACCTCTAATTATGCCATTTACTGCGACTCTTCTTTGTGTAGAAAATCTATTCTTTTCAGATTTATCTCATACATTTTGCTCCCGTCAATAAATGAAACAAAATTGCAACAAGTGTGAAACGGTTGGCAACCAGAAATACCTCATGGTAATATATTTTCTTCGGGATTCACAAACACGAAGGCTCGTAATTTGTTATGAGAGTGGTATTTCACCAAGATAAAGTGAATGTATATGTTAACAATTCTTTATTTATTTATTTATTTATTCATGTGCTGATACTTCCGGTTGCCAAGGTTGCCAAGGCGATAAGGCATACACAGGGTGTGGTAGTGTTGCTGTATCGCTGCATCTTTTCCTGCCTGGCGTGAGAAAGAGTGGAATGCGCAGCTTGGAAACCTGTAGTAGTATGCCTTTTTCTTCGATATATATTTAGAGTGATGTGTTTTGTGCCCAAGCTGACATATTCCATGCCACGTACTGTTTGCCTGAATGACTGAAGGAGGTTTGATGTGATCTCACGCAGTAGGTTTTCTACGTACCAGGATGTTCAAGAACAGGAAACATTATCCTGGCCACTGGATCATGTTAAGGATGGTCGGAGGTTTCAATATCTGGAGATGCTTCGAGGGAAACAAAAACTGCTCTTTACCATCTGCTTCGTTATCATTAGAGTTGCATTTCTCTGCAACAGCTTGGATGCTGGACATCTGCTCGACTCGTGTTGTATCTGAATCTTCTACCTAGAACTCGACCTTCTGAGCGGTGCACAAAGCAAAACCAGTCAGCGAAATCTCCACTCCTTGTTCAGCCAATAAACGAGTCCCACAAAACCGCGTGGCAACAACACTAGAGTGATGGAAGGAGAGTAAGCACGATATAAATATTTTACGGAACGACCACAAGGCAATTACGATTTACCAAAGAATACACTGATATCCACCTGAAGTCGAGCGCAATTAGCGCCCCTATACTTCGTTTCTCTTTAACTCTTTCCTGACCATGCACGAAGAGTAGCAATTTTCGAAGGAATCCTGTGTCGGCTTTTATTTTTATAGCTAATTAGCGTATGAAGCAATATGACACATCAAAATGTTGACAGTTAGTTGTTCTTTCAAAAAAAAAAAAAAACAACAACAACAGAAGTTGGTATAAATGGGAAAGAGATTATAAAATTTACTTTCTTGAAAATACAACGTTTGTGCGGAAGGCGTGTAAATGCCGAAACTCCTACAGCTATGTAAGATTAAAGAACGAATAAAACAATTTCCGAATATACAAATTGTGCCCCACACCCACGGCTACTATTTCTGAAAGTTAGTGTACTCTAGCTGGTAGTGTCTATTTTAGTTCGACGGAGAGTTAGCCTCCGTATGGAAAGCTCATATTAGTGAAACGAAGGAGAGCTCATGTTAATGAAACACAGATAGTGCCAGCGCTGGACAGATATACTGTAAAAGGTATTCGGGAATACAATTACTGAGATACACATGTTTTGAGGCATAAATACAGATACTGGGATACATTTGTCTTTTATGCAACGGGATACCCCTGAGATACTTCTTGAAAAACGGCGAAACAGCTGTACTCCGGAATACAAATACTAATACTTAGAGAAATACATTCGTCCCCGAAAGTTGCTACATGGGGAGTGTGTAGTTCTTGGCGAATGCGAATGGTAATTTGTGCTTGTGCTCCTCTTTTTTCGTCATTTTATGCACTACCCTTTACCTCGAACTGTTTCTTTATCATTAATGCCGGTAAAAGAACATGTCACCCCCGTTGAACCACATAGCTACAGAACGGTAAAGACTGCATACTATGCTTGACAAAGGGCGTCTGCCCGAAATGAATTCTGTTTTGCCGCTAGGGCACATCTCAAAAAGTCGTCCCATATTCTTCTGAGTCGCCCATTGTGTGGGGAGATTGGACAACGAGGGCCGTACTTTTTCTCCACTCAACTCCTTTACAGCGTTCGCTCTGCTAAATTAGAAAGAGTGGAGGGCTTTGTGAGAGGAGCTGATTTTGCTATTCTTGCAAGTAGCCTTCTTTAAACCCCATTGTTTTCTCTAATGTTGTTGACTGAGATGGTTCATGTTGTAGGGCGGGTTCATGTTATGAATTCCGAAGCAACTTGCACCAAACAGGTGTATTTATACTTTAAATTTATCTTAAAAAGGGCATCAAATGTAACAAGATACCTAGGTGTGGCAAAATATTGCGATGCAAGCGATGCATTGTAAAGGTATTTCACTGCTGAGATACCGATACATTTTTCAAATGTATCTCGATACAGAGATACAGATACTCGAAAGTATCTCTAAGATACTATTGCGATACATTCGTATCGCGATACTGCTTAGCCCTGGATAGTGCACCTCACATCCCCGGCAGAATACTTTTTTTTATGTTCTACCTTGATTTTGTCATAGCCGTGATTTCAGTTCCTTTATATTTAGCATTTTTGTCCCCCTTGTTGGGAACATAAAGTGACACGCCGGCTCAGGACAGCATTGGACATTATAGTGATGCTTACGGACAACCATCTCTGAAACGACGCATATGACGTCTTTTCGAATGTCCCCGGAGCTCTTGAGGTGCTAAAACCACGCCACAATACAGTTTATTTATTGAAATAATGCTATCTTCGTTTTGAAGACTGATGCAAGCACTTGGCCATGTTGCACCAGTGCAAACACCGTTCCCAAGATCATTTTAAGGCGAAAGCCTTATGAGTCGCATTGCGCGAAAAGGCGTTGGCGTCGTGGCCGAAAGATGGCCCTAAAAATATGTCATCAAGCACGCGGCGCTCAAGGTGAAAGCGGACGCGCTTCAGAAATAAAACAAAAATAAAAGCACAGCAAAGCAAATGTTTCGTCACGGAAGCCGTGGAGCCGGCGGGTGCACCGCGCCTGCGCAGTGGGGACGCGTGACGTCACCGCCGGAGCGCCGTGTGCACCGAATGCACACATACCGAATACAATACCGACATAAACAACTTTAATACGTTTAGAAACATTACTCGAAAACATTTCAACCGCGGGACTATAACGCTTTCGCATTCTTACACGTAAGCAGTCTTGAGGCTCCTCGCCGTGTTTTTTTGTTTTTTTTTTACAGCCCACGACCTTGTGATAAAGCTCAAAGCTATGTTGAAAACAAAACTACAGTTCTTCGGGTATCCATGAGATTGTGGAACATAATTCCCCGCACTAAATGTTATGTCCTGACGGCATTTGAAAACCATCGATCACCGGTGATCGATTGGTTATGCGTACGGTCAGGAACGAGTCAAGTCGGACCACGACCAAACGCCACAATCAGACGTACTCAATCAAATCAGCTCAAAAAGTGAATAATCGTCATGGTGCTCATGACCTTTGTGCGTTCGCTATGCGGAGAGCAAGTCGTCTGCTTCTTGCTCAGGAGTTGCGGTGACGTCAGAATGACGACGAGCCTTTATTGGCTGATTAAAAAAAATAGTGAGTAGACCTGAATGCTAAATGCCTTGAGATCTACCCACTATTTTATTCAATCAGCCAATAAGAGCTCGGCTTCGTTCTGACGTCACCGCCACTCTTGCGCAAGAAGCAGACGACTTGCTCTCCGCATTGCCGTCTGAACTATTGATGCACAGTAGATTGGCTGCGATCCTGCTGTTTCTTTTGTTGAGATGCTGACAGCTAACCCACAAAGACGACGATCGCCCTGACGAAGGTCGTTTGGCGCGCTCTTGAGGTGGCTCCATGAAATCGCATCGTCAACTGCGGCCGGAAATGAAAATGATTTAGGGGACCGGTGGCTGCTGAAAACAAAAATCCGCCCGGTCCGTTAGTCAGTACCGAGACCTCTCCAAGACCATAGCGAAACGCTCCACAAAGTGAGCTAACCAGGAACTATTTAGGGGTCGGTAGAGCAAGCGAATATTACTATAGCAGTCGGTAGAGCAAGCGGATGTCACTTCGTTTCAAGTGACCAGTACGCTCGTCAAACACCTCTTACCTGACGTCACTGTGCACTTCCGGATCTTGCAACAAACCGTTTTTTATTTTCTTATTTTCTTTGTTTTTTTGGGGGGCTGGGGGGGGGGGGGCTCGCCATTTGTTCGAAACGCTTCATACACCGATGCAGTTCGCATTCCATATGCCCGATGGGAAAATACACGCGAAACAAATTTTAAAGCACTCAATTAGGTGTGTTTTTCTTTAGATTTTAAACGTGTGGCATTAAATTTTACGCAAACACGTACCTTGATTTTTGCAGGTACGAAAATTAAACTTTGTTATTTTAATTGCTGGGCTAATTGTTTTGTTTTTTTTTTCGTTTAGGTAACTGGGGTGAAAGGGAATGAATTTTTCTTACAAATGTACTCGCCAGCGGTTATAATACTGCAAGGTGAAGGTTCAAATGAAACAGTAGATTGACATTTCAGCCATTCTTGCACCAATTCGCAACCAAGTTTTCAGCGTCATGAAGGGCGTGCTCTTGTGTGCTATTTCTCAGATGGAAATTTACAAGATGTCACGAAGGGCTCAAAGAACAAAGTCACGTATAAAACCCATACTTTCCGTAAATATCAGTTTTCCCAATTTTCAAAGAAGTCTTTATTGTATAAAGGCATTGTACACTTCCCAAATAATGTATAAAGAATATTAAGCAATGTATTGTCATATACAAATAAAAATGATAATGTATTGCTCAAAAACAATTTGCCACCTTGCGGACGCTTGTCAAAGCGCTGTTGGAACGTTTTAGAAAATCTGCATAACGCATGACAATGTACTCAAAATGTATAGTGTCAGGTAGTACAAATTATAATTTGTTTCGTGTAATAAAATTATTAGTTGGAGTTTCATGGTTCTATATTACTGACAAGCACTAATCGCAAAAAAAAAAAATAGGACGGGATGTTTTCGTTCAGTATTTTTTTTTTTTGTTCTGCATTTTGTGAGGGCAGAAGTTTGGGCTCAAAAGACTGCAACACTTGATATTTAAAAAAAAAAACAAAAAAACAAGAGTATTTTTTTTAGCTTAATGGCATAACTAGGCTTCAATATTGATTACGCCATAAAATAGGAAACATCATGGTCATATGCATTACAAAAATATTCAAAAGTATTTCCAGTTTGAAGAAAAACCTTAAGGTTTTAGAGTAGTGACATTCTGTAATACCTCACAAATATTGTTTATAAAGATAAGCACACGAATCAACGAAAGTGCACGCATTGTAACACGATAAAACATTGACGAAATTGACAGAGTTTTTTTTTTTCTTTTTTACACTCCCTCCCAAAATATACACTTACCATTCGAAATGTCCGTCAATGCCTTGACGGCCTCCACGTTTTTGCTTCCATTCTGTGGAGCATTCTGACATCCGGTTTACATTGCTCGCTGTCCAACAGATATGGCAATGTGAAGAGTCTTACTGCCATGGACATATTAGTCTGAGCGTTGCTCTTGAACACTGCATGTTCCTCTTCATGAACGGCGAAGAGACAATCAAAGTTCTGAAGATGCATGCACCTGCTTATGTATACAGACTCGTAAACCAAGAAAGGATCAAAGACATAAGACGAAAATAGTTTTCTTAGACACCGCTTCACCAAGTGGCGTTTTTTAGCAGTTAGTTCACTAGTTCATAGAACTTAATTTTTTGACCAACCACACACCGCATAGTGGAAGTCAAGGTTCGGACGTAGCAAGCCACTGAGCTTCCAAAAACGTAGTCGCAAAGATGCACTGCACCGTCATTTATAGGTTCAAAACGTGATACCACAACTTGCACCCGACGGTTTTTTTTGTGTGTCTAGTTCAACTCAGTTTTGTAGTGTCTAGATATTTTTTTCTCACGTCCGCTTTACCGTGAGGTTGCGATATGTCACACAGAGGCTGCTTCGTGCTGTCGTAATCTTGGTCTTCTTATGGAATCTTCCAACACTGCACGAACGGAGAAATCTCGGAATGTGCAAAAGATACAGCATTATTTTTAAGTGTAACTGATCGCCATAAACGTCGGTATTTTTGTTGGTTTAGAGCATTTTTTTTTACGAAGAATACTTCTTTAGGTAGAGAAACTTGCCTCATTTGTTCCGCATAATGAAGGTAGTGAAATCCTAAACAACCTTAATTATTTTAAAAACAAGCCTTAACATAGCGCCACCTCCGAATTAGTTTTTAGTTCTGTGTTCTGGCAGGCAATGTTTTTTTTTTAGTTTTTAGTATTGAGGCGTTAAAGTAAAACTGCTGACACTATAAATCCTCAAAATCCACGCAATGGCGTAGTATACGTTGTTGGCGTTGTTTTTGTTTCTTCTGAAGTGACGTCTGCTCTTTTCATTCATTGTTCTCCAAAGTAGAGTGCTTGCCCCCGTGCCACGACTTCCTCGGTACCTTCAAGAACAACAGAGTACGCGGTTCGTCGGTTTCCCGATGCAATTCCAGCATGATGATTCACTTCGTCCTTCGCATTCACTCAACAGCCACGGACACGCACGAGGCGAGGTCGGCTCAAAAGCGATGTCTTCCGGCCCTACAGCGCCGAAACACGGAGAACACGAACCCCACCACGACACTCAGGCAGATCACCAGACCCACACCGATGATCCACCAGTACACCTGGACCGTGGCCCTATCGGCGGCGCACAGAAGGGCATCTTCGTCCGCGGCTGCTTGAAGCAGTTCCTCCGGAGGGCTCTGTGGGTGAGTTCCGTCGGGCAGGCGTTGCGGGCAGTTGGGCACGCCGTTGCAGACCAGCTCCTTCTTGATGCAGACCATGCTCGTAGCGCAGAGGAACTCGCATTCCTTGCTGAGGGACACCAGAGTGTCCGGTGTCGAAGGGGTCGGGAGGATCTTGACTTGGGTCCACCAGAGAGAGAAGTTGGTGGTGGCTGCGTCCGAGGATCTGAACTCGAGCGGCACCTTCGGAAAAAGAAAAAAAGGAATTGAACGTATCCAGGTTGTAGCATTCGTACACTCTGAGAAAGTGGAGCGTACACTCTTAGAAAAAAGGGTATCTATAGTCCTCCCTAAAGAGGAACCGTCTTGTAACCTATAAGGGAGACACTTTCGTCCCTAAAACAGGGGAGAAAAGTTCCACCGTCGCCTGCATCTCATTATGGCGGCCCCGAATCGAGCAAATCGACCTCAATAAGGCTTAACGAGGACGCTACGTCTCTTTTACGGGACGAGAGGAGCAGCAAATAAGAGCGAAAAAAAGAGCTTTCCGTGCAACTGTGCTTATTTCCGAACTCAGCTTCCCCCGCAGGCAAAGATACTTTCGTTTCAAAAGCAGTTACTCAGTCTTCTCGTCGTCGGCACTGCGATGTTAAACCGAGACAACCGATACCCAGTTACTTCGCGCACTTTCCGTCTTACCTTTGCTATTCCTCGAGTCACAATTCCTTCGTCAACCGCAATCACGGAGGGATGGTAAACCAATTCGCGAAACAAGAAAGAAGCCGCTCTCAGAGGAACAAACTTGAAGCCGCTGACGCACGGTAACCAGAAATTATCGCGGCGTAGAGTGAACGAAGGGAAGGTTAAATCGCTTGCCACCAGATGGCAGGGTCAAGCAGAATAGTTGCAAGTAGCTAGGCTAGGTGGCGCTAGGTAACGCCCAATTGATGTTCTACAAAAGCTTTTTTTTTTTTTACTTCTGCCACCATTGCGCTTCGGGACCTTCGAGAACCTTTACTATACACACATGTAGACACATTGCGCACACTACGAGCATCAGCTGAACGTATACATTAAGCGCACACTTACGTACGGCACATACAAACATCAATACAACAGCACACTCACCCGATCACACTGACCGATTCCGTCTTTTATACTGGTCGTTTTGAGAGTACGGAATTTCTCGGTGACCGCCTAAGCAATAAAACATATTCCTAACATGTTGATTTTTCTCCAGCAATGTCATACCTCTGAGAGTATTTTGAACGGCTCAGGTAATGAATCTCTTAGTAATATGTAAACTCTCATGCCGTAATATTTGAAAGCCAATAAATTAAGCCGCTTCAATGCGGTTCCAAGCCATGCATTTGTTTCCCCGCACGGCACGTCGTACCCAGTATTTGTAATGTAGTAGTCGTTTTTCTATTTGTGCTGTTCGTGTGCGGCTGCAATTGTTGTCTTGAATTAATCACTGTAGAGCGGATATTCACTCAGCTGGAAGTGATGCTTCACGGGCAGAGAAATCGCTTCTCGATCAACTTAAATGCAGTCAAAGCCGCGACTTGCGGCAGGTGTAAAGTGTACGAAGCTACGCCGTGGCGAGCTCAAAAACGTCTAGCGCCCATCCCAGCGTGCCACTTAGAGGGCAGTTTCACCAGGAACCATAGTATATTTACACAGCAAAATAAAGAATAGTTTTTTTTGTCGATTTTATCTACCATTTTTCCTTAATGCTAAAATTCCAAACTGTAAATATACTTTCTGTCATATTTTCGTAGTGTTCAGTCCTTTCCCCAGAGCGCAATCGCTCTCACGGAGGACACAACCGACAGTCCCATTGGCCACTGTACGAGAGGAGCTACGGTTTCGACCAGCGTTCTAACATGACTATCCGCACGTCGATTGATTGCACCTAATCCCTGAAGTTGTCTTAAACTCTTTAATGTAAAGCGGAATGTCAACCTGCGACTCCCCGCCCCCTCCCATCACGGCCCGACCAGCGGCATCAAATACCCGACAGCTCATCTTGTTACACCACTGATACGCGAACACACGGTCATATCGGCGATAATTCCAGTATTCTGTTCACAACGGACAACACTGCCATCGCAATGTTGCTGCTATGTTGCTGGCACGCAGAAATACCGAACCACGTTGACTGCTGGTTGGCACGCGGCATCGGAAAACAGAACCGAACTGAGCACAGAAGGCACCCAGGCACCCGGCAGCAAAACCTGCCTGTCTTGGACGCAGTTTTTGGCGATCTCCATAACGTCGTCAACGTCGACACATCCACTCTAGACTCATCGTTCCGCGTGGTCCGCATGGTTCCGCGTGGGTTCCACAATTCGGAAATGGCCATCTTAGCCCAAGGTACGTAGCGCTGCTGGCACTGCTCCGGATCTTCGCTGTTTCTAGCGGCTTCGCTTGCTCGTTTGATAAAATTAGTGGTAAAAACGTCAATGCAACCAAAATGCTCTGCACGTTTGGACTGTGAGACGGAATTACAGGTGGCCTTCGCAGCCGCTGAAGCTCAATCAACTCAACAACTTTTATTAACGTGTGCGACGTGTGCGACATGCCTGGAGAAGGGAGGAAAATGCCCAGGTGTTTCCCCAGGAATTGAAATCAGGGAGGGTGTCTAAATCTTTTTGGGGGGGTTAAAGGGGGGGGGGGGCATTGCGAATATAGGAGTCGTTGTGAATTAAGGGGGTGCCTTCGGAAAAACGAAGGGGGGTCTAAACCCACCCTAGGGGGGTCTGGGGAAATCCCTGAAAATGCCTCATTCCTCCCTTCTTGCGTCCGCTTGGGGGTACGTCAGTAGAAGGGAGGAAAATGCACCGTTTCTACCTTTTTCCTCCATTTTTTTCTTAGAGTGTCTGCTCTCCCCTTACGCTCAGATGCTCTCGCCTTCCTCCCCTTCATCAATGGCCCGAGACACTGGTGGAGTGACTCACTCCCCCGGCGCCCCTCTTTCTCCCCTTCTAGCGAGCCCTGGTCACTCATGTCCATTCGACACTCAAGCTCCGTTCCGTTCTACAATGATTCGATAGAGTTAAGAGCGCTTTGCATGGTCCCAAAATGTCAACCGACCACAAGTCTTGTTCGGGGTGCCATGTGTGCGCCCAACGAGCCATACAGTAATGACCGCAGCGATGAGCGCGTTTGCGCAGTTTGCGTGGTTTCCACCGCCATAGAGCCATCGAAATTGTAATGGGCAAATATTTCTCCCGCCGCGGAGAGGGTAACCCCGCTATTTGCTTTATTTCTTTTCTTCCTTGGCTTAAGCGGCAGCGACGGCATTGATCCGGTTTCAAAAACAAACGCCCGAGACTGACCCAGAAATACTACTTTGCGTTACGCCAGACGAAACAACACGACTTTCCTGTTTTTTTTGTGTGTTTTTTTTCTAACTTTGTTGTGTGTTTTTTGAGGCCGTTGTGGAGTTGCGTTTTCTCCCCCCTGATTTATTTTGCGCCGTTGCCTAAGCGATGAACGCGGCGGCGGCAACCCGGCACGGCTGTAAAAATGCAAAGAACGACCACTGCTGCCACCAATCTCGCCCGACTGGGTGACCCAATTAGAGATATAACTTCTCCGGCTTTTTTTTTTTTCTTTTGTCTCTTTACTGTTTTTTGTGTGAATCTTGTTTATGCGAGGGCCTGAGAGAGAATGTGTTTGTCTGCCGCCATAAGTGTGCGAGGCTTTCCTCAGGTATACGCGCGTAATGCGCGTATTTTTTGTATGTTTGTTCCATTTATGTGCATGTGTGTAAACTTACGTCCGCACTCAATGGCATGGATATGTGTGAGCGAGAGTTGTTGAGTGTGCAGTTTATGTTCCTGTGTGTGCGCATAAATACATGCCATTTGTTACGTGTGAATGTTTCTGTGCATTTTATATATACCCGCGTGCACTTGTATGCGTCAAGTGCACCCACGACACGCACATTGGCGCTCATAAGCGGTTTAATGTGTAGATTGTCTGTATGTGACATAGGTATACAGCTCTTTTTGTGTGCATGCGTGTGTTTTATTGCGTGTGCACACTTAATGCGTTGGTGCGTAACCTTGAGTGTTACAGTATTACGCATTGGCCTGCATGTGCGCGTTTGTGAGTGATTTGGGGTGCAAAATGTGTGCGCGTGTCTGCGTGCATCACTACGTGCGTAGGGCTGCGTATGTTGATTTCTTTATGCTTGTGTCTGCATGTGTGTACAGAGCGCGACACTGTTAGCGCGAACAAGCGATCACCGGTTTTTCCCGTTTTTCTCTTTGAAACCAAGGGATATCATCAAAGTTATTAGTGCTTCCGAAATAGCTCATTTAGTTCTATAGAGTAAGCGATAAAATTTCGTGCTCGCTAATACTATTTAGAAGTAAAATGCGAAAATGCGCCGATGTCGTGTTCGCGCTAACAGTGTCGCGATGTGTACTTCGTGTGGCACAGTGCACGAACGTGAGTTCCACCCTCTACGTGCACATGCACGCGGGTGTGGATGGTTTTAGTGAGCGGGATGTGCGTTTGTGTGCGTGTACATATGAGCAGGAATTGTTTTGCGCAAATTGTTTTATGTAGTATCTGTTCCGGTGTGTGTCACAATGCGTGAGCCTGCGTGCCACCCATTCTCTCGAATATTTTCTTGCGTGCGCATTTTAACATAGAAAACGAGTTTGTGTTTACACATGCGACGTCTTGGGATTTATGTTCTAATGCTGACGGAAAATTATACAGAAAGTCCTTTTTATTTCTTTTGAATCTTTCTAATCTTGTGAGATCTAGTTCTTTTATCAGTATATTTCTTTTTTTTATCATGTAAAAGCTTGTTTTCATTTATACTATATGTTTTTTTGTCTAGTACATGTGTTTCAGTCTAGTTTTTATGTGTTTATGCAGTGCCGCCTGTATTGACAAGTGATTGGGACCGGGAGCCTCGCATAGCTGCTTCGTGCAACTTTTTCTTCTCTGAATATTTCACTCCCCTGCAGTAAAAATTAAGACAATTATATTATTAAGCATCGCTACGTTATGAAGGATATTTATTTTCCGACTTATGACGCAATGTTAGAGCGTGTTCACTTGCTAAGCCTGCACCGGCGTCGGCAGAACGCGGACCTATTATTTTTGTTTAAAACATTTCATGGTTCGATTAATTCACAAAGCCTCTTGTCTGAAGTACGCCTTAGGGTTCCACGAGTGTCTAATCGGAATCAATTTATCATTTTATATTTCCAAAAATTTTAGTCTTTTAAGCCCAGTTATTAGACTACCTAACTGTGCCTGACCGTGTCTGACCGTGCTACAGGGCATTTGTTATTTCTACTGAACACCTGTCCGGTGATTGAATAATGATTGGGGTTTATTTTAAGATTGATTTCGGAGAGCACAGACATTGTTGGGTCTGTGCTTGTGCTACTGCTTCGTATATTATTCGTTTTGAGTGCCTTTCAAACTTGTTTTTACAGTACTGCAATTTCTCATCATTGTACACAAGACCTAGAAATTGTATTTCTGTTTCCATTCAGCTCAGTGTATGCCGTGTATGATTATATGCAGTTACTGTATAGCGAATCGCTCTTCTGTATTTGTGTGTTTTATGTATTCATTTCCATCCAGTGTGCCATTACCAAGACCGCAAGGTCGTTCCAGGGCACTGTAATAAACATTGATTCATTGATTGATTGAATATTACTTTTTTTTCCAGATGTCATGTGCTATAGTAATTTCATTTTTTTTTTTTACTGTCTGATGAGATTTACGATTTATCCCTACTGCTTTTCTTTTCCTTGATATGTTTTCCCTAACGTCATATTTTCGTGTCAGTATTGGACTGCTGAAATCGCTCCACTTTTTATTTCTTTTTTGTTTTATTATGATCAGCGACATTTCCAAGGTGATCTGCGGGCTGCGTCGAGGGCGGAAGCATGGAGTGGAGAAACCTCCTTGCTACTCCGGACTTTCATCTGCTTCCTCCTCTCCAGATCGCACTCCGCTCTTGGCTTGTCAATGATTATCCTTTCATTTCCATTGGTCTAATAGTTCTGATGACATGTATGTATACAGTTTTGTCCTGATATTGTCTTCCTTTAATTCGTCATCATTGCTACTTTTGCATCTCTGCCGATATTATTAGATTTTTCTGGGGGGCGTCATCACGCAAACCTTTTGATGGCTTTGATGTGCCCATACTTATAAATTTTGATTCCGATGGGCAAATAAACATAATTATTATTATTATTATTATTATTATTAGTAGTAGTAGTAGTAGTAATCGTAATTTTCGTAATTAGTACTCTGTGCTACAATCGGGAAAGGGGGAGAAGGGAGAGGGGCGGGGAAGGGGGTGAGGAGAGTTTTATTATCTTTGAGTTCACATTTTGAGGGTAATGTCTACCTTAACATTTAAGTGGACTTTTCTCATTTTTCTAGGGTGTCGTCCCACAAGCCCTCCGCTGGCTTTGATGTGCCCGCAAACATATCCGTCTTTCATAGTCACACTGAGTCAATAAAACGTATGTATGTATGTATTAATGTGTGCGTATACGTGCATATGCCACCTTGTGTGTCGTCCGTGTCCCTTTCACATTCCCATACATTTGTCCGCTTCCGTTTTCTTTTCTGTATTCTCCGGTTGACCACGTAAACCTAGATTAGCCTCTTGCCTTGCCCCCGGTTCTCGTTCGCTGTAGATTCCACGGCACAGAGCCCCTACAATTGAGTAACCCTAGCCGCTAATGCTGTTCCCTTTCTCTCCTCCAAGCGACCTCACGCCCTTTCCTGCCAAACCAGGAAACGCGGCCAAAACAAGAAAAAAAAAACGCACAAAAAAAGCAACGAGGCACGCACCGACAATCAAGGGCTGTACAAAATTCAGCGACAGAATAACCTCACATTTTTTGTTTTTGTTTTGTATGTGTTTGTGTGTGTGTGTGTGTGTGTGCGTGTGTGTGTGTGCGTGTGTGTGTGTGTGTGTGTGTTCGCTCTCGTAGATTCGGTTTCCCCGTAAGTTGATTATTCTGATGGGTGACTCTGGAGTTGTTCGTACTCTGAGTCCGTCACCCGCGATGCATGTCCTTTTGTTTAATTTTTTTACCGATTCCAGTTGATGTGTGTGTGTGTGTGTGTGTGTGTGTGTGTGTGTGTGTGTGTGTGTGTGTGTGTGTGTGTTTGTTTGTGTGTGTGTGTGTGTGTGTGTGTGTGTGTGTGTGTGTGTGTGTGTGTGTGTGTGTGTGTGTGCGTGTTTCTGCGTTCCCATGAAGGAGGCGGAGAGACCGAAAGACAGCGCGCGCATGCGCGGAGCCCAAACCTCGCCTATATTAGCTTGATCTCAGTCTTGTTGGTACAACGTATTTCTTCGTTGTCAGGCAGTTTCCTGTTTTGTTTGATTCTAGACTTTGTTTGCGCAGGTCTGATATTCGTGGCAGGGCGAAAATAAAAGAAAAGAAAAGAAAAAAAACGAAGGCTCCGCTGCTCGCGCTCACCAATTATGCAAATTAGGTTTCCGTTCCCGCAACGTAGACCGCAACTGCGACAGCCACGGGCAACGAAAAAATGTTTTCTTTCTTTTTTAAAAAAAAAAACAAAAAACAGTGAGACAAAGGAGCGCTAGCTCCAGGCGCAATGCGTTTAGAAGCCGTGCCTTAAGACGCGCGAACTGCCAGAAAATAAAAGAAAAAAAATTGTCAAAGGGTTTGTAATGCAAACTAGGCCTAACAGACCATCGTCTATAAAAGGAATACTGTAAGGAAAGGCAGGAGTAGAAAGAGGGTGATTTTTTTTTAGAATTCGTGCTTTATTTTTTTTTTTTTTAAGATTTGTTTGCACGAGTTTTCATCTCCAATTTGCATGTGGGGCCCATAGTTTCGTTGCGAGCTGTGAGTTGGGTTCTGAACTGAATTCTTGTTGGCGCTCGTTGCAATTGCCACCAGGAAGAAATCCGTGGGGAGATGTTGCCGTCGGCAATTTAGAGTCGGGAGAAAAGGTTTGTCTTAAGTCTTGCGTTTTCTTTTACTGTACGTCTAAGCTATGTGCGTTTCGTGCTCAGACTGCCAAACGACGTATTACAGTTTCATTCAATTTCGGCGCGAAACACGAAAGCTGATGCAATTGACGCTGCGTTCCGCGTGGTGGAAGAGCCACCTCGAGCAATATAAATTAAGGAAATCTAGATAATAGATGAGGACCCTAACGCTTAGACTACCAGAAATTTGTTTCATATCATCGCGACTGTTGATGTTGTCACTACCGAAATCTGCTGAAATCATGAAAGCGCATAATACTATTTCGATTGGACTTTGTGGTGTGGTGCCATGATTTGTATTCATGTTTGTGCTTGCACGCCAGTACAGGCAATGAAAAAATACTTTTTGTTTTCTTCGTGGCATTCCAAATAATAGAAAAATATAACTTGCAATGGGGTTCGAAAACTATGAGCTACTATGTAATAAATAGAGCCCTGCATATCTGCGGATTCTCCGCCGATCATCATCCGATATCCGGAGTAAACTGGCGGATGCGAATAAAAATGAAAAGATCTGGCGGATTGCGGATCGAATGGGGATGTCAGGGGCTGCTGGATGCGGATCGCAAGTGGATCCGATCCGCATCCGCACAGTGTAGATAGAGTACATAACTGAGGGATAATATGAGGTGCATCAGCGAATATACTAAGGGAGCAAACCACTCTCTCGAATAAAAAGGTGCCAATCAGAAAAAAAAAATTGTTCCTTACGTCAAAATCTTTTTTTTTTTTTTTTCACCAAGATGGCTTTGGAACGTTCTATCTGTCCAAAGCTGCTATTCCTTGGAAAAGTAAAGAATGTAGGAGCAACATGTCGCCCCGGGAAAGCGTGTTTTTTTTTTTTTTTATTTCGCGTGGAAAGAGCGGGAAACGTTCCATGGGCAAAGAAAGCCCAAAACGTACAAGCCACGAGAAATTTAAAGAAGCATGCAGGTGACTTCTTTGCCTGTTTGTAGATCGAGGAGACTGAATTCGATCCTCTGGAGTGGTGGAACTTGCACCAGCACGAGTTTCCGCAACTCATTCTTGCAGAGCAGTTCGTGCATGCCATCCCAGCATCAAGTGCATTAAGGAAGAGAGACATCTCATTAGTGGGTAATAACTTAAGAGAGGCGAGCCAGTCTGAATACGTCCATGTTGACGATATTCGGTTTCTTTCACGCAGCAACCTCGACAAGCGAAACGTTGCGTGATAGGTACCGTTTTCTTTTTCTCGACAGATTGCACTGAGTTGCTTTTAAGTATATGGTTACGAGCATGCAGTTGAGGGATAGTGTTTAAAAATGAAACCGATAGGAGGTGTTGCCATTATTGAATATAGTGATATATTCCCAGTGGTTTACTAGCGCCTTACGACATATACACGTGTATACTCTGGTGCGGTGAGTGAGTGCCTTTCCTCTCCCAGTTTTTTTTTTAATTATTTAGCCTAAATAAAATTACACAAAGTCATTAGTCTGTCCTTTATTAATATTCATGTTTAGAAAATATGATGCTGCTTTAAGTGGGTTTTCCAAAGAAAAAGAAAAAGGAATATTGAAATTTTCCCTCCTTTTGCGCGCATCTTCTGGACAGAGTTTCAGTGTCACAGAATCCCGAGACGATCTCATAACTGCGATCATCTTTCCGGCGACGCGAAGTGCCTCTAGAAAGATGATCGCTTATTTTATAATTACGATAAAACAAAATACGATCAAATGACTTTCACCGTCTTCTGACACGAGTTCTTTGTACAAAGGTAAGCATGCGGCTTATAAAATACCATCCAGATAATTTTTTTTTTATTCATGCTTCATTTTAGGATTTAAAATGAATGCGCGGATTGAGGGTCGGATGCGGTTCCAAACTTTGCGGATGCGGTTCGGATGCAGATACAATCTCTGCGAATGCGTATCGAATTCGAATACAATTATTTAAGAACATTGCGGATGCGGTTCGGATGCGGATACGAATTCTGAGGATCCGGATCCGGATGCAGAAGATCAAACTGTTATCCGCGCAGGGCTCTAGAAATAGGCGTGCTATAAGGCAATAGAAACAGAAAAAAAAAAACACATCCCGGAACAGGTCGATTTAAAGCAGACAATCTTTTTCTTTTCATTTTGGTTATTTTATATGTTCATTACCTAAATGTCAGCGATTTACAGTATTAGAGTATACCCTAGACATCATTTCAAAACGTGGCGAACGGCAAATGCTCGATTTCATCTTACCAATTAACGAGACAAAACAAGACACGTGACAAAATATTTTATGGGTGCGCACTCCAAGCATTCCTCGATTACTCCAGTAGAGAGCTGTCACGTGCTTTGTTCTATCCCCTTCGTTGGCTCACGTGGACCTATGGCTCGTGACAAGTTATACGGAAATGAAGTAATTGTTTTTGTTTTTCTTCCATCGCGTGTGTATACACTTCTGTTGGGAAACGCATTTGTATTTTCGAGAATAGGAGTGCCATACCCAAACTACCAGAATTATGTGACTGGCACCGGCTGCACCTTCTTCTTGCCTACGCGCGTTTCGTGCCTACGGTGCAGCTCAACCTACGTTTCACGGTGGAGACTTTACCTGGGCATTCAGGATGTTTTCCCTGTGCAGCAGCACGGAATGCACCACAGGAGGGTTGGGGCAGAGCACCACGTCGTCGACCAGGAGGTAGTTTGTGGTGCAGTTGTTGGTGACGGCGTGGAAGCCTTCGAGTCTGAAGGACACATCATGGTTCGACAGCACCGGAGCCTGCCACCGGCAGTACAGTGGGCCACCGCCTCCGAGAACATCTTCGGAGAAGCCGTAGCTCTGGCTCAGCCGGTATGGCGGCTGGGCAGCTGGGAATCTCAAGGAGCCCTGGGGTGGCAGAAGAAGAAATACGTAACTTGGGGGTTTAGGTAATTATATTAGAAGACAAACATTTCGGCTGTTAAGGCCTCAAACTCTAGCCTCGCAAATTGTATAAAGTGCTCAAGGTGTGAAGATGTCCAGTGAGGCTCTTAGCCAACTTAAAGGGTAACTGCAAAAAGAAAATGTATTTTTAAACATCCTTATTGGGACAAGCATGTCACAAAACAATTATTCCGCCAAAAACAAAATTTTTTACAGCAATATTTATTCCGCGAGACTGATTTTAGTTTGCGACCATTTCGTCCGTTTTAAATCGCGCGCCACAAGGTTGGTATTATACGTCACGTAGTGGCTGCTATACGTCATGGAGTGACGTATACCAGCCACTCCGCACGCGTCGAAAGAGCGGGAGTTTCAAATGTGGAGAAGTTGTGACTCCGACTAAATTACACCCTATGGCGTAAATATTGCTAGAAAAAAATTGTTTTTTCGCGGAAGATTTGTTTTGTGACATGCGTGTCCCAATTGGGCTGTTTAAAAAAAAACACTTTTTTTCTTTGCAGTTACCCTTTAAGGCTGGCCAACAAAACATTTTGCCGAGAGGTCGCGTCAGCATGGGGGTTAACGCGTTAGAAATAATCAATGAATAGGAATATCTAGACACTCAAATGCCTTTAGAGCAGCTGGTGAGTGACTTGTAATATTCTTTTGAAGTATTTTGAACGGAACAGTGATGTGGTTGGCTGGATACTTTCTGGAGCAGCCAAAAGTTTATTTTAAAGCAGTAAAAGGAACCTTCGAAGCAGAACCCTGAATTTTGTTCGCATTCCATCTCTTTATTTATTTGTTTATTTACCTACACTCAGGGCCCTATTGGGCATCATATAAGGGGGAATTTATTCATATCAACGCAAGAACAGGTAAAACAAAGCAGATATGGAAGAAACAAATATATATTGATACGATAACCTGGGCCTTCTGTGCGATAAAATAAATCAAGATGTCCATATAAGATTGATGATCCTCTATCACTGCAGTGTCGCTTGGCAAGGTCTTCCAATCCTTCATTGCAAGATTGAGCGGGCAGTGTTTGTGTAAGTTTGTACGGGCGAATACAAAATTTACTTTGCTCGGATTGCCAAAACGGGGAAAGATGCGAGTCACTGGCAGAATGTGATGTTGACGAGAGGGAGATGAACTGTGTGATATGCTGTAAACGACTTAATTTTCGCGGGTTCTAATTTTCGCGAATCGAGTGTAGCTTCCGTAGCGTTAAGATATTGCCCGAATTGTTCGCGGGACCTATTTTTCGCGAATCGTAGGCGATTTGCAAAATTCGCGAAAATTAGGTCCCCACGAAAATTTTGTCGTTTACAGTATTCTATGAAATAAGGAGAAACGTGCTTTCCTATTTCTGCTTTTGAGGGACACTAAATCGAGCGAGTCTTTAATACGGGTGATACTGCGGGTAGGAAAGTAGTCGCGTGTTATACATCTACTGCGAATAACATGTTGAAAAAAGTCAGACCTGGTATCGGCCCGTCCAATGAAAATACAATGCCTTATTTTCTGTTCGCTGCTTTGCCACAAAGTACCAAAGCCTATTAAATAGCGCAATTGCCGAAGCTAGCAAATACGCCCAAGCTTGGAGCAAATGAAATTACACATGCTAGAGAGCTTCCGACGGGTTTTATATAAAGGTCGCATCGAACAGTGCGTAATCCGAGCTGATATTACAAGTCGTCGTCGAAAATTGGCACTATCCTTCTGTGACGATCCGGCAATGTACCGAGACCTGAATTACTAGAAGACAGTCAAGAACCAAAATTATATTTTGGAGCAGAGTTCTCGAAAATTCGTCGCACTTTGGTAAATTGTGCACGTGGCAACATGTTGCCGGGTGAGTTTATTGGCGCAGTTTTGCTAATTTTGCACAGCAATCACATCACTGACAATAAAAACGAAGCATGAAAATAATGTAATTTGCCGAAACACTTTATCATGACGCCATTTCCAAATGAAAGTTTTCGTTCAAGAGCCAAGAGATTAAATCTACATTATTCAATGCCTCCGTGTATGCGCGTGCTTATTCCATGGCGAGGACCTATCATATTGGCAGTGTTTGGAAGAACTCCAAGTACACTGAACTTAAAGTACTACTTTAAGTTGGTTTCGACCACTTATACTTTACCTGAGACACATTCTTTGAGTATGCTCTTGTACTTTCCTAAAAGTATTTTGTTTCCTAGTATTTTCCAAACAAAATTCACCTTCCGACTTCAAAGTATACTCCCGAAATCGGTGAAGCCTTTTCTTTATAATGGAGTGGTAAAGGACACAATGGCTGACAAAGGGCACGAAAAGGTGCCTTTTGGGCGAGCTGAGATTACTTTGTCATTTTCGGCATTCACTGCCCAATCATTTTTTTTTCGGTTGGGGTGTGGAGTTATGTCTTCTCGCCAAATCGATAGAAAATCTCTAAGCTGCTGGGTGCTTGCAGGAGCAAGCTGCCACGAAATTCGCATTTTTTGTCGTTCTCAGAAGCCAAGAACTGTACTCCATATGTTCTATAAAGCGCTCAAACAGACACGGAGAAGAGCGCGTTGGTCTGGGCAATGTTTTCTTGCGTTTGGTGAAATTAGGCTTCTTCAAGTACCACGCGCTTGCGTCCTTGGCTTTCCCAGTACTATAGTACACAACTTCTGAGATCAAGTATAAGCGTTCACACCTCTAACAAAAAAAAAGAATAATAACGTCATGTGAAAACGTGCTACCATTTTTCGTGACGTAATCTGGTGATTTCTCTGAGTAAAGTAATGGCGGCTGCAAAACCAATTAAGATAAGTGCCTTATAAGTTGATTTTGCTAAATATAAATCTTCAATAAGAGTAAAAAATATACTCTGTGGCCGCCTTACTTTTTCCAGTATTCATCGCCATTTATAAAAAATAACTAATGCACCCCTGATGACTCATGGGTATACGTTCGGCAGCCCTCTGCCTGGTTAGGAATAGTCCTTAAGCGAAAAATAGGACTCTAGCCAAAAGTTTAGTAAACAGTAACCCTACCTTTTAAGACCAGTTCGGCCCTTTTTTCATGGGTGAGTGACGGAAAGAACACGCGTCGCTTCAAGGCCGAAGTACAACCTCGGTTTTCTGCAGGGAAGGTAATCCTTTCACGCAGTACCGAGACGTAGCTACTGGGCAGGGAGCAGGAAGAACGATTCACGTTCCCATTTGTGCGTGAAGTGACTGGGGTTTTGTACATACGTTGGAGTCTTTCCGGTAGGGGGTGAGAGGAGCCTGTGGAGGTGGTTGAAGACGGCGCTCAAAGGTGACGGCGTGACGTTGTGAAGTCCCCAATAGGCTGAAGTGGTAGTACACCGGCCTTGTGTATCTTGGGGAGACCGCACAACGCCGGGATGGCGTTGCATGGTCTCTCCAGCAGAGCCCCATACTTCCGTGTGTGCAGTTAAGCGACGCGTGTTTTTTTCCGTTACTCACCCGTGAACAAGAAATGGAACTGGTCTCGGAACGTCGGTTACTGTTTAGTAAACTATTGGCTAGAACCCAATTTTTCGCTTAATAACCCATAATGCAATGCGTTCCAACGTTTTTGTTTTTTTTTAATTTTATAGGGGAATGAAAGGATATCATAAATGATTGTCTTAAAGAGTACTTGTGCTTTACTTTGCGAGTACATTGTACATATAGTACTTTACTTGAAGGACATTGCACCCGGTGTACTTACTACTTTACTTGTATTAAATAACCTCTCATTTACTTTGTAGTTTTCTTCAAATACTTTTGAAACGTACTTTACCCAACACTGTGTATCGGGTAATGGCCAGTTTCACCAATATTTCAAAGGATTATGATATGCAAAAGCGAGTGTTGACGCCGACCATTTAAGTGCGGCATGTGGATTTTTTTCCCTAGGGCCTGAACCACGAAAATAAATAAATTACAAGAGTGTACAATATTTTTCGCATTTATACTAAGGAAAAACACTCTCAAGGTGTGTGTTTAGAGTGTATCCTTTTATTTTGAGATTCACTTCTGGAATGAAAATATATTCTGAAAGACCCGAAGAAAAAGGGTCACTTCAAAGCGAAAACAATATAGAATGTGTGGAGCAAGGAGCGCTAAGCGTCTTTGTTCCACCCCTTCTGTACTTTTCCGCCGAGTTTACTGACTTGGGTGAAGCACTAATCCTGTTTAACAGTTGGCAACCAGTCTTTCGGAGAAGCACTTCCCTCGCCGGGGGAAAGAGGCGGGGGGTGATATTTTAGGGCTTTTATGCCCGATTCCCCGAAGGACATCGTGGTGAGATCCCACACCGCCTGGTCATTTTTACAAATTCCAGAAGGGAAGCAACTTAGCTTAGAACGACGAGGGAAGGAATACTACTTTTGGTTTTTAGTTTATAGGCTAGGGGGCGCAAGCTACCGCCCTTTCTAAAGGGTACAGCCGTTAGCATCTATCCATCTATCCATCCATCCGCGACCAGGCCTTAGCAAAAATACATCGGACATAAAGACTCACCTGCAAATCCAACTCGAGACGCTCCGCTCCGCAACGGGTATCCGAGTAGAACGTAAAGGACACTTCTAGCAGCCTGTCTTTGAGGGCAGATGCGCTTATCCTTTTCCATTCCGGCGTAGGCTTCAAGTAGAGCGAGAGTTGCAGGACCGGTCCCGTGGACACAATGCGGTGGGTGCGGTACCTTCCCACGTTGCAGAGACAGGTCGGCCGCTCGTAGCGCGTCTCGGCAATGATCTCAACTCTTCCAGGACCGTCCCTCGGACACAGGTCGCAATGGTCAGTCCTCGTCTCGAAGATGGATGCCACAGTAAGTTGTATCCTCCCATGAGGCCACGACCTCGCATCGAAAGTATAGTTGCACGTGACCGCTTGAGCGTGCTCGGCGAAGTCGCCGAAGTGGACGGCCAACGTTCCTCGGGACGGAGAGTCGGCCTCGCCGGCCGCAAAGCGTCTGTTGCACGCCAGGGGACTGACCCTGTTGTCGTAGATGGCGGCGTTGATGTGCCGAACCTCGAAGCCGAAGCTGATGGACGCGCCGTCCAGGCTCCCCGTTTTGCTGGTGAACTGCAGAAGAAGACCAGGTCCCGTGGACTCGAAGACTGCCCTCGGCTGCTCCGTCCTCGGCTTGTTGGTGTCACACAACTTGGTGATGATGTAGCGCGGGTCCGGCTTGAGCGAATCGTAGATTCGCAGCGCTTCATCGCAGAGGGTCACCCTTTCCACTCTGAACCAGAGGAACTCAATTCTGACCAGTTCTCCCGGAGGAGCGGTGAACTTGTACGAGCAAGTCGTGTTGATGGGGTACCAGGAACGAGGACTAGCGAAGATGGCGGGTCCGCTCAGCTTTCTTTCCATCATACACGTTCCATTTTTGAGCTGGATATGTTCCCCATCCCCGGCGTCAAACACGGTGTCCGCTTTGAAGTGGAAACCCGTGTTGAGCAGCGGACCAGCGGGCGACGTGAGAAAGGTAACCAGCATCTCGGTGCCGGTGGCAACAATGTTGGACTTGAGACGCCCGCGGCCGCAGAGTGTGGCGATAGCCGGGAAATCCTCGGTGGGCCCGTCGTAGACCTTAACGTAGTCGTAGGGACACCGGCTCGGATCTTTTGTTATGGGCCGCGGGAAGCACATGAGGAGGTTGTCACAGCGGAGGCCGTCGACGTCGAACGTCGTGAGGTCGAGACCGACGAGGTTCTGGCGGACGCTGATGCGGTACTTGCAGACCAGGTTCCGCGGGTAGATTCCCGGGTAGCCAGGAGACTGTACAAAACAGCGTCCGGGGGAGCAGTCCCGGAACGTCCGATGGCAGTAGGTGTTCTGAACTGGAACTCCACGGCGGTTCGGATAAAGTTGAGAGTACTGGCCGTACCTGGAACATGGACACAAAGAAACACGTTTTAGTAGTTCTATAGGGCACTAAATCAAATTGGAAGCTATTTCTTCAAATCAAGGGTCTAGAATTTGACGCTGGCACACCCACATGTTTCTGGAGACATTCGCTACCTTGGCGAAGCGTGGCTTTGTGCTGCGTGTAGAAAGAAATGCAAACTCTGGTTCACAGCTACAGAGAGAGACTGATTAACCACTGCAGTATCGAGCAATAATTTAAGAGAAACATTCGCTCGAGTCTTACCGTACCATATTTCGTGTTGTCATAGTTGCCTTTACAAGGTACCGTTTTTCTAACGAGGCGCTTTAGGAGAGGGCTTTGATTACAGATACATCTTTCCATTTCAACGAGGATATAGCGGCCGCTAGCTGCCACGAATTGCAACAGTTAATAGACTATGTGGCACCATAGCGGATCAGGGATGGGCAGCATTTCAAACGCAAGTATTTGAAATACGTATTTAAAAATCTTTTGAGTATTTTCTATTTCGCATTTAATTGCATATTTCGAAGTGTATTTGTAACCGTGTTTAAATACTAAAATTTGAGTACATAAAATATGTGTATTTCAAACACTGCCCCAAATATATTTTTGACACCGCTCCTTAGTAATCAACATTCAATAGTCATCAATCTTCGCAAATAGAGTCATGCAAAGAGCAGGAAACTTGCTGCGTTTTCTGAAAATACAGATCGAAGAGACAAAAAAGTAGAACAAGGAATAAATAGAATGAGTTTATTTACTCTCTTTTTGGTTGAGTGATTTTAACTTTAAAAACGTCGGATTGACAACACAAAATATTATTTCAAAAGGGCTTTGATGCATAAACTCGGCCTTTGAAATGAATCTGAAACTGAATACATTGTTTTTATTTGCTTTGTATCCACCTCTGAATGATATGACAATCAAATTTCATCTTTAAAGCTGCAAAACTCATTAGGTCTTGATTCTTAGTATTAAAAAGACATTACACTTCATTTGGGAACGGTCTTTTTCACCCGGGTTAAATTTAAGTCTAAGATATCAGTCTTTGAGAAGAAAATGTATTTAAAAAAAGTATCGGAAGATGATCAAATACCGTTGTTGCATTTGCATCTTGTATCTAGAGGTAGCTGAAGATGCTCTTGAAAATAACAAAAACGAGTTAGAGCGAATTCTAGAGTATTTTTGGTCCCTAAATTTGAATATCACGAGCATTTGACCCGAACGTATCAATAGACCCCAGAAATACCAAATGAAGCAAACGCAGGGTTTTCACGTCATGCCCAGGGATTTCGACTGCATTTCGCGTGCCGCTTGTGAGGGAACGCGTCCAGTGTTTTTGACGACTGCTCGGGTAAGGCTTGCGGGAGGCGCGCAAATATCGATATCTATGTCTAATATATCACGCCCCCCCCCCCCCCCCCCCCCCGGAACCCTCCGGTAAGGAAGGGCTCCAGGGCTATATTGAAAGCGTTGTTCGTGACTACTTGGTGAATCAATTTGAAATGTAACTTTGATATTTGCAATCTTGAGGGTCAAATGAAGACGATTTTTTCGAGAAAGTTGAAATTAAAATTGTAATTAAATATATTTTTGTCGGAGTGTTTTGTGTTTGTACTTACATAGGTTTTTAAAAAGTATATTTCATATCCTTGCACTGGATGATTAGTATGTTAACATATCGGAACGTGCGGACCTAAGTTAGTGCTGTCAACGGCGCAAGCCTACCATATATAAGTTATCGAGTTCCTAGCCAACACCGTCGTTCGACCTTTCATACATTTTATTTCTGACAAATTAGACTAAACGTAAGTTGACAACTTGCAAGCAGAAACTTTCTATAAACTGGCTGATCTTCCGCTTTAGGCATAAAACTGACTTGATCTGTATTTCATTGCGTTAATGTGAATTTCCAGTATTGCTAACCGCCCAACTGTGTGGACTAAGGAAATGCGAGGCACGAATAAGGTTGCTTGCTGCTGTGTGCGTGAACGTAAATTGTAATTTTTTAGTCAAAATCTCGGTTATTCTAAAATCAACTACAATAAAAGCACGTACATGAAGCTGAAGTCATCAACACGTATGGTGCTCGAAGTGTCTGTTTCTCTTGGGGTAAATATATTTCTGTCGCCGTGGGGATTGTTTGGTAGTTTTGAGTTCTTAATTGTTAGTGTAAGTCAGCCATACAAAATTGCTAAGGTTGCTACAGTTTGCTCCTACAAATGGAAATATACATTTTTTTTAATCAAAAGAACCTAAATCTAGGTATGCGACTTGGTTCACGCATGCACGATTGTTTACGGCCTATGAAAACAACTCACAGGGTAACACCGGAGGAAATAAATATGTTATCACAATATTTAAACAAGTTGAGCCAAATAGAGTCATCCTTACTCAAACTTCTGTAAACACTCGAGCCAGCGTGCAGTTTATTGAGTTATATATAGGGATTCACAATGTGCCATTTCAATCTAAGCCGCATCCCACACGAAGTAAAACAAGCTAATCATTTCACCAAACTACAGAACGGATTGCATGCACACCTACGCCCGTCTTCCCAGAGTTCGCGTCCATCAAAAACATTTGCTTGTACATGACGCGGTTGACACCTCAGGAAACCAATGGCCTTTCACAGGTTCATTTCTACTAAAGCGTTCTACTTTCTTTTCACGAGGTAATCTAAACCCCATGACTGTAATGTTTGGTGGCCGCAAGTACGAATGGTGCCTGAAAGGAGTCTCCGAATGGTGCGTGTAGTGTTTAACTTGTTCATGAGATCGGATATCCAGCAAGTGGCAACCAAATACACCTCGCATTAACCGCCGTGTGAGGGTACAAAGGAACCTTAGCGGTTGGTTCTAGAAGTGGCCGGCAGATGGAGAGCGGAAGCCTTTGTTACCCCTGAAGCTCAGGTTTCAGGCCACCGACCGACTGCGACTTCTACAAAACAGGAGTCTGTTGCATTCGTCACGTTGGCCAGAACCATGGCGACTCCGGAGAAAATACCACAGAGCGTTGGAACCCTTTTTTTATTTTTTAGAACGACGGCAATGCAGAGCGCACATTCGTCTGCTTCTTTTGCAGGGCTTGTGGTAACGCTTGAACGCCGAGCTCTGATCGGCTCTGTTTGAAGGATAGTGGGTAGACCCCAAGGCAGCTTGCTCTGAGGTCTACCCACTATCCTTCAGTCAGAGCCAATCAGAACTCGACGTCTTTCTGACGTCACCGCAACTCCTGCGTAAGAAGCAGAAGACTTTCTCTCCGCGTAGTCACTGCCATCGGAAGAAACGCAGGGGATGGGCACGCCCGAGAATTTCATTATCGTTCCCCAGCCAATCAGAGTGCGGCATTAACTGATAAGATTGTCAAAGAGCCAATCAGGAAGCAAGAGCCACGAATATAATAAGCCACGCCGCGTGTTTCTTAAGCTGCCAGCGACTGCCCGAGTCACAGTATAGCGACGAACAGAAACAACTGACACCGACAAGCCTTAAAGGGGTACTCCGGCGATTTATCCATGGTCCCCGATTTGCTTGAAATTTTGCTAAACTCGCCAAACAATATTGCTAAAATAGTATCCCAAATATTAGGTCAACATATTTTTTTTCACGAAGTTATTTAATTTACAGTCTTGGTCCTCACCGTGTTTTTCAAACTAAAAGTCTCTACTGGCAACAACGAAAAAGTGACGTCAGTGGAAGGCAGGGGTTCACTTTTTGGACTGTAGAATTTGTTCCCAACAGATTCGAAGCAGTTTCATGGTGTCAAATGAATGCTTTGGAAGCTCGCTTCAGTCCCCGCGCTCCAGCAGGGAACTAATGATTGGCATATTCTATTTTTTAGAGTGCTTGCTCGACTGGCAAGCCTGCCCGCCACTGACGTCACGGCACTGAAAAGTGCGGGTATATTTGAATGTTGGTTTTTGCATCATTTTCATTTGCCGATTTCACAATAACTATTATGAATTTCGCGATACTAAATTGCATACCGGAAAGGGTATAGGCCGGGGAGTCGGAAGATATAGTTAGTTGAGGTAGCTCAAAAAATCACCGGAGTACCCCTTTAAGCACGTGCGGCACACGCACGCGAAGAAACCTTTGGGAAGGCTTCCGGTGTCTCGGTGCTCGGGAAGAGTTTTCGCGAGCGTGCAAAAGATATATTCGCGTGCGCACTTGCACATGCTTGAGGCTTGTGGTGTCGGTTGTTTGTTTGTCGCCCTAGTGGGACTTAGGCAAAAGCGACAGTGAAAAAAAAAAAGAAAACGTTCCCAACATAACACATCCTTCATCTTAGTGCTTGCGCCTTTCCTAAAGTTGCCGGATATTTCTCAACAGCTGCAAAAGACAGCCAGGACTTGGACATGCGCAAGCGGTGATCGTGACAACTTTTTTTTTTTACCCGCCGCATGTCTGGCGTATCTTCGAAAGACTCGCGATGTTTGTCTGTTCCTTTCTGAATAGCAGCAACTAAAGAAAGTTTGAAAAAAGGTATTTTTCTTTTCATCAACGCAGCCCTAATCTCGCATTTGAAAGGGAGTGCGGCACGAGAAACGGGCTACGAGGCAGTAATGTATGTACATTAGCGTCCCGCCTCCTTTCTTCTCTTAGAGCTTGTGAAACCGCTCTTCGTTGTCGTCTTCGCGAAAAGTTTCTTATCGTCGCTCGAGGTGCTTGTATTCCCAAGGTGGTGTTTAAAAGGCGCTCCCTGCTTCTGTTTTTTGGGGGTGGGAGGGTTCCTTCAAAAGGCATCAAAAGAATGCAAGAGCATTATGGGTCTTTACAGAAAGCTCGCACTGTCTGACATTAAAACTAAACACAGACACACACGAAACAAGCGGGGCGTCCGTACAAAAGATCCGCCACGAACGGGTAAATGGAAAGACGCCGAGCTTTCCCGAAGGAAACAAGAAAATAATACAGGGTGATGCACGTTGGACAATGCGACATTGCAGGACCTTTCTCGATGTAACCGAGCAGCCAGGGCTGCTTTTGTTGCTCCCGGCGAATCTCGGGTTGCACGATTTCGTAACCCAAACCCGAGGGTTGGCTTGGAAAACCATTACTCGTGTTCAAGTTTAGGAATTCAGAAGCGCTTTAACTTTTTTTTTTACTCTTTAATAAGTTGAATAAAAGTTTGTTCCTCCTAGCTGATGCCCTATAGTTTGATGAGGGGGACAAACAGCAACAACCCACCACACCGTTCAACCTCAAGCACGTGCATCATTCACGCATAGATACCTTCGACTGGATTATTCGTGACTCCAGCGAAACGAAGGGCACCAGACGGAAAAACACTAAACTGGCCAGAACAGGTATTTTTGAGATTTATGCCAGCCCCTTGTGGCCCCCGTGATTGCATGTTGTTGGCGGTTGGCACGAAGGCCACCGAAGTAAAGCGAGGAAAGTTGCGTTGGTTGTGTCCACAGTAACGAAAACGACAACAACAAGACCACAGGAAAAGCCGTTGCTCATTGTGACCTTAGGGAATTAGGTCCACCTGGCGTTGCTTGCCGTGTTGTGTATGCCAAACAGTTGTCCCGGTGAATCTTTCAATAGTGGCGTTTCAGCGAGTGGCCTAGGTTGCTCTGAATGCAGCCTACGCAACCCCGAGAACAAGACGTTGTGGTTTCATCAGCCTTCATCAGCGCGGCAGAGGGACAGTTAGGTTGTCCTTCTATCTGTTCACCAAAGGAGGTTAATTGCGTCTGGTAGCTCTCTTACGTCAAGAACACCGCAGCGGGATTGGCAAGAAGCGGAAAAAATGATGAGCCATTCCACTCTGTGAAGGTGGATGACCAGCGAAGCTGTTTAGCACACGACACAGCCGTGTCGCAAAATTTTGAACGAAGGTACGAACACACTTATGGTCTTGATCGGTGGTCATCGTGACGAACGGTACGCATACACACGTCGAGGACTATCGCCGCCTCGAGGAACCGGAGGAAACTAGACAGGCGTGACGGGAAAATTTCATCGCTAAATTTAGTGCGGAATTGACGTCACGTGACACGACTTCGTGATGTCATGTGACGTCGCATGACGTCACGAAGTTGTGTGACGTCATTGATTTTGTGATGTTATCTGACGACACGGCTTCGTGGCCTTACACGGAGTCGTGACGTCATATGAAGTCACGAAGCCTTGACGTCATTTCTGTTGGTAATATGTGCAAGTAATCTACCTATCACAAGAGTTTCTAACTTGCGGCGGGCGCGCCTCCATTACTGTGTACAAACCCATTCCCGTGTGGACGTTCGGCAAGAGGAATGCACCTATTAAATGCCATGTGTTTACTTACTCATTCACTTCATTTTTGTGACGAATATTGAGTGTAATGCAGGGTGCCGTAGTTACTTGCTCAACTTAAATAGACAACGAATACTTGTATTTTATGATATGTATATAGGTCATACCAACGTGTCACGTGACCTAGCACGCGCAAAAGCAAAGAAACGCGCTTCGCGGGGGCTTCTTGGAAACAGGCGTATATTATTTCGCCGGGAAGAGAGACGCGTCTCAGATGGCATTGAATAATAGCATCCCTTGTTCCTGAGGGGATTGAGCCCAACCAACCAACAAAAGGAACACAAGAAACGACAAAAAAGAAGGAAAAAAAAGACCTCCAGACAACTTTGAAATTGCTAAAGATTTCAGACGGCGTTGTCAGAATAAAAACCCGACTCACACACGACACACAAGACGCTGCCGGTTTTATGCTACAGAAAGACAACGGAAACATAGCGACATGGCAAACAAACATAAAACGTGACATTAAAACAAATAAAATATATAGGATGTTTCCGCACACCCAAAAGCAGCAGTCTGCAACATTCCCCCAATCTCCAATTCGCACAAGCTTGTTCTTTTATTTATTTATTTGTATTTTGTATATTTTTTTTTTTTGCCACCAGATCACGCCAAACTCCGGTGCCATTTTTCAAAAGCTGGCGTTGGTTTGCCACCGTGCTTTCGTAAGGAAACGCTAAGCTCTCACGCACGTGGCCGTGGCGCTGAATGGAACAACAAAAATAATGGAGTGGGCGGAGCTCGCGAGTTTGGAGTGGAGGGGTCCGCTCATTTTCGAGGATTACTCCCCCAACGGTTCGTGCGTGTGTGCGTGTGCCGTCCGTTTCGATCTACGAGAACACCGGTTGTTTTGTTGTTTTTTTTCGCTCGGTGCGCGTCACACCGAGCAACTTCGAATTCACTCGGGACAGAACTCGGCAGGGAGGGTGCAGAGGCCCATCGTTTGTCTCCGGTCGTATACCTTATTAAATATGAACGCAGAATCTTTTCTCCGGCCTGTCTTGAGGGTGCGCGCGTCACGCGGCGCTGAACATCAGTTTATATCAGTAAGGCCCGTGGATGGCAGGCTTAGCTTCCGCTTGGCGTGTTTTTTTTTTTTTTTGTCTATTTTGGGAGTCAACCCTAAGGCACCAAAAGCTTAGTGAGTCGGGTCTCATTGTACGTGAGAACGAGGTTTCGCGGCAAAAGCGCGAACTCGAGATTATGAGAAGTCCCGGGTTCGATACCCGGACTAGGCGGCTTTTTTTTGGTCGTGCACCAGTCACCTAGCTGTGTTTGGAGATTTGTGCTTGTCCATTCTCCCTCTTGTTCCCCTTCTCCATGGAGTATTTTCGTCATTTATATCTGAGAGATAGTTTTGGTACATTGTTCTAGAGACTTGTAGTGGCAAGAGCGGCGGCCGCCGCGTGAAGACTTTGCGCGTAGACGACACCGTAGCGCTGCGGTTCTGAACCCTAGGAACGTGCCCCCGTCAGCTTCGTCGTCGGTGCTGCTCGGCGTGTACTACTGTGGTTCGACTGGAGCTTTTCGCGACTGCAGAACAATTGCTAATGTGAAAAATTGTTGGTTTTCCTTTGGGCTAATGCCTCTAGATTGTGTGCAATCCTCTACTTTTATTATTCGCGTGTTTTTGATGGAGATCCTTTGATTAATATCAACTCTCCCCCCACCCCCTTTCCAAGTACAAACAGGTCGTTCAGCAACGCTATCACTTGGGCTGCACTCTTAATAGCTGCGAAGAAAACCACGCAATACTGATATTACAAGAAAAAATAGACTAATAAATCACAATAAATCTCGGATTTTTTAATGGTGAGAAGAACAATAAAGTGGTGTATAGTTTTTTGTCATCGTGTTGCTAATGCGGGGACCAGCGTTGTGTAAGGTGCTAGGCGGAGAGCGTTTGAGAACAGCCAAGGTGCCACTGCAACTGGCGAATATATAGCAAATTATCTTTTGTGGAAGGTAGTCTATGAAGAAACAATGCCTCGATTGGGAGTACATGAAGCATTAAAATTTCATGTGAACACAAACTTCAACAACCCCTAATAGGAAAAAAACAATTATTCTCAACTCACCGCTTTATGACCTCCCAAATGTGGTAGTACACTTCATCGACATACACAGCAAGCACATGACAGATATCCAGCAACATACTACGCAAAAAGACGAAAAAATAGTCAGAATATATTGCGGCATAGAATCGTAACCTCTTCGCCATTGACGATGTGAACATAGTCCCGAAGGATAAGGCGCGGTTCAAAATGTCTCTCGCACACCACTGATGTATCGGCAGGGCGTTAATCTTCTCGAGTAAGACAAAGAGGAGTCTGCGCGACTCCTCCTTTGGTGCACGAAACAGCGACGGCTTACGACCGCTGGTGCTCCGGCTGCCCTTGTTGACCGGGTAGCCCGACTTACATCCCGGCGCGAAGCAGTGTGTGTGTCCGTCTTTTTCCTTGCATTTACGACCGAGACGGCAACGGAATGTTGCAGACTTCCTACCACTATACACCACAAAGAAAAGTGCTACGGTGATACGTTCGGGAGAAGCGTACCGCCTCAGCTTCGTCTTCGTCTTCGCTCATTGGACATCCGTCATCTGCCACAAATTCTCCTAGGGCTCAGAACTCCAGAGCCACTCGCGGCCACCTACGTTGACCGTCTTCACGCGGCCCATTGTGAGCGGGCGCCGCTCTTGCCACTACATCCTCTAGAACACTGTAGTTTTGGGTTGCTTGCAGCGCCTTCGGTGCTTTGCAGCGCCTTCGGTGCCAAGATTAGCCCTCGCAACTATATTAAGCTGGAATATTTCGCACTTCACAGAAGCACATATATACTGCCTCATTCGTCGCTGATATCAAGCAGGATGCGGCATCGTGATTGGTTCTTCAGTCTTTTTATAGGCGAAAGCCGCACTCCGGTTGGCTTCCGAAAGATAATGAGACTCTAGGGAAGATCGCCACGTTTTGCCTTTCTTAGGTTGTCACGAACTACAGCGTGACTCAAGTTTACTCGCAGGCAACTACTATACGGACCCGCAGCAGCCTTTTCCAACGGGTATTTCCAAGACAATAAAGCGGACCATTTTTATCTCGGTCGCTCCTACCTAAAACTTGACGAATTAGTCGAATCCGGCTCGTGGCACGTGGCCGCCTTGTTCAGGGTGATACCTAGATAAGGAGATGAACTGATTTTCTTCTTTATCTATTTTTTTTACTTTCATTTGCGAGTGTTGAAAAACCCCATGTATCTTAGGTTTTCTGCAGGTCTTTTTTCCTAGGTTGTGGACAACGAGAATTATTTCTAAGAGATATTTGCTGAAAGTGCGGAAATTGTAACATGGTCTCTATGAGAGAGTTGGACGAGCATAAGGAATCTGAATTTTGTTTTTCAATGTTCGCCTCGAGCAAGAAGGCCCTGCCGAGGTAATGTTTTGAGAGGTGCAAAAAAAAAATGTTCTTCTTGGAATTCAAAACAACCCAAAAGCTGGTGGCTGCCTCGTCAATAATTTAAATAGATGTATCTACGATCGATTTTTTTTTTTCGTCTACAGTCTGCGCGACAGAATAAGGACTCCTGGATACTTTTTAGAAGCATAAATTAAAAAAACAAACACGCAAAAACTTATTTTTTATATCTCTTTTCTTAAAAAAAAAAAACAGTAAGTAGCACATGGTGTCTTTCCACTTCAATAAAGTGAGAGACTTCTTTGGAACGGAGCGCTCCCTATCTAGAGTATTCCAGCGGTCTTTCACACACGCGCGCTTAAAACGAGCACAAAAGAAGCCTCTCTACATAGTGGCTCAGCTTCCTCGCCGATGGATAAGCAGCGCTCTGTTGATATATGGTAAGCTTTATCGCACCGCGGAACGCTGCAGCAGCAGCCCTCGCTCCTCTCAAAATATCTGGGTCACTTTTGATGCCGAGTAAACATCTCGGCCGGACATATCGACCTTCTTTTATATGTGCGCGGAGGGTGAAGGATGTCTGAATCGTCTTTATCCGCCCTTGCATATCTCCTTGGACGGAATTTGCGTATCGAGCTTTCAATTCGACTGCGCCTTCAGAAGCCAGCACCACTTGAAGTTGCCGGGAACTTACGTCCAATAGGAAACGCGAGCGTATTTGCTGTAAGGATTAAAATAGGTAAGGCTCAATATGTAGCAGACTCTTTAGCACGAGCGGCAACGCAATGCGTTGGCGATCTCGTGCATCTCATTATCACTCCGAAGCCATCGAGATAGCGGCCTTAGCGGATAAGAAGGCCGAAGGACCAATCACGGAGAGTGTAATTATAAGACACGCCCCGCGCTCTTTAAAGGGTGCCCTGAGGGTGTTCCTTAGATCGCCCAAATATGGCGATAACTCACTCTGCTGGCTCTAAGCATCCTAGAAGTTCCTAACTTCTAGGATAACTCTGCGGCTCGTTGTTTATACAGGCAGGATTTCGATTCAACTCAGAGAGCGCGTGCTCGAGAGCTAATAACCGAACACCACTCTCCCGCAAAAGAAAAACAAACAAACAACATAGTTTGTTGTTTTTAAGACGATTATGTTCCCTCTTCCGCGAAAAGGTTTTTCGAATACTCTTGTATTCGAATACTTTTGTAATACCAGCGTTTCCAGTCTCAACGAAATGTCGCGTTTTCATTAGTCACATATGGTCCTGCAGCTGCCGAAACAATGTCCTCCCATCACCGGAGATGACCTCGTTGGGTTCAATATTTTAATTATTTTTTAATAGCAAAATCAACCGCGTATCTTATGATTTCTAGATTTCTAGGATGCTTTGAGGCCGAGGGGTGAGTGATCGCCGTCTAGAGGCGATCTCAGAAACAGGCACTTTTAAAGGGACACTGACACCCCCCAAAATTTTTTTTTTCATTTTTTGCCAGGCGCTTCATTATGGTGTCGGAGGACTACCCAATTAATATTTTGCAACAGAGTAGCGTATATTTTTAACAAAGCCAAAAAAAAAAACGCAACTGCTCGAAACCGAAACCAAAACCCGCGCACGGAGTTCAGAGAAGTGGAAAGGAAAGAGGCGGAAGTCACGTGGCTACACCCGACCGTGCGTTTTTTTTTTTTTTTTTTTTTTGTCTTTCTGTTTAGCAGACGACATCCGCGGCGGCGTAGCGGGAACTGCATGCTCTTTTGCAGTTATGTTTGTTCCGCTCGCTGTTCTGTACTCCAAGATTAGTTGTTTTGTACATTGAGGAGTTGGAGATGAGTAGTGAGTGCTTGTGGTGAATTTCCATGATCGGCTCCGAAAAGAATACACCCAAGATGTTGCGTGGAGAGCTGGCTCACTTATCCTGCGTCCGAAAAAAAAAAGTGGCATTGTGCGACAGAGTTTCCAAAAGATCAACACGATCGGGGCCAATGGCTGGCTGTAATTACTGTAGAGCATTAACGGGCACCTCGAAAAGCGGACGCTACCGGATTTATATGCTCCTTGCATTTTGTGGAAAGTGATTACATTGAGTTCGCAGGTGTCAAAAAGGAAATACCATACCATTTAATTCAGCGACGTTTCGTCCACAACATTTGTTTGTTATTTTTTTTGTTTGTTTCTTCGGTGATAATTGTAAAAAGAAAAGATGTGTAAACATCGTAAAATGTTTGAAAAAAAAACAAAAAAAAAACTACAGCTTTACTAGGGATCGAACCCTGTCCTACCGCGTGCGAAGCGGGCGTCTTTCCCACTGAGCTGCTGGGTTTTTTTGTTTTTTTTTCAAAAGTATTTATTTACATGGTTATATACACGAGAACACTATATACAATTTAAATTATGTACAAAGCGTCAAAGAAACAAAAGAATTGAACGGTTATCAACTTATACGCGGAGAGTGTTACTAGAAATATTAGAAAGCTCGGAAATAGTTGGAAAACAAGGGATGTACAGCACACTTCAGTTTTCCTCTACAGGGAGGTGGCAAAAAGGGCCCTAAAGTGATAAAATGCTGGTCTTGTGACACAGACTCATATGACGTCAGGTGAACGACTGATGCCTTCTATGGCTTGTTTCCATTCTTCATTATCTTCGCAGCATGCTAGCATGTTCTGACAAACAAATGTGGCAATATTCTTAAAGTTCACCCAAGACGGTTTGGCAACCCCTCCGTCCGTATCTACCTCGTTCCATCGTAATAATACAGCTGATAAACTGTAAGTTGAAAAGTTTGCTGCCGATTTTCGTCCAGCAAAAGCACTCTCGGGTCGAAGTCGGGAAGCACCACGCATTGGCGACATTCGCACCAAGTAAAGAAATCGTACGCGTGCATATTCAACTCGAAGTAGACAGGTCGTGCTTGACGTTTGCGCGAGCGATGTCTTCAGCCACGAGAAGGGAGCGACGGCTCGGCGACGTCTTCGTGCAAATCGGCTTGGTGGTCGGGCGTGTCGTACGGGATGAATACCAATTCTATTGATCAGTCCCAAATTTCTCTTTTAAAGGCAGACAGAATTCACCGGTACCGCGAGCGACAGTTCTGAAGTAGAGGTCCCACGCCCGTCGTCCGCTGCATCTCCGTCCCCGCGAGTCCCACGATACGCGAAACGACGCACGCACAGAATACTTCCGGTTCTCTGTGGAACTATTTTTTTCAATCAACGTTTTTGCAGCTTTTTAGAAGCCACAAAAAATGGGTTTCATATTTTTTTTTTCTATTTTTAATATTGAGTATGTGCCTTCAGTGACCAACGACTTTGATTAAATTTGGTGGTCGCTTCGATACCTTAGAAAACGGCCCGTGACCACGGAAAAGAGAGTGAGCGAGACTCGAACCGGCCAGTTCTTGATCGGCGGTTTTCGGGCGAAAAGAAACCGAATTTCGAACCGCAAATTGTGTTCTGGGTAGTTGAGCTCTCATATGTCATGTACAACTAAAAACCTAGGCGAGCATAAATACCCTGTCAGTGTCCCTTTAAGGTGTCAGCTCTGATTTTCATAGATACTGAACGGGTTATTCGGGCCTACTGCTTATCGCTGCTATCGTGCTGCGAGTAAACCAAAACAATTATGCGAGTTTGCCCAATAAACGAATACGAGGTCATATTATAAATCATATGCGTCTTATAGAATTTATATAGGTTCTCACATGTTTTTTTTTATTTTATTTTTATGAGAGGATTCACTTAGGATTTGAACGAAAGAACAAAATATATGTAGCCGGTTTCAGAACATAATGTGTTATAGGAGTGATTTTCCTGAGATGAGTTAAACTTTACGAAAGAGCGTCACAAAACACCGTCACACGACCGCTTAATTTCTCGGGCACGTCTAGATAAGCTCGTAAATAAACACTCAACGCAACTTAAGAGATGAGACACATTTTTGTGTCTCTAGTTAATCCGGAGGACTAAAACACTTTTTTTTTTCTCCTTATAACTAGGACTGGAAATCGATTAAAAGTTTTCGCACGATTAATCGCCACTCTTTAATCGATTAATTAATCATTTAATTGGTCCCGCTTATTTCCATGCACAATATTTACTTTTTCCTTCATATATGTGATATACGACGCAATACACAATTTTGAATATGACTCATCTTCGATGTAGTAGTTAAAAAGGCTGTGCAACGATATCGGGTAGGAACGTTTCGCACTTTACACCAGCCTACTGGCACACGTGGGACCCAAGAATATTCGAACGCAGCGCCATTGGCGAAGAAGCGTCTCTGTGGCGGTGGAATTCCAAGGATAAAAACGGACATTTTCCTTCAGTTTCTCCTTCGCAAAGCTTGACGGTGGAGCTGAAGGAACAACGCCAACAATGCGATCCCCGGCAGTGCGTCATCGAGCTTTCGCGATCCTCGCCGTGACGATACTTAAATGCTGCTCATACGGTGGACACGAAGACAGCGCAGTCATTCAATTTTGGGATCGAACGCCTACGCTGTCTTGGAAAGCAGAAGAATTGTTGCATCATCCCATGAAGAACACTGCAAAGACACCCACGCTCGCAGATTGTTACTTGCAGCTGCATGATGCAAAGAGGTTCGTTGATATTCTCCGGCAAGAGCGACTTCCCTTGATTGTACGCTATAATCCCTGCCGCTTTAAACGGACACTCGAAGGCGTTGCGGCGTCCGGCACACGTGTAACCTTTTGCTCTTGTCAGGAGATGTAAAAATCTTGCCCCTACAGTGTACATTAGGCTGCGATTTGACCTAAAGTTTGCCTTTCATAGAGGTATCCTCGTCCACGTCTGCGTGCTGAAATCGTGTAATTTGTTCTTTTTTTTTTTTTTGATCCTCAAAATGTTATTGATTAACCGGTTAAAAAATTTCATCGGGACTAAAGCATTATTCGATTGATCGGTAGGTCCATCGATGAATTGCACAGCCCTAGTTATAAGATATCATTACATATTCGCAAGAGCGGCATCCAAAACTAATGATACTACACTCACATTTCTCTCATGTTTTTTGTGAGTTTAAGGTTTGAAGAACTGACTCATGTTGTCCGCGGCCCGTCTTTTATTGCAGAATGCTTTTCTGGGATAATTTCGAGGTCACCAGCGTCACAGAGATTCGGAAAGAAAACATGACAACACTGGTGTACGACGATCAAGTCACGTGGTTTGCGCCACTGTGCGACAATGTTGTTGGTGCCCCCCATCAATTACGTGGTCACGTGACTCGATGTCACGGTCTCACGTACCGTGTAACTTCGAGTCATAGTGTCACATAGCTTTACAGGGTCACGTTACCACGTAACTGGACGTTACAAGGGCACGTGAGCACATATCTTAACACTACCATGTCACGTGACGTCGGAGTCGCGTGACACCGTAACTCCACGCCACAAGGTCAGGTCAGCACACAACTCAACGTCACAGTGTCACGCGAGCACGTACCTCGGCAATGCCACAGTGGCAAGTGACACTGGGACGTAAAAGTGCCACGTCACACCTCGAGCACATGACGACATCAGGGTGTTGACGTCACGTGACCACGGTTTGCTAAATGGAGCGGGGAAATAGCCCATGTCCTGCTGTAACGCCCCCCCCCCCCCCCTGTTCCTCAAGTACGCATTTTCTGGAAGTCGGAGTTTATACGTAGAATTACGATTATTACTTTTTTTTTCCCCATTTGCGTCGGTGTTTTGCTGAATCAAGCGGGGCAGAAAGTTGTTCCCGACAGAACCACTTCTCCGTCTCTTCGTCCTCGTTTTTTTTTTGTCTGCCACGAAGAAGGCTGTTGTAAGTGTACCCCGTCATCGATAGCGTGATCCTCATAAGAACGCCCTAAACTCCGAAATAAACATCGCCCGCACGCGATTCACACATCGGGTGCTATGGTTTCAGGTAGCCGCTTGGCACGCAATTGATTCGAGAAAACATGGCGCAAGGCTTGCTGTTGAGCCCCCGACCGCTGTTGAGAGTTTTATGGGAAAAAAAAAAGGGGAGGGGGGGGGGCTAAACTGGCAGGCAATAATGAGCCCGGCAACAACAAATTTACGATAGCCATGTTATTTTTTTTTCTCTATAGATCCCGGAAATATTTTCTTTCCGGCTGCGTGTGGAAATATTTTATAGTAAAAACGTATTATAAGGCCCCTTTTTAAACGGCCCATTTTTATTTCGCAAAAACGTACGATTAACTCTGTAATGTACACGGTATTTATTTTTAGCCCTAAAATATGTTGTCGCGAAAAAGCAGCGAAAGACACAAAATCGCAGTCCGTACGGACTAGCTGTTGCGGTAAGACAAGAATCGAAATAAATTTGCAGAGTTGCCTTTTTGATTAGTAAATAAATATAAACACATTCTTTCAATTAGAGACTTGCTGCGCGTCATCCAAAAGCACTAACTCTGCACATGATAATATTTGATGTGTGTGCTACGCATCTCTTGATCTCGATGTTGCATCCCAATTCGACGCGCTCGCGCTATTCTTCTATTTTTTTTTTTTTTTTACCATTAGGTTTGCGCCCGCTCAGTAATGGAAGGCATTTGACTTTTTGTAGCAGGCTTTTTAGCGGGCAAAATATTGATTTGGAGCAGCCCCTGACGCTTTTGGAGCAGATGCCAACATCTGTTAGCACATCACTCGAATATGAAAAAGTGACTGCATCGATCGTTAAATGATTTCATCTTTGATGATGTTTGAGGTTTACTTTTTGATACTCGAGCATATTACTTACTATATATTTTGTAATAACAATAGATGGAACACAGAAAAAACATACAAGCTTCCTTTTAGAGAAAAGGCCCAGGTCAATATAGGCTCCATTTACAATAAGTATTAAAAAAGGGGAAAAAATTAAACATATCTCAACACTTCAGGTGAGATGTTATTTCATTTCATTTAGTTCAAATTAAGTACCCGGTTAGAGCATTAGGCAAGGGGAAATAAAAACTTCGGGGTCTACGATGGTTACGATGAAAGATTTTGACGTCATTTAACGATCAACGCAATCACTTTTTCTTTTTTTTTTGTTCTCAAATTATGAGCTAACAAATGTTGGCATCTGCTCCAAAATCGACAGTGGCTGCTCCAAACCAAAATGTTGCCTGCTACGAAAGCCTTTCTTACCCTGCTTTCCTTTCACATTCGGTGGTTCATTCAGCCAGCAAGTATGTTTTTGTATTTCTTTTAATGACAGAAAATCCAGTTAATGTCCTAAAGTATGTATATCAATAAAAATATGCCCCCCCCCCCCCCCCTAGTTTTATGAATCTACCAAACTCAAGATCCTAATATTATGATCTGCACCAACAACCATCCACAAATATTATAAAAACCTACACCTGCGCTTTAAAAGCGAGAGTGCGCTTGATCCGCTTCGCAACTAGAAATGAGTCAAAGTACGTTTCATTTGACTGCTGCGTAAGAACTAGCTTCACTGACGTATGAATGTAAATATAGATCCGTGTTATTTCCCTCTACTTGGCACAGCCGCTTTTAGAGTTGGACGTCGACCTACAGCCCAGATCAAAAGAGGTCGTAACAGTACTCGGCACCATTTCCGATACAATTGCGCTAACCCTTGCGCTCCCACAAGTCAGCCGCTGCTTCGCATGGATGGATGGATGAATACGGCTGAGCCCTTTGGATCGGGCGGTAGCTTACGCCACCTAGCCATTTTGTCTTATCCCTTTAAGCTTAGAATATTTAAATGTGAAAACTATATTCACTTCGTACTGAAAAGAAAGTGAGGCTATAAAACCCCCGCGCGCACCCTGGTGTGAGGCGCTGAAAGTTGATGGGACCATTCAAACAGCGGCAAAAGCGCGACGTCGAGGCATTCGTCGTCATTTTGTACGTATCCTAGCTTTCATCGACTACATCAATTAAGTGCACCGAATGCCCCGTGACTTGCACTTTTAGTATGCGCGTCGATGGTTGTTGTTTGTCGACTATGCTTCGGCTCCACTACTCTGACCTAAGGTGAAACAAACCAGTAAAGACGTTGCGAAATACATTTTTTTTAGATATTTCCTTCTGCCAGTTTGAAGATTATGACTGACGAATAATAAAATATTTGCATTTTATTGATTCGTTTAAGCCTATCTCGGCGCCGGTGTGGCGCAATTCTTAGCACAAATGAACATTTTGGCGCGAGATGCAACAGACTTCCGCTCGTGGCGCAAGATGGCGCCAGTGGCGCAGCACTTGCATCACTGCCTATTCCGCGAATGGTAATGTTAGCGCAAAACCGTTTTTCCCATGTAGCTCCAATTTTGTTTTTCTAAAACTGAATGGTTTAGCAATTTTTATTACGCTAAGCAAGTTTCTTATTGTAACCATGTGTTTATACCACCGGTGGACATATCGCTAAATTGCCCAAGCATCAAGGAGAATGCTGAGATTGTAAGTACAGGCGCCGCACGCGCTCTTCTTTCATGTATAAAGGATTTTAAGTAAATAACCAAAATAAGGCGTGGACGAATGCCCGTGCACGATGACACTTGTTTTAGGCTTTCGCTTTACGACAGTTACTGCCGCAGACGCCAGCACGTGCAGCGGGCTCAACCACACTCGCAGCATGATCATTAGTGCTTGGGTAATTTAACAGAAGTCCTATTAAAAGTTCCGTCTTATTGTGAAAAATAACCCCCTATTTAGTGTCAACTTGGCCGTAGAAGTGGACCGGACCACACCGCATTAAAGTATCTCTCACAGTTTTTTTTTTTTTTTTTTTTTGTTAAGGTTCAAGTCATCACTCCGAGTTAAAGACCGCATCAGGCCAATGCCAAGACAGATGCCAGTTTCACCCAAATACGTGATCTGCGTAGGGACAGTGCACACATGAAACATCATCCGCATCGGGCCTGCGCAGATCAATTAATTTCGTGTCAAGCTATTTTGCAAACCTTTTCTTTCTTTCGGAGTAGTAGGCTATAGAGGTTGCATACGCTAAGGTAATGCCCAGACAGCTAATTTTTAGCGGTTTTAAACATTAGAGGGAAGCTGAAGAAGTCCTTTATTTGGATAAGGCTGAGGAATTTTTAATGTATACGTACCTCAGAAATTGTGTGTCTTCAGTTTTCTCATCGTCTTACTGGTAAGAGCGTCGTAATCGTCAATTACAGGTCGCCTGCCACGTCCACTAGCACTGCTGTGACTCCGACAGGATCAAGGCCGGCGACAGCATGATACTTTTACGACGTCATCCGGCGGAAATCATAGAGGGGACCACTTAATTGAACGCGGTAAACACACCTACCGAAATCTGTTCCAGATACCATAGCTATACTTCGTTTAGCGCAACCGAGAGCGAGTTAAAGGAACAAGTAACACAACGCCGGAAAAAAAAAAGGAAAAAAAAAACGGGCATATCACGGCGTTTGACATCTTTGTTCGAGTGGGGTATCATCGGCCTAACAAATCGAGCGCAGTAGATACGCTGTCACCTTGCGCTTTCAGTTTGGTTGTAAGCGTTTGTGTACCTTCATGCCCTCGACTGCGCCAGTGCAAGACGTTCGGACTGTACATCCTGCACTGGCTGGTATCAAACAAGACACGGGGTGAGCCCTGGGTACATTATTTTGTTAAAAAGAGGTTGGAATGATCCGATATATTTTTTTATTACCACGATGTGAAAGTGGGTTTTGTAGCTTGGCATGCCGAAGGCACCATATCCGGCATTTGGGTCCATATGTCACATGAGCGAATGACGTTTTAGCGAAAAGTGACAATTGAGTGAATCGACATTTTTAGCGAATAATTGGGGCAGCGCGTTAATCCATCAGCCGCGCTGCGCTTACGCCGCTTCGCGGTGACAGTCTGCGGCGGCTCATTACAAAAATGTGAACCCATTTGGCCCACCCGAAAACGCTGCTTCACGGCGTCCGACTATTCGCTAAAGTGTCATTCGGTGAAACGTGGGCGTTCGCTAAAACGTCATTCGATCGAAGTGAGTGCCTCCCCCGGCATTTTACTCATTTAGGCTACGCAGCCGATGCTATGAGTCTGATGGTAGCAAACAAACAAAGTGAAAAAAGCGCGGAGTCACTTGGTCTTCCCTCGACATGGTCGGTTCAGGGATGATAGAATACGTACAAGCCCTTGAAAATCGCCATGGCGTTGCGCTTTTTGACGCCATTTAATTGGTATCATCGGCTCGTAGACTCGGTTGCGACGAAAATATAGCAACACAAGTCTCGGTCAGCTCATCTTGTTTCGCTCTTTACCGTCCGGCCATGAGCGGTGACTAAAACTCGATTATGTCTGCCAGCCGCTCTGACTTGCGTTGAAACGCAGTTGAGGAGGCGTTCTTCAAGCAGGGCTTACCTCGAGGACACTTCTCCCTGCTGCTTGACGGAGGCGTCGAAGTGCATGTACGTGTCCTGGCCGTAACTGTCCGCATGGAACACGATCTTCACGTGCGGCGTCTCAGAGATGAACGTCTTGGGCGAGTCGATCTCGCCGCAGTAGAAGCCCGGCGCGTCCCGGTTCGAGTGGTTCGAGTCCCTGTAGCCGTCCACAATCTGCACGTAGCCTCCGTCGCACCTGCAGAGATTCCAAGGTCTGACTGCCACAAGGTCGAAAACAAGTACAAACTAAGGTTCATGGCGGTTGACAGAGTGCTTGCTAAACTGGAGAAGAGTAAAAAGAGGTATCGTGTTCTTTGTTAAATAAATATCTCGTATAAAGATAATCCATGATTTGTAAATGAATCCTAAAGGAATCATTTGCAAAACGCAGTTCATTGTTGTTCGTTGTTCTGTTGTACCTTAACACGATAACACGAAGACGTGCCTTGCTACGTAGTGCATTTCTGAATTATATCCGCTCGGAGCTATTGCGTAGACGATGATCCGCGCATTAATACCGTCGCACCTGGAAAGATCCAAAATACTGACAAACACGAGAGCGAAAATCGAGACTTTTAGCTAACCGTACTGTGTTCTGCGTATCCGCACTGCAGGAGCCTTTTGAAGCATGCTTTGAAGCTCGCGCTTGGGTGATACCGGGACCGCGGGCCGCGCGCTTAAAAGCACGCTTCAAAGGCTCCGAGTAGTGCGATAGGCGAAACACGGTAACGGTTTGCTAAAATTCCTAAGGAGTAATGTACAACACTTGCCGCCTAAAACAATGCCTGCTCAAATGTATATGGGAAGTAAACCGTCGTGTGTTAAATGCAGTGAATATATCGCGAGAAAAAAATAAACCGCTGAGTTTCTAATTATCAAGCAATCAGTTGCGAAAAAAAGATCTAGTGCTTTTCATCGTTATTTGAGAGCATAATTGGATAACTAGAAACTGCACTTGCAACGTGAGGAATACTTAGTATAATGTACTTACACCTATTACCCAGGTGGTATTTAAGTAATAAAAATAATAACACGGTTCCGAAGAGTAGCGGTTTCTCTTAAGCATTTGTTGCAAGCAGCAAAGAAATTAAAATAAATTTTAGAATGTAAGTTTTTATTCGAACGCTGTCAATATTGAAACATTGAAATTCAGACCAAAATTCGCACATAAATGCACATTCTGAAGCACACGCACGCTGTCTCATACTCGCATATATACACGCGTGCGCACTCTCACCTAACAAGCACGCAGCCTTTCCAGGGGCACAGGCATCCGCATAGCAAACACAAACACATACAAACGTACACTGCAGTTCAGCGGTCCGTGGGGAGCCGACATAGGAACAAATAATACGTCCACACCAAGCGCTCCAGAACTGCCATATATACCTCAGCCATCAGCAAGTTAACCTTGGTTGATCGCGTTATTCTTAAGCTCCAATGTTGCGTATTATTTAATCCCATTTACTTTCTTTCGCATTTCGGCCGCCAGGCGGCACCCGTTTTCACTGCACACTGAGATAGGCTGTGCCTCTTCGTTTGCTTTCCACCTGTTTTCCTCCCGGTGGCGTCGCCTCCTCCGGGGTTATTTAAAGAGCCTCGATTTGAGAGAGAGAGAGAGAGCAACTCTAACCCTGCAAGTGCGCATGCGTGCATTCTCGCTTGGCGAGGAGGATAGAGGAGGGAGGGGCGGGGACTCCCGTAGATGTGCGACGCCATTTCCTCTTCCTCCCAGCTTGTTAATACAAACACGGCCCCTAAAGAACACGACCCCGATCGAAGAGTCGGAAACACTCTGAAATCTAGGCACACGAGGGTTTGTTACTAAACACAGTTGCCAGGTGTCACGAGTCAACGCCCCAAGGGTTCAGCCGTATACGCATCCATCAGTTCGTTATTGCGATTTGCCCCGGCTTTCTCAAAACTCTTCGTTCGAAATCCGCTCCGCTCACCTCTGCCGGTCTTCCGTGGGCTCCCCGATCCGAAGCCTGGTGAAGCGGACGAAGACGACCCAGTCGTCGCGGGCTGGCCTCACCCGAATTCGGTAGGTGCAGTGCAGCGGCCGGCCCTGGTTCCGCTCCGTCACGGGAGGACTCTCAACGCCCTGGTAGATGTCGACCGTGCGGTTGCAGCGGTCGTCCTCGTCTGGAACCCGGACAGAGATAGAACCGTTGAGTTCGAGACAGCAGACGCAATTTTGTGAATATACACCAATACGCTGTTACATACAAGCCCACGTTTGCGTACACGCCGGGTGTGGATAATGCGCGTGCGTAGAAACCACATTCGCGTGAGAGGAAGCTTCTGCGCATGCGCAGTACCAACAGCAGCGCCACCGCGGCAGCGTGACGTCAGAAAGTTGAGCTGGTGTATATGTCGTGGACCCGGTGACGCTTTCTGAACAGACGGCGATGTATTTTAGCAAAAAGTCGTAATTAGATGGTATTTCGTTTAGGCGCAAGAATAGAAGGGTCAATTCAATTAAGCAATAAAAAAAAAAAACAATCTGTTCATAGGGTAAGCCCAATTAGCGTGAAAACAGGAAATCGCCTTCTGGACCACTGATATGGTGCTTCTGGCAAACTGGACGGAACACAGTGCACGTTAGATTTAACGTGAACCGTTCTTAGGCTAGGCTGCTAGATTAAGCGAAGCCACAAAAATGCCTAAGAGCTAATCTAACTCTACCTCTAACTTTGATTCTAATTCTAACTCTAACTAGCTCTATATCTAAGTAACCCTGATTTTAATTCTAACTCTAACTGTAACTAGCTCTTTCTTAAAGACTCTCTAACTCTAAATAACTCTAACTTAAAGTAACTTAGAGTTATTTAGAGTTAAACTCTAAATAACTTGAACTAACTTTAAATCTAAGTGTAACTAGCTCTAACTCTAACTCTAACACTAGCTCCCCAAAAACTGCACTAAGCACTTGCTTTAGCGCTAGTAGTCTAGCACCACTAGCACTAAACCAGTAACGTTTCACGTAACAGCACGATTGCGGGGCAATTTGCGATATATTTCTATTTCCGTTACCTTCCACCCATTTTCCTCACGTAAGAAACGCCACAATGGCCCATGAGGCGATTGGATGACTTTCAAAAAGGAAAAGGCTTTGCTACATGCTCTTATATAAAAACAAAGTTTTTTTTTTTTTTTTTAACGCAGTTGAGATTACATCTTTACATTTTAAAATAGTAAATTCACCACATTCGGACATATTTATAGTAAGTCATAGCTAGGACTCCATGTTTTCGGGGTTTATTTCTCGTGAAATTCGGATGGTGTTTGTTGGAGTTTATTTTTCGCTGGAGATTCGGGGTTTATTGGGGTTTTTTTTTTTGTTCGATTAAATATTTTTGTTAAATTCGGTGTTTATTTTACTGCAAAAAAGTTAAAAATCTGAAAACAAAATTAATATAAGGTCCAGGTACCGTACGTTGTCCCGAAGGAACCTCGACGTGCAAAAATGCAAACCCGTTTTTTTCAGTAGTTCCAAATTTTAAAGGAAACTGAAGTTTAAGCACCTCAGGACCACTGACGTTGTGCTCTTATAAAGTAAAATTGTAAAACTCCGTCGTTTTTGCTGTTTATTCTGTCGCTGTGACCTCGAAATTTGGAGTCTGTCGGATAAATACGAATTGCCGGAAAATTTACCGTCGAGTGTTTTTTTCGGATTTTTTCGGATTTATCGAAAAACACGGCACCCTGGTCATAGCACAATACGTGAAAATGCCGATGTACGAGGTCCCTTCAAAGAGTCAACGTGGCACCGGGGTAGTACCACGACCGAATTTCGCCATGTTTTAATTTCTGCAATACGCCTGTTTTCTCCTAACTGAAGACAAGCGCAAAAAAAAAAAAAATGAATGGCATAAAACCAGCATTATCCCCTGGTTGCGCTGAAGTTTCCTACTTTACTGCTTTCCTGGAGTAAACGTACCATTTTTAAATCTGCGTCTGGATTATTCAGCTCACGCGGCTCCTGGAGGACGCCGGTCGCCATTTGCAACGTCTGCGTCTGGTCCAGAGAGGGCGATCGTAAAAGGTCTCAACCCAGGTTAAGACGCTGCGTCTTTGAAATGTCCGTCTTTAAACAAAAACGAAAAGGTTGCAAGCATCACGCTGTTTTATCGCGGCGACGGAAAATTCCTCGGATGTATTTCGCGGCAGAAGCACCATCATGCGACTTCAAGCTTCCTTCCTTGTTGCTTGGTGACGCTAGACGAAACGTGGATGTCTGCTTTCGTCACTCGAGAGACGTGTTTCGCCCTCGCTAATTAGTTTTATAGCGTTGTTTCATAACTTGAGCCGGCGTTCTTTCCTGCGTCATGCATGATGATGTAATAAATGTTATTTGGGTTATCCTAATACGGTCTTCTAATTTAGTGTAGAAGCTAGAGAATCATTGCGGAATTCGAAATAGCCGCACTCTAGTCAAAGTAAAACAAGCTCAAAAAGAAAGCCCAAGGGTAGCTTGTGACATGGAGCGGACGTTTCGCAAGAAGATTTGGCTTCAACAGTGGGCTCAAAGCCAATGTTCTCATGATTTACATATTGCTTTAAAGCCCCTTTACCTCTCAACAATATCTCTGCTATGAAATCGTACACTGAAAGTTTTGGTACCATAATACAAAGTGCTAGTCATTTTGCAACAAATGGAACACTATATCCACATCTCAAATTAGTCAATCTTAGAATAGCCTTATCACGTTAATAGAAAAATATAACTTCTCAAAGTAACTAACTATTTCGCTTAGACAAGCTACCATCATGTCAGACGCTCACACACACATATATAGACGTGAAATTCGGAATAAAATGTCTTGACTCATTTCTGCTTGAGCAAAGAAAGTACAAAAATACCTCTTAGTGACGTAATTCTTAGATAGTGCTTCAAATACCTCGGTGCGATATCACCCCTGGTCCTCAGTACCAATAAAATCAGATCTACAGTCCCTGAATCTTCTCTCAGTTCCTGAATCTTCTGGAAACAAGGTCACCTCAACAGTTGCGGGACAATGCCATTGCTAGACTTCCGAAAGATGAGTGCTCTGAACCGTCAGATATGCCGCAATTGCTGAAACGTATTGTCCGACTGGGCAACATTCGGCACACGCGGAGTAATACCTCAGGTCGAAGGTGCAGATGAAAACGAATGATGCCGCTACCATTGACTTATTTCAGCCCGCCCCTTCCGCTGTGTTTTTCGAGCTTGTCTTTGTTCTCCCTTTGTCCACGTAGTCGTATCTCACAAAGACAAGTTTTCCGACCGATGCTCCGAAGATCTCCAACCATCTCGCAGTTACATGGCCGGCCCACTATCACACCTCCCTACCCCCTCTGAAAACCTCGCTTGGAGGACGGACGACCCCCTCCGTTACACACGCAATGATGCCACCAGAATCAAAAACAAAAGAGAACAGAAAGCAAAAGAGCACAACGGGATCGACAAGGAATCGAGAAGTCGCCCTCGGGAACCTAGGAGATCACGACGCCAGAAATGGGAAGGCAGAGAAACCCAAGACAACCCTGGCCCGGCGCAGATAACAAGGAGCAGTAGTGAACGCGAGACTCCCGCTATGAGGTCCCGTCCTTTCCCGAAAATCCAGCTGGGGTAATTGATGCTTATAGGCGGGACGATGCAGTACTTGCCCACGCTGTCTCTACATACTCTCTCGCACTCTCTCCTTCTCCCCAGCGGGAGATTTTCCTCCGGTGAATCTTCCCTGTGGGGAAGATCCATTCGATGGGGAAGCATCCCCAATGAAGGGTGCAAGCGGCAGGGAAAGAGGAACGATAGAGAAGACGGGAGGAGAGGGGGCGAGGAGGGGGGGGGGGGGGCGTAGGTCTAATATCGGCAGTCTTTCTGGAGATTGTCGACGATGTCCTTGGGAACAAATCGAGCGAGACTCCAGTCATTGTTGTTCCAATGGTCGACTCCCGGAGGGTGAGGTGGGGACCTGCACTGGCACGCCTCGGCCCAGGGAGGGGACACCGGTTCGCATTCCTGTTTTGGGAACTCGGCTAAGGCGGCATCGATCTGCGATCTCATCGTCTCGACGCTGACAAGGGAGCGTAAGCTACGAGCGCGAGCTGAGAGCTTCCGAGGAGAGTCTTCGGGGCGAGCTCAAAATCGAAGGAATCGAACGGCAGGGCTGAGTGTATGCTGAGGGGGTTCTCTTTTGCTTCGACTAAGTTTTGATCAAAGACGCTTAGCTTGTGACGAACTTATACTCAAAAACAATCTCATGTAACCCAAGGTTTGCCTTGTTGACTTCTGGCGTCTTGCTTTCTGATTGTTTTTTTTCGCCTTCTTGTCGGAAATGCCGCAACCTCGTTGGCTGAGGTGTGATAATGCGATGCTCGGAATCCGCCACGCCCAGCGTCGCTTATGTTGCCAGTGAATATAATGCGGAAAGCAAGTCGTCTGCTTCTTGCGGATGAGTGGCGGTGACGTAAGAAAGACGCCGAGCTCTGATTGGCTCTGATTGAAGGATAGTGGGTAGACCTCAAACCAAGCTGCCTTGAGGTCTACCCACTATCTTTCATTCCGAACCAATCAGAGCTCGACATTCTGACGTCACCAGAACCCCTGGAAAAGGAGCAGTCGAACTTGCGCTCCGCATTATATCTAAGGAACATCGGCTGTCCGCTTAGGTTTCGAGGAGGTTCTTCTTTGTTTTAAATTCCGGGCGCATTGTTTTGGGGGGTATCGTGTAGAAACGCAAACTTGACTGATCACTGCATCTGACGTATTCATGTTTTTGAAGATCCATTTTTTCAAGAAAGAGAGCGTGCAAATCCTATTCTTGGTGTAATGAGATAGCCATGAGAGATACAACGGCTTGCGTAACAAAAAAAGAAGTTCAAACGAGTCAATAATCCGAGAATAGCAAGAGACCTTGGACAGTTGGATTTTCCGGTTATTTTTTGTTTTCTTTTCGCCAACAAGTACCCGGTTTGCCATTACATTGATCTAGTCTTTGTAGATCGTTCTGATACCTCCGATACTCCCGATAACTATACGATGCATGCGCAAAGGGGGCGGCGGACTATATAGGCTATCGCTATCGGAGTCACCGGAACGATCTACTAGAACTCTCTAATAGCGGTACCCGATAACGATTCGCTGCATGCGCAAAAACCCCGGAGGACTATCGGGCATCGTTATTGATATACACTCGTTGTATTAAATCGAAAGAAAACATTTTCCGTACAGGCTTTTAGATTTAAGTATCTTGCATTTTCCTCTAACAATCCCTTGACATCTACGCAATGAGCTTTCAGCTGACTTTTAGAATCGAAAACACAAGTAGCAGAAACAGTCATATATTTCTTTGTGGAACAAAGCATTTTTGTTAAGTCCTTTCCGCATGAACGATGCTTCACGGATCTGCAACGCAGATTACATATGTCAGCAAATTCAGTCTCGAACTTAAAAGCAATAACCTAAAAAAATAGATTAATAATCAAAAGCTCAAAGGACAGCATAAAATGTTTCTTTTGTTCTTTTTGTTCTTTTCTTTGTATATTTTTAGATTGGAAACCGCAGCCGAATGGCGGTGACTAGTATTAAATATGGCTACAAATTAAAAAAGAGCCTTGTCTGTCTTCCGTTACTGAATGATTATAACATTTCGTGTATCTTTTAGCTTTTTAACCTTAACCTTTGTATTAAAAATGCAATATCAATAAGTAAAGACACGACATAAAAATTTTAATTATTACTTGCGGCTTGTTTCTGCAGTTGTTTATGCCGAGTTCCATCGACTGACAGTGTTTCTTGAATCTTAGAGTCATATTTAAGCGTAATCTCGTCGCGCTCATAGTAAACTACTAAAGCCGGCAAACTCTGGGCTTGTTGCTCAGAATAGAAATTTACCTTTCACACGACGCCACTGTGCATGTATTTCATTTTGTAAATGTCCGTCTCACAAGTCTTTGTGCGTTTCTCGGAAGGCTGGTTATACCAAAAGTTCTAACATCGTCTCCTCTTCCTTTTGGGTTCCCACTACAGGAAGAGTGGTTCAAGTCCCACGAATTGCTATGGCAGGTTAAGCTAATAGGGTATTTTCACTCCAAACGTTCTTTGATCCTTTTCCAACTATTTATTTCCAACTAGCTCCTGGGTCATGTGTGTAGTGATAAAGTCGAAGGCCAACGTATAACCTCGATTATCTGCAGGGAAGATTATCCTCCTAAGGCTTCCCCTCTCCTAAGCTGCGAGGAGAGCCAAGTTGGGGAAAGGAAAACAAAATGGAAAGGATACAGGAGACGAGAAGGCGGGCAAAAGTGGAAAGCGCGAAGTGTACGTCGGCCTTTAGGTAAAAATACAGAAAAACAGCATGCCTTCAATATTGAGAAAACGAGCAGTCCAGACATAATCAATACACTAAATCATTATTTATTATCCTATAAGCACACAAATTCCAATTCTTTCAACGGGAAACTGCGTCGGGACTTGATTCAGTGTGATATTTATATAGATTAAAAAAAAAAAAAAAACGTGCGTGACTCCAGTTTCTAAGTGGCAAAAAGAACAAACGCGTCCGCATTCTTACTTAATTAAAATCACATTATGACGGTTGTGTTCCTTTTTCAATCGTGAAATATGGCGCTATTGTATTGAACACCCTTCATTCTTGAAAAGTATAGAAGGCGTGGGAAAAAGGATGCTACAACGAAGTGCGGAAAACACCCGTTTCGAAGAGTGCTTGCTGCACTCAAGCCTACTTTAGCCGAGATGTTTTAGCGAATATTTCTGCAGGTTATTGTCTGCGCCACTTGTTTTTACTTTGACATACGCTTTATTAACTTAGGTACACTTCTATTGTGCACTACGCGAAATATTGACGAGAAAGAATCAAGCTACTGTAACTTACGCAATTTCCAATGTGGTTACATGCGATTGAGTATGTTTTGAATTATCTATTCAATTCAATTCAATTCAATTTTTATTCAAAATTCAAAGTATCACAGATCACACTGCATAACCCATCTGGATTCGTAGCCTATTTGGCTAGTCTTGGCTCCATTCCAAATGTACAAAAATATATATTGCGGCGGTTACCTGGTACCCAGGCATGTGCCGTACAAGCATATTAGTCAGTGAAACACTGTTTTCAAATAAAATGTTTTAAGTGTACTTTTCAACGTTTTGCTTTCTTTTATTGGGGTGCATAAGGAATTTCATATTTGTGTTCCAGTATACTGTATCATTCTTTATCATTACGAGACAGTGGAATGTTAAACTTGCTGGCGAAAACATTTCTAGTGACTCTAGAAATGTTTTCATAAGGTCGTAGAGCCGCGACCAGGGTCACATGATTTCTCTCTCGTGCTTGATCCATTGCGTCTGTATTTGATGTTTTTAAGCATGTGACGACTGCATGCGGTGTTTGTTGCTTATAAACTTGCTGCTCATAAAAGAAATATCTCTAGGGTGCTACTAAGATTTAGTGCATCCTAAAGTGGATGGCGTGACCGTGCCACTCTCATCCTGTCAATGACAATAGTCTCATTTATATCTTCGTTCAAGCCCGTCTCGCCGTGTTCGCAGCGATGCCTTCGAGGTGTTCGATGCGTGCCCGTCGCCCGGGGTGCTCCGTGGCATTTTTCACGCTCTCTAACCCAGACGCGATCTCGACGCCACCTCCCCCGGGTTCCACGCCGGGGGGCTTCGAAGTCCCGCCAATAATTTCCCTCGGCTAATTAGTCACTTGATTGAGCACCTGTCGCGTTCGCTTATCGCTCGGAACGTTCGATATGCGGGGCTGCCCAAGAGTCTACGCTAGGTGGCGCTAGGCGCCACACGATTAAAAGGGTTCAGTCGTACGGATCTATCCGTTCATCCACGGGGTCGTGAATGCGATGACGGCGTTCCTTTTAAACGGCCAGCGCCCCCCCAAGGAAAAAAAAAACAAACTCAGCTGTCGAATTTTGACGATGAAGCTTTAATTACTAGTACACGATTGCAAGCTACCACCATTCGTTGAGGCGAACTTGACGAGGATCTATTTCAACTAGGTTCGACTTACCTTCTATCACAAAATTTGACTAAAGCGTGACTGAAGTTCGATTTCTGTGCGAATGTGCAAGAATTGAAAACAAACTGACGCGACCTGGTGGAGGAAAAGTGGAATATTTATTAGGTGCATAACAAATATTGGTAATAAATGTTGCACTTATTGTTTTATTGTTTCACACTAATAAACTAACTAAAACCTTACAGTCATTAAGTTTACCTTTATATCATGTAAACATTGGAAACATTCTCGTATAAAAAATGCCGTAAAGTACTTTATGCATTTTTTGTTTTCCAAATTTGGAAAGATCAGTGCACAAGTTGGGCAACACTGTTAATAGGTTAAATCGCTAACTTGGCTAGGTTCAATTACAACCAAGTTCGACTTAACCTGTCTCACAACTTCGACTTACCTTTTATCAACTATAATATGATTAGACCTTAATAACGCTGTCAGAGGGGCACGTTAAATGTCTTTAGAACGAACTCCTTCGAAAACTCGGCGAACCCGCGCTCGCCGATAGGCGCAAAATCTCTTCTACTTCACCCATTTTTTAAAGGAGTTCCTTCTCAATGACTCTAATGTGCCCGTTTGACAGCGGTACAAGTCGCATAGGAATGTGCAAAAAGATTGCTAGTCAAACATCGCCTTAATAAGGGGGTAAGTGTAAGCGGACTTTACTCATAAAAGTCTTTCAATAACCCCCTTGGCTATAGTCGAACGAGTTTACAAGTAGTCCTTATGATGTCAACGAATTTATTGCCGCAAGCAGGTTCTAGCATATCGACTGTTATAAGTCGTTGAACTTTAGAAGGCCAGATTTTCTCCAGGATACCGCACGGCTTAAGGCCGGTTCAGACACTTGCGTTTGAGTGCGTTTGACTGCGTTGCGTCGAGAACCGAAAGCGAGTCACAGGCACATCTGTGCTTCGTATGAGGCGTGGAATCCAAGTCAGTGAATCATCTTGGGACGCGATATAAGCAGCAGGGATGTCCTGGTTTCTCGGAGCCGCAACGCAGTCAAACGCAGTCAACCGCAACTGTCTGAACCAGGCTTTACAGTTGCTGTCACTATGCGCATTAAAATTCGAATGCTGTCGCGAATAAAAGATAAACCTATATTCACGGCTATCACGGCTAAAAGTGCTCAAAGAGTGTAAGTGGGAAATGTATCGCAGTCCTCTAATATTTGCCACTTTCAAAACGTATAATTCTAATCGATGAGAGGTTAAGACTCAAGAGTGAAGTGGAAGGATCCTCTCCCCTCTTTTGACTTTAGCAGAGAGTACGCTGGAAAGGAGGCGACCTTTCCAGCAATCACTTTGCTAAAGTGGAAAGGGGCGAAAGGAGTTTCGCCTGAATAGTTAGCCTGTCACGAACTATAGTGTCCGGAAACGTAAGGCCGTTTGCAGGTGGTTGGAGGTTTCAAAAGTACCTGAGGATAAAATCCGGTAATTACTCATTAGTAACTAAAATAGTAACGTTTTTAATGGGCAAATCAAAAAAGGTAAGCATGTAGTGCTGAGCTTGCCCGACAGTATTTACGGGGACTAGTATACGTGAACTTTCAGCGATGCTCATTTTTCTGGACTTGGCGCCACATTTGTGTGCATGTAGTGGTGTACCCCATGTCAAACATTTTTTTTTGTAATGATGTATTTGTTACACTATAAATATAACTTTTGCAAGCAATATAGTGTTTGTTTCTTTAACGGAATCCGCTAATATTAAAAATTTTGTCCGTCCGGTCGCCCCTCCGTTTACCCGTTAAATTTAGTGGTGAAAGGGACGTCACGTGACCGGATCTCACGTGACCAATACATTAATTCAGTTTTGACGCTAAATTTAGTGTGAAAATCGACGTTACATGAGCTATACGGCAGTTCAGTTTCTCCGGTGAATTTAGCGAAACAAATTGACGTCACGGGGCATATGGGCGAATTTTAATTAGATGAAAAATGGACGTCACGTGGTCTATAGACCAATTCAGGTTTCTTGCTAAGTCTGGCGGGAAAATTAACGTCACGCTTTTTGACGTTACTTGACCCCATACACCAATTCATTATCTCGGTTAAATTGATAAGGAACATTGAAGTCGCGTGACACATACGGCAATTTAGTTTCCCCGCTAAATTTAGCGGAGAAATTGACGTCACATGACTTATACACCAATTCAGTCTCCGCGCTAAATTTAGGGGGAAAATCGATCAAGACATAGGCTGCGACTCTTCGATGTTTTCTAAACAAATTTCTACATAGTCCATTTCATGCATCATAGTGCTTCAGAGATAAAAAGTCACTGTCCGATAGATAATGGTCACTTTTCTTCAAAGTTTTTAATAAATTCGCTGAGGTCTCTGCGGGATAGTTTAATTGCTTCTGAGATCCCTTTCAAGCAAGCGTCGGTGTTCCTTAATCGAAGAGCACGCAAGGTCTCTCACACAAGAAGGCGCCTGTCTCAACCGAAGGAGCGGGTCACCATTCGTGTATAAATGGCGGACGTGAAGATAATAGCAGATTCATTGCTCCGGCTTGGTTGGGAACTGCGGGTTCCTTTCAGAGATGATGCTGCGTCTGGAGCCTGTTCAACGGGGTGCCAAAGCAAGTCGTGAGCACCATGAACATAGAGGGACAAAGAACGGCGGACGAGTTAGTGGTATCCCCCTATTTAGCATTGTATCAAAACGGGGAAACAATCGGATGTGTTTTATGACACAGGAACTGGCACCGCGTTCAAGGATATGTTGCATCGAACGTTCGAACAAACCCGCCGTTTAGTTCTCTACTACCTTTACACGAATGGACTCGCAATGAAAAACGAGGGGATTAAAGCTGCGTTCGTATACTGATATACTAGATCATACAAAACACACTTTAGAAATACTGTCTTATGCGTTTTTTTTTCCTTTTCTTTTTTTGTACGACGGTCCCGTTATATTGGTTGTGCAGAAACCGTCTTCAGCAGTTTCCCGGAGAATATGCATATACATATGTAACGAAACGTGCTTGAAACACGCCTGAGGTGCATGCGTCCGCAGATAATAGGGAGTTTCAGGGACCCGTTTTTGCACATCCCATACGGAACTACGGGCCCTCTGATGCGAACTGCGCATGAGTTACCATAGAAGATTCTCATAGGCGCAGTTCGTGCCGAGCGGCCCATCGTACCGTATCGGATGTGCAGAAAACTCTTCCCTAAAGCTCCCTAATTCTGTCGTCGTGTCGGCTGCGAACACCGCGTGTTTTCTTTGATATGATTCAGGAGCTGTTTTACTCGGGCTTTATTCTCCCGCTGTGGTTTCGTAGAGGCTACGACCTTCGGACGTCATAGTGAGGACCCGCTTCCTCGAACTCGTAAAAGATTTCGAAAAATAACTAAAAATTAGTCCCCCTTTAGGAAACGGCGGGAAGGATATAGTGAGGCTTTCTTTTCACCACCACGTTTTTTTTTCTTGTTTAAATTGCGCACACTATTTTTTGGATATTCTGGAGATAGAGAGGGAAAGAAAGAGAGAAATAAAGAAAGAAAGAGTAATATGGGACGCATAGTTTGTCGGCATGACTAATTTTTAATTAGTAAAATGCGGAGACGGAGAATTCCCATTCCTTTCCACTTTTCATGTAGCCATTCTTTTTAGCTCCCAAGCGGATAATTAGTAAAGGTCATTGGGAATTCGGTGCCCAACTCTTCTTTTTTTCAATTTCTTTTTGAAAAAAAAAAAAAAATAATGTGCCAGTTTCAAACGAAATACACCCTATGTCAAATGAAGTCAGTGTTTCGTTTGGCGTTCAGTCGTCGGTTCTGTAAAATATGCGCGAAACAATAAGCCGAACAAAATTAATATTCAGTGAAACGTCAAGTAGCTGCATTATTTCAGCACGTCCCTTACGGTTATTCCCCTATGGTAAAGCAGAGCCACTTCTGGGGTAACCTTTCCGTCAGCGCCAACAACACGCGCGGAGGTCTTTCCGCGAAACAACAAACAGCAACAAAGAAATAAGAATGGAGGTTACCGGCGCATAAAAAAATGAGAGAGGGGCGGAATAGAGGAGGGTCGACGCATAACTTTCTTCTTTCCTGAAAAAAAAAAAAATAAAGGAGCGCGTTCGTGTTTTCTAATTTTACCACTAGGGCATTGTTTGGCACTGCCCGAGAGAGCCCCTGCGCTCGCCCTCGTCTCTGATCTCCTTTCCACATTACAGGTGCCTCGTTCTTTCCCGATTTGACAGGCTTTCTAGAATAAAGGCGGCTCTAGTTATGTAGACTAATGCAGCGATCTGATTTGCTGCCAAGCGATAAAGTGACGCTCGGGGGCTCGCGACGTCCAGCGTTTCTTATATTGTCAGAGGCTGTATATGTGCGTATGCTTGTATGTTCGTGAGTTAACTTTTAGGTTGTTCGCACCCAAACGCACACGTATGACACAAAGACGGAGGGAGCATTTTCCTCCTACATTTAGTAAAGGATTCCTGCAGCATATAGGGGGAGTTTACGTATTTTTTCGTAACGCACATAACGCTCAAAAAAGGAATCAACATCCATAATACATTCCGCATTAAAAAAGAAATAACTAGAATGCTTTAAAGCGTAGAGCCCTATTAGTGGACGCTTAATATGACGCAACGTCGCGGCTGCTTTCACGGAACGACCGCACGCTTTCGAGCGTCCCTCAGAAATGCGCACCCAAGGAAAAAGAAAACCGCTTTCAGCCACTAGCAGCTTTACGAGAACACGCTCCCCTACAACTGTCTTCATTAGTGCAAAACACGGAAGTCAGACCTGTAGTCTGACGTCGCCTTCGCACCGGAACTATGACGACTGGCAAGCCGGCGGGCGTACGCGTTAAAGCCACGTCAAGACGCCAAAGCACTCGCGCGCGTATATAGGCTGCGGGGGACGCGTCCCCCCGTAACACTCCCGCACGAACAAAGCGCGGTGTGATGAAGAAGACGGTGTGCCCGACACGCGCGCTCACAAGGAAACAGGAAGCTGGGCCGGAAATAACGTCCGGGCGACACCGACGACGCCATGGGGACCCGCTCCTGACATGCACGTCGTCGTGGCGGAAAAGACAAGACTACAACCAATGCAAACTAAAACTCAAGGCCCACTCCTGTCTCCCTCAAGCGTCATCACTAGTAGTACCACGCAGCGCGGCCTCTGCGGAGCGCGAGTTCGTCTGCTTCTTGCAGAAGGGTTGCGATGATGTCAGAACGCCGAGCTCTTATTGGATGATTGAAAAAAAAATAGTGGGTAGACCTCAAGGCACTTAGTATTGAGGTCTACCCATTATCCTTCCAATCGAAGCCAATCAGAGCTCGGTGTCGTTCTGACGTCACCGCGACTCCTTCGCAAGAAGCGGACTACTTGCTCACCGCCTAGCTCGCGTCGTGGACACCTTCAGCACGTCTCGTCGCGTGTCACAACAATCGCGCGTGTCCCCATGCGCTCAAAAACTGAGTGCGAGAGAGAGACGAGAGCGCTCGCGAACCTCAGAACAGAGCCGTATATGTAGAGAGTTCGGCCATTCGTTGTGATGTATACGAGACGAATGAGGAGGCGCTATTGGCCGAGCGAGGGCAGACTGGGCGAGTTCTAGGGCCTCACAAATTCGAATGTTGCCAACCAGGAGCCGGAAATAATACTCTGGCGGCGGTCGCGAGAAACAAAATTCATAAGTGCGTAGGAGTAACTCTCGGTGACTGAAAATATGGTGCACGTGATGTTTTAATCATGGTCATCCAAGATCATGTTGGAAGAGCGCAACTAGCGGAACGATCGACATAATCCGTACGCCAGGCGCCGAGGGCCGGGTATATACCGTCCGAGCGGTCACACTCTGTCCGAGCAAAACAGAGTTCGAGGGGCACATTCGTTTCTTACATCTTTTCGCATGATCATCATCCAAACGTCACGTGCACCCTATTTTCAACCAGGAAAGGTTACTACATTTAACTCTTCGCGTTTATTACGGCGATTGAAACTGTTTCTGGCTACCACCGCTAGGGGATTCTTTTCGGCTTCTGGTTGGCCAAGAGAGCATGTCAAGCCCTCTTTCTGCTTCTGGTGCACGCCCTGCCTCTGCCCGCGTCTCCCATTGACCAAACTCTTATCAATGCTGAATGCTGGGTTAGTTGGTATTGGTCTTGGGTTGCCAAAGGCATGGTAGCGCATTTTAGATGAGGACAAAAGAAAGAAAGACAAGACAGACACAGCGCTCGTGTCTGTCTTGTCTTTCTTTCTTTTGTCCTCGTATAAAAAGCGCTACCATGTGTTTGGCAACCGAATACCAAACTCTCTCTCTATACATCCATGGCTCTGCACCAGAAGGCCAAGCTCTGGTGGAAATGGTCAGTGGGTAGACCTAAAAAGATATATGTCTCTGTCTCCACTGCACTCGTCGAACGCGGTCGAACGCGAGAGCCAAACGCCGGGCGCCGGCGTTCTGTGTTCCGACGAGCGCGGTGGGGACATAGGCAGCTAGCTTTAGGTCTACTTACTGACCGTCACCTCCCCACCAGAGCTCGGCCTTTCTGGCGTTCCCGAGCCCGCTCCTTGTTTCCTCCTCTCCCATAGTTCCTCGGAGCATTGCACGCGGTGACATCAAGACGGACGTTCCAGCATGCTTTGCGGCGGCTCTAGAGGCTCTGTTATATACCCCGACGTTGAGCGCAGCGAACGCAGCGTATAGCGCAAAACACGCTCCTTTCATTGGTAGGCGAGCTGGATCTCGTGATCTATGACCAATCAGCGTCCGTCTGCGTTGCGCTACGCCGCGTTTGCTACGCTCGACGTCGGAGTACAACAGAGCCTACAGCGAGCTTCGACGTGTTTGCCGCTACGGGGCGGGTCGGGGAACCACCAACGATGACGTCATGAGCAGGCCCTCTCTTCTAGGTAATGCTGCTACAACCCCTACCAGCACGACCCATCGTTGGATTGTGGCACGCGCTATTTTAGAGCGCAGCCCTTAGGCGCCCGTTTCCGGCTTGAGCGGCGTCGGCGTCGCCGTCGCCGTCGGCGTAACCGCGCGGTGCATTATGGGACGCGTGACGTCACCGATGACGTCATCGGCATCGTCACTGATGACGTCACTGATGACGTTATCGGCATCGTCATCGTCACTGATGACGTCATCAGTGACGTCACTGATGACGTCATCGGCATAGTCTTTGTCACGTTACCCTCCCCCCCCCACCCCAAGGTCACGTGACCCCCCCCCCCCTGGGTCACTTGCCCACCCCCCCCCCAGTACCTTCCCCTCCTCCCCCTCAAGAGCTGCGCTCTAATTCGGTGTTACAGGGGGTTGTGAACGGCTTTCACTTTTTTTCTCTTCTATATAAAACCCCGATAAACGCAGTTTTTTAGTTTGTTTCTAATGAAACATTGTTATCGTTGTTTGTAGCTAAACTAAACAACACACCAATTATTTCGGTAAAAAAGCAACCGCGAACCAAATACCCCCAACCTCAAGGAAACATAACACCTGAAAACACGGAACCGTATACCCATGAGCTATCCTGCGCCCTCATTTTGGGCCTCATTTTGGGCAGTACAAGCTCACCTGATTGGGCCTCGCACTAGTTGTGGTGACTAAACGCTGAGCTTTTTTCGACCTGTGTAGCGCTAAAGAATGGAAAAAAAATATTTTTTTTTTAGGCTTCTGTATTTGGCAAGGTTTAACGCCGTAAAACAATCGAAAGTGCCAGATTCATGCCACCACCGCTAGGGTGCGCGTCTCTTACCTCTGGGTGGTGACCTCACAATATCTGGCGTCCTGTAACGTCCCGACGCTTTCTTTCCTTCTTTTTTTTTTTTTTTTCTTCTTACTTTGGAATGCTTGAAATGGCGTCTCTTGGCTCAGCTTCTCAGCTTTCACCTGCGCTTCGACAGTGTTCGAATTCTTGTTGTTTCTTTGTATTTCCTTCGTGATCTCGCGTTCCGCACCAGAGCAGGCGCGCTTTTTACAGTGTGACGGTGTGAGACGCTCAAGTTTGAACTACCCAAAACAAGTCCTAACAAGTCCCTTTTCACAGCTCCCCCGGGGAACGCAGGAAGCCTTTACGAGTGTCATGTGATTTTTCAGACAAATGCGGCGACCCGCTGGGCGAGTCACGTGACAAGCTCGCAGTAACTGGACTGGATAGAACAGCTCAGAGCGTCTGCTGCTGTCCATCATACGGTGAAACGGAATATAGAACGAACCTTTCTCTTTGTTTTCCCCGTGCATACGGTCTGTCTCAGCGAACCTCTATATCCCTCTCCGTTGTTTTTTTTTTCTTTCTTGTTTTAAGGAAATTGCTTACGTACAATATTGTTTGAGTCTGTTGGCGTGTCGCGGAGTCCCTTTCGATGTTTTGTTTATGTTGTTTTTTTTTTCCGGCTGAAATGCGCGTGTCGTCCCAAGAGACGTTCTCGCTTTCGGGTTCTTGATAACCGAACGTCAGGCTTGGATGTGAGTTGACAGCTGCCGCCATATTTTCGCATTTTCATTTTTTTTTTAAATTCTACTTTCAGGGGTTTTGAAGTTTCTTCTTAAAAAAGGAATGCGGCGGGCTCGGGGTTTCTGCAAAGAAGACTGAACGGAACAAGACCCACTTTAGGAAAAAGAAAACGAAAACGAAAATATACTCTCTCGAAATCGGTTAGGCGGGATCACCGTGCGAACGGCGAGAGACGAAAAGTTCGTATATTCGATATTCCTCGAATCTTTTGCGGGTAGATCTCGAATAGGCTTTGTATTATTTTATATTTATATATTTTCCGAAGGTTGCGTTGAGGGTGTATTAAAATACTGGGGTTTTTAACCGCTGTTATATACTTATAATATATTTGAGTTTATGGAGATTTGTTTTTTCATTAAACTCTAGTGACTTATTTAAAGGGCCTCTTCAGTCTAAGATAGTGGTTGTTAATTTTATATAAAAACCTTGTCAGGTACCAGGACCTCCTCGTGGAAGTGTTCATAAAATTCCAGCTCGCGATTTGAAGAATAAAGGATATAAAGCTGTCTTTGGAAATTTTCGCATAGAACCTCACTCGATACTCAAGGCGTGACGTCACTTGCTTATATGCGCCGTTTACTTATGGCTCTCCTTCCTCTGCCCTCCTTTGCCCCCCCCCCCCCCCCCTTATTGTTGTCTAGTCGGCCGCGTCGCGTCGCGTCGTTCTACGAATCTCGGGCTCATATTAGAGAGTTTTAGTAGATCGTGTTTTCGGGCCCCGCTCTTTGTAGCGGGAGCTCACGCTGCCACTTCTATGCGTGCTCTGAAGCGCGCGCCTGTAGCGGTAGCGGGCCTTCAAAAACGATCTACTAAAACTCCATATTTTCAGCAACAGCGCGCTACAAGCAAAAAGCAGAAGGAGAGTACATATAGAAAGAGAAACACAGCTATGACTTACAAGTCACGTGTCTTCTTTTTCTTCTTTGTAAAAACAAGACCACGTTACAAAGAACGCGAAAAGAAACAAGAAGCAACCTGGAAGTCTGCGCTCATCACATCGACTACTTCGCCAAGTGGTACCATAGACCTATTGCTAAATTCCCCAAGCATCAAGGAGAATGCAGGGATTGGTGTTCCACGCACCACACGTGTACGGTTTCCCCGTATAAAAGATTCCAAGTGAATAACCGAAATAAAGCGTTGACGAACGCGTGTGCAAGATGCAATTTGTTTTAGGTATTTGTTTTAGAAAAGTTACACCTGCTGAGGCCAGCACGTGCGGCGTATGGAACACCAATCCCTGCAGTCTCCTTGATGCTTGGGTAATTTAGGAATAGGTCTATTTGTTGGCGGATAAAGACATGAATACACTTCTTATTGAGTCGCGGGATCAGAGACCTCTACCTCGACAATTTCTCTAATCAGAGGGTCGCCACTCAGTGCCAACACGGTGCATTCTGTGAACGGATCACGACCACATTCTCGGCAGTGAATTCCTCCATGGCCAAAGACGGTCTTGTTCTTGTTATAATGCTCTTGCGGCCGATAGTTGAGACATCTGCCAGTTGGTCCGACCAGCGACCTCCCATATAAGCTTATAGCGGAGGCTCTGCTACGAGATACATCTCGGGTGTCTCGGGGTGAGCGGCTTCATGTTGGTAAGAAGTGGAACCAAAAAATGAAAGCCGTTTACAACTCCCTGTAACGCCGGATAAGAGCGCAGCTCTTGAGGAGGAGGATGGAAGGGTACTGAGGGATAGGATGGTAGGGTACTGAGGGATAGGTGACTCCCAGAGGTCACGTGACCTCGGCGGGGGGGGGGTCACGTGACCTCAGGAGGTCACGTGACCTCAGGGGGTAACCCTCGTGACCATCGTGAGGGTAACCCTCGTGACCCTCGTGAGGGTAACTCTCATAACCCTAGTAACCCTTGTAAAGGTAACCCTCGTGGCCCTCGTGAGGGTAACTCTCATAACCCTCGTGACCCTCGTGAGGGTAACCCTCGTGACCCTCGTGAGGGTAACCCTTGTAACCCTCATGAGAGTAACCCTCGTAACCCTCGTGAGGGCTACGAGGGTTACTCTCACGTGAGAGTAACTCTCATAACCCCAGTAATCCTTGTGAGGGTAACCCTCGTGACCCTCGTGAGGGTAACCCTTGTAACCCTCATGAGAGTAACCCTCGTAACCCTCGTGAGGGCTACGAGGGTTACTGTCACGTGAGGGTAACTCTCATAACCCCAGTAATCCTTGTGAGGGTAACCCTCGTGACCCTCGTGAGGGTAACCCTTGTAACCCTCATGAGAGTAACCCTCGTAACCCTCGTGAGGGCTACGAGGGTTACTCTCACGTGAGGGTAACTCTCATAACCCCACTAATCCTTGTGAGGGTAACCCTCGTGACCCTCGTGAGGGTAACCCTTGTAACCCTCATGAGAGTAACCCTCGTAACCCTCGTGGGGGCTACGACGGTTACTCTCACGCGAGGGTAACTCTCATAACCCCAGTAATCCTTGTGAGGGTAACCCTCGTGACGCTCGTGAGGGTAACCCTTGTAACCCTCATGAGAGTAACCCTCGTAACCGTCGTGAGGGCTACGAGGGTTACTCTCACGTGAGGATAACTCTCATAACCCCACTAATCCTTGTGAGGGTAACCCTCGTGACCCTCGTGAGGGTAACCCTTGTAACCCTCATGAGAGTAACCCTCGTAACCCTCGTGAGGGCTACGAGGGTTACTCTCACGTGAGGGTAACTCTCATAACCCCAGTAATCCTTGTGAGGGTAACCCTTGTAACCCTCATGAGAGTAACCCTCGTAACCCTCGTGAGGGCTACGAGGGTTACTCTCACGTGAGGGTAACTCTCATAACCCCAGTAATACTTGTGAGGGTAACCCTCGTGACCCTAGTGAGGGTAACCCTTGTAACCCTCATGAGAGTAACCCTCGTAACCCTCGTGAGGGCTACGAGGGTTACTCTCACGTGAGGGTAACTCTCATAACCCCAGTAGTCCTTGTGAGGGTAACCCTCGTGACCCTCGTGGGGGTAACCCTTGTAACCCTCACGAGAGTAACTGCTGCATCTCAGACATCATCTTGTTCCCGCGTGTGCGTCTGGTGTCGCACTAACGACGACGACAACAAACAGACAGTGTCGAGAACAACGCGCGAGCAATCATGGAACTGATGGCCTACCCCAACTAGCTGCCGATGCCAGGTCTGTGCCAAGAACACATCTCGTGTAAATACCTGTACATAGATTAAAGAGCACTAGTAACGCCTCTAATAATGTCTAGCAATGGCGACGAGTACCGACCCAGCCGCTGAAGTCAACGGACGCATTTCCGAGTCTGCGGTGATGACGTACCAAGTACCACAGTTCGACGAGACGAAAGATAAGTGGACTTCATATATTATCCGCATTGAGTCCTACTTCGAGGGAAACGGCATCGTGAACGATGTAAAGAAGAGAGCGCTTCTCGTTTCGGCACTGGGCTCAAGAGCAATCGACGTCTTGAGTGGGCGTTGCGCGCCAAGGAAGGTTAAAGAATTAACCTACTCTCAAGCGATTGAAATTCTCGAAGAATTTTACGCGCCGAGACCGAACGAGATAGCTGAAAGCTTCAAATTTTTGCACGAGGGGTCAGAAAGAGGAAGAGTCGGCTCAGCAATTCATCGTGGAACTTCGGCAGCTGGCTGATAAATGCAACTTTGGAGACATGTTAGACCGCATGCTACGAGACAAGATAGTGTGCGGAATTCGAAATATCGACGTTCAGAAGGCACTACTTTCCAGGCCCAAGTTGACATCGCAGGAAACTGAGAACATCGTGCTGGCGGCGGAGGCGGCGAGACAAGGTGTCAGGCTCATGAGGCCTTCAGACGTGAAGTCAGAGCCGGAAGAACTGCACAAACTGGTGGGTAAGCAACGACCAGGACCGTCACGCCAGTACAGCAAGGAAGAACGTGGACCATCGCTAGCGTGCGAACGGTGTGGCAGCAAGGAACACTCCGAGATGGCCTGCACGTTCAAGAATGCGAAGTGTTTCCAGTGTGGAAAGAAGGGACACATCGCAATAATGTGTCGCTTTAAGGGCAAGCGACAACAGAGGACGTTCGCACTAACCGAAAACTCCGCTGAGGACGGCGACACAGCATTCTCCTCGCACCTGTTGTCCCTGAAACAAAATCCGATCGGGGAGAACAAGATCGTCGGTCCAGTTCGGCGCAAGTTCTGTTGGGGCGGAGTCGACATTATCATGGAGATCGACACGGGATCACCTGTGTGCGTGATATCCTGGGACGTTTACAACCAGCACAGGGAGAGTTGGCCAAGACTGGAGAAGTCAACCCTGAAGTTGTCTTGCTACTTGGGGCCACTGCCAATCGCCGGTAAGCTCACGCTTCCTGTTTCTTATGCCGACAAGACTGTCACAGCGTCGATGACTGTACTTCGCCGGCCAGGACCATGTTTGTGTGGCCGAGACCTGATCCAAGCACTAAACAACTTGGGGACTCCTGTTCTCAGTGTGTCCAACTCGAAAAGCCAATGTAAAGGGGAGGATCTGGATAAAATCTTGACCGAGTACGAAGAAGTATTTGAGCCAACGCTAGGACTGTTCGAGATTCCACCCGCACACCTGTATGTCAAGGAGGGGTCGGTTCCAAAGTTCTTCAGGGCTAGACCTCTTTCGTATGCTATGAGGGACAAGGTTTCTGACGAGCTCGACAGGCTAGTGAAGAACGGCGTTCTGTCTCCGGTGGCACACTCAGAGTGGGCAACCCCGATCGTGCCGGTTACGAAGATGGACGGATCAGTCAGAATTTGCGGCGATTACAAGCTAACCGTGAACGCGGCATGCGTTACAGAGCAATATCCGCTACCTGTGATTGATGACCTCTTCGCCGCTCTCAACGAGGGAGACGTGTACAGCACGCTGGATCTTCGCGACGCTTACAATCAGATTCCCCTTGACGAAGAGGCTAAGAAACTGACGGTCATCAATACCCATCGAGGATTGTTTTGTTACAACCGTCTGCCGTTTGGGGTGTCTTCCGCGCCCGCTATTTTTCAGCGTACTATGGAGACTATGCTGAAGGGTATTCCAGGCGTGCAGGCGTATTTGGATGATGTCCTGGTGGCAGAAAAGAAAGAAGATGGTGGTAAGCGCCTCAAGGCGGTTCTGAGGCGCTTCCGAGAAAACGGCGTCAAGTTAAGGAAGGACAAGTGCACCTTCCGGATGCCAGAAGTCTTCTACCTGGGACACAAGATCAGCAGCGACGGACTGCAGCCTCTGGAGAAGAACCTGGATGCTGTGATGAAGGCTCCAAGTCCTAAGAACGTAAGCGAATTACGTTCCTACATCGGGCTTCTCACATATTACAGCAAGTTTCTTCCGAACATGGCTACTTTGCTCGCTCCACTCTACGACCTTCTAGCCAAGGATCGCCGCTGGACCTGGGGTCCGGAGCAGCAAGAATCTTTCGAGAAGTCCAAACAAGCGCTGCGACAAGCAAAGATGCTCACGCACTTCGACCCAGCGAAGCCATTGCGCCTGGAGTGCGACGCATCGCCGTACGGAATAGGAGCGGTGTTGTCGCATCGCGTTGGAAACATAGACAAGCCAATTGGGTTCCGATCCCGAAGACTGTCAAAGGCCGAGAGAAACTACTCTCAACTCGAGCGTGAAGCATTGGCGTTGGTGTTCGGAGTGTCTAGGTTCCGCGACTATCTGCTTGGTCGATCGTTTATTTTAGTCACAGATCACAAGCCTTTGGTTGGACTGTTTCGTGAGGACCGCCCGACACCAGTCATGGCCGCGGCTCGGATCCAGCGCTGGTCTTTGCTGCTGGGAGCTTACAACTACAGGATAGAGTATAAGCCTGGGCCAGACAACCAAAACGCCGACGCACTCAGCCGACTTCCACTAGAGACTCCCGAGGAAGCGACCGATGAGCTACCTGAGTATGTCCATTCGCTTCAACAGCTCGACAATACCCATCTTTCGTCACAACTGCTACGCCAACTGACTTTGAAGGATGAGGTCCTCAGTACGGTGAAGTCCTACATTCTCGAAGGTTGGCCTCGGGAGAGGAAAGCGTCTGATCCACGCATGCAAGCGTATTTTACTAGGAGGCTAGAAATGACCGTGGTCCAAGGTCTTATCTACTGGGGCCACCGAGTCATTGTTCCTGAGGCCGCACGAGACCAGATGCTGCAGCTTCTGCACGAGACGCACCAGGGTGCCTCAGCAATGAAGTCTGTCGCACGTACAATCGTGTGGTGGCCTGGACTTGACGGTGAGATCGAACGTCTGGCGAGCAATTGCCACACCTGTGTACAAGCAAGGTCGATGCCGCCGGCGAAGACTCCTATTAATTGGCCTTTGACTCAGGACAACTGGTCGCGTCTTCACCTGGAATTCGCTGGTCCAGTCAACGGTGCGATGATCTTGGTTGCGGTGGATTCGCACTCGAAGTGGATAGAGGCAATTGCTATGCAACATGCCACGACCGAGTCCACAATCACGGCTCTACGCGAGATGTTCAGCCGGTTTGTCATACCGAGAACCATTGTGAGTGACAATGGCACTCAGTTTACATCCGAAGCGTTTGCCATGTTTTTGTCCAACAACAACGTGAAGCACTTGCGCACAGCTCCGTACCACCCACAATCGAACGGCCTCGCGGAGAGAGCCGTACGCACCATCAAGGAGGGCCTCAAAAAACTTCAGACCGGTAGTTTGTCTATGCGCCTCGCAAAGGTGCTATTCAACTACCGTAGGACGCCATTGGAGGATGCAAGATCTCCGTCCCAGCGGCTTTTAGGATACCAAATCCGCTCCCGCTTGGATACCCGCCTTCCGCCTCCTGTCTCTTTTCCTCTCTGTTCAGAGGGAGATACTGCGAGTAAGCTTTGCCCTGGCGACTCCGTCTGGGCACGCAACTTTGGTGAAGGGGAAAAGTGGCTTCCGGGGACAGTTAAAGAAACAACGGGTTCCCGCATGATGACGGTCAAGACGTCAGCAGGAGAGCTGAAACGGCACATGGACCAAATTCGTCCAAGAGAGAGCACGGCACCTGCGCTACCGCCGAGCAAGACACCTGAACCACCCGATCAAGATGCAGCCCCACCAGCGCAGTCTGACGCAGCGGAAGACGAGGCCGTCCCAGCTTTTCGGCGGTCGACAAGACCCCAGAAACCTGTTGACCGATATTCACCTTAAGGAGGGAGGAATGCTGCATCTCAGACATCATCTTGTTCCCGCGTGTGCGTCTGGTGTCGCACTAACGACGACGACAACAAACAGACAGTCTCGAGAACAACGCGCGAGCAATCATGGAACTGATGGCCTACCCCAACTAGCTGCCGATGCCCGGTCTGTGCCAAGAACACATCTCGTGTAAATACCTGTACATAGATTAAAGAGCACTAGTAACGCCTCTAATAATGTCTAGCAGTAACCCTCGTAACCCTCGTGAGGGCTACGAGGGTTACTCTCACGTGAGGGTAACTCTCATAACCCCAGTAATCCTCGTGAGGGTAACCCTCGTGACCCTCGTGAGGGTAACCCTTGTAACCCTCATGAGAGTAACCCTCGTAACCCTCGTGAGGGCTACGAGGGTTACTCTCACGTGAGGGTAACTCTCATAACCCCAGTAATCCTTGTGAGGGTAACCCTCGTGACCCTCGTGAGGGTAACCCTTGTAACCCTCATGAGAGTAACCCTCGTAACCCTCGTGAGGGCTACGAGGGTTACTCTCACGTGTGGGTAACTCTCATAACCCCAGTAATCCTTGTGAGGGTAACCCTCGTGACCCTCGTGAGGGTAACTCTCATAACCCTCGTGACCCTCGTGAGGGTAACCCTCCTAACCCTCATGAGAGTAACCCTCGTAACCCTCGTGAGGGTTACGAGTGTTACTCTCACGTGGGTTACGAGGGTTGTTACCCTCACGAGGATCACGAGGGTTACCCTCGTAACCCTCGTGAGAGTAACCCTCATGAGGGTTACGCGCGGTTACGCCGACGACGACGGCGACGGTGACGGCGACGCCGACGCCGCTTAAGCCGGAAACGGGCCCCTAAGAGCTGCGCTCTAAAACAAAAAGCGTGACGTCACGATTAGGGACTGTAATATCTTGTTACGTCGCAAGTTTCGTCGAGTGACGAAACGAAAATGTATGTATGGAAATCTGAACTTGTCGAATTAATTTCCTCATTAAATCTTAGTTATTCTGGTTTGATAATTTAGAAGCGTAATTGGAGGTACCTAAACTTAGGCGACGCGTGAAGACCAACCATAGCTAACTTTAGGCTGGAGAGGCCCTTTAATGAAAAAAAAAAAAAAAAAACACGCGGTGAAACATCCATGAAGAGAGCATTGATTGAAGAGAACGTCCATCTCAAAGCATGGGGAGCTTTAGCAATTTAATGGCAGACGTGTCGACACGACATTGGTTGCAATTGCGTTTGCGCGTGTGCTACAGGCAAAAATAAAATATATGGATAAGCAATGAGATCAAGACTGCTCTTCTACCAGCGTCTAGCAGTAAGATGTACACCCTCGGACAATATTGGCTGAAGAAATCAATCCGGCCTTCTGAACTCCAGGATATTTTTTTTTCTTTTTTTTTTCAGAGATATCTTAGGAATATTCTTTTACATAAAGGACAAGCGTACCTCAGCCTTTATATCATTTTATTGGATCGTGTTGTATCGTATAACATTATATTGTATCATAGTGCACCACTTAAAAGACCTAGCACAGTTTGTGCTGCCCTCAAGATATAGAAACTAAATAAATAACGCTAGTTTGGTCTTAAAATACAAGTATCTGAGTACAGTCATATCTCGTTAATATGAACCCCATTAATATGGATACCCCGCTATATGGACACCACATTCGGGGACAAACTGGGAAAACGCATGCATTTTTGTCTGGTTGTTACGAGCAACTCACATTATGGACGATTTTTTACGGTAACGGAGGTGTCCATATTAACGAGACATGACTGTATTTATATTTCGGGATGTTCTTTGGAGTGTCTCTGACCAGCCCTGGCTGAAACTAATCACAGCAAATCCGGACTCGTACCGAGAAAAAAAAAAAAAAAGAAGTCCGCTGAAATGAAGTTTCTGAAGAGCTCTATCTGTACTGCGCTCTCTATTTCCCTCGCACTCAGCCCTTGGCGCGTTTACGGTTCGGCGGGGGCTCCCCATTGAACTGTGGGAGCAGCGAAGCAGCCCGGGCAGCGCACGCGCTCTCGGGGAGTGTACGTGCCAGAACTTTTCACATAGATTTATCCCTTTCTCATAACCCGAATTCGGCGGTAAAAAAGGCACGCTCACTCCCCCTCACGCACACGCGTCAGTGTCTGTTTGTGTTCGCGCTGCCATCTTGCGGAGACTGCGTCGTTTCTCTTGCCGCGGCCGATTTTGGGCGCATAAAAGATGATCTGCCGGGACGCCTCGGCGGTTTCAAAACTCTTATCGATCATTTTTTTTTTTTAAGAAAAAGGAGGAGGGGAGAGTAAGAACTCGCTGTGAAGTAAAAAGAAATCTAAGAAGAAAAAAAAAAAACGCGCCTTTGGGCTATGATTTTATCCCTTTTGCGAACGGAGACTATCTCGGAGAAGGAGATAAGGAGATTCTATACTTATTTGTTGCTATGGATTTGCGCCATTTGAAAAACGCGGCCTGAATCTCAGTATGGATTTCTTTTTTTTAGATTTTAAAAATGAGCGTATGCAACTCCACATTGAATAAAAAAGTGTTTCTTTTTGCGTTTGGGTTCGTGATGTTTTTTTTTTTTTTTTCACCCCTCAGTTGACAGCGCAGTGAATGAAACGCGTTCGCCAGACCAATTACCAGCCTCCCTTTTGTCACGTGACCCCACTCCCTGGGCGTGGGTATGAGTGGGAGCGTGATCACGTGTGCGAAAGAAAAACACAAGACTGGGTCAACGACCATGTAACTTCCACCGAATCGTCAGCTTAGGGGTGAGGTCCGTGTGCGGAACTTGATGACTCGTGCGGACTAAACTGTCAAGACGTCACCGACTCACCGAACGCGTTATTGCGGCACTTAGTATTTGTTTGCGGCGAATAAAGGCTCGGGCTAGTTTATGCCCTGAAATATACAGACCGCGTGATTTCCGGGGCAGACTATTTCGCTCGATTTTTGATCCCCCTTCATAACTTGACATTTGGATTTCTTGGGCTGCGTTGAGTGTCAAAGTCTGGAATTCGAGCGGGATGACACATACGGCGGATTTCTCTTTTGTTGCGTATGTCACGCTCGACAGATCTTCTCCGTCAAATAGGCGGTCCCGTTTTGTTCCTTATAAATATGTGCGTTATTCAATAGGTTTCATTCGAATCTTTCTTAATTCTCTGCTTTCTAATCGGCATGAGCGTGATTCGCACCTTGGAATGATATGTGGCGTTGAATGGGATAATCCGTCCTACTTTCCATACGAGCTGGGAATAATTTGTAGGTCGCTTGAGACACGTCAAATTCAATCAAAATTTAAGGCTCATGCAGATTTTTTTAAAGTTAAAACCTTGAAGAATCGCAAAACTTAACCTACTCTCAGCGATTTATTTTCCCTCTACTGCTAATTACACAATCATCATCATGTTTTAAATTCTATTTGTACAATACCGTTTCATCATCGTTAGACACGGTGCCGTGGGCCTTAAGGTTATGGGTGACTTGCCTTTCTCATTTACAATAACGAAAGAGGGGCATGAAAGACAAACAGACAACACAGGCTCACGGCTCTTCTAAGCCGGATTAAGTATCACTATCACCATCACTATTACTGTAGTGTTTCATGCCATGATGTTTTCCCCCGTGAAACACGTGAACGTAAAATCAAATTTATTGGCTTACCGAAGCCAATGAAGAAGAATATAGTCTATATATCTGTATAAGTAATGTTCTGAATGAAGAGCAAAATTGCGCAACTTTTAGCATAGATTACTTTCTTTCTCAACAAGGTGTTCAAAATCTGTAACACCTTTTGAAAAAAGGTGTTACACCGCACACGGTTGTTACGTTACGGGTGGCGGTTACGCCGTTTTCCCGCCAAATTTAGCGGGAAACGCTTTTACACGTTTGATGGTCAAAATTATCACGTCACGGGAGATAATCACGTGACGTGGCGTCATCTTTCCTGTGTCACCGTGAAGTTTTCCCCATCCGCAGGGGTTTCGCGTTAAACTAAGCATCTTTTTCATAGCCTTTCTTCTTTTTTGTTTTTCTGCCTAGGGTTGCTTTTCGGCCTCCTACTCAGGCTACACACTTTCTTTGCTTGTTCTTATTTTTTTTTTTGTCACTTTCTTTCCTCGAGTCCTTTACCCGAGAGTCTATTAAGTCGTTTGTGTCAACGCAGCAGGGTCCTCAAGTAGAGGGAGAGAGTTAAAGGAACCAATGGGAGGAGGGAGAGGGGGATGCAGTAATGAACCTCTTGAAAGAGGCACTAAAGGGAGACAGGCCGCGGCAGGGACAGCTTCAGCTAAACACCAAGCTGGGAAATGAGGTGGGGGCCGAGAGGGAAGCCAAGACAAGGCGAGTCAAGACAGATCAAGCTAGTCTAGGCTGCTTAATTTTAATATTGTTGATTTTTGTACAGCCCGGCAACTTTTTTGCCACTGTGAATACAAACCATGGACTCCTTTCCAGGAGATTTTTTTCACTTCTTCGCATCAACATTCCGAGTAATACTTTCCGTTCTGCTACAGGCGTGGCCCGGGACACAAGTGCCACACAACAGAAATCGTAGGCATCACAGTGTAGACTTCTTACGCAAAGCGAGAACTTTAGATGAACATATTTAACAAAAAAGGTGAAACAGTACCAAAACGGTTGTAGCATGCTGAAGATCACGGAAGCTTGGCAAGGGCACGCGGCATGCGTCGCTAAGATGAAGGCACATGCAGCGCAACGTTGCCACACCACCCGAGAGTAGAATAACACCAAAACTTACAAAACCCGGAGAACAGTAACGCCTTCTAGAGTACATAACACCAAACCTTTATGTGAGAAAAATGCATGAATGCTATCTTCGAATCAAAATGATCCTCTTATAAAATCGAAATTTTATCAGGGCATCGGAATCCAGATAAGTAAATTACGCGTAGTCATATTTGGGGACTATGAAAATGAACTCACGAACTCGTGGCTCATAGTTTGGTGTTAGTTATTGCTAACATCCCTCTCTCTCTGCCCACCCTGTGTTGATTCACGGCCACAAACCAAAAGGCACCATCTTTCGCGTATATGTATTAAGAGAAATAAATACAGCGCCATTTTTATGAATAATCTCAGACTCCAAGGACAGTTTATGTTTACGCATCTGTAGAATTAGGAAAGTTAAAACAGACGTCGTTCCGATCTATGCGCTCATTCCACATTCTATAGGAAGCTACTTTCATAACAAGTGCTTGAGTATTTTTTATAAACATGCGATGTATACTTCTCCCCCTTCACGTGACTAAACACAAGTATAAAAATATAAACAAATACCCAAAACTAAAAAGTTAAGTTAAAGTTGGGACGACTTTTCAGTTAACCCCAACTGCCCCGCCTCCACTTACTATACTTGTGTGATTCAACCCTCCATTCTTCTTCCTTTTTTTTTTTTGACTTCGTGAAAACGTAATCAACTAACCGTCGGCGCCAATGAGAAAGGGAGCGTAAAACAGTAATAAAACCAAACGTACAAAAGTTGAATTCAAAGATTAAAAGCGGGCACGCGCGTTCACACTCCGTGGAACCCTCCCTCGGCGCGTCTACCGCCCCTTCCTCTCCCAGCGCCCCTAAGTGGCCAGGTCGCGAACTTTTGGTAGGGAGAACGGCGTGACGATTGGAAAATTACCCCTTTGCCTGCCGTGCACTCCCGCATACTTCGTTTTACCTTTTCGTTTCATTATAGGGCGTGTCTTTAGCATCAGGTCGTAGTAGACCTTCGTAAGACATAGCAGAAAAAAAAAATAAAGTGAATTACCGGATTCTTCGAATCTCCAGCAAAAATGACAAAAGAAAGCTCAAGTCAACCGATAACGAAAGAAAAATAAAATTAAATACAAAAAAGTATAATGGGTAGAAAGAACGGGTGGGTCTGATAAATAATTCCAGTACGCCCCCCCCCCCCCCTCCCCTCCTCCCCTTTCTCTTCTTTCCAGAGCTCCCCCTGCTGAGCTTTAAAGGAGGTGTTCAAATGTAAGAAAATGGAGACATTTAAAGGCATTTAGGCGGTGCTCTTTCCTATTTAAGTCCCCTAAAATACTGGATTATAGCGAGAAGAAAAAAAAAAAGGCCTCGGTAATAAATGAGCAGCATCCCACGTGAAGGTGAGCGAATGCGTTCTTTACTTTAGCGCCGTGAGCGCGCGCCTCCGCTTACAGTTCGTGAACGCGCTTAAACGCGCAATCCGAGAGAAGAATTCGGAATTGGATGCGGGAATGACGTTTATTTCCTTTTATATATTGTCGTTTCGTCTGAATTCGCACAAAAAGTAAAGGTGTACGAATCGATCTTCGTTCTCTAAAGAGGCTTTAGCACCTGGCTCTTTGCCCTCCGAGCGACTGGATCTGTCGACCGACGGCTCGTCGCCGCGCCGTTGCCGATCTGGCGATCGTTCTTTGCTTACTCAAATATACATTTGCCTGGCTTGAGTTGAACAATATCGAGTCAGACGTAAATAAACGAAGAGGAAATCAAGAGGCATGGCTGGGCGTCTTCGCGAGACGCCTTTGAGACGTGTTGATGATATAGGGCTAGAAGGGAACAAGTTTTATCCTTGGTTTTTGCGCGGGCCCTTAGGATGAAGGCACATGCAGTCCGCGAAAAATGCGCGATAATATTTTTTTCTTCTTTTATGTTTGCCTCGTCATTAAAGCAGCGAAATCTGCGAAACTTGTGAAGCAATTGGGAACCGTAAATCTCCGGAGGTGATGTTCTTCGTGCGTGCGGCTCGATCTATGTTCGTATTCTTAGAGAATGACTTTTACCGATTAACGCCGACGCACGCTTTGCTTTGAATGTGTTTTTGTGACTTTTTGTTTCAAATCGCACGTGTAAGCTACGTAGCGCTTCGTCTAGGGGTGCATACAAATTAGCGATTTGCACGCATATGTTTGTTCTTGTGCAGTTCGGTTAAATAAATAAAATTCAGCTCTTTTCTCTATTTATTAATGTGCTCTCTCGAGAACAATAAGGAGGTGTCATATAAATATTTATTAACTGTTTATTTTTAATATTAATAAGCTAAAGTAGTTATGTCAGAGTCGTGTGAGTGTAGCCAATTGGCAAGAATATCGCATGATTAGGAAATATAGCCACTATAGGGTCTTAAGAAAAGCAGGGTGAGGTGAGTGTCGAAAACATTAGGATAGCTCCGGTACTAAAGTTGAACATAACAGCGCACAAAAAGAAAAGGACCAAGGAGAGGGACACAAAAAGATACTCAAGCGCCGACTCGTAAGTGAAATATCAAGCACAAAGAAAGCAGATGAAAGCATCGAAAAGGCTCGCGCTGTATGGAACCGTCCACACAGTTGCGTTTGACTGCGTTCAGACTGCTTGCGTCGAGCTATTGCCATGGCGACCTTTACGACGAGCCAATGGGGAGACGCTGTGCTGTGCGACGCTACTCAGGTCGACGCTGTCGACACAACTGTGAGAACGGATCCCTTAAAGGCGTGCCACAGACGCAACTTTAAGGGCAGAGTTCACACAGCTTAAAACGTAGGGTACATACAAATACTTCAAATTTAAAGGGCGTAATTTCAAATTACAAATTCATTTCACTACGAGATGACATTATCAAAAATAAGGTTTTCTCAACCAACAGCCCCCGCGGAAGGCTGGCCAACGCAGCATTCTCCTGAACTATTTATGCTCTATGCTTCTAGAATTTAGCTAGTGTGCTTGTCGTTATATTGTCTAAAAATTGTCGTACTCCGGGATGATGGTGAACAGAAACAAGATCTTGTAAAGGCCCCACCCGATAAATTTCAGGGGGGGGGGGGGGGGGGGGGCTCATTTTTTTTTTTACACGGTACATCTTGTTTTAATCTCAATTTTTTGCATACTTCAAAGGTTTTCTCAACAAAACAAAAATAGATAATGGAAGAGGGGGAGAGATAAACCTAAAAATACTGCACCGCGACAGAAAAAAAAAGAAGAAATGTTGGCCCCTTTTTTGTCCAGAGTCTCGAATGTTGACCTTACGAAGTGCGCGATACCAATGCTTTTAGTGGTGTTCGACAATAGAAAGAACGTCAGCGCTCTCTTTTTAACGGTCGGCTGCTCTGCTAAGCTTAGCTTTAGAACTGCGGACCCTGAAAAACATCGAGGAAGGGTCGAATTTAAAATTGGACTCAGCACTGTTTGCTTTAACGCTCCGCTTGCTTCCATGGGCTAGTGAGACGACGAAACGTTTGCGATCTGCTCTCAGTAATACCCATTCTGCTCTTCCTTTTTTTTCCAATCTTTTACTCTGCTGACCCTGTCCGTGGCGTGTGAATGTGCTACAATAAACAAAACAAAAATGCGCGATTTTTTTTTTGCGTGCGGTAATTAGGCACGCGGCTATAAAAATACCCTGAGCTATCTGGATTCCATCAACGATGACTATACTCCGTTTCACCTTACGTTGGACCGCGGCGGAAGGCTGGGGGCTGTGACGCGACCCAGACAAGTTGGAATTCCTACGCATCGCGAAGTAGCGCCTCAAAGATCTTGGGCAGTACGAAGCGGGGATATACTTTAGCCTTAGTTTAATATTTTTGTGTCGTGTACCATCGACACAAAAACAACTTTTGTATTCAAGAAGAGCTTTCAAACGTGATATTTAACACATAATTAGGTAGCATGTTCGAAGAAATTAAACTTTTGGTTGGCAACGCTGCCGTTGCGTTCGTTTCTTCATGCGTTTGGTTCAGGTTTGCTTTCCATTTAGTGACGTGTTTTTAAAAAATATTTCTTCAGAAGAGAAGTTTTTTTATTTAAAAGTTATTGTACACTCTGTAAAACTCTGTTAAATGTTTATTGGAGCAATCATTTCAACTTTACAAATACTTTTTGTCCATGTTTAAGATGTCACCTGACAAATTGCCGTTGTTTGCGTAATGGCTGCCATGGCTGCGGTATCGTCAAGCGTGTCTCCGTCAAAGGCGCCGGTACTTCCATCGCCAGCTCGCTTCCAGACGACATTTGCTAAAACCTCGTTTGGAAAAGAGGCGCGCCAAGTTGTGCTGAACGTTTACTACAAGCTCCGTTGTGAGTCTCCGAACGAGTCTTACAAGGCGATCGTCCAAAGAACGTCTGAGCTGACAAGAGTGGGCTACTCCACGATCTTCAGGTGGAAAAAACTCGTTCAGTCGAGTCCTGATGGCACGCCGTCGGTACCTTCGCCCAAGCGAAAAAGAAAGAGGTCTGCCCCGCCTACACCCAGTCTGCTGGATTCTTTCGACCGTGGAACGTTGCGGCTCATCGTGCACGATTGTTTTCGCCGCAACGAGTGTCCGACGTTGTCAAAGGTAAGGGCGCTTTTTACAAACATACTTCACTAGAGCGAAAGAAACGCGTTGACACCTTCAACTACCTATGGTTTATTAGTCACAGTCACTAATATATGCTAAATTACTTAAATCACATGAGCGCCACTCGTCATAATTGCATGGGCCTGAGTTTTTCCAATGACATGAGGCAGACATGATTTTAAAGCTGCACGTATTTGACGACTCATTTGATCTTCTCAGTCGATAGAGATAAGCTGTTAGCGTTGTCATTATAACAACCACTTTTTATTTTCAACTGGAGCACTCCACAGCGCTACATAGCGAAACTGAAGAAACATAGCTAAATTATGCACATATGTACATTGGTATCGTAGCAGTTTTCATTTTTTCGCAGAAGCCTTGCCGAAAAATAATTGACATTACAATAAATTGCTACAAGTATAATGTAGTCAAAGTGATCGTATACAGCAATATTTAAAAACAAGTTAAAAAAAACAATATTTTCAACTTATATTTACAGGTCTTGGAGGTTGCTCGGGACAATGACAAGTTCCCAAAGATCAGCCGCACAACGCTGTGGAGAGCTCTGGTGGATCTGGGATTCACTTTCGTCAAGCGCAACAGGGACTCGTTGTTGATGGAGCGCACAGACCTGGTGCTCTGGCGTGCCACCTACCTCCGGGCAATCAGGAAGCATCGCCTGGATGACAAGACCATCTACTACCTAGATGAGACCTGGGTCAACGCTGGCCACACAAGGTCTAAGGTGTGGAAGGACACTACCGTAAAGACACCAAGAGGTGCATTCAACAAGGGCCTCACAGTTGGGCTGAAGAATCCTGCCTTAAAGGGAGAAAGACTTATTGCGGTCCATGCAGGAATCAGTGAGGGCTTTGTTGACGGTGCTGCAAAAGTTTTCCGTGCAAAAAAGGGCAGCGGCGACTACCATGAGGAGATGGATGGCGCACGTTTCGAAAAGTGGTTTACCGAGAAATTGTTGCCAAACCTGAGACCGAACAGTGTAATTGTCATGGACAATGCGTCTTACCATTCGGTCAGGCTGCACACTCTTCCAAGCTCTCGCACAAGAAAACAAGCAATCCAGGAATGGCCTCACCGACAATGACATCGTCTGGGATCCAACATTTCTGAAGGCAGAACTTCTGGACCTTGTAGAGAGGGCTAGGTTGACAATGCCAGGTCTTCAGAAATACCGCATTGATGACATCGCTGAGCAGCATGGGCATACTGTACTGCGTTTGCCACCTTACCACTGCGAGCTCAACCCCATTGAGCTTGTCTGGAGCCAGGTGAAAGGCTCCATTGCAGGTGCAAACAAGACGTTCAAGCTGGCAGAAGTTGAGCTACTGACTCCAGGTGCTCTACAACAGGCGACGCCTGACGACTGGAAGGCATACGCGAGACACGTCATTGATGTGGAAAACAAGATGTGGGAAGCCGACTGCCTCTCAGACGCTGTGATCGACAGTGTCGTCATTCACCTAGGCAGCGATGACGACAAATCAAGCGATGAGGACATGGGCTGCGAATCTCTTTCGTGGTAAAAGGCCCCGATTCCTACAATGCCATGGACGACCGTCGAAAAGCCGTTCCCCAAGAAACCCTTCCAGGCTTATCTGCGTCTGCTACACCACCCCAGGCTCATCTGCGTCTGCTACACCACCCTGCGACCCCTGTCAGATGGTAAGAGAGCTTGAACTTGCAACATTTAATTTAATTTATTATACTCTCAGGACCCGAAGGCATTACAGAGAGGAGTGGAATTATACATCAATATAAATTGAACAATAAAAAGAAAAAAAAAACACAAGTTATAGAATCGCTATGGAACATTATTCAGAACATCAGTGATGGCGGTTTTAAAATTCGTAGCGTCAGTAAGTGAGACTACGGATGCGGGAAGGCGATTCCATGTCGACGGAGGTCAGGGGTAGGAAGGATGCATAAAAGGTGGAGGTGATGCAGTAGGGGATTCCTACTTTTAGTAGATGATCGGTATGCGGCGATATGTATGATTGTTCTGAAAATAATGAGATTCGAAGTGCTGGGTTAGAGTGATAAATCTTGTGAAATAAGCAGAAGCGAGCTATTTTTCTACGAAAGGAGAGGTTGGGCAAATATAGAGACGCTTTCATGGAGGTGACGCTGGCTGTACGCTGATAGTTAGAAAGTATGAAACGTGCGGAGCAATTTTGAATGGATTCAATAAATGATGCTAGGGTGACGCCAAATCCTGACCGAGTCTCGGTTTAGTGAGGTTGAGATTGTTGCTCAGTGTGTGCTAACATTAGCTCAATGTGCTTGTTTTGCAGCAGTGTGTGTGTGTGTGGGGGGGGGGGGGGGGCACTTGCCGCTGCCTGCCCTCATGAGGCCGTCCTGGTCTGTTCTGTGTCTGCTACACCACCCTTCTACCACTGTCAGATGGTGAGAGACCATGAACTTGCAAAATAGTTCCTGACCGAGTCTCGGTTTAGTGAGATTGAGATTGTTGCTCAGTGTGTGCTAACATTAACTCAATGTGCTTGTTTTGCAGCAGTGTGGGAGGTACCCTCGCCGCTCCCTGCCCTCATGAGGCCGTCTTGGTCTGTTCTGCGTCTGCTACACCACCCTTCGACCACTGTCAGATGGTGCGAAGGCTTGAACTTGCTTAATAGTTCCTGACCGAGTCTCGGTTTAGTGAGATTCTTCCTCAGTGTGTGTTAATATTAACTCAATGTGCTTGTTTTGCAGCAGTGTGGGGGGTGCCCTCGTCGGTGCTTTTCCTCATGAGTCCGTCCTGGTCTGTTCTGCGTCTCCTATACCACCCTTCGACCACTCTCAGATGGTGCGAAGGCTGGAACTTGCGAAATTGTTCCTGACAGAGGTTTAGTGAGATTGAGATTGTTGCTCAGTGTGTGCTAACGTTAACTTAATGTGCTTGTTTTGCAGCAGTGTCGTAATCTTATATACACGAACTCAACTCTGCTACGTCATGCCGCGGTGGTGGCGCGTCGGGCGCACTTCCGGTCTGAGGCGGTGGGCAGAAGTCGTCGTGCGAGACATGCATTCCTGAGTCCTTTTGGGAGAAACCAGACACAAAAATTAGCTTCTCGTCAAAATGCTGCGACGGAGGCTGTACCAAGAGAGTCTGGGAAGGTTTGAAGATCAGTTTTCATGTGTTTCTGCCCCCTCCGTTCGTCCGAGAACGTGGATAGTAGCCGTGAAATGGGGCAAACCAGACGCTTTCGAACTACGACTGCTTGTGCGGGCAACACTTTGTGGTCGCCAGATGTATTTGTTTTGTTCCAACATGAACGAGAGAAAACCGCCAAGTTGTCCGGACCACCCGCAGGTTCAGTGTGTCTTCAAATTCACACGACCGCCTGATCGTTCGAACTTTCGTCTGCTTTTTGTCGTCTGCTCGTTCAAACAAAAGCTGCCCGTAAACCAAACATTGACCCGGTATTTGCGATAAGAAGTAAGTGCAGGCCTCAAGACACTTTTGAAGGTTGGTTGGGGTAAGTAGGCTGAGTGTAAACAGTAGATACACGAAGTAGATGTTGATCATTGTTACCAGTGGCCATCACCGACTTATAATGCCCGATTCTGCTTGCGGTTTTCAGTATCGACGTCCACTATCTCAGCTACGGTCCACGTTTTTGAAGCCCGAGTGACGTCGCGACTGAAAATAGCGAGCAGAATCTCATCGTGGGAGTCAGGCTTTGGCGCCCATCCTGCGGCGTCCACGTGAAATGAATCGCCGCACGTCACATTATTCACTCGAAGTTTTGCGGTGTAACGAGCCCCGTTAATTTTGCTGAAGCCGCTCAAGTAGTCGGGCATTGTTAGGAGGACGTAGAATCAACAATTCCAACGCGAAAAAGAGCACGGGGACTCACACCTACGCCGACAACAACGCAATTCAATGGTTTGTTTATGGGCGACGGCGAGCTTCTTGCCCACCGCGCATGCGCAGCGCCGGTGGCGTCCGCTCGGGGTGCTCCGGTTTGTCTGTAAACATGAGTTGGTGTTTATATTCAGGGGGGATTGGTGGCCGAGTGGGCTAGCGCACACCAGCTCGGAGCATGTGGAGCGATAGCTCGCGCTGCAGAGCCCAGGATCCTGGGCTCAATCCCCACCCCTGCCCGTTTCGATCTGGATAGCATCGTACCGGCGTGCAGTCGTGTATCACTACTGCGTGATGCACGTTAAAGACCCCAGGCTAGCGGTTGTACTGATTGTACTGCACTGGCTAAATTTCTCACCTACAGCTGAGAGACTCGTCGTCCGTTGAGGCAGACCAAGTTCTAGGCTGTATAAACATACACCCAACCCAAATTTTTTTATACATTGCATTATTAAGTTTATTAGACACAACACTGGGAGTCTTCATGGTAGTGGCTTTTGCCTTTCCACGATGCGGCGTCTCTTCAGAGCCAAATAAAGAAAATATTTTATCATCTGAATGAGCATCACCTAGGTCTGCGGTTATGTATCACCGCTGGGAGGAGCAGTCGTACTGCACCAGATAAATTTCTTGCCTACAGGATAAACCAGTGTCGCTTCGAACTGGCAGACTTGCACTAACGTATATTTTACTTTGCTTTTGGGCTTGTTTGTGAATGTACCTTTCATTAAAATTGTTTTTATTATATCCTGCAGCAGCCTGATCTCTTTTGATAGGTTTTACTGTTGACACTGAGAACTAAAATATACACAATTTCTACTCGATCAACCTCCACAACATCGTGACTGCTTACGGAATGCGAGCAACATTAAATTCTGTTTCAGGGTTACACGCTTTTTAGAGATGTTTCGAACTTCCCAAGGTTCGAGTTGGAATAATTGGGGCCAACATCGCTAGGTCCGAATTCGCACAGTTCGAAGCTGAAGGGGCCTTCGCACGTTGGTGCCGTCTCGGAAACGTTCCTGGATTCAGAAGGCTATGGTCACCGGAATCACGACGGACGAGGTGGTAAACCATCGTAGTGATTGGAAAAGAAAACATCCACTGACAACATGTCTGGTTGCGCCGTGAAGCGGAGATTTATTCGTCGATGCCGCATGGTTTTTGCGGAATTGGAGAAAAGAAACAAAACAGCTTCATACCGCCATGCGTGGTTCGTCACCCACTCTCCGAGAGCTATAGTGTTGATGAACGTTCCCCCTATCGTGGCAGTCACGTTAGGAGTTCTTGTGAAACGCACGCACGGTTTTGCAGCAAAAGCTACGAATTAAAACACTGTCACTTTGCTTGCTTTGCCACTTTAATTTACCGATATATAAAATCATGGCCTGCGCGTTCTGCATGCGAGCAGGAGCATGCGGCGCACTTCCAAGCAAGCAAGAGCGTTTCGGTTAAAGTCAAGGTTCGATTGTTAACGCTTACCTGAATTGTTGAGTGACTTAAAACGTGTATGGGTTTCTGTGTGCCACAATTAAAGCAAAAGGCTTCTGCGGACCCTGCTTCTGCTCGACGGGTAAAGCTATCCGTGTAAGCCTATCCCACACACAGAAAGGCGACGAAACCGTCGCGCGTCGATCTCACAACTCCAGAATGCTCCAGCGTTCCGTAATAAGCGAAGAACAGTACGCAAAGTCAGGTATGCTAATCGAAAACAGCAGATGAGATCGGTTCATCCCCAGTGAGCCCACCTAAGCCTTCCTGCCAGCGCCATTGCAGCCCGCTCACTGATACGCGCTTGAGGAGCAAGCTGATGTCACTTCTAAACATGCGCTTGATTGGCTCTGGCGGTCCGTAGCTTTGGCTCAGGGTCCAACGTAAGGTGAAACGGTGTATAGTTTTTTTTTTAGTTTTTTTTAAGGTGGTTAAGTTAGTTTAGTGTTTTTAGGATAGAATCAAGGGATAATGTATACACGGAAATAGAAGAGATTTAAACATCATTATCACCATAGCCTTGAAGCCCCGTGCGGGCACTAAACAAGAGGTGAGGAGATATACAACATATATAAACATAAAAAATATACAGCTAAATCATAAAACAAAATTAACAAAAATGGTTACAAAATACCTAAAAATTGTTAGTAGGAGATTATACTCTAAGTGAAACTGAAACTACAGTCACTGGCAGGATGAGAACCGCAGACGGGAGTTTTGAGACGTCTCTTTTGCAGCGTGAGTTTTTTTACCTTCGATAATGCTTCGAAGCAGTATCGAAGTCAACCTCGAGCGTGCACGTGCAACCAAAGTTCGGCGAAAGACAACGATAACGTTTGAAAGAGACGCCTGGCCAATCAAATCTTGTCAGTCAATATGTTAAGTTTAGTTTCGCTATGAATGCTGAACGTTCACTTTGGATCACAATGCTTTTATGCTTCATTCCACCTCCAGACGCAGCTGATGCTACGAGCTGATGGGACGTTTAGTGAAGTTCCATATTAGTGAAGTTTCAGTCTATTCAAACTAAGAAAGTGTCTTGCAGGCCAAGCTCAGAATAAAAACCAGCCCTATTTCTGTTTCTGAAGATTTTGCTTTTCGTCTCGTTTAGCTCGGCGCAAACTACTGTAATATGGAAAGACACAGGAAAACGCGTTTAAGCTAAGTTATAAGAAAACGATGGAATTGAAAACTGTATTTACAAAACAGCCATGCCTCGTCGTCAAGCTTCTTCTGTGACACCCCTATCCGAATTTTCAAACAGCGTCTACTTCTTCTATGTCAACCTTAAAGGGGCACTGAAGTCATTTTTTAAAAATATCGTTTTTATCTTATATTATTTAAAATGTGTTAGTTCCCGCATATACCAAGTCCTATATTGCAAAACTGCCTATTCATCTCAAGGCAATAAAAAAACATATGGACTATTTTCTCTCGCGGACTACACTGTGTGGACCAATGAAAGCCCTACAATACGCGCAGATTCCGAATGATTTTATTATAACTTGTTTCGAAGAAATTTTGTTTCTCGCCCTGTCAATGTAGCAAGTGAACTTGAGATTGTTTGGGTTTGCGTTTCTTTTAAACATAAAGAAACGATAATGGATGCATGTTATCGACCTCCTCCTTGCAGTTGTTTATTTGTGAATTTTTTATCTAATTTCAAAACCCCAACTACCATCCAGTATCCAGGAGTGCCAATTATATTAATCGGTGATTTTAACTACCCCAACATTGTCTGGTCTACTGAATGTCCTGTTTCAACCCCCTTCTCATCTGAAGTAAACAAGTTTATTGAACTCTCTTCTGATTTCAACTTTGCTCAAGTTGTCTCAGAGCCGACTAGGGTCACACGCCTTTCATAAAACATACATCATCTCGTATTAACAACGCATCCAAGCGTCATGTCATCACTAACATGCTTGCCATGCCTCAGTGACCATTCAGTTCTTCATTTTTCTTTGAATATCCCATCATCAGCGCCTAAAATTTACATAAAATATATCCGTGACTATAGCAGAGCTGACGTTACGTCAATTAACTTGTACATATCTAAGTTTCTTAGTGATTACTCACCTGAGTTTTCAGAGACCTCCGTTAAATCTAATTGGATGCTGTTTAAAAATGTCGTTTCACTCTTAATTGCAAAGTTAATACCACCAAAAAAGATCCGACGAAACGCAAACTCACATTGGCTTAACTGCTAATCTCAGACGTCTGTGAAATAGAAGAAAAAATAAAAAAAAATATAGATTTGCGCGCTGCCAAATGATTATCCACTGATTCACAATGGGCAGCGTACGAAACTGCAGATCATGAATATACAGCAGCTCTCACGGAAACTAAGACATAATTTTATACTCATACACTAAATATCATGTTAGCAAATAATCCTTAACAATTTTGGTATGTCGTTAATCCCAACCGTCAATCCAACATTGTTCTTCAGTCATCTGATGGCATAAATATACAAGTAACTGAAAGTGCAAGTGTATTAAATAGTGTTTTTAATATAGCCTTTACAACCTCTGATGAAAACCAAGTACAGGCATTGTCGTTACCTCCTTTTTTTGCTTATGGACTCATTGAATGTGTACTTGATTGGTGTGGCTGGAATTGCTAATAATATAAAACTTTCATCCTGCGCCGGAACAGATGAAGTTGACAGCAAGTTATTTAAATATTGACATATGTATTGTTTCATTTCATTTCTTTTATTTAATGTATTGTACCCTCAAGGTCCGAAGGCATTACAGAGGGGGAGAGCAACAAGAAAGTGTGAAACCAACAACAAAATACATATTTGGCACACTCAATAACAAGAAGGTTATATCAATTAAAACATATTAGGAGCTCTCGTCAATAAAATTAATGGTGATGGCACACTTGGAAAGCTCAGCGTTCGTGATGGCAGTTATCGACACGGGAAAGTGGCTCCATTCCTGGGGTGTGCGTGGAATGAATGCTTAATAAACTTTTGTAGTGATAGAACTTGCGTTGCCCAATTTATTCTGATGATCAAGACGAGAGAAAACATAAAATGGACGAGAGCTTAGTGTGTCGCGAAGTATAGAATCGTTGTAATAAATTTTACGAAACAAGGAAAGACGAGACATCTTTTCGGCGTAGTGATAAAGGTGGCAATGGGAGAGTATTTTTCATAGAGGTCACGTTGGCGGTACGGTGGTAGTTACTTCGGATAAAACGAACAGACCTGTTTTGATTTTCTATTAATGTATATGTAAGAGGTGCTTGCCCGGGATCCTTAACAAGCTGCAAAGTATAACTTGGCGCGAATTTTGTTTTTGCAAAGAATTATCTTAACTGAAACGTGGGTTAATGAAAAATTGCGTTTGATGTGGCCAAACATGCGGTTAGCACTAGAAGATATATGGTGAATATGAGTTGTTCATGACAAGTTAGAAGTTATATGTACGCCTAAATATTTATATGTTGATACTGGCTCTAATTGGGCATTACTTTTGAGGTATTTATGATAGTCATGTAATTGGCGAGACACCCGCATTATCTTGGTTTTGTTTGTGTTAACATTCATATTCCATGCTTTGCACCATTGGTAGACAGCGTTAATGTCTGATTGGAGTTTAGAAGTATCATTATGGTCTAGAATTTCACGATAAATAACGCAGTCATCATCAAACATATAGATAGATGAAGATACAATAGTGAGAAGGTCGGTAATATATCTTGTGAACTACTTAATTTTCGCGAGGACCTAATTTTTGTGAATTTCGCGAATCGCCTACAATTTTCGAAACATAGGTCCCGTGAACAATTCCGATAAAATGTAAACACATTGGAATCTATAGTAAGAACACCCGCGTCGCGAAAATTAGAACCCGCAAATTATTCCAAAACTACAGCTTTTACCTAAATCGCGAAATATTGAGCCGGCGAAAAATAAGTCGTTTGCAATATTAAAAATAGTATGGGCCCTAAGCGTGATCCTTGTGGAACACCGGAAGCAACTGTGACAGAGGAGGAGCTACTATGATTGACAAAAACAAATTGTGACCTTTGAATTAGGAAAATGTCAAACCATACAAGAACGCTAACGTCTATATTAAGTTTGGAATGTTTTAGTTGCAAAAGCTTGTGAGAGACTATCACAGGCCTTTGCAAAATCCAGAAACATGCAGTCTGCCTGGAGTCCTTTGTCTAGAATGCTATGAAGATCATGAGTAAATGATAATAGCTGCGTCTCACATGAAAATGTTCTTCGAAAACCCAGTTGGGCAGTGCTGGAAAAGTTGTTGGACACTGAAAAATTGTCAAGGTTAGAAATAGAGAGATGATACGTTCCAGAAGTTTACAAGGAACACTGGTTATAGAAATCGGACAATAATTGAGGGGGGAATGTCTGTCACTAGCCTTGTGAATGAGTAGCGCCATCCCTACCTTCCACTCTAAAGGAGGAATAGATTGTTAAATGAATTGCTCAAGCAAATTTGTCAATATAACAACAAAGTAATGTATTGTATATTCGAAAAGTGTTTAGGATTGCTGATCAACATAGAGGGAAGGGTATGAGACACTGAATTCTGCCATGGCGTTATCAACTGCCTTTTTCAACTCCTAAGCAGGAGTGTGATAACGCAATCAACGTTCCTCACACGCCGATGACTTCGCGGCGCGAGATAGGCGATTTTATCATTGTTTGAGAGACGTTTTAGAGTTAGAGTAAACCAGGGTGACTGAGAGTTTCCTATTACAGTCTTAAAGGAATGTGCTGATTTGTTAGTCTATGAACTTGGCTTTTAAACATTTGTCAGTTTTCTTCCACTTCACGACTCGAGAAGCGTGCCGTAGTTTACCGTAGTCGCGAATTTGTTTGGTATGCGTTGATAGTTTAGGCACTGCTTATTTGATATTAAAATGCAATACGGAATGATCACCGATTCCCGGAAGGTATGTTATGGGTAAACAAGTTCAGGGTGAGGTGAAAAATAATTCTAAAAATTGTTTATGCAGTCTCTTATCCATGGCACAACCCAAGCGATTGTGTGGTTGGGAAGGTGCTGCCTTTACATATATCCGGCGGAAAACAAAACCCATCTAATTATCGACAATTTTTTTAACGAGTTTGTCATTTAAAATATTTGAATACGTCACCCATATTACAAGTTTGTTTCGAGTAACTTCCGCTCCGGTAGTTCCTCACTTAGCTCTTACTGACCGCGGGTGAAAAAAAAAAAAAATTTTCCACTTCACGACATTTCACAAGAAAGAAGCGGAAGCACTTCTAGCGAGCCATCACGAACTTCTTTAGCGGAGTGCGTTATCGACACGAAGTTCCTCCTACTTGAGCTCGACTTCGTTAACTTCTAGGAGCATCGATCACCTTCCACATTTTATATGATTACATACCGCGTCGTCTGCTTCTTATTCATTCGTCGAGCGTACGTGCCCGAGCAAAAAGGTAATACCGGCCCCAACCCGCGTCGTCATTCATGACTAGTTAGGCCTAACTCGTAAGGCCTAACTAAAGGGCACGTCCGCCCGTCGCAGCTCTTCACGTTCTTACTCACTCAAAGCGTCAGAAAAAGGAGGGGAAGGGGGGAGTTATCTCCGTTGTCTGCTTTCTTTGATACGCATGAAAAGCCGACGCCATGATGCCGGATATTTTGGTAACGCGATTGCGTCTAATTAACGTCATACTGGGGGCGGACGTAGGACGGGAGTCTCCTTGCGGATATCGCCAAGCGGATTATGGTAACGAGTTTATTTTTCCAGGAAGTACGAAAAGCTGACGCGCATTGAGAGTATCCAGTCTCTCCGGTAAACTCAACAAGATAAGGCTGATATTTTTTTTTCTCTCTGGAAGAGCACCGGAAGCCGTCAGAATGAGTTTACTCAAAAGGCTGGTCATGGGGTTGTGACCTTGTTAACGATAGGAAAATTATCTGATGGAAAGTGTTGCGCTCAAGAAACGAAACAAAACGAGTGGCGAAGATCTTCTGGAGAACAAGAAAATGTAAAATGTTTTGAAATATCTGTGCCGTTGGTGCGCTTCGTGTTCTATAGATATGTATATAACAAATAATTCAATAATCACTTTCTCTCCTCTACTTTCACAACATTACTACGGCTGCACTTGTCGATCTTCTCTAACACCCATTATGTATACGGTGCACCCTGTCCGCATGGGAAAGACTGGTTCCTAAGATATCTTGGAAGACGGGCCCTTTCCGACGCTCGGAAGTTGAAATGACGTGCTACGTCAGTGCCGCAACTCGGAACTAGCGTGGGCCTTAAAGCAGGAACGGCTGTCGCCTACCCAGTTAAACGAATTCCAAACTAACAGTGCGTCGCCCCGAATAGGCGAAGGTTGCGGGTTCGATCCCCGCTCCTAGACCGATTTTTCGCCGGCACCCTTTCTTTTCCCCTAACATTATTGCAGTGAATGCAATAAACCCTCTTTCTCCTCTTCTTTCACAATATTATACGGCTGCATTTGTCGATGTTCCCTCACTCCCATTATACCAGGTTTTTTAGCGAAGGCTGACAAAAATTCTTTAAGCTGGTGTATTCCAGGAAAAAAAAGCTAATTTTATCGGGACTGCATTACTCGTGGTGGCGAACGTCAGAAAATTCGCGATACTTACTAATTAGTTAGCTAATTTAGAAAGAAAGACAGCAATTGTCATTTTTATTTGTGCAGATAGATATAAAGTTCCAATTAGAAACTTTCTGAGCGTCATCAAAACTCACGAAATCGGTAATTTTCAGAAATACTTCGTGCACGTGAGAAGCGCAGTAATGTGCTAAAGTTACCACTCGTGGTGCAGGTACAAGGCTGGGGCTCTCATTGGAGACCACAAAATCGCGCGCGCGCCTGATTGCAATCGCTACCTTCGTACCTGCTCCCCGAGTGGTAACTTCAGCGCACGACTACGCTTCTCACGCGCTCAAAGTCTGTCTAAAAATTACACACTATTTTCAATAATTAAAAAAGTTAATTAGTCATTTCGAATTAATTAGCGAACTAATTAGTAAGTATCCCGCATTTTTCTGACGTTCGCCACCACGAGTAATGCGGTCCCGAGAAAATTATCTTTATACCTCGAGTACACTAAATTGAGAAATGTTTGTCATTCTTCGCTTAAACACCCGGTATATACGGTGCAGCCTGACCCTAAGGGAATGAGTAGATCCCTAGATATCTTGGAAGACGGGCCATTCCCAACGCTGGCCAACTAAAGTGACGTGCTACGTCACTGCCGCAACTCGGAACTAGCATGGGCCTTCAATCAGCCACCAGTATCGTCTACCCAGTTAAGCGAATTCGAAACTAAAAGTACACAGTAAGTTGGTTAAAACTCGAGTCCGCCGAAACCAGTGCCCGGGCGGTCTATAGGTTAGATTTTGTTTCCGGCGCTGGCAGAGCACGGACGCAAGGATGGCAGGCTCCGATAGACCTGCAATAACGGCTCTTTCGGGCCGCCGTTTTGCTGTTGCTGAGGTGGCCCAGGATTATCGCATTGTTCTGCCTGCCCTATACCCCCAGACGTTGTCTTTTTGAACTCCCTATATCTCCATAGCGACGTCGCCGGAAGGCCATACAGGATTGCGGATTTCAAAACAGGGCTCCAGACTTCAGGTATGCTGCAGGACCTCAAGGCATGTGGCCGTACCAGATGAACCATTTCTGGGTGGTCGCATTCCATACTGCTTGAAAGAAAAAGCGGCCGGAGCTGAAAGAACTCCAGGTCAAGCGCCGGCGCTGCTTTGTACTGCACCCGAACAAGGCCGAAGTTCGGCTCAAGCTACACTGGCTGCCCAGTGAGGTTGCGGAGGACATCGTCCGCAAGGCCTTTGACCCCTTCGGCAGGGTGGAAGGAGTGGAAAGGGAGTCCTGGCACGAAGAAGGTCTCAGCGGCGTCGAATCGACCACACGGCGAGTACGCCTCACGCTCAGGGATGGTGTGACGACGGACCGGCTGCCCCACCAGCTGCGGATCCTCAACACCAACGCGCTGGTCATCGTTCTAGGTAGGACTCCGATGGGCTTGAGGTGCCGAAAAACTGGGCACGTTCGCCGAGACTGTCGGGTGCCGCTCTGCGATTCGTGTCGGAGGTTTGGACACCTCACGGAGGTCTGACTGAGGAGTCTCGTGAAGATCCCTTTTTTAGTCTCACGATGAACGAGGAAGAGGACGAAGCCACTGTTGGTCAAGCAAAACCTCCGAAGGCCGTGCCGGGGCAAAAAGGCCTGACCCCAGCAGTGCGGAACAAGTGGCCACGTCTTTATGCACGCCTAGACAGTCGCCAGAAGAGAAGCACTCTCCCACACCAGCGCCACGAAGGAAGGCGATATGGTCGACTCCAGCCAAGGCAAGGTGCAGCAGAGCAGCACAACGTCGGCAAAAGAGCGCGGTGGAAACAGCGGGGACTACGAAGAGACTGTCGTGGATGTCTCAACCGGCGTTACGGTCAAGCGGACTTTGGAGCCGGCTGAGACAGGCGAAAGTGCGGACGAGGACGAGCCTGGCTTGTCCGATTCACGTCCAAATTATCCCACTGTGAAAAGCCGAAGAAGCTGTATTGCTGTGAAACCCCACGTCCCACCCGAGGGCCGGCTCCGACACAGCCCGAAGTAGGTTTGCACACTCTTCACGGCAGTGATTTGTATTTATTGGATGACTCTGAGAGTTATTTCAAAAAGTGTTCAAGCTCAAAGTTGTAAGGATATATTGTGTCAGTTTAATTGTCCGGAGGCGTAAGCCGTGGCTTATGAACAGGCTCCTCAAGGAGCGAGCAGATGTTGCGTTACTACAGGAAACAAGCTTACACCCGTACAGTGTACTCAACTGTTAAATATAACGCGGGAGCGGTGGCCGGAGAGACTACATGCGTCATCTCACCGACTCACTCTGGCAGCTTATGCCGCTGTTGTTTTCTGGAGTCACACTCCCAGCTCCGAAACAATCACCGATGCGTGACTCGGGCAATAAAAGAAATCGCTCTTTGATTTTGTTTTTTGTTGTTTAAAGAAGGTGGCCTTTATCAGAGAAACTGCAAAATCACCGAAATATGGTAGCCCCGCATGGTAAATGCGTAGGTGTGACTATACTTCGTTTCACCTTCGGTCCGAGCGCGGCCGATGTTATGAGCCAAAGGGCCAATCAAACAGCGAAAGAGGCACAATGTCATGGCGTGCTCTCTGCGCTTGATAGGACTAGTCGGTGGAGGAGCACGCACAGAGAGACGGCGAATACCGGCTGGTCCTATCAACTGCAGAGAGCACGCCATGACGTTGTGCCTCTTTCGCTGTTTGATTGGCCCTTTGGCTCATAACATCGGCCACGCTCGGACCGAAGGTGAAACGAAGTATAAACAGAGTGGCAAAAACAACAAAACAAACAAGTGAAAATATAAGGCGTGGGTGATAAGGAAACGAGGAGGTGATGCGATAACTGTATCGGGGAGTGGCGACAATCGGCAAGAAGAGCCTTCTTATTCTCTGCCGCATCATTGATTTAATCGCTAGACAGCTCTGATATCAGTTTCGGCCACCGCTCCGGTGTTATATTTAACAGTTGAGCACACTGTACATGTCGAGAACGCGACAAAAATCTTTGAGGTTTTTTTTTTTGTTTTTTGTATTTCAGTTTTGCCATTCAAGCGCGATTTCGTACAGCGCTGGCACGAGAATTCTTGTCCGCAAAAGCAATATAATTTCACTCTTTCCAGAATGGGAAACAGACCATTGCGGCAGAGTATGCGCAGTAGACATGCTGTGCCATAGGCATCCTGCGTTGCCTAGGAGGCGCTGCGAAAAATGACTTGCTAGGACTTGTTTTGGGTAGTACAAACTTGAGCGACTCAAACTGCCACACATATAGACCCCTTTCGAAATTCACGTGGCGATTATTAGAAGGTCAGAACCACTGCACAATGGCGGATCAACTGACGTCGTGAAACGTGCAAGTCATTTCATATGATAGCGAACGTCGGAGCGCGGCCAACGCTAATATCCGACCACCCAATCAAACAGCGCCGAAAGTGCAACGTCACTGCGCTCATCACCTTGCTCTGTGGGTTTCTTTTTTCTTCTGCTCCAACCAAACGCATAAAATGTGCCGTGACGTTGCGGCTTTAGTCCGCCATTGTGCAAGGATTCCACAGCTGCCAAAAGAGGGCAGTATTTCGAAAGGGGTCTATAGAAGCGTGCCTGCTCTGGCGTGGAACACGAAACGAGGAAAATAGAAAAAAAAACGAAAAATGCCAACGCCGTCGAAGCACAGGGCAAAGCTGGGACGATAAGAGCGTGAACCAAGAAACGCCGTGTCACGCGTCCCAAAGAAACATAAAGGAAAAAAAAAACCGTCGTAACGCCAGATTTTCTAACGTCACCACTTAGAGATACGAGACGCGTACCCTAGCGGTGGTGGCATGAATCCTGAACTTTTTATTGTCTTGCGGCATTGAATGTAGCCGATTTCGGACGTCCAAAGGTGTTTTTCCGTTCTTCTGCATTACACAGAAGGAAACAAATCACGGCGAAGGTGCCTCAATAGTGGGAGTCCCAACCAGGTGATCTTGTACTACCCAAAATGAGGGCGCCGCAGTTCGTTCAAAGCTTCAGCGCAGGAGGCCCATAGCGAAGTATTGAGAGTGTCAGTGCAGGGCCCCCAACGAACCCGCGGAAAGAAAAACGTTCTTCGAAAACTTAGAGCAATACATTGAAACAGCCAGCAAAAGTGATGGTGGCGAAGATTTTAATTGTATTCTAAATGCCAAAGAATGCTCGCGTGGTCTGACAAAAGATTCGAGCCTTGGGCCACTTAGGAAACTTCTCAAAGAGCATGACTTGCAAGATGTAACTGAAGTGGCGAATGCACCCGAGCCCAGCTACACACACTGGCAAGGGGAATGTCACTCGCGTTTAGATCCTGTCTATGTGTCGAGGGAGTTGGCGTGATCTGCCACCTTGTAATTCGCCGAACCTGTCGCTTTCTCCGATCACGCACTATAGTCCGTTCCAACTCAAGAAGGAAGAGTGAGCGCAAGGAAGGCCCGGAAGTAGGAAGCAGACGGAACGCAGGAGAAGAGAGGGAGAAACCTCCTCCTCTCTTTAGGGCTCTGTCTTCTTCCTCCATTCCGACCTTCCTCTTCCTCACCCTACCTTCTTGAGTTTCAACGACTGTAATCGAAGCGCGGTTTGAAAAGACGGAAGCAACGAAACATGACTCATATTGGCAATCGTGGAAACTTAACGAATCTCTCCTCGAGGATGACAACGTAGCAAAGGACTGTCAAAGAGCTCATTATAAAGCTAGCCGAAAGAAAGGCGAAGATCGCGGTGAACAGGGAGCTGCTGAAAGGAGAAATTAAAATGAAGCGTATTTCAGTGGAACAGCAAAAGGAGAATAGAAAGCGGGCAGGAAATAAACCTTTAGCGAAGACCTTAAAAACGCTTATTCATGCTGAAAATCATACACCGGGTTTGTTTTGCGATGACATAAAGGAATGCAAGGCCTGCTATTGGCCAAATTAGAAGAATAATATCAAGGTGCAATGATCCGCTGCAAAGTGAAAGCTTTGGAAGAAGACAAAGAGCTGACGAAAATTTTTAAAATGAAGGACCGCGAGCGAGCAAGAAAGAATACAACCACGGCCCTCGGGATGGGAGAATCTGTTGTCACTCAGCAAGAAGGTATCGAGCGCGAACTTGTCAAATTCTTCAAGGAATTGTTTAAGGAAAAGAAAACTTTCAGTGACCATCAAGTGCGAGGGTATATAAAGCAAATGCCGCAAGTAGAAAAGGTCGTGGCGGGATCGGTAGACCAAGAAATAACGGCTGAAGGGGTGCGCGCAGCTATTACAAAATTAGTGCCGCGCAAATCGCCGGACGTAGATGAACTCGGAGCAGCTTTCTATAAAATTCTCGAAAGAACTAGCGCCAGTGCTTTGCAAAGGTTATGCAGATATTTCTAAAAGACAGTCTCTTACTCCTTACATGAGGCAGGCGGTGACGGTGTTAATACCCAAAAAGACTGCCGATGAGAGACCGCAATCGGCTGACGATTATCGAACTTACTGACGACAGATAAGAAACTTATCGCCAAAATATTAACAACACGTCTGTAGAAAGCTTTCGGATCAGTCGTTCGGGAACATCAAACGTATGGATTCAAAGGACGCACAATTGACACCAATCTTTATTTTAAGCGGATGGTGGCCGAGACCGCGAGTGCGATACAAATGAAGATAGCCGTATTACAGGTAGATTGCAGAAAACATTCAACAAGGTATCGTACTCTTTTTTTGAATTTTAATTATTAAAACATTGCGAATTGGGGAAAAACTATGCGGCTTTGTGAAGTTATTCTACTCAGATATCACGATTCATCTTCTAATCAATGGCTGCAAATCCACGCCCATTCCAGTGTGCGCTTCAATAAGATCCCAAGCAGCACGGATTTTGGCCAAGCATTGGGGTAATGGCTGGCTATGGTCCTTTGGCCAATGGTCAAAGAGTGGCCATTCATATGCCAATGCTTGGCCAATGACTGATGGCTAGTGGCCAGTGGCCATTGGCCAACGGCCAGAGAATGGCCAGTCATCAGCCAATGGCTGGAAAAAGTCTGGCCACTGGCCAAAGGACCATTTCCAGCCATTGGCCAATGATTGGCCAAATCTGTGCTGCTTGGGACAGGGCTACCCCATGTTACTCATTTTATTCGCAGTTCACTTGGAGCCGCTTTGAAGGGCAATTTTAAATTACACTAATATACGAAAGGTTAGCGTAGCTGCATCACCTGCCAAGGTCTTAGCCTACACTGATGATGTGAGTATTGTGCGCTCATCAAGACCTGAGCTACAACTCGCACTCGAGCTCATAAAATATCTCTGCAGCATGTCGGGGGCTGAAATGAACGCAAGAAAATGCTTAGGGTCCCGGCTGAAACCCTGGCCGTCTAGAGTTCTTTATGGACATCCAGTGGACTGCTTCGTTGTCTAACTACATAGGGGTCTGCCTGGACCAAACGCGGCTGTGCAGTGGAGAAGGAGGCGTTAGGCTAACTGCCGTCAGATTCAAAGCAGCAGAATGGCATGGCAGAAACATTTCACTTTTAAACCAAAGTTTTGTATGCAATGCAGTCTTTTTGCTTGCGTATGGTATTCAGCGCAAATTGTGCCCTGCCGCAGCATAGACGTGCAAGAATACAACCCATTTGTGCGGTGTTCATTTGGAATTCGTGTTTCAAAAGAACACGACGAACTAATCGTTTTGTTAGTCGCGTGCATACACGTGGCTTAGGACATGGTGAATGTAGATATCAAGTTCATCGGTTTATGTTTTTTTGGAGACAGAAAATGACAATGTCAGTTTCCGCTCTACAGGCGCTTGGGGGGAGGGAGGCATCTTACCGTTTGTTTGGACATCGAGAGCAATGACGAAGCAGCCAAGAGGGCACCGGTGCTGGGCTCTTACAAAGAGAGAGCAGAAGCAGTGAGGTACTTTGAATGCAGACTTTTTAAGGAGTATTTACAAAAGGTTAAAAGAAAACGTCTATACTGGGACACAATGGACTTGCAATGCCTATGCCAGTCTACCGCTCTGGCTTTGCTCAAGCCGACGGATTCGACATTTTCGGCCTTTGCGAAGATTCCCTGTTTGGCAGGGGATAAAATATTTCTTTGTCAGGTTTCATATGGAGGTACTGCCAGTGAAATCTCGGGAGGAACAACAAGGGTTCTCCCTCCCATTGGACACAACCTGTGCCCTTAACCCTTTTTCAACAAACACTGCTGGACACTTTTTTTTTTTTGTATTGCACGAATGCCAAGTTATCTTGGGCTCAGCTTCGTGCAGAAAGCAGTATTGCTTGTATCCAACGTGGCAATCTATGAAGTTTCTGGATATCGGAAAGCAGGAGCACTCTCAGTGCATAAATACTTACGTTGATCTGCTTGCAGATAATTCGGCGCCTCCGAAATGATCATACGTTGGTCAGAGAGGAAAGACAGTGCGCATGGCGTTATTCATTACAAAAGGTCAATTATGTGTGCTCTATTATGAACAAGATTTATTTCCTCGAAATGAAATTATGGAATGCTTAAAGAACTCGATTTAAATAACACGCGATATAAAAGCCCACACAACGACTCACCAGATTTTTATCGTGTACAAACATCTTATGCAATAAAAAATAAAATAAGGTCTAATCGGTTAAGGCAAAGGCCAGGATAAACGAAGGTTGCGGGTTCGATCTCCGCTCTCCGACCAATTTTTTCCAGCTCTCTTTTTATTTTCCTTCCCCTAACATTAACGCGATAAATTCAATAATCACACTTTCCCCTCTTCGTTCGCTCTTGGCTCTGGTAAGATAGAATCATGCACGCGAGTCCGGACTTTTTTTTTTTTTTTGGTAATTGTTTATATGTTAGTCCTCAACATGTGTAGTGAACGTAATCAAAAACTGTTTTGCGAAGAATCGTATTATGTAAAAAGAAAACAATTTTTTTAATACGCCAGACTTCAAAATTTAAAACTCGATTGTGCCGTATACTCAATTTTTGATGTTTTCGTTTATTTCATGTTTGGTGATACCTAGTACGTAAACTACAGTTATCAGAAATCTCAAATATTTCAAACTTATATTAGATCATAGAAAATGTTGAATCGTATATGTACAGCATTGTGGAGGTATCATATTCCGCGTCAAAAACGCGAAAACATGGCTCCTTTGACGTTTTGTCACCAGGTTTCCCAGCCGTTATCTACCAAGAAAATAATATACTACAATATTAAAATGTATGCCATACATTTTTATTCAAATATTCTTTTAAACGATATATAAATCACTTCTTTGTCTCAAAGTTTGACATTTTTCTGTTGCTCCGAACGTGTTCTAAATTACAAAGTTAAAAAAAAAAATCAAGAGGGAATTAAAACAAAATTGTGAGCCGTTCCACTCTGTGAAGGTGGTTGGCCAGCGAAGCTGTAGAGCATCACCACAAATTATTCACCGAGAGACGCACAAAATCACTTCACCAAATATGTATTCACAGTATATATGCATCATTTTGAAATGGTATAGTGATTATCGCTTTGTGATCACTATGATATCCACTAATGGGTTCCATTACCACTTTGGTGAGATATTTGCTAATAGATTTATTGCTTTACATATATAAAAGCTGCTACTTTTATATATGTAAACCAGCGACGTCACCCGATTCGAGTGGGAGAAGGCCGATTGTCCTCGGATGTGTCTGCATTATTACACGTTTCGACGTCTTTCCTTATCGAAATGCTTATCGGGGTGATTGGGCGTATATGAGTTTCCATACAATGAAGCGCTCTTACATGCAATTTTTGACTTTTGTTTTTTGCACACGGATACCAGAAATGCATGGAACCCTAGCCATATACAACTTGGCTGTGTATAAACCATGTTAAATTTTTTTTGAAATCTATAGCGATAGTTCCCTATCATGCACTTCCGTTTATTATTGAAAAACACATTGCATCAGTTTCTTTTTTTTCAAAGTTACGGTGCTGCAAGGTACAGAGCGTGACACTGTTAGCGCGAACAAGCGATCACCGGTTTTTCAAGTTTTTCTCTTTGGAACCAAGGGATGTCATCCATGTTATTATTGCTACGGAAAGAGCTCATTTAGTCCTATATTTTAAGCGATAAAATTTTGTGCTCGCTAATACTGTTTAGAAGTAAAATGCGAAAATGCGCCGATGTCGTGTTCGCGCTAACAGTGTCGCGATGTGTGCACCTTCCAGGCCGGCATTTTTGCCCAATGCCGCGGACAAGACTACCCTTTGATTCGTGTATTTTATGACAAGATATATTTTTGTGCTGTATTCGGATATTGGGCTCATGTTCGAGTATTCCACTAATTGAACGAATTCACGCGTTGCTCCTCCTTTTTATTACCTTAACCGATAATCCTGTTTTGTCCTTTAAAAGTTCAAGTTCTATTAGCTTCACTTGAACGTTTTCCACAAAAGCGGGACAAAAACTTGTAATAGCTACCACTATGTTTTTCTTTTTTACAGAAAGTAGTAGAAAAACATTTCGAGGACACCTCAGCACTTCTTATGAGTTGTGAATTCGAAAGCATGACTGTCGTTCTTCCGTTCCCTTAGTTCGTCTGCGGTGTACTGGCGTGGTCGGCCACGTTTCGCTAGTGCCGAGGTTGCGGCCGCCGACGATATAAATGCCTCAGGTGCCGCCATGATCCTTGGCGCCTAGAGAAGCAGAAGCGGCCGCAGCCACCAACCCGCCTCCGGCAACGCATGACACGAAAGAGCGCGCTCTCCTGAAACAGCCGCAGCTCCCCGCCCCCCCCCCCCCCCCCCCCCCCCCCCACCTCTCCGGCAACGCCTGCCACGAAAACGGCAGGCTTTTTTTATCACCATGCAGCAATACACCCTGTGAAAATTACTCTGCTTTGCGATCTTCTTTTTGTGTTTACTATACTTCGTTTCACCTTATGTGCGAGCGAAGGCAAAACTGGAAGCGCGAGCACGGAAGCTCCGTGCGTTCAGGCTTTGCTCGAGCGCGCGAGCTGGGGAGAAATGCAAAAAGCGCTGGTCTCGCGCTTCTAGCTTTGGCTTCGCTCGCAGATAAAGTGAAACGAAGTATAAAGCGCGAGACACGTGGACGGCAGAATCGTCCGATCCGACAGTCCAAACGCCGCTCCGAATTGCCGCACGCGACAGTTTGAGACACTCGCTTCCGACCTTGCATGCGACACGACGATCCGTTCGGCTCCGCCCAGGAGATCCAAGCACTCCAGCGGAAGTCCGCGTTCCTATAGACCTTTTCTGTTTCCTGTCGTTCTCAGTCACGTGGGTTCCGTATCTGGTATGCGGGGCGAAAAAATAATAAAACGTTTGAACCTGGAATATGCGAGAAAATATAGGTGAGGCAAATCAAGAATGTGTGACAATCACGCATTTTTCGTAAACACCTTCCAGCTGCGGGGAGAGATCAAAAAGATGTTTTACCGCATACCAGAAGTGACGATATTCAAGATGGCTGCGCGCTTGTGGAAAAGGTGTATACAGGATAGATATCTTATCCCAGACTGACAGTTCAGCTTGCACGAGCGAAATTACGGGCTCGTTCTCGCTATCGCGTTCATTCTTTGTTGGAGCCATCTTTCTCGAATGGGTCAGCGGGATCCACGCGTCCGGCTTCCCGCCGCCCGTCCCGTTTTCGTGTTCGTCCCGCCAGACCCAGTACGTCATCATGACGTTTGCGCTAGCTGTGCTGTCATTGGCTGGGCGCTTCCGACAGTCCGTCTGCAGCGCGAAACTATCTGGCACGTCGGACGCACGCCGGATCGCCGATCCGACGTCTGAAGCGACCCAACGTTTCGGATCAGGCAGTCGTATTGCCGGATCGGACGTCGGATCGGATGGATTTTTCGCGCATGTGTCTCGCGCTTAAGATAGCACAAAACATTAGACGGATGCTGTAAGTCGCTGCCATGGTTCAAGATGTTCTGTCAAGAGGCAACTACACGGTACTGGAAGCCACTTCGTTTGTTTATGACCGCAGCGTGCGTGTTGTCCTGTCTTACAATCACAATACTCCGCGACCTCCCGAAAGCATGACAGTGGACAGAAAGAAGGAAATATAATGATTTATTAGCTTTCCAATTAAACAAAATACAGAGTAAGTGTAAAAACGTGTATTTCAGGTTCTCCTAAAAGAAAAGTGCCCTAAAAGAAAACAGGCGGTAACTGCGTGTGCTCTGCAGTCCATGATGTCTCTGGTTCCCGTAAATCCCCTCTTCAGGTTACGAGAGCGGCCACCGTCGGCTTGGGGGGTTTGCTTTCTTCGTGAGCCGCTAGCTTTCCGATTTAGCGCCCATTAGGGCGGTGCCGTATTGAGCGCGTCGCTTTTCGGGCTCGCGGCAATTTGATTCTTACGCCCGCGGGTGCTCCTGGGGACGATAGTATATCGACAAAAGTGTTGTTTAACACCTGTGCCGCCAGCGAATCATAGCGATAGCATGTCCCTCTGAAAACTGCTCGCACGTGGAGACAGGGTTACAACGGATGCCTTTCAAAACCTTGTAACTCTAACATTGGTTTCATGGGTGGTCGTGCGGGTCTTTAGCCTTAGCGGTTTTGCTTTGATTTCCGATTTGTCACGTCGAACTATGCATGGCGAGAAAACAGCTTCCGCATCGGTAGACCGCTATTCTTTAAATACACCGAACGTGATTATCGACTGTTTTGCCGGGATAAATGCAGGCCTAGTTTTGTCTCTTGTTTCAAGGAAAGCTCGCTGCCTCGTATACCTAAGCTAAGACAACCAGAGAGCCGGACTTGAACTTGCTCCACAAGGGCTTTCGAATTCTCTTCCCGGAACGCTGTGGCCGTGAAATAGCGTCAATCGGTTAGTTCATTCCCCACTTTCCACATTCGAAGTTGACCGATTTTCTCGCACTCGTTGGAATTATTGCGATACGTGTGAGTGCTTAGAGAAATTCGTCAGTCCAGTTTAAAGAGGGGCGAAAAACGGACTTCTCAAAATACCCTCATGCCAACGCGGGCAATTAGTGCGCTCAACAGTTTTACTCAAGAATATATATATTTTTTTCTTTTTCAATTTCATATTCTTTTTTTTTACTTGAATAAATAGTCCCAAATATTTTTAATCTTAACGGACGTCTTACTTAAAATGCCAGTGAAGTCGCTGTTGTACAGTGGTCAAGCGATCGTACAACAGTCATGAATAGCAGTGTAACAAGCTTGGTGGATAAAACATTCCCCCTTCATTGCGATTATAGGTATAAATATTCGCAAACACTTTGCACCACTGTATTTACTTTTGTACTACTTTTTGTAAAAAAAAAAAAATTAGTTGTAGCAATTACAAGTGTTCGGCCCGCTTTAGTGTAAAAAGTTCAGCTAAAGTTGATAGCTTGTGATTTTAAAGGGCAAAACAGGATTATTGGTTAAATTATTAAAAATGACGAGAAACGCGGGTATCGTTTTGAATTAGTACTATTCTTAAACTTAAGCTCAATACCCACGTACAGCAAAAAAAAAAAGAGAAAGAAAAAGTCTAGTCATAAAATACACGGAATCGAAAGATACTCTGCTCTTAGGGCTCATTCACACTGGAAGCGGATCCGCGTTCGCAAAGCGGTTGCGAACGCGGTTGTATAAGGATTCAGTACATTTGCACGCGCATTTGATGTCATCAAATGCGCGTGCAATTGTACTAGATCTTTATACAACCGCGTTCGCAACCGCTTCGCGAACGCGGATCCGCTTCCAGTGTGAATGGGGGGTTAAAGTTAGATGCCAAAAACAACGAGGACTCAAGAAAAAATACCAACGGCACTACGCCTCGTCCAGTCTCCACTTCTCCTTGTGTCCTTTTCGCGTCTGGCGTCTTTTAGAATGAACAACCAACTATCCCAACTCGCCGTCTTGATTCAGATACTCTGTCCATGGCATTGGTCAAAAATGCCGGCGTGCAAGGTACCCTTTGCAGCGCTGTACCTTTGAAAGAAACAAACAGATGCAACACGTTTTTCATGAATAAACCCTAGAGCATAGTCTAGATGCAAGAACTATCAGTATAAATTTCAGAAGAATCAAAGATAGGTTGTTTTTTTATTCCCCCCCCCCCCTGAAATATCTTAATTAAAGAAAACTGAAAACACTTCTTAAAAAAAAAAACGAGTTAGAGGTGAGTACTGGCGTACTTTTATCCCCCGAATCTGAATATCACGTTCGATTTCCCCGAATATGTAACTAAAAGCGAGAAAACACGAAAAACCTCCGACCAGTCGTGAAATCATACTAGGATCTTTGGACCACCAAGTGCGTGTCGCTCGTGTGGGCAGCGCGTGCAATCGCAAGCTTGACAGGTGTATTTTTCCGCACTGACGCTAGTCGTGACGGTTATTTTGACCTTTTTTTTTAAAAGAGCAAGAGTCCTCAGTGCAGAAGTTTGACAGGCGCTGAAGATGCGCGAAAGCAGGGATTCCGAAAACTCCTAGTATGACGTCACGCCCCGGGAAGGAGGGTCTTCAGCTGTAGTTTAAAAATTAATTTATGCAGCCTCCGTGCGTGAAATAAAAAAATAATCTCGATATTCATGATCCCGGAGGCCAAATGAAGACGATATTGGTGTTTTTCTTTAAATAAAGAACCGATTCTTTTTCCTTTAACTTTGTAATTTAGAACAAGTTTAGAGCGACATACAAACTTCAATATTTGATGTAAAGTACTGATTTATATGCCATTCGAGCAAACGTTTTAATAACGATATATGACATAAATTGTAATATTTTGGCTATTAAATGATTGTAGATAACGGCTCAGAAATCAAGTGACAAACTGTCAAAGGGGCCATGCTTGCACATTTTTGACGCGAAACATATGACCTCCACAACACTGTACATATATCACCCAATAGTTCCTACGTTCTCTTATAAGTGCAAAATGTTTCATATTTCTGATATTTGTAGATTGCGTAGTAGGTGTCACCAAACATGACACAAACAAAAGCTTCAAAAATCTAATATGCCGCTCTGGCGCACTCACATTTTTTTTTCCCTTCAAATATTATGTTTTTTGCAAAAAAAAAAAGAAAATTATTACGTTCCCTACACATGTTGACGAGTAACATATAAAAATTACCGGAAACAAAAAAATACCTCCGGACTCGCGTGCATGATCATATCTGAACAGAGCCTATATATATATATATATATATATATATATATATATATATATAACTACGTGTCGCAACAAAAAAAAGGCTTGTGTCGTTTTGGTCCTGGGCCAGGGGCCTAATCAGGAAAATTATAGAAGCTCAAGAAAATTAAGTTGTTAATTATTTTCGCGTAATTAACTTTTTATTATTGTGTTTAAGGGCAAGGTTTCAATTAGAAAATTGCTCAGCATCATAAAAAAAAATCACAACATCTCCACGTGGTGAATGATGTTGATTGGGGTGAAGCTCTGGTGGAACTGATGATACTGATGTTATTGTTCATAGGTAGTGCTGATGGTGCTGATTTGTTTTTATTGCTCATAGGTAGTGCTGAGTTTCGGGTTGCGTTTCGACTTCGTTATTACTGCTTTATGGTCGGTGAAATACAGAGCCAGTCGTTCTTCTAGCGGATCAGCTTGGATCCGCTAGAAGCCGTGGGAACGCATCTCCACCGCTTAAGTCAACGGTTAATGTCAGAAAGAGAATGTGTGGTATGGAACGTGGTTATATACGCATTTGAGCATTTGACCGCAGCGCCCTCTCGTCTATAAACGTTGAGTCAATGCATGCAAAGTTTAACGCGATTATATACGCATTTGACCGCAGCGCCCTCTCTTGTATGGACGTTGAGCGGCTACATGCAACGTTTCATCCATGACAGACAGATGGGATGGCAATCGATGTGAGCACGGACGCCGGACGGATTGACAAGGCTAGACCCTAAGGAGCTTCGCCCCTAAAAACACAAAATCAACAAATTGCAGAGCGATAGAAGGCACGCGAAGCATTTTACGGCTTTCTGAAAAACCGCACAAATTCGACGGGTTTTTAATTTTCGGTTTGCTATTGGAGCGCATCTCTGCCCCGGCGGCACCGCGCCCCGTGGAGAGATAGTGCATCCAACCCCTGCTGCGCTTTCGTCGCGCGACGCAGCAGAGGGTGGTTGCACTATCTCTCCACGGGGCACGGTGCCGCCGGGGCCGAGATGCGCTCCGATCGCAAACCGAAACTTAAAAACCCGTTGAATTTGTGTGGTTTTTTAGAAAGCCGTAAAATGCTTCGCGTGCCTTCAATCGTTCTGGAATTTCTTGATTTTGTGTTTTTCAATGGTGCTGAGCAATTTTCTAATTAAAACCATGCCCTTAAAAAACAATATTAAACAGTTAATTACGCAAAAATAATTAATAACCTAATTATTTCGGACTTTAATCATTTTCCTAAATAGGCCCCGGCCCCGGAACAAAACGACACAAGCCTTTTTTTGTTGCGACGCGTAGTTTTCGCAATATCAAATTTGTCCACCTCTCGTGAAACACCCTGTATATATATATATACAGGGTGTTTTTTTTTAAGCTTAACAGAAGTTTTAAAAATAAACCATGAAAGCTAGGTTAATGTGGTCTGCGCAGGTGAGTTTTAAGGCCAGGGTGACATAGTATAGGAGACTAATCGTAACGATCAGTCGGCTAATTAGTAATATTCGTTAATTAACTCTTTAATTACTGAAATTAGACATATAGTTCCAATTAGAAACTTGCTCAGCGTCATCGAAAACCACTAAATCAGTAATTTTCAGAAAGACTTTGAACGTGTGAGAAGCGTAGTTACCAGTTACCGCTCGTGGAGCAGGTACAAGGCTGGGGCTAGATAAGAGGCGGAAAAATTGCGCGGGCGCCTTATCGCAACCGCTAGCTTTGTACGTGCTCCACGAGTGCTAACTTTCGTGCACTACTACGCTTCTTACGCGCTCAAAGTCTCTCTGAAATTACTGATTTAGTGGTTTTTCGATGACGCTGAGCAAGTTTCTAATTGGAACTATATGTCTATTTTCATTAATTAAAAAGTTCATTAACAAATTTTAACTAATTAGCCGACAGATCATTACGATTAGCCTCCTATAATATGTCCCCCTGGCCGTATAACTCACCTGCACAGACCGCATTATTCTAGCTTCATGGTTTTTAAAAAAAATTCTGTTAAGCTTAAAAAAAAACACCCTGTATATATATATATATATATATATATATATGTGTGTGTATATAGTCCTTTTTCGCATAATCCCATACCAGCGCGCAAGTGCACATTCTCGACCCGGTGCGTTTTTTAATTGCCGGCTGACACAGGTCACGCAACCGGCAAGGGTATGAGCAAAAAAGCTTATAAGGGACGTCGAGAATGCGTTAGTTCCGAGTGCTTCTTTTTACCGAGTTACAATTTACGAAACTCTACGGTTTTTTGCCTATCCCTGCGTCGTCGTCGGGTTCACAAATAATTTTAAAATTATAAGAATAACCGCGGAAATGTGCGATGAGCACAAGAAGCTGCAGCGCGACTGTGGCTGCAATGGTATTGACCTTTACACGTTCCCCAAGGATCCTATGTATGTAGTCAGCCGATTGCGAGCGCGAATCGCGAGGGCGTCTTATAAAACTCATCGTCACGTTCATGCTTACGACAATACTGACTATACTTCGTCTAAGGCAAGCGGACCGATTCCAACCTGGTGCTGGTGCGCCCCATTCGGGTATCACTGCATAATATATGCTATTACTTTTATCACCTGCGAGGGATATGAAAACGTCTGTGTGCCACAACTCAAAATGCAGCTATCAAATGCCGAGAGCTTACCTGCATAGACTACATTAAACTGCTCATATATTCTTTCACTGTGGAAACTGGGTCAAAATAGCCCCCCGAGTCTTCGACCTCGTTGTTTCGAGGAGGCAAGGTGATGGCATGTCGTTAGCCAGCTCGATTCAACAGGCCAAGTTCCAGTCAAATTATTATAGCCAACCAAAATCAAGTCTAGCCAAGTTACGCCTATACCCACACCGTTGCCTACCCAGATAACTATTCTGCCACAACCAGCAGGTATTTCTATAGTTTTAAGCCTGTAGACTGCGTCGTAGGTGCCGCGAGTCTCAAGATGGCGGCGCCCTTAAAAACAATATCTGTATATTTCAAATGAACAAAAAGCGATTCGCTTGTGTATAAAGCATCAGTGTAAATTTGGTGATTTTATTTTTCTTCATAAGATACTTCACTGTTTTGGCTGGGCGCAGATGATGCTTGGCCGACAGAAAAGTCGATTAAAGAAATCGGCGTATCAAAATAAGAACCCATAAGTTCTGAAATTGGCAACAGGTTTCAAAGGGTAGTGTATGAGTGTATTTACGTACTTGAGGATTGTCTATGCACCCGATAAGTGCTAGTAACCCTGGAAAAAATAATGGAATCTATTAGGGGGAGGCAGAAGTCCAAAATTTATGTTTAATGTCTTGGGAGAAAACGTGTCACTAAATAAACTAACACCGAACAAACAATGCGAGGAATATTTACATCAAGATACTGTTTTTAATCATTTCAAAACAAGCTTATATTTCTAGGTCCACGTCCTAATTAAAATAAAAGCATGTTGCAGAAACGCTCGTGGGTAAAAACAAGTTTAGATAAGTGAATGTGCCACAAAAAGTTATTATTTTTTTTAGAAAAAGTTTATTTTTTGTTAAACGCGTTGTATCCCAGCTCTTAAAAAATTTGAGGAGAATTTTAGTGTCCTAGGAGGAACTTCTCCAGATGTTTTTAATACGGAGTCAACATATAAAAAAAATAGTTATTAAAATTGTTCTTTATTTAACGTTTGTCTCCATTCATCAATATTAATATAAAAATATTCTTTCTGCAATATATACTTCTTCCTGGCAAACAAAAATATAATCTTAGGAGAGTGCACTGCCACTTTGACACGAATTGTGATTATAAAAAAAAAAAAGCATGAGGCTACTTATTCGCACATAAAATGTTAATCCAAACTTCCGCGATGCCATGAAGTCTGGAGCTCAGCTTTATTATAAAACAAGAAAACGTCCCCACGAGCTCCCAATAAACGAGATATATTGAGCATCCTCAGCAATAATGTCACCACGTCTATAGACAAAAAACAAAAATCAATCCCATACTCCAAGCACCGGACACTGCTCAAGACTACGTGAGTTCGCTGGATCGTTTTTTTCTTTTTTTGCTCCGCTGCGCCCTTTTATTATATTGTCCCGGTGACTGCCTTTTCGGAGGAGCAAGTTCGCGTTGTGTTCTACCAACGTGACGAGAATTCGCTTGAGCCGTTTAAAGCGGTCCTATATTGGGACGCTTTCAGCACACGGGTCACGTGCTTGATCGTTGACGCGTTTCATTGGCTGTTCGGAAGATCGCGGGTTCACCATGATTGACTGCGATTGGATGATTGTGTCTTCCGTCTACCTTTTGTTTTCTATCTGAGAAAAAAAAAGTGGAGAATTTAGCGTATGATTGAATCGTGCTATGTACACTTTATTTTGTTTATGAAGTTTTGTACTCACGGATCATATAAGAAATGCAGGTTCGACTTGCGACCGGAGCAATGTGTGATTACTGAGCAACCGGCGAGAATGCTTCGTTAGCCGAGTGAGAACGCCAAATAAATAATCACGAGCCGAGAACCTTAACTGTATTAGTTCGCGCCCAGTGTTTCTGAAGTTATCAGTAACGAAAGACAGCAACCCGACTCTTAAAGCGGTGCCTTCGTTGGGATCTCTTTAAATACTCTCGGATATTCAAGATTTCTATATTCGCTTCACATCTCTCAATGCTCTATTACTCCGCGTCAAAAGCATCCTTCATGAAGCCTTGCCTGACTCATTCTTAAACCAAACTTAAATATCACCGATTCATTTCAAGTTCACTTTGAAGGCGCAAAGAACATAAATCACGCTAAAAAAAAAAAAGTCTTACGCGCGAATTCCTAAGGTATTCCACAAAACCTCGATTAATGAATTATGGTCTGAATGATGCTTGACAGGCAATAACCACAATTTCGACGAAGTGTGCCCTGTTCTCTTTTTTAAATTTATTTTTTCCCACCGGCTCGCATTCGTATTGCGGCTTTTTGTCGATTTGATCTTGGTTCGTTTTCGATCATTTATCAGGTCGTCCCGTCGGCCCGATGCCAAAGTCCTTGGCACGACTTGGATTATTATTCCGGACTCCATAACAAATGATCTTTCGTTTTCAATAACCCCGACAAAGCATCAGTCAAAACGCAATAGCCCGTACGTCCAGACCTGACACCCTCCACGCGATCAACTTCAATTTTATAATCGGAAAGTTTAATGATTCCACTCGTAAACGAAGAAGAAACTGAAGTATAACCTGAAACGCTAAAAAAACGTCTCTCTTTAGTTGTATAAACGCTCGATCATTATCATCTGGCATTAAGTTCGCAAACGCCTGCATAGCGAGTTTTTCTTTCGACACTTATAAATGGAGCTCGATTATTAGGCTACTCAACCTTGGTTAAGGTGGATAACGCATCGGAAGTGATAACAAGGGGCGCCCTCAAGAGGCAGAATATGAATTGGTTGAATCGAATGAACGTGACCGCCTCTGTTTTTTTTTTAATACAGAAACTTTACTGGTAATTTTTGTTTGCCGGAAACATTCGTGATTCTACGCTCCCGAATCCTTAAAAGAATTCCTAAAACGTAAAATACAATAAGACAATATTTTGGATATTCACTTAAAAATGGCGGCTTCCACCACCAACAGACAATAGCAGTCACCAGACATCTACACGTTACCCAAAAAAGTAACACAATACCGTTGCTCGTTACTCGCTCAAAACGTAACTAAATACTTTACTCGTTACCGATTCTCACAAAGAACGCGTTACTTTACCTAACATGTAACGGGTTATTTTTCTCGTCACTTCGGCGACCAAATACACAACTGCTTTTGTTTCGTGGTTTCTTGTTTTCTTTTCAGTAGTCCTCGCACTTAAGCAGTAGCTGCCTCTCCAAGTTTCCATCAGTTATGTTTCCCCGTTTCCTTGAGAATACACCTCCGGCGACGGTGAAGCGTCGTTCTACTGACGCGCTCAAAGGAACGTCAGTGTCGTGCTTCAGGAAGGGCTGGTGCATCTGAGATTCCCCTATCTCTTTTCTTCTCTATGCTTCTAAAGTTCCAAGTTGACAGTGGGTTCTTTACCTTCCGGCGTTGGCAAGCTCCGGGTTTACATTCGATCTGCAAGGCTATAGGTGGCGTAAGCTGCCGCCCGTTACAAAGGCAATAGACATTACCATCCATCCATCCATCCACCTGTACACGATTCTGGAAGGTTCAAGCAACGAACCTGATTGTGTTCTCTGGGTGAAGGACATTCCCCAGCTCTAGAGTTCGACTGACTTGTTAAGCGATAAACGTTGCCATACTCTCAAACTATTTAGTTGTTTTTCGGGTTGCTCGATTAAAACGAGACTATTTAAACGGCGTTTTACACGTTACTACTCAAACGTAACGAAATACTGTTACTGGTCACTTGGCTTAAAACGCAACCAAATACGGTACTTGTTCATTTTCTAAAGAAGTAACTAAATACGTTACTTGTTACCAAAAAAAAAAGGAATTAAATTGAGATAACTAGTTACGATAATGCGTTACGTACATGTCTGGCACTCACGGACAGCATAAGAGGCGCAGGGTGTGGATTATCCAGTTTCTATTTCCTCCTTTGCTATTGGTTCTTTTCAACGAATGCCAAAATCTCATTGGCCGAGGAGCGATAATCTGATGCACTGGGCTAGCCACACCCTGCTTTTATGTAGCTCAGTTCCGCTTGACCGAGTCTCTGGTAAAACCAGCTTAACAAGAGTATATGTTTTGTTTAGAGATTCAATGTAAGTAGGCGTTGATAAATGAATTGAGATAAACCGGATGTTAAGCGACGGCTTTAGAAAAAACAACCCAAAAATAAGGGGGTTGGGAAAAAAACCTTTTTTGGGGAACGAACTGCCAGCCACGGCGGGAGTCAAGGATTGCGAAAACAAACCAATTAGCTAATCAAATAAGTAAGATTTCCGCATTAGCTTTTTTTTTAATTAGTGAAGGTAAATATATAGTTTCATTGAGAAACTTGCTCAGCCTAACCGAAAACTACTAAACCAGATAATTTCGGAGAGGTATATATCCAAGGCGCAAACATCATTTTAAAGCGTTCCGAAAAAAAAAAAAAAAAGAAAAAAGCTGAATTTGGACATCTTTTTAGTTTGCCGTTTCCTATTTGCGACTCCAGCCCACAGAGGCGTGGGGACGGTGGCGGAAACGGTGTGGCAGAGACTGTAGGCCTTGTTGCTCCTGTTCCCGCATGATTCTTGTAGGCGTGTTCGTGCACCGTGCCGTTTTAATGAACAAAAAAAAAAATCGAGTGTGCTCCCGTCTTTTCCGCCATCTTGGAGCTACCGTCCCGCCATCTATATCGTGTTTGAGAAGGATGGAGGTAACTACGGCGCACGTGCGTGGCGCTCGTTTTGGCCACCGGCAAGCGGGACCGCGGGCGCAAAAATGGCTCTCAGGTAGGGAACCGATATCTAGAAAGGCGCCCGAATTGAGGGCTTCTTCGGAAAGCTGTAAAATGCTGCCCTCGCATTATATTTTTAATGCGAAAGCATTAACTGTCTCATGGAGCGAGCTGACGTCACCAGTTTCAAGCGCTGAAAACGGCTCCGGGTTTCCGCGATCTTAATTGGAGCGATGCGCCTTCGGTTTCATTGGCTGGCGCGCGTAGACGGGGCTCCCATAGGCCACTGCGCAATGGCCTCCAAGATTCCGAAGCGCGCGCCCTCTAGTACGCAGCAGACGACAAAGGGAGCGGACGATCGGCTTGCATGCTTTCGCATTCACAACTCATAAGAAATGCTTATAGGTGTACCTCGAGGCTTTTTTATTTTCAGAAATGCCGTGATGTACGGGTATTCGGTGAAGCTTTGCAAGTTTCTCATTGAAACCATATGTTCGATTTCACTAAGTGAAAAGGCAAGTAGTACACTTTAGTTAATTATTTAACTATTTTTCATGTTTTATGCAATCCTTAACCTCCACCGTGGCTAGCGGCTTGTTCCCGTATAACGATTCCATTTTTCTCAACCATCCGGTTTCTAGGGATTTTAGAAAGCCTTCGCTGAAACACCCGCTAAATATCGAGCGTGTTAACAAGGTCCCTTGTATTGAGTTACAGCTAAAAGAAGAAAACAAAATCAATTCAATAAATTACGCGCGTGTTTCGAGTGGACGGACGTTAGGTCGTCGGTTGTGGATTTGTAATTCAATTCCGGTTCCCGAAGGTTCTTGTTCCCTTAGTGAGAACACCCCCGGGGGTCGCAGATTCTGCGTGAATTAATTTCTTGTTTTATTTAAGCGATACTATTTGTTTATGTAACTTTTTTTTCTCCTTGATCATGCGCGTGCTTCATACGCTTTGCAGAGTTCTCTTGTCTTCTCCGCGAACAAAAAGGACCTGATTAGCGAATCCCGTCCAGTTCGTTATTAATCCGATTAATTGGGCCAAGCGTTCGTGGCGTTCAAGAACCCGAGCTTCGTTCGCGATGTGTCTAAAGACGGAAACAAGGAAAACGACATTTCAGACACCGTTCGATCGTAAGTTCGGTAACGAAGGTTGTCTAGGGTTCAGGCTTCTCTTAAGGTATTGGGGAAGTGTTAAGGCCTCGGGCTGAATTTTGATAGTCCCTGATTTGCCCAAATTCGCTTCAACTCATTAATTGACACATCTGGACTAGCAGCCCATATTACGGGTCAATATAACTTCTTTTTGGTGAAGCTATCAAATTTTAACATATCATCATTACCGTATTTTGTTTTGAACTGATTGAGCTTATTGGCATCCCTGATAACGTGACGACACTTCGTGATTCCGGGACAGTACAAATTCTTCCTGACAGGTTACAAAAACGTTGACGGTCTAAAGCGCAAACCGCATGGCGCGTTTTTGCTCGCGATTCAGGCGTGTCGGCGTCAAACTGACGTCATTCCCTGCGCGCGGGCGCGCGTTTTCGCGGGAGCGTTGGTTTCTAGCCGACCCAGAACAAGACGCGCGCGCCGAGGCGTCGAAGCGGCTCTCGCCCAATGAGGGCGGTCGAAACTATCACGTGATCCTGCACAGTACGCTGTTTCGTATTCAGCACATTTCAAAGTGTTTAAAAGCATTTTTATTTTCTATATAAAAATTGAAAAGGTGTTTCTTTTGACACACGAACCCGTTTTATTTACTTATTTGTTCATTTAATTCTCATTTTGTAGTATTTGCGTCAACATTTACATCGCGTGTTGAGAATCCTGTTATCTGGCAACGCTGATAACGCGCGGCCGGCGGTGCTTGGCTTTGTCTGCATGCGGGTGCCCCCGCGTCAGCTTCCGCGCGAGCGTTCATAGTGCGTCGCGTTTTCGCGTGCAGAAAAACGCTCCATGCGGTCTGCGCTTTACATGAATGCTGGGGAAGCTTTACAAGCAGAATGAAAAACAAAGAGCGACATACTGTGCTGTTTAGACCAGGTGCTCTCTCTACCTGCAAAGCAGAGCCGTATACTGGGAGGGTTTGGCCGATGGGTGGAGCAAAGGTCGCCGCCAGCGCCGAATATTCCCCCCGTGGTAAAAGCGCAAACTAAAAGTGCTACACAGCGTCGACCAATCCGCAGACCTCGACGTTGCAATATTGGAAACGACATTTAAGGCGTGAAAAAGAAGCGTTCAGTCTCGCAGCATCAATGATCGCAGCCATACGCAGTTTGATCTAGTTCGGAGCGCACATTCGTTTTATTCTACCGGTAAATATGGACGCGACGAAAACCTCACATGCGCCAAGTTTTCAGTCATCAAGAATTATACCATAGCCTCCTATATACTGACAAAGCTTGGCAGATCGCCACAAGAAGCGGCCGCCGAAATAGAAAAGGTGCAGCGGCAGACAGCGGATGAGAGGAGAGCCACATGACTGGTGCCCCGCTGCGGCGAGACGCTGAAACTTCACTTTTCCCGAGAGAACAAGTGTGTTTCGGGTCCTCGCCGCCGCAAAGGCCGTGCGCTGACGTCCAGATTCCCCGAGAAATGGCTCTTCGATACTATGTTCTAACACATCCGCGCGCTCCAAATCTGCCACCGTGTACTCTATGGCTCCGTCAAGGAACTGCCAGGCTTTGTGAGTATAAAGGACGCTATGGTTATACCTCATTACTTTAGCGGCGCTAAAACGGCTTAAATTAGTCGTGTCGCATTTTTAGGGCTCACGACCACCGCAGGGGCCTGTTTCGCGGCCTGCGGTTGGCCACGAGAGGCTCGCCTATTCAAAGCAATGAATGGCCAAACTCTCACAATACACGGCTCTGCCTACAAGTTTTACAACACGAAGGCGCGTGACGTGGACCCACCCGAAAAATGTGAGGATATTTTAGTGTTCGGTATTGACATTACATGCCTTTGCCGTTTTCTCAGCGCGTATTTCGGATTTAGACATAACAATTGGCATGTCGGGAAGAGTGAAGACCGCGAGTTTTCCGAAAAGCTTTAGCTTTTGACCTTGGGTAGCTCAAAAACGCCAACAGACCTACCTCCCTTTAACGCAGGCTTGTACGGCACTCACTCACAAGTAATCAAATTACTTGTAATATGACCTTTGGGTGAGCTAGTTGCTTCATACCTGAAATTAATAAAATTGCGCAAACTGAACAAGGACGAACAGGCACTCATGCAACAAAACTGGTGCTGTTTTTTTTTATTCTATTTTTATTTGTATGTGTGCATTGACGTCTTTGTTTAGTTTGCGCTATTTTATAATGAACCAGTTAGTCCATTCAAAAGTCGTGTTACACAGCACCAGTCCTGTCGTGTGTGTGTGCCTCTTCGTCCGTGTTAAGTTCGCACTATTTTATTAATATTTGTAATAGACTACTTTTTGGAGTAAATTTGGAATCATTCGAATATATTCATTAAAGTATAGTTAATCGTAAGAGTAATTAAATTACATATAGAAGTAGTCCTAAAATGACTTGTAACCGTCGCTCCCTCCCGGCCCGCCAATTTTTAATCACGGCCTTTGTTTTTACAAGTTTCCCAAGAAATCCTCGAATCAAGTCTTCGACACTAGGGGATGACTTACCCAAATCGGTAGATTAAGGTTATAAGTATTTTATAGCCCTGCGAATATAGTAAAGTATCCAAAAACCCGTTTTCAGACCGACAGAAAAGAAAGAACTGTGGGTTTAAAAATTTGATGTACACGGAAAAGAAGCGATTACATTTCCAAGTAACAGCCAATTACTTATCTCAGTGGTTCTCAAATGGGGGTCCGCGGACCCAAAACGGTCCGCGAAGGCATTCTAGGAGTCCCCGAAGCACTGCCTAGTTAGTAAAACCCGGCAATAAAATTTGTATTTTTTCAGATTGAGAAGAAACGTTCCAATTATTAGGTGAGATGTCTCGTATGTATGTCAATGAGAGAAGTCTCTTTCACACTTTCCCTTAGTTATATCCATTTATTAAATCATTATCATAATTAACCTCTATTTCTCCCTTCCCCTCATCACGAACGGGGTCCTCCATGATCTCCACCGAGCCACAAGGGGTCCGCGAGACCTCAGTGGTTGAGAACCACTGACTTATCTGATCGAGTAATCAAGTCATCTAATTCAATACCTTTTAACCAAGAGTAATCGTATTTGAAATCGTCTACCTTTTTTTTTTTTTTCGAGGAACGTTTACAAGACTGCTTTAATGCCTGTCCGGAGGGGCCTGTTAACGCGTTTTGTATAGTGAACCAGAGTTTAAGAAACTTAAGGCGTGGCTTATTTTGTTAATTAATGCTCCTTGCTTCGTGATTGGTTCTTCGGCATTGTCGTCGGTTAATGCTCCTTTCTTATTGGCTGTGAGACGCTAATGAGATGTATGGGACTCGCCACGCCCGGTGTATCTTAGACAGTCACTGACCTCCTCGGTGAACATCCTTCTACATATACATCAACTTATGAAGTGAACAGCTCCTTTCTACATCGACATCGACATACGCAGTGAACATCTACTTTCTACATCGATGCACCCACTCAGGGAGGTAACATCTACACCTACTTACGGAGTGAACATGTACTTTCTACATGTACCTACGGAGTGAGCATCTACATGTACTTAAGGAGGGAGCGAGGCTTATATTAGGGAGGTTTCGTAGATCGTTTTCACCGTCCCGCAACGCTCTCCGCAACCCGCTACCATACCCGGAACTGTGCAGTCAATGTCATCGGTGCGCAGGCGCAGTAGCGGCTTCTTCCTTGCGGACCTAGGGCTTAGCGGAGGGGGAAACGCGGTCTAGGAAACCTCCCCATGATATTTAGTCCTACCCGTGCGTGGCACTAAACATGGTTAAACGTCGTTACGGTGCCACGGAGCAGATTGTTTTTTAAAGCATCACATTTTTTTTTTTAACGGAAAAGCTTAATCCCAACATGTTTCTCTCCGTTGGTCCCTCAATGAGTTTTTTTCTTTCGCTAACTTTAGCTGAAAATTGATGTCACGTCGACCTGCACACCAATTCAGTTTCTCCGCTACATTTAGCGAAAAAAATATTAAGGAGTTTTCGTAGACCGCGTTTCCCCCTTCGTTCTGCCCTCCGCAACGAAGAAGCCGCTACTGCGCCTGCGCGCCGATGACCTTGACAGGTAGAGTTCCGGGTATCGTAGCGGGTTGCGGAGAGGGTTGCGGGACGGCGAAAACCATCTACGGAATCTCCCGATTGTCACGTGACTGGACGTCGCGAGACCAATTACACCAATGTAGTTTACCGCTAAATTTGGCGAAAAAATTGACGTCACATGAACTTTGTGCTAAGTAAGTTTCCCCGTTAAATTTAGCGGCGAATTTTATAAAAAATGTGTAGGATCTTCACTCCCCGAAACGACTGTTTAATGCCTTCTAAACAAATTCAAAGATCACTCCTGAAATACTGCATTATTTCAGGCAAAGAGTAATTAAAAATAATCGCTGTCATATTTTTATTTGTGTTGCTCTAGAAATATTTTTCGCGTTGTCAATTCCCGACTGTAATGCATTTTGTTTGTGTGTATAGTGTGCAAACATTTGAAAGGATTCCTTTGTGGCTGGGTATACGGGATTTTTTTTTTCTTAATTTTAGTTTGGAGCACTCATAAAAAGAAAACTTCAAGCGAAATTTATATTTCAGACGCTGATTGGTCCGTGTCAAAGAACGCTTATGTGCCCCCTTTTTGAAAGAACGTGAAGCAAATCGATCAGACTCCAGCCTACATATATCCGACAAAAATGTTAGTAATTGCAACGTTTTCGTAGACGACCGCGTTGCAACAGCACCTTTACGTCAGTGACGCAGGTTTCTTACTCACTTCCTTTGCCTTGTAAAAACAAAACAAAAACAAAAGAAAAAACTTCGGCGCTACTTTGTCACTTCTACTGCCCAGTTTGTAGTACACACTCTAAAAACAAAACAAAAAAATCACGCACACTTCGTTCTGAAGAAAGCTTGCGAGCTGTTGATATGGGAGCTCTTGATGCGTTGACTGTTAGTATTTTTATCTTTCATCTCTCCAAAATTAAGCCGCTGCATCCCTTCCAGGTGTCGCAGTAGTACTTAGAACAGTTTTACCTAAATGAAGCAGTAAAGCTTTTTAGTGCTCTAAAACTGCACTTGCGTTGTGTGTTTGTCTGTTTTCGTTCAAAACGTCTAGGCGAGAGTAAACACTCGAAACATCGGCGAAATGGACCATTAAACGCTGACGACATGTTTTGGCTCTAAAGCGACGCGAAACCTGCGCCCCCTACGTCTCTTATTTTCACGCGTGAAAAGCGTTCGTCGTTGAGGTGCCCCGATAAACACCGGCGCAATAGTAGAGCTGTTAGCCCTAATATACTGTAATGGCGGTGCTTTAACCCTGTCACCCTCCTCCCGTGTTTTCACCCCGGGTTTCTGATCCGGAACTTGAAAACAAACGCGGGAAACGAAAGAAAAAACAATACAAAAAAAAAATTATAGGTCAGAACAGCACACACGGGTATACGCGGCACCGTGGATGTTTGTCGTGTTTACCGGATCGGCCGCGCGGGGGCGCCATCGTGGTGGAGGAGCGAGAAGGTTGCCAGACACGCTTTTTGTTTTGGGCTGAAAACTGCTTGACAATTTGAGAAATGGCCCCGTCGGGACGGCGGCAGCTGGCGGTGTTTCGTGTTCGTCGACAAATGCTCTACCATTTTCCTTCCTTTTTATTTTTTTCTTAATTTCAGTACAATGCTTTGTTTTGCTGCATCGTTTTATTTTTCGTGTTTGTTTGTTTTTTTCGCTTTTTTTCTCGTTGTTTGTTGAGCTGGTGGAAAACAATCGGTTCTGGACTTGAAGACATGCACCCCGGTTTCAATATAGGAAAATATGCGCTTGTACGTCGACGAACAGTTCGTATGAGCAAAACCCCACGAATCGTATTGAATTTCCTTTATCAAATATTACGGTGGAATACAGGTAAACGGCATACGCGAGCAACCGTTTCAATTTGAGTCTCCTGTTCGCGGGACGTAATTTTATTTTTAGTGCGCTTCATTTCAAGCCATATATATCGGATTACAATTCCTGCCATTTATTTGTTTACTTATTCGTACTAATGTTTGTGTCGGCAATTTTTCTGTAATGTTGGGGGCATACGAGACGTGTTAGAACACATCCTCGTAACAAGGTACAACGATATAGACAAATAATTATATACCGTGAACAATTCCAGACACTGTCACTTTAAGAAACGCAGGCAGAAACGACGAGTACCGTGCACCTTCCTAACGCTCCACATCCATTGAGATTGTGGCATTAATATTTGAAAAACGCTAAGATATAAATCACCAGTCGAGAATCGTGAATACAATAAGCAAAGATCTGCGTTTCTGAAGTTGTCCGAGACTGCACTGTTGCTTACATGGCGCTGTACTTTGTTTCACGATAAGTCTCAGAGCGCATTCCGAGGCTGGAAGGTACACACAAACACATACACACGGACTACAACCGCAAGGTCACTGCGTACTCTCATTGCCCGATAGGATTAGCCGGAACATATATGGCACACGCAAACAAAGACGATGAACCCCCGTGGGGCGTTGCGCGCTTCGTAGCGGCTTCGACTGGTCATATTTCGGCTCGTCGAGTTCGCTGTGCTCTCTGACTTGTGGAGAAACGAAGCGTATATAGGCCTAGGAATGTAGACAGTTGGGCGAGTTGGAATAAATGGAACATAGTTTATAGTGGCGCACAAAAAGACAAGGACAGGGACAAAGAAATAAAACGACACGCTTGTCTGTCGTCTACGTGTTCCTCTTCTCTGTCCCTGTCCTTTTGTGGGCGACTGCAACTATGTTTATTTGTATAGGCTTAATTGCATATTAGACATATACATATTCTTCATTGCATATCGTGCTAAATATAATCCCCAAAAAGCTACATGAGTAAACATAATCGTCATGTATACGTATCTAAACCAGGAAGAACGGCGATTCACGAATGCTATATTCATGGTCCGTATTATTCGCCAGAAATAATAAAACCATCATTACTATAGTGTGTAGAAGGTTTTACACCTGTACTGTCACCGAGAAAGTAGGATATCGAAATGAGTCCGTGTTATAAATCTACTAAACAAAAACCGTAACGTTTGTGTTGAATGGATAACACGGCCAAGAAGCAAGTACATATAAAGTTCGACTTTTTTTTTTTAAGAAAAAGCTAAAAGGTAGTTTGATGAAGATCCGAACTTTTGAATGATGCAAGAAATCTTCAAAGATATCACAAAGGGTTTTTCCTTCAGAGGAGGTGCGCTGGTATTCCTTGCGGATATGAAACGTAAACCACTGTTAAACTTTTTCACTCAAGTTGATGTAAAATATCGCAAAAAAGTTCCCTTTTCAGTCCGCATTCTCTAAAGCCGTCCTCACTAAAAGTTGGAAGTCTGCCAATATTACGTTAGAAAATAAAGCAAACTTTAAATATCTTTCGAGTAACAAAAATGTATTTATTGCCACACTAGTAACTAATGAAGAAAAAAAAGTGGAAGTTCAACCGTAAGCCTTTTTTGACAGTCACTGCCATATATTTGTATCAAAAAAACTTTCAGACTTTCCATTCTGGTGAAGAAGGAAGGCCAGCGAAGCTGTACTATGGTGGGAATAGAGTAATGGCCGGCCGCAAGTCGGCAAGCCAGAGTAGAAAGGCTGGAAAGGTGGCCGCCATCTATGAGCGACGGCGGCAACCAGACAACCAGCAAGCCCACTGTCTGGTTGTCGCCGTCGCTCATAGATAGCGGTGGCTGTCAAGAGTTCTGTGTCATCAGGTCATTTGAGGATGGACACGATCCTGGGGAAACCAGCCCTTAACAGCTCCGCTGTAAAAGTCCGAGGACACCTAAGCATTTCTTATGAGTTGTGAATGCGAAAGCAGGAATGCCATCCTTCCGCTTCCTTAGTTCGTCTGCTGCGTAGTGGCGTGTGCGGCCACGTTTCACTACTGCCGAGGAAGCGGCCGACGGTCGAGCGCGCGCTCTCGCGAGCCGCGCTGAGCTCGGCTGTACAATCTCCGAAGAGTTTGCCCGAACGGGCTCTGTGGCCAGGCGGTCAGGCTCGCATCGCACCGCCACACATCACTGGGCCGCCGCGTTCGCTGCGCCGCCATGAAGAGGGCTTCTCTCGTGGCGGCTTTTGTAGCGTGAGCTACACTGGCCGAGGTTGAGCAGTTTCGCGTGGCTCCCAAAGAGCCGTGCTGCGCATGCGCGAGGAGCAGTGATGTCACACGGCGCACAGCTGGCGCGCCGGAGCCGCCGCGCGCGCCTCGCCGGCTTGCGCATTCCAGAGGAGTAATGTCATAGCCGCGGCAGACGCACTGGCGCCGCCGCGTGCCCAGCTGTGCGCCTCCGTTGCGCAGTAGCCAAGTCTGACGCTGCACCGGAGCCGCTTGATAGCGCCTCTCATTTTGTGCGCATAAGCTCACGCTACGTATATCCTGGCATAGCCGAGCTAAGCCACCGCAATTTGTTTTTTTAATTAAACCGCACGAGAACCAATGGGAGCCTCGTTCATTGATGACGCGCGCCAGCCAATGGGAGCATAATCCATCACTTCGCTCCTTTAGGAGAGGTGAATTTATCTGCCGTTCTGCGTGGCTTTTTGCGCGGCTTCAAAGCTGGGATGTCTCAGATCGCGGCTTCACGAATTTCTGCCGTTTGGCGCTGCTGATGACGTCCGCTTGCTCCGTGGGACAGTTAATGCTTTCGCATAAATAATACTGTGTTGCAGGGTAACAATACACGTTGTATAGCTATAAAAAGGGTTATTTTTGGCATTATCTGCGCGTAAACGCTTTTACGGTAATATGAAGATACTGACCACACTTCACACAATTTAGAACATTTATGTTCAAACTTGTACTGGGTTTTACTCGATTCGAAACTAACCTGATGTTTGTGTAAGTATATGTCATCCACACAAATGTGACAATGATATCCCAGAAATGGAAAGCAGTAAGAGCACTAAAAGGAACTCCCGTGGAACGCCCAAAGAGGCATCTCACTTGAGTAAATTTGAGCTGCATGCACCAATCAACTGTTGCTCACCTCAAGTTAATCACGAAACAACCAAAAAATAATATTTACTCGGACTGCAGGGCTCCAACGTGTTATGTATTAGAACAGAACAGATGAAACCCGGGCTGCTCGTCACTAATCATAGCTACAGTTTCATTAAATTTGAAGATGTATTTAATTATAGCGTATCCACGAATTGCTTATCAATCAATCAAATAAACGGCAGATTTAGGAACCAAATTAACGGACGCCAACAAGTATTTACACTATCGAACTACGAGGAAACGCTTAACACGGAACAAATTGCCAAGATAAAAAAAAAGTTAATCACTATTCAGCGTACTTTATTGAAACACCATTCTGAATATCGACCGCAGCAGAAGACATTTCTAGGTCAACAATCAGTAGGGCCTGAAACCTTCGCGTAAACAAATAATGTCACGCATATATTTACTTGTGCTTATGGTAATATATTAAAAACAATTTCATTATCGACACGAAAAACGGATGTCCAACATTCGAAAAAGTGGCTGGCGATATTGTGGTAGAAAACTACGACGTCTTTATAAATGTCATTCGGTTCAATGACCTTCACAGGAGAAATAAATTTCCATAATTTTGCGATATCCGTTTTGATGACGTTGTAGAATATATTATTTAAAAAAAAGTCTGATAGGTAATGTTGATAAGTTGTACGCGCTGAATTCGTAGCCCGGACGATTGGTACCTGCTTTTTTAAGACATATTAATTTATTTCGAAGTAGCAGGACGTAACGATTTCTTTAAAGATTATAAGGGAACACTCGTTCTTATTCCTAGAATAAAATTACCTAAGCATTTCATGCATATTTTCAGTTAATAATGTTTAAAGATTGACAATAATATTGCCATCGGCCAGGAAAAAAGTTCGAACTAAAACCGGGCAATTGTTTTTTTTTTTTTTTTTGATGGGTAATAAATGCAACTTTTTTTGCCTGTGCGACAGGAAACAATAGACGGGTCTTAACAATAATTTTAAAATTATTATTACCGATTGGCTTCGATGCCTTCTCAACCCGACACGCGTAGGTCTTTATAGCAAATAAACGCAATAAGAGATACGAAATTTATCGAAAAAGTAAAATTGCCTTTAGTTCGGGGTTCGTCGTCTACAATTCTTAACGAAGAATCGCATTGAATGCCTTATCAACTATAGAAGCTCATAGTTTGGTCGTATATTTCCGCAGTCCTTAGACGAAGTACTTACTCGTCTGGAAAGTTTGGCAGCTTCCGTCCTAATATATTTTCTAATGAAAAGAGGCGCTGATCCAAGTGGAGTTAAACAAATGAAAAATATAAATAAATATTAAAAAAAAACATTTCGATCGATTTTTTTTTTTTTAGGCAGAATAACATTAGGCGTTTTAATTATTTCGAAATGCTATGACTTCTTGGCGTAAAGTATAGATGGCTTTTCCGATCGACCATTTTCGCGACTGGTTGGCGGGTTATTATAAAAGAAACGTGCCAAGCGATACTCTGTGCGATAGCTTCTCCAAACCCGCGCGTCCATCTGGTAACTTCGCCAAGCGGTCTGATTGGTTGGCTCCTAAGTGGGCACCGCGCCTCTGGCTCTTTAATTCGTAGCCGCATCTCGGGAAAGTTTCCCGTAGCGCGAGGAAAAGATATTCCAGACGAGGTAATCGGAGGACTACAACCATATTACTTAAAAGCTACGGAGGGTTAATTTATTACAGGCAAGGCAAGTATGCCACAAGAAAAGAAATTATCTTCGGGCAAGTTGATAACATAATTGGTGAAGCACTCGAGGATATTCCCGCACTTGTTAGGCGGACGGTAGGCCGCGCAAATAATAGATGCAGTATTAATAGGGCCTATTTAAACAATGGCATACCCGACTCAAGGTAATTTAGAAATCAATTTAAAAACAAAACTACGTATATCTTTCTTTTAGTTGAGTAACAGCGTCTCCCACAGTAACGATCCCAATCCTCAATTTTATAACCAGTTTGCCCGTTTGTCATAGAGAGGTGGTACTTCCAAATATTAGGCGTTCAAGGCAATTTTAGAGCGCAGCTCTTAGGCGCCCGTTTCCGGCTTGAGCGGCGTCGGCGTAACCGCGCGGTGCATGATGGGTAAATTTCCCCGCTAAATTTAACGAAAAAATTGCCCCGCTAAATCTAGCGGAAAGTTTTCCCCGCTAAATTTAGCGGAAAACTGCCCCCACTAAATTTAGTGAAAAAAATTCCCCACCAAATTTAGCGGAAAAAATTACCCGCTAAATAAAGCAGAAAAAGTTCCCCAATAAATTTAGCGGGGAATTTTTTCTGCTAAATTTAGCGGGGAATTTTTTCTGCTAAATTTAGCGGAAAACTTTTCCCTAAATGTGAGGCGAGCAGAAGAGGAGGAGGGGCATAGCCCCCTCTCCATACCTTCCCCTCCTCCTCCTCAAGTGCTGCGCTCTAATTCGGCGTTACAGGACGTTGTAAACGGCCTTTATTTCTTTTTCCTTTTTTTTAATGAAACTACGATTATTAAAGGTAATTAGTGTACATTGCCTTAATGCGCTTCCGCCATGTAATGGGGATGACGTAAAGTGCTGCACACTGAACTGGATTTCGGTATTCGTGAAATCAATCAGCTTCTACTTTTTGTTGTTGTTGTTTTTTCTTTTGTTGGAATAATTAGGTACCCTAACAGAACTGCAAAAAGTCGCCGTGATGTAGCAGGGCCTCAACGCATGATGATGTATCAACCACAATTGGCGAAAACGTAATTCGCTCCGAAATAATTGGCATTTTAAACGTGTTGTCTGTGCCAGCAGACAGTGCCTGAATGCAGTGCGACGCTGGGCTGAGTATTTTTGTAGTTGTGTTCTTTTTTGAGGCGGAATCATCATTTGCACTTCTTATTTACATTCACTGAAAGCTAAAGAGTCGAACCCCGACCATCTTACTATAGTTAATGAGATTGCCGCGTCACCCGATACGACCGCCAAAAAACAAAAAAAAAACTAAGCAAAAAGAAAAACAAGAAAACAAAACGCGTGAACATGTTAAGCCAGACTTTGTGTTTCTTACTATTTCAGTGACTACAGCAAGGGGCTCTAATGTTTCCACTTAAAACACTACTCGGCCCGCCTCTTCACATAGACACCTTTTTCTTTTACATTGATGTGATTCGTTCACTGCGTGTCTCTGAGCCGAGAAGATACGCTATGTTTTCTTTTTGTATACTTCACTCTCACGTAATATCTTAGTCGCAATAGTACTTGTTAAAGAGTTCCATTGAGTGGAGTTCCTTCTTTCACGTACGGTGGGCGTCTACACTAACCGACGAATCGTTGCAAAACCAGCTGGTCTTTTCTCTCTCTCTCTCTCTCAGATATATTACTTTCGATTCGTGCCTGGCGTTGATTAAAAGGGTCCTCCTAAGCCTGATTACGTTGTAGGTTCTTAAATCCGAGCAAACACACACACACGCGCGCGCGCGCGCTTTTGCGCGATCTTTTTTTGTAGCTGTTTGAGTCGCCATCCTTCCGCTGGGGCAGGACGGACCCTATCTCCGGGCATCTTGTTTGGAAAAGGGCTTACACTAAATCTTGGAACGAAGCGATCGCCGATGTGGCGGCAGCCATACGTGGGCTATCGTCACTTGTTTCGGCCGCCGTGCTGCTTGGTTCTTGTTGTGGCGTACTTTTCTCGGTACCCTATCGTTTATTTGGGGCTTTCCCGGCGCGACGCCGCCGACAGCTTGACAAAAGAGTTTGATAGTAAAGCGAGATTGGTGCTAACGCCGCTGTACCTTGGATTAGAGCGAAGAATAAGCAGTGAAGGGGAAGTTTATAGGCCACGTGAGTGTTGTTGGAGAGCCAATTGCAACGTCGTTTTCGGGAGCTCGATGCAGTTGCTATCCAGGAGGAGTGATTTGTGCTTTAGTTGTGTAATAAAAGGGAAGGAAAGTGGGGAGGCCGTAACGATTTAGACACGACAGCAAGGACCTTGATACTCGTAGAGTGTGACAATGTAGTTGCGTCCAACGTAAAGTAATTTTGTCGATGCATTTCTTTTTGGGAAACTAACCTAATGACTATATTGGGAAAAAAAAAGTACATGTTTTTCTATGTACGCTTTCTTTCCCCAGTTTATATTCAAGGACAAGGTGCGTTGATAACGTGCGTGTTGTTATCATAAAGAAATATATATTCAGCAATGAAACTCGGGTAGGAGCTTAGCCTTTCTCTACACTATTCACCACCCAGAGTCACACTTTTTTTTACCAGCGATGGACAACCTGACGGAGGTCATTGTTAGATGACTCGTATTGCGTGTTTAGAAATCCCCCCCCCCCCCCCCCCTCAGCAATCACTTGGTCGTCGTCCTTGAAATGATTTCAGTCTTGTTTAAACACGCTGGAAGTGCCTGCGCCATTTAATTACAGTGTTATAAACTGGGTCCTTGTACCCGAACGCCGCCACCAGCTTGGAATGAATCTCCTCGACATTGCTTCCCTTCAAATGTGAAAACGGATCAGTGCATAATTTTAATTTCTCGATGGGCGGTGCCATTTTTATTTTGAAGCCTTTGCGGCGTTCCATGCTACTATTAGCACGCGATGTTTATATTGTGCCGATACTATTGGGGCGCAGGCTCGTGTTGATGCCTGTTTTGTTCATCTTTTTCATTATTTGGTGCCGATAATACAAACTTTATGAACGTCCCTCCACGCATTCATTCCCATAGATTTAACTTGTACAGTTCCAAGGCGAACACTTAGAGTAAAATATCAGAGGAAACAACGTTGAAACAGGTATCTAACCACTAAATTCTCAAAACATCTGGTCAAAAAAAAATTGCATTCAAAATTGATCTGTTCGCATTAACCTTCCTTGTTCGTGATTGGTTCAATTAAGTTTCACTGTGAACTCTCCTTTTGGTCGGAATTTGGTTTTATTTGATGACCACTTTCCAAGCTCCGAAATAAAGCAGAAACTCTGTGATGAAGACGACCCCACCACCTTCCCCATATCATCCCGAAAGGCACAACAACACAAATAAAAATAAAATAAGCGCACATTTTTTTCTTGGCACTTTTTTTTTAAACTTTTGCATTTCTTCACCTGGCGTTTTACGTAGAACCCAAAATATTTGAAGAAAGCAGCGATCCCTCAACGATCTCGTGTGTACAATTCAAATAAGCGGCCATTGGTCATTCACGAACCCTTGCTTTGCTCGGAAAACGAGTAGGTTACCGCTTCCACTTTGGGCGTCTACTAAGAAACAGTAGGGTCGGGGTAAGTGGCACGGACGAAAGCGCATTCGGAAACACTCACACCGGTAAGAATTACGCTTGTATATATGCTAAAGCAGACCTCGAGGCAGCGGCATCGCCTAACACGAAGTGAGTTACAAAACGCTCGGACACGAGTTCCTTTGTAACGTACGAAAAAGGTTCCTAAATATATTCCTTCGCTCGCAGTGTTACGTAAAAAAAAGGCACAAATAGCTAGCTCGTTATAGAGTATGGCTGTGGGCGGAATGTCTATATGGTGCCACGTTTTCTCTCTTTTTTTTTTCTTTTTGGCGTCTTTAGAGCATGTTTGCTTTGCATTGTTTTGGTGTTGGGGGGGGGGGGGGGGTCTCGTATAAGTGTTGCTTTGGTTATAGATAACATGTTCGTCTTTGGAAGAGTCTTTGAAGACACGAGGGGCGAGGCAAGAAAAGCGCGGTTGGATCTGAATTTATGCGAAAAAAAAACAAAAAAAAACATTCCCAGTGTACGGATCGTTGCTTGACTGATTCGGCGGACTGTTGTTTGCTTGAGCGGGCGTGCTATATAGCTTGCAGATTGTGTCGGTATTTTATGTCAGTACAGCTTGTATACTGACCCTTGAGAGCGTTGGAGTTTTAAAATAAAAACCGTAACGTACCGTTTTTTTTTATTTGGTTTAATCCGGGGGGAGAGAATAGGTGGTTTGATTGTTGAAGGTTTGGCCGTCGTTGTATACAAATCCACGTGAAGACAGAATGAAAAGATTTAGAAACTTCTTTCGCAGGTTTGTTTAGAAAGCGAATGGGTTTTCCAAATGTACCAGCTGGGACGAGTGTTGAAACAGCGTTTTCACGGTGTGTTACACACTCGAGTTGTATTAATCTCCGTTGAATTACGAACACTCTTGAGGAAAATGAAGTTGCAGCACAAAAAAAAAAATAAAAAATAAATGAGTTGTGTTTACTTGACGACATATTTAAATTTGTTTAGTTTATATAATTTTGAAACTGTGTATGTGGTCCTCTGATTCAACCTGAAAATAGCGGTAGCCGAATCAAATAAAGACGAAGAGTGTACTGTTATTCGAAATCCAAACGTATATACCGAAGTTTTTGAAGGAAAGTAGCGGAAATAACTATCCAGTGTCATTCCCAAGTCTTGTTTAAAACTTTTTTTTTGTATCTTCCTGTCTTCTTCACATTCGGTATAAAGTTGAACATCTCGTGTATTCCAAAAGGCCCCCTTAATGCTAATCTAGCTCTGAAAAAAAAAATCAAATCAAGCAAACTAGCGTTTTTAGCGATTCTTCTTTGTGGAGTCTGTACCTTTCTCCAGTAATTTCAAATTATTTTCTTTGACTAAAACATTATTGGTCAAATGAAACTCTAGAAATAGGTTTGATATCATAATTCATTCTCCTCTTCATTTTTTCTAATGGTGCGAACACTACACACAGCACATAAAAGACGATCTACTCATCGTCTGAAAGCCCGCTCAATCAACTACACCAAGCTTTAGTCTTAACAAAGATTCTTCGTTGAATAAAGGTATATGTAAATAACAAACGGGTACTGGGTTGATTACACGCGCATTCGTCCTCATTATTCCCGAACTCCCCTGGCGCATATTTAAACACACCTGCTCGGAGAAACAGCCCGTGCAAGATCGTCTTGTGATTCCCATCAATATTTTAGTTTACAAAAGCAACAACCAGGTCCCAAAACGACGCACCTCTATCGGATCCAGAGGCAGCCCATTTCAAGCATTCAAGCATTTCAAGCAGCAGCAAACACACACTTTAATATAATTGGTCGGCATTTCGAGCGCTCCCGGATATTATGCTGAAACAGTTTTCGATACTCCTCGGCTTTTGCGACAAAAACAGCAAAACAAGCCAACCTTTGTAGATCAATGACGATCTGAAATAAGCCGGATTTCTTTCTCTTTTTTTGTTCTTGGTACACTGAACCCTGTTTTGTATATTTTTCGTCAAAATGTACGCGATTTCTCTGGAAAATAATTCCTTTCTTTGTTTGGTCTACGTTTAGAATAGGTTTTGCGGATGTTTATTACTCCCAAGATGAATTACGTGGACAGTCCTCTAATGCTAGGCTATATTTTTCGGTTTGAAGTATCTCGTAGACTCGTATCGCGGCTACAGCGCTTTTTATAAAAACGAAACCTACAATGCATTCGTTTTCAGAGTATGGCACTTTCTCTCTAGAGGTACGTAGGAAACTCTAACCTTTTTATTTTTTTTTTGGCCGTCATAGTTTAGCGACAGTAGACTTTTGAAGTAATTATTAGACTGTCAGCCCAGCAAAACTGGTATAAAAGGCAAAATGTTTTACGATATATAAGGACGCTGTGAAAAGTATGAATAATCGAGAAGATCTTTCAGGTTTCGCTACAACTTAAATTAGGTGCAATTTACGTATACACGGTCTTTGTTCCTTGGAATATTCTTATCCATTAGTATGTAGTGAAAGATATGAACGAGATCTTAAGACTATTACAGTCTCTACGATATGTGCATATGACTTGAAAAATGCGTTTTCTCGAGCATAGGTTACCCTCGAGCAATGAAAGTTTTTGCGGAGAATTCAAAGCAGCAGCACATATGCAGACATAATATATTCTTAACTTAGTTTAAGTTTATTTCTGAGCAGGATCGTAGTCAGACAACTTAATAAACAAAGAGTATAAACACAGCGAAATTGTGAAAAGAACTAATGACATGCAGTTTCCACAGCTAAACTTTACATTTCATGCACACGCATTAGCATCTTTCTCGTCGTAATCTTATCCAGGGTACAAACGAGATATGTCTGGTCTTTCGGTGGAGCAAACGCTTTTAGCGAACCTGAGTACCTCAGGCAACTGTTTTTTTTTTTCTCCCTAGTTTTGATAGGTTATTTGTATAGAGATCTTTTGTCCAATAGAACACGCATAAATATTATAATTCATGATATCAAATGGAAGACAAAAGAAAAAAAGAGAGCCGTGAGGCGTTTCGAAGGATAGAAGTGTCACCTTTATCCGGACGTATATATATATATATATATATATATATATATTTTACTCTGAATTCGAAAAGCAGGGAACGAATTTTCCGGCTGAGACATCGATTGGCGCAGTTCGATCGGAACTGTGACTGCTCTTAGCCGTTTTCTCGGCGAGCACAAAAAGGTCGGGAAAAGGGACGAAGGCTCCAACTTTGAATAATTTTAATAATGCAAAAGGAACACTTTTTTTCTTTAGTTCTTCCACCTTCGGGAAGATTGGAGAAAAACGAAATGGACCCCTCCGGTACAAAACCGTTGGCTCATTGCCTTCTTTGTCGTCAGATCCTGTTATTCGGCTTTTATCTTTTTGGTGTCATTCGGCGAACACTTTTAATTTAATTGTGAATATGACTTTTTTTTTGGTTTTGTTTTTCTCTCTAGGTTGCGACTTGAAAATTTTAGAATAGAAATGAGGTGTCTTGGTCCGTTAATGTTTAGCGAAAGGCCGGCCTCAAGGTTGTCGGTAGCGAATAATGCATGGAGGGTTTTACGGCATCGCAAAATGGTCACCCTCGGCTCCCTCTTTTCACCTCCTCTGCCCCAGGTTTTCTGAGGATCTAGATCAAATAAAGTTGTACCGTTATTTATGATAGAACAGAACGAACCTTTCTTCAAAACACAAAAAATTTATTGAAAGTGCGTACTGTGCTTGAATTAGTTAATAATAGATTCGGTATCCGCGACCAGTGTTTAGTATCTTTCTGATAACACGATGTATCTCATCTCACCTTTATGCAAGCTAAAAGGGTATCGCGTCCTATTTATTTATGGCGTTCATCCCCATATTTCTGACAAAATTAAATATTACTCGCATAATGCACTTCTTGAATGAAGTTAATGAGGTTTTCGAGATATTATGTTTCTATTAAATTTTGCAATCACGCTTCGATATTCGTGTCTCCAGAAATGCTTAGCATTCTGATAGAATTTTATCCGCATTTTTACCGCGATAACAAAATCTGAGTTTCATCAAACGTTCACGAAGATCGTTGTCAATCTGACATATCTGAATTGAGCTGCGCGTGTTTTATGTGTTTTATATTAGCCAGGCTCAATCAATACCAATAGGAAGGTGTTTCCCATGAGGTTAACATTGGTGAAGACTTAACGATACGACCTTCTGACTAACAAGTCAGGGGTCAGATTTCTGTTATTGTGAGAACAAGAGCGTTCTCGGCTGCTGGCTGAAGGTCGCACTAAAGTCTGGACACAATCCAACAATTAGACATTTTCGGCCCATTCGCGCGCTTACAATAGTGGAATATGGTTTGGTGAGAATATCTAACCGACGTAGAAATAGCAAGAGAAGCCTTTCGGCTTTTGTTGCGCTGGTCAGTACTCCTTCATCCGTATGTCAATGTGAGCTTTTGTTCGGCCGTTGAGCAACTTGAGGTTCGTCAACAGCACGAGTTGTCAATGGCTTCTGAGCTTCCTACGTGAAAAAGCAGACGACCATAATTTCAAACTGTGTCCGATCTCAATTCGCCCGGGCGCTCGGTTCGTAGCAGACGATCAGCTTCTTTTTTTTTTCCCGGTCTGTTAGCAGACGACGTGCGGCGTTTTCTTGTTTTTATGTTCATCTGATAATGACGCTACATAAAACGTTAGTAGAGTAGCTTCGTTCGATTTAGCTGCACCTCCTGCACCGGGGCAGAAAAATGCCAGGCGGTGTGCTTCCGGTCGTATCTCAAAACACACACCGGAAGTACTCTGCCCTACATTTCTCTGCACCGGTGCAGGAAGTGCAGGTGAATAGACCTTTTCCACATACCGACGGCACCAGGCGGTGGCTGCACGAACTAAAAATCGAGGAAGTGATCTACCTGCGCTACCAATCGATAATGGGAGCTACGCTACCAGGTTGTCTGCTCTCTGAGCTGCGTCGCGTGCCCACCGCGACTTTAAAAAGGGGCATCCGTTGCGTCCACCCAAACGTCGTGTTTGTCTTTCCGTCCATTTTCTTTTTTTGTGTAACACAATTATATATATGCTGCACTTACGTGTTCTACTCGCTGATCCACAGCCTCCTTCCGAATTTCCTCGATTTTTCGTACCGACTTCCGCCGCTTGGCATCGGGAGCTCGCGCGTGCGCAGGACCCTTCTCGGAAAAGGTCCATTGAACGACGCTATACAAAACGCAAGTTCGTCTGCTTTTTGCACAGGGGTTGCGATGATGTCAGAACGCCGAGTTCTTATTGGCTGATTGCAAAAAATATAGGGAATGAACCTCAAGGCATCTTGCATTGAGGTCTACGCATTATCCTTCCAATCAAAGCCAATAAAAACTCGGCGTCCTTCTGACGTCATTGCAACCCCTGCGCAAGGAGCAGACGACTTTCCCTCTGGATTACCTCAGCTCCCGCGGCGGGGGAGAATACACTGCAACTACCATAGCAGCCGTCCGGCGCGTCGAATGACGGGAGTCGAGTAGGGGCGGCAAAGGGTGGGTACTGTTAGTGCAAGCAGCGCCTAAGAGCAGTTCCGTAAATAAGCTAATCTAATAACGTCGCCTACATAGCAAACGTACCGCGCTCTGGTTAGCAGACGAACCTTTTACGAACGCTATCTTTGTCTGCTCCCCGAGAGGAAATTTGGATCTCGCTCTCCGGATGACCAAAATCGCACCCCTGGAACGTTAACTTTTCTGCAAAGCAGTTCAGAGAGTCAGTCACTCAAAATCTCGGTGAAAGATTAAGGCCTACAATATGTTTACGCTCCCCCCCCCCCCCCTCTCCGCAATAAAAAAAAGGAAAGCGATAAAAAGAAAAAGAAAAGCAGTTTGCGCTGTGGCACTGCGCTTGACCTTCTACCATGCTCAGTGCAACAACGCAGGCAATTTTTCACTCTCCAGAGTTTTACACGGGAGAGCCTACACATTCCGGATTTCTTTTGAGTGGCGACACGTGGTAATGGTCGTTTCCTATTGTACCCACATTTATAGAGGGTGACGCGGCCAGCGCCAACAAGCGATCGGCAGCAATTCTTCGCCTTCGTCTCACGATAGAAAGTATTGTCCTCATGTGCTGCCGCAAGCGGCGGTGCAACACACTGGCATGCCAATCTACAGGTGCCGCTGATACGCACAGGTTGCCTAGATCTTTATACAGCAACACACTGTTTACAAAACAAGCCAGCCTTTGCTAACACAGCTGCTGTCAGCGGTGACGCTGTGGCTGAGTTGATCTCTAGCAGTAACCGACAGCTAATGAAGAAACGCAGGACGTGGGGATTTACAAGTATCTTATCACTGTACGGCAAGTCAATGAAATTGGTGAGTTTTCAATCGCAGTTCCCAAGCCCGTATACAGAAAACGCCGAAGTATGATCTAGTCTGCAGTCGCCCCGCTATCTTGGCCTCGATCGCCTCGATTCTGGCTTTTTTTCGCGATATCATATATTTTTTTTTTCCAAATTGAGGAAACAATTAATTACGTATAACAAGATTTAAAAATTGAAAAAGAAATTAAAACTGCGACTGTTTCATGTACATATTTCCAAATAAGTATTGATAATTACCGAAACTTTTTTTTTTATATAGAGTAGATGCGAAAGCAGAATTCCGTATTGAGTCATTTGTTCCTTGTTGTGTTTCAACTATAGGACCGCTTATATAAACAAGTCTAAAAACTTTATTTTTACAAATACACGTTGGGCTATTAGCCTGAACTCTTATTCCAAGAATTGGGCCGAGGGTTCTTATTCTTTTCATTCCAAGTACTATTTCACATTTTTTTTGACTACTTACACTTAATAGGCACATAAAAAAAACTCGGATGATATTGGGAATTATGTACACGATGCCACAGCCGTATCACGTTAGCGGCAGACAGCATACATTCTAAAAAGAAAAACGAAACATCACACACGAAGTAACATTGGAAGCCATAAAAATCTCGGTTCACTCATTATTTGATGGAGCGAACACATCATTAAATACTTATTTATTTTCCGAGTCAACTCAATATGAGTTGTTGAACTGTGCTTTCCTAGCTGAAAAGGTGATACGAAAGACATCTTTATGACATGCATCGTGCACGTTGGCTGGCACTTTTGCTCACAAACTCGCATAAAACCTTGCAACCCCCCCCCCCCCCCCCCCTCCTACGTTTCCGCGATGTAGGAGTGTACTTTGCGTACTGCCTACGGTTCCAACAAGAGTATATATTTACGCGCATGTCTATCTTATCATTAGTTCTTTTTTTATGTGTCAACTGGGAAACAAGACCCGCTTCGTGTACGCATATAAAAAACGGTTGGCTTGCTTTAAGAACAAAAAAAAAGGTTACTCGTCTTCGATCTAGTGCTAGCAACGTCTGAGGGTTATGTACACATGCCGGATAAATTATGATTAACCCCCCTCCCTTCCCACCGAAGTTTAGTTTTGTTTTGGCCTGAAGGTGTATGTTATTACCATAAAGAATCGTCCACTAACATGCACATGGATAGCAAACATTGTGTACACGGAGGTAAGTGTCTTCGCCGGTCATTATCTGAGCTGTTGACAATGTGCGTTTCTGAGAACAACTTACGATGTGACGGTTTTTTTTTTCTTTTCTTTTTCTTTTGGCGATGTTCTGTGTAGAGTTGTTGGAAAAATGAACAATATCTGCCGAGCACCTGCCGCCGAAAATAGGATTTCTAAACTCCGTCCAAATTTTTTGATGGTCGCTGAGGTGTATCAAAATTAGTTAAACACGTCAATAGACGCGGCTTAACTATAGTAATCTAAATGATAGTACAAAATATTTGCTGTATAAGATATTGATTTTCAAATTTGGTCGTTATCAATCATTTATTATTCCGAAAGGCTCAAATCTGGCAATGCCGAAATACGACGACTGATGCGATATTTGGGCAAAACGTTGGGCACTAGAAATTGTTTTTAACAGCTTACAAAACGTTTCATGGATTTGAAAAAATAAATACTATGAAAGCGTACTGTATCAACGCAAAAGTATTTAAAAAAAAAAAAGCTGTCGAGATAGTTTTTTTTTAGACTTCCTGCTCGATTTGCAAGTTTTGTTTGCGATGTCGCACCGCTGGAAAGCGCGGAAATAACTTATGTTCATTTTAGGATCATATATATTTACGTTTTCTTTCAATATCTATTATAAAGTTAGAGATGATAAATAGCATGATAAGAAGAGCAAAAATCGACTCGTCTAAAAATGTAATTAACTTGGGTAGCTAAAAAAATAAGAAAAGAACGCCAGAGTTTTTTTTGTTTTTGCGAATATTAAGCCCAGGTGAACGTCGGATTAAATATAATGTTTTGTTTGTTTCATCTCTTTATCCAGACAATTTTAAGTTAACGAACTTTCGCCTCTATCAAAATTATTATTGTCATATTCTGAAAGGTTTTCTTCTTTCTGCGATGAGTAGATTTTTCTTTAAGCGGTTTAGAAAACCGGGGTTTTTCGTTTTTTTTTTCTAAGACACTGTATTTTATTTACTTTTAGGAGTGCCGATGTTCCGGAAACATAATGGTTAAACTTTATCGAAATGGCCAGTAATCATTTATGCACAGACGTTTGTCCTTTGTTTAATAAATATTAAGACGCACGCATTTAATTTTGTAACCTGCGCCTTGAAAGTGTTCTGTAGCTTGTTCAATAAGAAAACAAATACGTGCAGAGTAATATGTGGGTCGCCGAAATATAATTTGATTGATTTACCATATGCAAAAAAAGTTATAACAAAAAACAACTCAAAACCTCGGCCTACGTCGTAAATAAAGAACAGACGGGTGTGAATTTAATAATGCAACAAAATGGGAACTACAACACAAACGACAGAACGCAATTTTGACTTGATTGCGGACTTCGGACGTGATTGCTTTCCACGCAAACATAGAATGCTTTTCAGTTGGTGCGCAAATATGCGTACACTACTCCAAAATGAAAGTGGCTGTTTTTACTAACTTGCGTTATTATTCTTTTGCGCATTTTGTATTTGTAACAGCGCTACACTAGTAATGAACAATCCAAACCTTGGCTTTGCTGTGGAGATTATTGATTTTGAGAAATGATTAGTCTTTCCCTTATTGATATTTTTTTTATTGACCAAGTCAAGCGATGTTGACGTAGCTTACAATGAAATAAAAAACAAAATTTAAATTGGGGAGTTTTTTTTGTGAATAAAATTTGAGACGTATATTTCTTTCGAAATTTCTGCATTAATCATTACTTACGACCTTCAATTTTAGTCAACGTATTTGAGTGCATTTGGAAATGCGAAAGCAAGCATAGGGGTAATTTTATCCACGACCTTTAGAATAGCCCGTACAAAAATGTTTTATGTACGGCCATATATGATAACATAAGGAGTCAAATATGACCATATTTCGCCATATATGGGAGCAAATACGGCCATATTCCGCCATATAAGTGGGCAAATACTGCCAGATGTGGTCATATAAGTGCGTAAATACGGCCATATATCGCCATATACGCGTGCAAATATAGCCCCTCATAAAAATATATGGGTGCGTTTCGGTCGTGCAAGCAATAAGTCATATGTACTCGCCAAGACAAGTTGATGGATCTATATTGCATGAGTCTCGTGTAATTGGTTAACTATTGTTAACATCCTTATGTGAAGTTATTCCAGGTATTTGGACCAATTAATTAATTGCGCATTTTTAAGATTAAAAGACAAATGAAATTTCGTTGTATGTTTGACGTGTGACAATATGACGAAGTGCATAAGATTGGAAAGCGAGTTAATCAAATAATAGATTTTTAATCGTAGCTCTTAGGCGCCCGTTTCCGAGTTAAGCGGTGTCGGCGTCGCTATCGGTGTAACCACCCCGCTAAATTTAGCGAGAAATTGAATTGGTACGTATGTCACGTGACGTCAATTTTTCCGCTAAATCTACCAGTGAAACTAATTTTGTTCATGTTTCCCCGCTAAATTGAGCGGGGAACCACGAACCCTTAGCTTACTGAAGATGCAAGACGCTACTTCGTCGTCCCGAATCCTTTTCCCTTCGAACGGCTGCGAAGCCTTTGCGCCCGGAGTACCCTACGCAGCATCTTTCAAAAACCGTTCGCGCAGCATCGCTAACCTTCCGTTTGCGAGCGTCTGCGATTCATCGTGTGTTGAAAATCGGAAGATGTGCTGTCCGTGGTGTCTTTTATGTGTAACTCTTTCGTAAAAAAATTTGAAATTTAAAAACGCGAACCTAGCAGTGTACACATAATTTTAACTTTATTGGTAAAAATATATATATACATATTTATTTATCTATTTATTTGCGGACACTGTGCGCAAAAAATAGTCACGCTTATTTTTTCATTTAAAATTATAATGTGGGTTATACAGCGTAAAACATAGTATCTTCAAACTCGCAATGTTTTAGGTCACTTTCGAGCTGGACAGCTTCTTTGGAAGTTCAAAAGCTGGACTTCATAGAGGTGTATGTTCACTCGGTATTGACAGCAGGGTAGATGCTATGCATGTTTTAGGCCAAACGTGTCTCCGGATAGGGACACGTGACTACTGTCCAGAAGCTGGTGATAAAGCGGAACACGGCACCTGCCTGGAGCCCAAGGCCACACGTAGCATTCACTGCACTGTCAACCTTGGGTACAAGTGAAACCGCTCGTTGTGGTCGTTGATGCCCCATAAGTTAAGCCTTTTGTTTGTGCACTCCCGTTTTGGCCTTTCCTTCTATCCTTTTTTCTCTCTCCCTAAGCTGAAAGCGTGGTAGAAGGTGCGTGGTCAAGTGGTTTGACGGATAACGCATTAGCGGTTGGCAATCTCGGAAAAAAAAAAAGAAAAAAATAAAGAATGCCTTCTGCCGGATCTAGTTTGGCGTGTGCTGCGCCCTGCGCGGCTGCTGAGGATTTCTGCTTCTGCAAGCGATTTCTTCAAAGAAGCCCAAGAATTTTTATGATGCGTTTAGTGCTCGGTTCTACAAATGACAGCTTGTGCTTCATCACGTTGAATCTTCACAGACACCTTCCTTTTCGTTTTTGTGTTTGAGTGGTGGTTCTGCCGTGGCCGTGTCGACATATATCTCGGATTACACCTTTCAAGTCCCGTCTCGTTAACGTTAGTGCGCTGCAACCTACTTCGCGACAATGATCGTTTTCCTAAGGGTACTCTTCCAGATTACATCCAGAATTAAGCCGTGTCTATCTCCTGGCAGTAAGAAGAATAATTTCTCCGAAATTCTAATATCATGTCACATGAGAAAACATGATGCGCTTTAAGACAAGGACAATAGGAATAACTGACACCACAGAGTGCTAACTTTCAACAGATTTAATAAGAGAGCCTCATCGTTGAAACACATGCGTCACAGTAACTTATCTCATCCAATCCGTGGCCCTGCCACAGACCGCAAGTACGCTAACTCCTTATCCGCCAAGTCAATTGACGCCACACTGACACAACACGTGCCAGAACTATTTATGGCATCAGCCTCCATAATCTCTCTAACAGTCTTATCGTTGTGCCTAGCTAGAAGAGTAGAAGAAGCAAATAAGGGTTTGCACCCGCAGTCATGGCAGTGACACGACAGATGGCCATCCCGAACCCCGTTCACTTTTTGATAGTGTTCCCTTAGCCGTACATTTAAACATCTGGCTGTCTGGCCGACATAAATCTTGCCACATGAAAGCGGAATCCTATACACGACCCCTTCCGTGCACGCGAAAAACGGACTCCTGTGCTTGATTGGGCAGCCCGTCGGTGCCTTGCGGAATGGGTCTGTCATCTTGCACATTTTTGCTAGCTTTTCGGGTGCAGAGTAAACAACTTTTACGTTTACACGTTTAGCTATTTTTCCCAGACTGTGCGCTGTTTTGTGCATGTAAGGTACAACCGCAACTTTTTGTCTCGCTTGACCTGTCTCTGCTCGCGGGCTAATGTCCTTTTTAATTTTCTTAAGGACGCCTTCTGCTACAGATACAATCACAGCCTTTGGGAACCCGGCACGCTGCAAGCGTTCGTTTTGCCCAATCAGACTCAAGGACATTGCATGATGGCAAGACCTTTTGAGGGCGTTCGTAAAACACAAATTAACTATTCCTCTTTTAACTAATTTCGAGTGGGATGAGTTATATGGTAACAACGGCTTGTTGGCCCTCGGGTGGTATGCCCAACACATGTGCTGATCAGAGAGGGTGAGTTTAATGTCTAAAAATTGAATAACACTCGGTACTTCATGCGTGACCTGAAGGGGGTCAAGGACATCACCAAAAACGGTCAAAAGACCTTCCACCCTGGAGGGGGAGAGGGGAGTATCATTGTCAAGTAAAATTAAAAAATCGTCAAAATATCTAAAAACCTTAGTAACGTTAAAAGCACTCAGGCGGTCACAAAGTACTCTGTCATAGTGCGCTAAAAATAGTCATACTCATTGCCAACGCGGTCTGCAATGCTCATATGCTTTCTTTCTGCACTCGTTGCAAATTCCTGCCTGAAGGAGTCAAGCATCTGTTTGGAGGGTTCACCCCGTCAGCCGGACATGGGGTCAGGATTTTGAAGATTTTACGTTCAGAATGGCGACGGCAAGCGCGGATTTACAGGGCCTTGCTGTGCGCAGTCCTTCGCGACTCCAGTGGGCTTCAGCAAAACAACGGAAGGCTGCGAGACTTCTTTGGCATCTTGGACCGCACCACTGAGTTCCTTTGGCAACAGTCGCTACAACGTCTTCGGAGCGGCATGCCCAGGAAACATTCGATCGCGGCGTGTAGCATCAAATCTGTGAGTGAGGTGCATCTACCGGACAAGGTCAAGCAGGTTCTCGACCGGGGGCCCAAGTTCGCCGTTGAGCCGAAGATGAGTGCTCCATAACTCCTGGGTCTGGTACGCCGAGTGTCTAGACACGCCCCGGACGGAGAGGTGGAGAGATGCATTTCAGAGGGAGTGGACGTGCTGACTCGGAACAAGCCAGATTCGTCAGGAGTGCCCATTAGGAAAGCAGTATCGTTGCTAAGGGAACGCCGGCTGTCGCTTCTTCCGGCCGATAAGGAGGGAGGGTTCGTTGTTCTAACAGAAGCAGAATATGGTAGTAAGGCCCTTGAGGCCATTTCTTCGGTTTTTAACAAACGTCAAGATGTGTCTTTGAAAAAGCTAAAGACGGAGGGGAAGAATCTGTGCAAGAAGTTTAATCTTGGTCGTTTGGCGCGGAGCATTGACAACAGCAGGTGCGGTAGTCTGCAGATAATGTTCAGCGTCAAGGCACATTAAGTGGAGTGTCCTTTGAGGGTGATTGTGTCAGAGCATGGAACCTGGCAAAAATCAATCGCTGTTTTCTTGCAAGAGAAGCTGATGTTGCTTAAGATAGACGATCCGTTTTTGATCAGAAGTTCGGATGAGGTTGTAGAATTTTTAAAAGAAAACTCGAACAAAGGCTTCTTAGCTTGCTCTGTAGACGTAAAAGATTTGTATTACTCGCTGCCACATGATAAACTACTTAGATGCGTTGAAGAGTGCATCGACAACCGCGGGATCATCGCTTTTCAAAATGAAGCGGGCATGTCAGTAGAAGACTTCCTAGAACTGCTAGGTTTTTATCTTAACTCGACTTTTGCTGAATGGAATGACGACATTTTTATTCAGAAAAGGGGTGTGTGTATCGGCTCGTGCATAGCTCCCATTTTGAGTGATGTATTTTTAGCGCACTATGACAGAGTACTTTGTGACCGCCTGAGTGCTTTTAACGTTACTAAGGTTTTTAGATATGTTGACGATTTTTTAATTTTACTTGACAATGATACTCCCCTCTCCCCCTCCAGGGTGGAAGGTCTTTTGACCGTTTTTGGTGATGTCCTTGACCCCCTTCAGGTCACGCATGAAGTACCCGTAGAGAGTGTTATTCAATTTTTAGACATTTAACTCACCCTCTCTGATCAGCACATGTGTTGGGCGTACCACCCGAGGGCCAACAAGCCGTTGTTACCATATAACTCATCCCACTCGAAATTAGTTAAAAGAGGAATAGTTAATTTGTGTTTTACGAACGCCCTCAAAAGGTCTTGCTGTGATGCAATGTCCTTGAGTCTGATTGGGCAAAACGAACGCTTGCAGCGTGCCCGGTTCCCAAAGGCTTTGATTGTATCTGTAGCAGAAGGCGTCCTTAAAAAAATTAAAAAGGACATTAGCCCGCGCCCAGAGACAGGTCAAGCGAAACAAAAAGTTGCGGTTGTACCTTACATGCACAAAACAGCGCACAGTCTGGGAAAAATAGCTAAACGTGTAAACGTAAAAGTTGTTTACTCTGCACCCGAAAAGCTAGCAAAAATGTGCAAGATGACAGACCCATTCCGCAAGGCACCGACGGGCTGCCCAATCAAGCACAGGAGTCCGTTTGTCGCGTGCACGGAAGGGGTCGTGTATAGGATTCCGCTTTCATGTGGCAAGATTTATGTCGGCCAGACAGCCAGATGTTTAAATGTACGGCTAAGGGAACACTATCAAAAAGTGAACGGGGTTCGGGATGACCATCTGTCGTGTCACTGCCATGACTGCGGGTGCAAACCATTATTTGCTTCTTCTACTGTTCTAGCTAGGCACAACGATAAGACTGTTAGAGAGATTATGGAGGCTGATGCCATAAATAGTTCCGGCACGTGTTGTGTCAGTGTGGCGTCAATTGACTTGGCGGATAAGGAGTTAGCGTACTGGCGGTCTGTGGCGGGGCCACGGATTGGATGAGATATGTTACTGTGACGCATGTGTTTCAACGATGAGGCTCTCGTATCAAATCAGTTGAAAGTTAGCTCTCTGTGGTGTCAGTTCTTCTTATTGTCCTTGTCCTAAAGCGCATCATGTTTTCTCAAGTACCATACCAACTAGCCCAACAATCAGCACTTATCATGTCACAATTGCAGGTAGAATACCGATTTTTTTGTTCTCCCTGCGTTTCGTAATAACACGTTCCACGGCCACCTTATCGTGGATACACGTTTCATGGACACACGTTTCGTCGACATTAACGTTTCATCGACATTCGTTAAGCGAATATCGATGATCCTGCTTTCCCTGGGAATTAAGTTGAGCGAAATCAGGAATGGCGTAAAGCGCAGCTCATGTAAAAATTAATAAAAGTTGGTATATGCTCAATATCCAATTGGTATTTTTCTTATACAGATGAGAAGTCACTTCTGGTAGTTATTTGTAAAAACAACATTATACCGGGTGTTTTTTTTATTTCAGATTTGTTTTAAAAGAAGCCATGAAAGCTACACTTATGTGGTTTGTGCGAGTGAGTTATACGCCCAGTGGGACATTATGTGGTTTTCTAATATTTGCTGATAAGTCGGCTAATTATATAAAATTCACTAATAAACTTTTAATTAGTGAAAATAGACATATGGTCTCAATTAGAAACTTGCTGAGCGTCGTCCAACACCCCTAAATCAGTAATTTTTAGAAAGACTTTGAGCGCGTGTGAAGCGCAGTAGTGCGCTGAAGTTACCACTCGTGGACCAGGTACAAGGCTGGGGCTACATAAGAGAGGGAAAAATTGCGCGGACGCCTTACCGAAACCGCTAGCCATGTACCTGCTCCACGATTGGTAACTTTAGTACACTACTACGCTTCTCACGCATGAAAGTCTTTCTGAAAATGACTGATTTAGGGGTTTTGAACGACGCACAGCAAGTTTCTAATTGGAACCATAAGTCTATTTTCAATAATTGAAAAGTTAAGTGGTGAATTTCAAATAATTAGCCGACTTATCGCAAAGATTAGCCACCCACATAATGTCCCCTTGCGCGTATAACTCACTCGCACAAACCGCATAAGTGTAGCTTTCATGGCTTTTTCTAAAAACAAATCTGCAAGAATAAAAAAAAACACACTGTATATAAAGTTTGCCTTATCTGATTGGGACATATCTGGCCTGATATGGGAGGCATATATGCCCCTATTTGGCAGACCCAGATATGAATATATAAAAAAAATTGGGCAGATCTGGCTAGATAAGCCTTATATAAACTGATGTGCTTGATATGGCCAGATATGCCCAATTTTTTATATAACCATATCTGTTTTTTTATATAAGTCCTGATATGCCATTTTCGTAAGGAAGCCTACGCCAAAACTTTGCGCACGCGAAGAAAGTGAAGTCATCTCCATTGCTCACGCGTCAAGCCCAAACTACGTTTTGGATTGGCGCATGATGACGGCGATACTTCTTTGCGTACGCAAAGCTTTTGCGTACCCTATTCCAAAACTCGCTGTTGTAGCCAAAGTCGTAACATCACTTCAACTACAGTAGGGAAACAAATATTGTGTGTAGCGCATTCCCATGGTGCCTTACGGTTAAATTATATCAGAGGCCAGATTCACGAAGAGCTTCTTAGGCTACGACAACTTAGCAAAGAAGTTCGTAAGTTACTCACATGGTAAGAAATGGAACATTCAGTGTTCACGAAAGCGTCTTAAGTGAGAGGTAGAAGGCGCAGGTCCCGTACGCGAGAGTGGGCTGTTGCAATGACGACAGCGGCTTCGGCGACACGAACAACTAATCGGAGAGCTCGGCATAGTTCGGAGCACGTGGATTATGAATAACAACAAACGCAGGTGGCCTTTCCGCCAACACTTGTCTGGGGATCGTTGTTCGTGCAGTGAAATGTCGACGCTGCCACGATTTAAAATCGTGGCAACACAGTCTCGAATACCGAGGCCAGTCTAACCGACCTCGTCGGTTAGACTGGCCTCGGAGACAAATCGCGGGTTGTTTTTTTTTTTTTTTTGCGGCCTCGGGGTTGCCGGCGCGAGCCGACGTCCAAGAAGATAATTTAGACTACGATAACGTCGGCAAGAACAACGTAAATACCTGTTCACACTCTGAGTGGACAAGCGAGTGTTTAATCAAAGCGCTGGAACCGCACTGTTACACCGCGCCTTGGTAAGCGCTTCTGACAGACCTTTTTCGACTGTAAAGCCTGGTTCAGACAGTTGCGTTTGACTGCGTTTGACTGCGTTGCGGCAGCGAGAAACCAGGTCATCCCTGCTGCTAATATCGCGTGCCAAGATGATTCCTTGAATTGGATTCCATGCTTCATACGAAGCACAGATGCGCCGGTGACTGGCTTTCTGCACTCGACGCAACGCAGTCAAACGCAGTCAAACGCAAGTGTCTGAACCGGCCTGAACTCGATGCTCGCGACACTAGGCAGAGGAAAGTTGGACCGGCGTCGCGTTGCTCCCCCGGGTGTCGACAGTCTAGCTCGACAGTGTTGACGTACCGTCATGTGGAAATAGAAAGGACATACTAATAGCAAAGCGTACGTAGCATATGTTGCGAAGGTAATCCATACGGCGTTTTTTTTTAGCTCTATATTCATGCAAAACGGGGGAATCGACGAGAGCGGTCCCTTTTTGACGAGTGCGTTTGCCACCGCTGACCCCAGAAAACGAGGCGATGACAAGGGGAAGGGACTGGCCTCTTGAGGTGAGCGGGCAAACTATTTTTGCGGGAAGGAGCCACCAGAGTCACGCGTGTATATTCCTTTCGGCAAGCCAACCGGTCGTGGGTAGACGGTCTTGGCGAGGGAGCGTCGGAGCAGCGCTGCGTCGGAGTGCCTTGCTGGGCCGAGCGCCGAGCTAACCCTTGGTGGTCGCTTGGTCGGTGGGATCGTTGCCGTTGTAGCCTTTTCCGGCTATCTGTGGATCCAGCGTCCATCCCCGTCCTGGTTCGTCGCTCATAGATGGCGGCACGTAGTACAGCTCCGCTGCTCTTCCTTCTGCACCAGAGTGGAAAGGCTGATATTGTTTTTGCTGCTCGATGTCGAGGCGGGCATGAAGAGCATGAAGAAAATTCGAATGTCCATTGGTCGTTGCGACGAGTGACTGAGCGACGCTGTCGGCGATGCTCATATAATCGGGAAAAAGTGCGTAAGACACCTCTGGAGCTGTCGTAGGATTCTGGCGTAACTTACGTAAAACTAACGAGAATTTCGCTTCGTGGATACGGATTTATGCTTGCGTTTTGTAGCACGCACTTCTTTTTTTTTTGGCGGAGGTTCCTTTTGTGATACTGGCCTCAAGATTCCAATGCTCACAAAATTCTACTTTCGTCCATGTAAAACATTACGAGATCAAGTTTTCTTTTTTTTTTCTCTCATTTAAATGTTGACCATTATATTTGCTCAGCCAACCGGTTTTACCTAACCTTTTTTACACGTTATCCTCTTGCACCTTGCTCATTCGTTTTAGTTAAATTGTAAACGAGGAAAACGAAATCGTGACGCTCTCCTGAGCTTAGCAAGTAGATAAAGACGGCGCACAAGTTGGCTTCCTTGCCGCGCTCTTGCGCTCTGCAGGCAGAGCACGCTTTACAGAGCGTGAGGCGACGAACAATTCGACGTGGCTGTCGCGTAAAGGGTGAACCTTATCTGGAGGCACGGCGGGGAGCCCTGACTCTGGTCTTTGATTCGATCACTGTGTACAATAAACATAAACCTCCCTTGTTTTTCAGTGGTATGCTTGACGGCTATATGTATATTTATATCATAAAGATGTTATATCCCTAAGTGCGAGACAACGGTAATATGGGGAAATGAAAAATGGCTAGTTTTAAGTACTGCTCAGAACCCCATAGGTTCTTACGATTGAACAAAAAAGAAATAATAGTTAAAAAGTAAAGTCCATGAAAATGATTTGAAGTACTGAGGTCCCAGAAACTGAAAGCAAAAGACAATAAACATGTACATAAGACATTTAAAAAAATAAATGTCAAATTGATAGTATTGAAAAGACAACTCCCATTTGCATCTCGACAAAAGAAAATTGGGCTCGTAAATTGTTATGTCACAATATTTTGCAAAAAAGGCTGACTTGTGTCAGTTAGGTAGATATATCAATTAATTTTTCAGGCGTCTCATTCTCAGCGAACGTTTCTGTGGGACTTAATGAATATGTATGATTTCTCTCAAAAGCTGTCAGAGTACTTCAGATATTATCAAGTATCAAAGTCCTGGACGCGTCTTCAATAACACTCAGTTTAGATCTCGCTGCAAATGTGTAACACATATTTGATAAATTTCAGTTCATGGCCTTAATCAGAGATGTTTGACGCAATGAAAACAATGTTAAGAATAAAAATATAACAATTCTTTATTTTCTTTGTGCCCCAGAACAACCTCGCGGTTTTCATGTGGTAACACAATAGCGAAAAATTAAATGACACAATTCATATACTTTTACTGAGCATAGACAATGAAAAAGGTCGAACTCATCGCTGGAAAGTCGTAAATAAATCGCACTAAGCTACTTCACCCTAGAAAACGTTCACGCTTCTTAGAAAGTTAAAGGCAAAGAAACTATTAATTAATAAATTTGCCCAAGCATTATTGAATGCACAAATGGGTCCAAATATTAAGAAAAAAACATAAAACTCCTAATTTATAAATTCAATTTTGACACGCTTATGCCTCTGTATGGTCATAAACCAAACCAAGCAGTACCTTGTATTACAAGATGGTAACAGAGAATGACCCCCGACCCCCAACTTCCGAGTTTGTGTGTCGTTATAAATGCTTATGCAGTCAAAAACCACTGGAGAAAATATAAAGGCGCCAGGAAAACGTATTACGGTATTCTTAGAACGCTAAATTTTTCCGACAAAGTGTATGTAGTATGCGTAAATATGCAATTCAGTTTTTGTTTTATTCAAAAAACGCTTAACCGGACCAAAGAGCAAAACAGTGTGAACAAACGCAGCAGGAGCTTATTTTACCAATATACCCTTTTTCTAACATGTTTAATTATAATTATTGAATTGGATATAAAAATACAGATTGTACATTTTTCCGACCACCTGTCTACTTGTGGCATGTCTTTGCAACTAAAAGAACAACAATTTAAGAAGGCCAAGAGCCCGTCAGGATATCCCACCGCCCTACCACTCTGGTTAAAAACGTCACCCTGTCAATGCTAAAACATTTTTCGCAATATAAACTAGAACGTTTACTAATTTTGAATTTAGGTTCTCCAGAACAAAAAAGTTGCTCATCGAGAACAAATTTTGAAATATAGTTGTATTACGTCACTTTTTCGAGAACACCAATTGGTTTTATTTCTTTTACAGGCTTGAGTCAAGGATGACAGTGCGCGCGAACTTTATCCACATTAAAATTACGCACGAGCACTTGAAACACTTCAAAGGGGAGAAGCGAGAAATAGACAGAGGTGAGTCGGTAAAAAAAAAGGAAAAAGAAGAAAAACGTAGGCTTTTATATCAAAACCCTGAATTGCGCATGGAAAAGCATGGCTTACCATTTCGGCAGCGTACCACTTGAGGCAGCCACAGCAAAAGACATACTCCGAGCAGACGGAGCCGGCTGATCCTCCAACGAACAGGCGTCGACGAATCCAGCCCATCCGGTGCCCGCGCCTCCTTCATCTCCGCAAACGCTCCTTTTGTCGCGAGCTCGACTCACAGCTTCCACGAACAGACGCTGTCCCGCTGATACAGCTCGAATCTGCGCCTCACGCACGCCATCTTCCGGCCGCAGCGCGTCTCCGATAACGAAATCTGCAAACCAGCGTCCGTACGCGCAGAGATTGAGATAACGGTTTCAGGCGTCAAACAACACCCGGGGATGAAGTCTCTTATGGCGGCTCGAGCGCGAGAGCCCGAAAACGACGACTGCTTTGGAGAGCTTGCCGCACGGCTCGAGAGGAGGCGCGGCGAGCGCCGCTTAGGCTGGGGAAGAGAGGGAAAGTTTTTTGGGAAGAATGGGGACTGCGCGTGCGCGGAAGCGAAGCTGGCGCCATCTAGGGTAGAGATTCAGAAGTGTTCGAGGACGTTGCACTGAGGAGCGGAGATTTTGGGGCACGTGTGTTTTTTGGGGAGTTATAGATTATGTTTCGCGCCGTTAGAGAGAAGGACAGCATTTGTTTTTTTCATTCGGTTGTTGTGTTTTGTGTTGTCGTTGTTATTGGGTGATGTCGTTTTCTCTCGGCGACGTTCTTTTGATTCTGTTTTCGGTCCGTGTTTTGGCTTTTCATCCGGCTTGGTTTAATTTGAAAGTCGGAGCTGGTATCGAGACGAAAAACTTTGTAATCAAGCACGCTTCAGTGGTGTCCTTAATGTCGCGGGAAGTTTGATACACGTAATAATTTTAGATAAAAAAAAATAAACAGAAGCGAAGTGATATTTGTTTTTCAAGACGCTTTGCACTGTATCGATTTTCTGTTTCCGGCAGTGATCTGAATGTGCACGTGTTCTAGCCACCGGTAATATTGATTTTGCTGGCACAGCTTCGGATGCAAGATAAGTGTATTGACTTCGCATCGTGTTCCTCATTATGAGGTTTAATCTAAGCTGTGCGGAAACAATCTACAAACATGATTAGAGCGGCCCTGTTTTTTTTTTCTCTCCAGATAAAAAAGAACCAATAACCACTTTAATATTTACATATAGTTCAAGCAATACTTATGAAAACTAGCTCGTCAATTCCAAACATACTCATCATTATATATTTACACCCATGCAAACAAAGCTGGTAGGCTCATTTGGACACGCCAGTAATCAATAGTTCGAATATGAATGAGTTCTAAAATCAGGTACCACTCCTCTGCTTTCGGACCCTATTCTTTAAACACAATGGATATTGATATTGGACGAAGGCACAAAACAAGCTCGTTTCGACTTCCGATTTAGCAGAAATATCTCAATTTCAGAGCTAAACTCTGTGATTTATAACCAACAATTGATTTGCGTAAAACTACACTCTAAGCAATCCCTGCGCGTCTACTTACCCGCAAGACACTCAAAGAGCCAATTATTGCGATCTATAGGAAATCAGCTCAGCGAATGATGAGGCAGAACAACTGTTCTGACCTTAAAATTAAGTCTGCGCTGTGGCATTACGCAATGGAAGCATGACGCTTTGCATTGCGTAATGCCACAGCGCAGACTTCATTTTTAGGACTAAGCGGATGTTCCGCCTCATCATTCGCTGAGCTGATTTCCAAGATCGCAATGATTCGCTCTTTGAGCGTTTTGCGGGTACGTAGACGCTCAGGCATTTCTGAGAGTGTACGCACTACCACGTCCTATGAGACTTGCGCGACTACTCGGTCATCAATGTTGCACTGCTCACAATACACGCGGCGCGGTTTTTACCCCTGGGAAATAGTCCCAGAGGTAAAAAATGCTAAATCAAGTTTAATTGTTTTTTTTTGTTTTCTTTTAATTTTGGACCTTCTAAAAAAACCTGTACGTTTGTCCTTTCGATATTAACGACATCGCTCCTAGGTCTAATTCATAACCCATTTTTAATACTCTGAATTATGAGAATAGGCAGTCACCGGGAATCACGATAACAGTCTCTTCTCGAATTCGGAAGGCATGTTAATTTAACCCAGCAGAACACAGCTATATTCTCGTCCAGGGTCGAGAAGTTGGCTCCAAATAGAACACCTCTCCCTACATCTTGAGCCGCAGAGACTTAGGAACAAACACTGGAACAAACAGTCCATTGTGCACTGCTTGTTCCTTAATCTTGGGTGTTCAAGGTGCTGCAAAGCTTCCAAGCTCGCCTACATTTTCTCTGTTATCTCTATCAGTTTACCTCTCTCTAGTTAGTTCACTCTTCCCTAGCCTACCCCACGATCAAAGGAACCTCCATCCGTCGACCCCAGCTACTCTCCGCCGTCTCTTTCTGCGTTCAGTAATCTTTCTAGTATTTTATTTCAATCTTAAAATAACGCATTAATGGAAGCGAGTCATGTTGACAGTGTCTGGCGCTATGAATCGCGGATGTTTTTTTTTGTTGTTTTTTTTCAGGGTATTTCGCTACTCTTGAGAGCACCAGCTATCTTGCTGCTATGTGTATGCGTTAGTACATTCGCCCACGACGCACATTAGGGTAAAATACCTTTAGTGTTTTTGAGAGAAAAAAAAAAGACCTCTTTTCAAATAGTGGCATATTATAGTAGTCTGATGTTTTAAAAAAATGTGCTACGTTTCAAGCGATGCAAATCCTTTTAAAAATATGAGCAATGTAATGCCGCGGTTTATGTTTCATAAACTGACAAAACCCCGATGATCTAATGTTTGATCCCGGCCCGCGCGCTCTTTTAGTTCATTTTATGTTTGCATTCAAGGCACACAAGATGAGTGAATCAAAATCGAAGGTGTACCACGAAGCCTGCATTAGTATGAGGAGTTGCTAAAAATTTTGGATGTCTAATGTAAATCACGGGGGGGGGGGGGGGGGGGGGTGTGAGGCAATTTGTGCTGCTCTCAAAAAACGTTCCTTACGCGATCTAAGCTTTCTAATAAGAATAAAATTATTAAATATAAAGTTGAAACATGTCTGTGCCAACGAACATCCTTATACTATTTTACGGACGCAATCAATACAAAAAAATAATGTATTGTACTTTTTGTGCAAACGCTACTGATAATTCAAGACCTCCACCAATCACAGATGAAAGACTCAATTAAAACAAACACTGGAACCGGTTTTGAACAGTGCCTCAGATGCCTCTTTTCTTAACTGATTAATCATGAAATAATTCAGTGGGCTGTTTAACAAGAAATATTAAGTTCTCAACTTTAACGCAAGTTTTGTCGCTACTTTAATTCTATGAAAAACGAACTGAGTTGTCTGCGGGATGTGAGAAAGTGAGAAATGAACAAGGCAGCTCTGACTAAAAACTGAGTTTCAGCGACCACTGGTTTTCTTTACCATGATGACTAACCTGAGGCTGGGGCGGAAGGAGTAAAACATTTTAAGTGGTAGAAAAATCAACAGGAACAGACAGCGTCTCTTAGTCCCCTAATTATTTTTTTATCATTCTCCTTAAGTACCCATATCCAAACGGCAAAACAGTCTCATTTTCAAAGACGTCATCGAAAAACAGGATGTTCTGCAGTGCGCATATGTGTATATTAGGACAAGGATTAAATAAAATCGTGTAATGAGTTAGAGATGTTGCCTCCTCTTGTTGCCTTTTCTACCACTATCACAGTTGTTTTCCCCCTACTGTCCCAGTTTTGGCTGAAGGTAATTATGGTAAACATCCATCAGCTCGCCTGTGCACTGACTGTATTTTGGCTTTCTTCTTTTGTTATGCAATATATGTATTGCTATAATGTGTGTTATGTCACCTATAGTCGAAATTTAAGGACAAACATGCTGGCATTGCCATTTTAACGCAACTTGAAAACTGGAGGCAATTTCAATTTTGGACTTCCTGTTTTGATGAGATGTGTTCTCTGTGTAACGCAATTCCTAGATGCCAAAGTGTACGCCGAAACAAAATCAGCATCCTCCAGTTTTGTTTGGGTGAGCAGCGCATCTTAGTCATTCGAGAGCGCGGCATGGTAAGAAGAGCTCAAGCAAGGCTAGCCGACTGAAAAAAAAAGAAAGAAAGATAACTATATAAACTGGCAGAAAAAGTAATAAAGACGAAAGTTTGGTACCCACGTAGTCTACGTGATTTCAGAGTGCTTAGATTGCACGACCAGGTTTATGTTTTAAGTTATTCTGCCTACCCTAGTGGAAAAGAATTAATGCCTTCAATAAACATACATAAAAATGTAAAAAGATGTAGAACCTTATACTCCATTATATAAATTCTGTATGATCTATTGCATTTATTAGACAAATCATAAATACTTAGTTCGACGTGAGCGTGTTGGCGAAGTTAAATAAAAATAGAAAAAATAAACATAGGGGCGGACGGAACAGCACCTCCTTCGGTGCTGTTCTGTCCGTCCCTATGTTTATTTTTTCTATTTTTATTTAAAAAAATAACTTTTATTCTATTCAAATAAGCAGCATATCAGGAAAAAAGTACTACATATGAGTTACTCCAAAACTTACCATAGCTTTTACAAATATCATCAGTCGAGTATAACTTATATCGTCGTCTATGTTATTGTATAATAGCCGCAAGAACTTCTAAAAGGTTTTTCGGGACTATATACGGCTTTTCTGTATGCTCGAATCTAGATTTAAAGCGAAACGCACTGCTATAACCTTTCGATTATTCGCCAGGCTAGCAATTATAACAATTTACTTCTCCAAAATTCACTGTCTGATTAAAACCCTACATCGTCATGCGGAGAAATGGTTATGTGCCACTAGTAGGTTCAAGTTTCCTTGCAATCCTGTTATCCTTGGAATAATAAAAAAAAAGAAACAAGTATATTTCTGACACATTTTGTACACTTCTATAGGTCAATGTCTGGGCACATCTGCAAGAGCAGTTCCATAGTAATTGCATGGTTCCTTCGAGTATAAAAAAACAGCGAAATAAATCAATGGCTTAATTAAATATAACGTGCCGAACGCCGAAAAGTCGAGACAAACCAGTATATAGGAAAATGATTGACCGAGCACATCTACGATCCATACCTTTGTGGATGGAGGAAGGGCCACTGCAAAGAGCTCTTCATAAATCCCACTCCTTTTTTATGTGTATATTTTAACACTGCGTTTTATGTGTTTGCATGAAATGGGGGGAAAAGGAGGGGGGAGAGGTGGAAGGGGAGGCTCGCTCAAGCTTTCTCCGTCTTGACCGACGCATTTGGGATTCCGATCACTCTCCGCCATTTTCTTTCCGAGTCGATGCCGCCATCTGCCACCTGTATAGACCCCAGACGACGCCAGGCAGTTTTCTGAAGCCCAAAGGCTATGGCTGCCCTCGAAAACTTTCTCACAGACACGGAAAGTGTCGGCGTACACATCTGACGCAAAGCATTGAGATCTGATGGACTAAGGCACTCTGTTATACACCTACCCCGCGCTCAGCATCCAGGAGAAAATGCTGAGTCACCGGGCTGTGGACGAATGCACGGCGAATCATATTCCATAAAAGAAAGGAAATGTTCATGCTCCAAACGCAACCCACAGCCAAGCAGAAAAGAACGTGGCAACGCGCACAGGATTAGCAATTAAGGGTGTGCGAACAGTGATTGGAATGGAATAGCTCTGCATCCTTCGTAGCCTTCACAGTGCCAGGGAAAACCGGGTCAACTGGTTCTGTTAACGAGTTCAGAAAGGCAGTGCGCTATTCAAACCGAAACACCATCCCTAACTCCCATCTCCGAAGGAAGCACAAAGAAAACAAAAAAAAACCCCGAAAAAACAAGCTTATTTTAAATTGGAGTATTATAATTTGATTTAATGAGCCGCGCTTCCCTTACGTTTGTCTATGCTGAAAGACATATCCCTTGGTCCAAAGCAAGCGATCGAAGGTATGCTAATTACACACGCGTATGGGTCCCAAAAGTGTACTTAAAGGGATGGTGAACCGAAATTTGGATTTCAGAAGAAACAATGCAGGAGATTTAGGCGGGATGCTACAATCCCTACAACACTACTCGCAAGGCGATATCTCGAATGGACGGCCGTATTTTGGGAAAAAGAGGTCGAGATTGAACCAGGCCAACGAGGCCCGTGACGTCAACATATCTCGTTTTCTCCTCTCTTCGTTTCGCTCCCTCAAGCCGGCGAGGCGGAGAAGACGCAAGTCCGTTCCCTCTCCTTCTCGGAGAAACATGACGTGAACATTTCTGTCAAATGCGCCTCCTCTTCTTGAAAAATATGGTCATCCGTTCGAGATATCGCTGTATGAGTGATGTTTTGCTGTTTGTAGCATCCCGTTGCACGCTTTTGCCGCGTGTTTTGTGGAATCACGATTTCGGTTCAGCATTCCTTTAAAGTATATTTAGACTGGTCTATGATCAAATTTTTATATTCAGAACATGTTTGCAATATAATTTATGTATTTTGTGCTTCGGTGTGTGCCTCACTGATATATTAGAAATTCTGCTCCTTTGATTAACCCAGTTAAGACGCTAAGAAGCTGCATACAAATAGTATACTTTAATATATTATCAGTAAACTGAAATTATACTTTAGCGTACTCGTCTGTGTGTATTTCTTTCTTTCGTAAAAGCGTAAAATTATATACGTATGTTCTTATGATATATAGCGATATTTTGATGACAGTAATTGTACAAATTTATTCAACAAACAAAAAGTGAAGAATGCTCATCTTCGAAAAAGTAGAATCTCAGAAAAAGCGGAATAAGTGCGCAGCTCGCGATTTGAAAAGAGAAACAAAAAAAAAAACTGTTATATTGTTAGTTCCAAGCATGATTAGTTTTTTGTTTGCTTTCTTCAGAGTACGAGACTGTATTCACCTATAATTCTGGTGTAGATTCTGAAAAATGAACACGTAGATGCTACCGAATACAATTCCTTCCATTGCAAAATTAGTATCAGCGCGGTAAACTATAAGACAAACAGCACAGTAAATTATATATACAAAAAAAAAAATTGCTTCAGCGAAGATTCGAAGATTTTTGCGAATCATGTTACGAGCTCTATACTATATACATTCATGGCTCTAAGATATATACATTCAAGCGTTGGTTAACAGTGCTATGTAAGCACGCCTTTACTACGCTTATTTTTAAATTCAATGGTTCTTCCGCCTATTCGGTCTGGTTCTTCCGCCTATTCGGTCAAGTCCAATCTCTAGGACGCAAAATATTATTCGAAACACGCGACTTATATATATATATAAAGAATGGTCAAAAACAGCTCGAGCAGGCTACCAATCAATACACATTCTTCGTTAGCCACCTGTACCTTATTTCTTTCTGCGTAATTCAGGGAAAGGGGGGGGGGGGGGGGCGAGGAGAAGGGGGAGGGGGGGGGGGGGGAGAACTCTTTTCATTCGAGTGCCGCGCGCGCCGTCCCCAGTCCTTGAAATGGTCCGTGCAACCCACCACCCACCTCTGCTTCTGTCTGATTATTTCCCACCACCTTCCTGCTTTTGTCCCGTTTTTCCTTCATTTCCTTTCCCCAGACTTGGTGGGGAGAGACTCGGGGAGCGCGTGTGTACGCTCCCGTTCACGCCATAAGCTGCCAGCGCGGTGGAGCCTACGGGTTCCTCAGAACCCGTCGCGCGTCCATCTTTTGTCACGTGATCAGGCTCCCGCCCGCAGAGTGTTGTGTCACGTGATGAAAGGGAGGCGGCTGATTGGCCCGGCGAGGGCGTAGCTTCCGTCGCACATGTCAGCTTAGGGAAGAACGGAGTTTTACGGTGGATGCGGACGACCAGCGTGTAATGGTTTTTGTGACTGTACAGTATTCCCCCGAGGGGTTCTCTGAACCACGGTTCACTTTGGGGTCGCTTCGGGGGGTTCCGGTCTGCTGGTGACGTCAGCGCCTGCTGCTGTTTCCCTTTTTTCTTTTTTTTTTTTTGATTGGTCGGTTGAGGTTGGAACCGCTTGAGGCACGGGAGACGATGCCACTAAAATGCGCGCGGGGTTAACCCCCAAATAGCTAAAAAAAATTATATTGATTATATTTTTTCTTCTGCGTGTAAACTTACAGATAACATTCTTCGCGAAACATTTCTGGAATCCGGGACGAGTTATGCGCCGGGGTAATTTCTCTTTATTTAGATTTTGTTTACATTTTTATTTTCTGACATTCGCAACCTTTGCTTCTTTCATCGTCCTACTGCCTTTGCGAGGCGTTCGAACGTTAGGAAATAACTTATTTTAAATTTCTTTCATACGAAGACTTACAATGTTGTTATCAATTACTTTCGTAATTAGATAGTTTCCCGTTCTTGAACAGGAATCAGAATCCTCACTCGAAGGATAGTAAAGGTGGTTGATCTCAACAACTAATGTTTCATGGACCTCTTCTGGATTTGCAGAAGTGATGGGGATTCCATTCACCGAAGAGGGGAGGGGGTGAGGGGAGGTTTTGAACGATCACTATGCAAAAAGGTAAACGAAAATAAAAACTAAATGTCTGACAACCAAGTTTGAAACTCTGGCACAGAGAATAATCAACAATCCTCACTCACCACTCATGGTTGGGCCTGTTTAGCGTTGTGCCACAGCAAGCTTCAATAAAAAGACTGTTTTATCGCTCGACTCGAATAATGCTAGAGGACTTCGTGAACCCCAGAACGCCTTGAGAGACCCCAAAGATTGGGATTTTCTATTTGGGCGCAACTAGTATAGAGCGACGTTGGTTAGGCAGTTTACTTCCGTTTTGTAAATAAATGTAATAACTTATATCACCTATCGACACCGTAAATAAGCCACAGTTTTTGTCCTCGAAGGAATCTTTGCCAAATACGCGGTGGGGTTTTTAACGTTTGATGCAAACGCCCGAACCTCTGATATTTTCTACGCCTGCAGGCGAGGTAATATTCATTTAGGGCAAAAAATAATACATCCCTACATGAGGTCTACCTCCGGTGTTCAATACATATTGATAATATAATTTTTTTATATTTGAATTTGTGCCTTAAGGTGCTTTAAGTGCCATATATAACTACAAAACTCTTCATGCCGAAAAAAAAAGCAAAACGCAACGTTTTATTTTAACGTGCGACTAAATTATCACGTGCGCTATAATCTAAAAAAGGTAGATAATAATATTAAAAAAAGACAAGGCCACTGCAGATTTTTTTTTCCAGTCGAGTATGTCTCTTACATTTGCATTGCCGTCGTATACGTTTCATCTCCTCCCACTCTAAAATACAGTAGACCCTTTTTCGAAATTATGCATAGATTGTGTGTGACCGCCATTAGCTGGTCGTGCGCTGTGAGCACTCATTCGACACAAGCGCCCTTCGTCAGCATTCTAAGTGCACTCAGATCGAAACGCATTCCACATGGATCCTGCGTCAGTGCCCGGCACGCACTCAGAAATAACCGATCACGGGCTTCACGCCGGAGGCGTCCACACCCTACTAATGGCGGCTGCGCATAATCTATGCATCATTTCACAGTTTCTGAGAGGGTATATAGTCACTGACAAAATAAGAAAACGCCGGGCGCGGCACTTGATATGTTCGGTTCGCGTCTCTCGCTTCGTGATTGGCCCTTGTCGCCTGATGCCGTATTCTGATTGGCTGCGGAGGGATAATGAGATGCGCGGGACTAGAACGCGCGCCCCGCTTTTCTCAAGCCGTCGGTATACAACGGGCCAACCTGAGTCTCTGACGTCACGCCGCGGCGGTGGCGCTGCCGTCGGCACCGCGCGTGCACAGACGCTTCATTCGACACGAATCTGGTTTCTGCGCATGCGCATTGCCCACACCCGGTGGTACAAGATCAGTGGTAAAGAAGGGTGTCGCGAACCGGTCGAGGTTCGAGTTCGACCAGGTTCGACTTTTTCGACCTTCTTGGGAAAAGTTCGACAAATTTTCGACTCAGGTTCGACTGCTATGCGCATGCGCGGCAGGCTGGCCAGTTGGCTTCGGATTGGATGGGGATGGCTAAGGGACGGATTAATGCTTGTAAACAGCATATTGGTGTGCAGAAAGGACCCAATAATAAGTCTGGAGCGCGTATACTCTCCCGCAAACCATTTGGGAGAGTCAATGGCAGCAATCTACGGAGAAACTCTGCTAATGTACGTACGAGGCTAAACAAATGTTTAGATGCAAAAAACAAAACAAAACAAAAACACGTTAACGTTGTGCCTCAGCATGGGGAAACGTTATGCTTAGTGTGGCACAGGCGTGTGCACGATACTCATTACAGGTAATCAAATTACATGTAATCGACTACTTTATTGAGTACTTTTGTAACAGTTCGATTATTTGCGTTAGGAAGTATTTTAAGAGTAATCCGGTTACTTTTGAAAATGCTAAAATTTCTCGTAACGGTGACTACTTCTCGCCCTCCGTTTTCTAATGACTCCCTTTGTTTTTACTTTTTTTTCAGCTAAGGAATTCTTGAACCAAGTCGCAGACAGGAGGCTGTGATGTACCAAAATTGGTGCATTGAGAAGATGATTAGTTTGTAATTTTGTGATTCTACTTGAATAATGGACAGTATACGAAAGGTCTCGTTTTCAGCCCGTCAGAAAAAAAAATCGATTTGAAAATCCGATGTAATCGGAATTGTAACGGCTACTTTTTCAAGTAGCGGTGAATTTCTTCAACTAACAAGTCCTGCTAGTTGAAATGACTTTTTACTAACAGCAATTGTTATTTTAATCGACAACATTTTTTAGCAATGTGTACGCTGCCACAGCCATGACTGATTTCATTAGGTCTCAAAATATTTCAGCCTTCTGATACGCCGGGTTCATACCGTAGATTGTTCCGATAGGCTGTCCCGTGTGATTTGCGGGATATAAAAAGTTGACGCTCCAGATTGCTTACAGCGCGGAAAAATTGAAACCTTTTTTTTTTCTAGATTGTTTTCGCGCGTGTATTACGTTAGTCGACGACATCCAACCAAGCAAAGACGCAGCCGTTTTATCAATAGCTGCCTCGGAACCGCCGCTGCCATGAGGCCCCCATGACCTCAATTCCTCGTGTTCGTTTCAACTTGAAGGCAGCGGTAATGACGAAGAGCGCACGCTTGGATAAAGCAAGCTCGAGGATGACCTTCTCTTTGTGCCCGATATAGAAAGCCGAGGCTCTGTCAATATGGCCACAGAAGTATAATCGACTCTGGCCTTGTTTACAGTGCACCAATAAAATTATATCTTGTTGGCTTTTGGTCTTATTGAAAGCCGTGGAAAAAAGGGAAGCCTAACGTAACAGCTACGGAGGTCATTCTATGCCAAACAGAAAGTTTATATAGTGGTATATGTTGCGAGAAGACTTTTTTATCGTTCGCATTACTCCTGTTACTGAGGGGATTAAATATCTTAGGCTGTTTGTTTCGTAAAGTACAGAAACCGATTTCTTTTTTCTTTCTTCGGGAGTTTTGATTTTGAACAAATTTGTCAATAGTTTGTGGAGCTTACTAGAATGGAAAGTTGGGCTAGTTTGTGAAAGTTTGTGGAAGTACGCTGACTAATGTTTAAACTTTGAAACTACAGTTATTATCTTGATATGGCCGAGAAATATATTTTGTCATCTCCTGGTAAATCATTAATTTAAGAGTGACGCCACTGATGCGTTTAAGTTGAGCCTATATATTTTCACAAACTGAGAGCTAATCGGCCTTGATTTCTTTTTACACATCTAGTTTGTTAACAAAATATTGTCTGGGTAAACCATTAATGCATTACAATCGTGTCAATATGATATACAATCTCCGAATAATAAAACACTTGACTTCGAAAAAAAAATATTTTTAGGCAATATTAAAAAGAAAATTTTGATTCGCAATGATTGTTATGCATTTATGCCATCAAGACAAACATTTACAATACAGTGCGACACTTGCGTTTGGAAGATGAAATCCTACGCATTAACATTCCCAACATCTCACAGAAAAACATTACAATCTTAAATTACCGCTCTCACAATCTGCAAGCACAGCCACCGCTCGTAAAAGAAAGAAAAAAAAAAACTCTCACCCACTAAATCCCTTACATTTAAAATTAAAAATAAGTATCAAAAACAAAACAAAACCCCGGTTAGCATCTTAATTCGAATGTAGTCACGGTGGCGCACACACGCACACCTTGAAGCAAGAATGATGGCCTCCCCTTATCCCCCTCGCGCAAGTATAGGGAACCAGTTGAACCCTCCTAAAGCACGCTCGCTCCCGCTAATCTAGCACGAGCGCGCGCGCTCGTGTCACGCCTCCTCCGCTCTCCCTCTCTCCTTCTCCCTCCCCCCTCCGCTCTCCCTCTCTCCCCTTACCTCTCCCCCCCCCCCTCCCCAAAGTTTCAGGAGCGGTAATTTCGCTCCCGAGCATCTTCCTTCGGACCGACCCTCAAAAAACCTGCACTCCTTTTACCCCCGAGCTGACAGTGTAGTGACAGTTGCGAGCTCGACGAACCTATCAGCTGCCTACCTATCATCACGTGACCCATCCCTCTGCGCACGTGTACTGGGAGGAACTTGATCACTCGGCGACCGATGGACGTTCGGTCGGTCCAACGGACACGTAGCTTCTTTTGCCGTACCCCCAGCTCCCATGGAGCAACGGAGTACGGCAGCGTGCGTGGCGACGGCGACGACGTCCTCCTCCTCGGCCCTCCTTTTGGCAGCACCGGTGTAACCGCTGGCGACGCGAGAGAGAGAGGGTTGCCGGCAAACGCGGGGGGAAACGGCGTAAGGGATCTCGATTATAATATGCGTGTCTGGGGCTCTCTAATGACACGCGCAATCGATGCGACGCGTCCGGGGCAGCCACCGACTGCGACTGTCCGACGTAATTGTAGTTCGGAGGGGAGGGACGACCGGCCATATGCCTTTCCGACGCGAGCGAGCACGCGAGCGTCCGCGTGCGTTCCTTAGTCCAGCACTCCACACCCTACTCCCCGAGTCGGTTCGCTTCCCCCTCCCCTTCTTCCCCACGCTCTTCCCTACCTCTTCTATTCCTATCCTCTCTATATGGTATCCCTTTCCCCGCCTACCCATTTTCCTTTCTCTATACCTCCATGCTGTTTTCCTTTCCTAAATTTTCTGTCATAACCCTTCCCTACCTACCACCTTTCCTTTCCTATACTTTTCCCTCTGCCTTTTTTTTTCATGAGATATCTATCCCCCTGCCTACCTCTTTACCTTTCCTTACCCTAGCTCTTACTTACCTTCTCCTTATCTATCCTCTCCCTGCTTACTGCGTCGAGTTTCCCTCTCGTTCTTTTACGGGAGCCTCCTCTCCCGTTCCGCCCTAATTACAAACATCTCACGTCCAAAGCGGGGACAATCCGCTTCAAGGTGTGTGTGTTCCGCCGTTCAGAGCAACTGGCGGTTCTGGGGCCAGAGTGTTTTGGGTGGGAGGAGAAGGGGGGGGGGGGGGGAGGGTGGAGACGTACTCAAGTTAGGCTTAGCGTTAGGCCTAGCTAGGTTGGATTACGAGGTTTCGCGGCACCGCGGGTGCGGCTCCCACAAATGTTTTTGTCACGGTGATTTCGGTGATGGTGTCGAGGAGTGCTGCTGTGCATGTGTACCGCGTAAACCCTTCCGCTGTTCTGAAGGGGTGGTAGCAACATGCTTCGTTTGAGATTTTTTTTTTTTTTGTTTAGGGGGAGGAATTTAGGATGGTGAAACCAGTCTCTCTGGGAGATTATATATGTAAGCTGTATATAATTACAGGGTAAAACATAGCGTGCGGTAGATTATTACGGCTCAGCTGTGTCTAGCGACGCCAAAGTGCCCTTGTCACTGCCAAATTAAAGCTTCAGGATTTCGACGTCACTGATGCGGTTCTACGGACATTGTCAAGGTTATCATTTGCGTACCGGTACCTGTCAGAATTTGCAGAGCCCTTCAGTCGTTGAGATCTTGCTTCAATAGGGAGTTTTAGCGAGTCGTTTCGACACGAACGGTTCGTCATCGAACGCATCGCCGACGCCTCTGGGCATGCGAGCGCGTGTCGTTGGGGGCTTTGAGAGGACCTTCTCGTTTGTTTCTCCCACTCCGGCCGCTAGGGTCGTCCCCGTAACGTGGCCAACACCGTTGGCGACTCGAGGAAAATGCAAGAGGGCGGTCGACTCCGCCGGGCCAGCAGAGCGCTAGGCTTTCCACAGCTGGTGGCTATTTGCCATCCTGCTACTTTTTCCTTCGTCTGAGAGGTCGAACCAAATCATTTCGAAGACGACTCACAATGGCAAGCGACCGTGAATGCTGTAAACTACGCGTTTGGTTAAATGTTCGTGGCCCCTGGCCAACGAGCCGTCGTGGCGACCGCGAGCAGACGAAATGATTTGGTTCTACGGCGCACGACTTCAACGATCCTTCAGGTTCAAGAGGATAGAGACATATTACCTACCTTTGTGGTCGTTCGGACACATTTTACTCTATGCAGCTTCAGAACTCTTGTAATTCCGACCGGTAAATGTTACCTCAGCCGTCTTGTTTACAGCAGTGTGCGCGGTGAATCGCGAGGCACAGATTTACACGCTGCAGAACGTTTCAGATGTTTACTCCAAGATGGCGCTGCAGGTCAAACGCAATCATCATCACCGTTGAAAGTTTTAAACGACTGCGCGAGTTTGACGATTCGCTGAAACGCGTAAAATATTGCACACGGTTTCACGTAACGAAGCAGCTGCACCGGTCATGATTTCGGAACCGTGTGCTTCAAAAACGACTTACTAAAACTCCCTAGTAGGGAGTTTTAGTAGACCGTTTCGATAACTGTGATAGTGGTACTCCGCTGGCGCCTTCACACAAGCATCGTATCGTTAGCGCGTGTCGTTATAGGACCGCAAAAATGGTCTACCAGTGAGGAGGATTAGCGGATCGTGATATTTGTAGAACGAAATTGGTACCGAGAGCTCGCGTTGCCATATACTTCGAACGTTGCTTTAAAACGCACGCCCGAAGCAGTATCGGGCCTTCTACAACAATTTGCTGAAATTACGCGTGTTGCTTCATTTAACGTCAAAAATAATGCAACCATATCTCAAATACGTCAAGTAAAAACTATGTGAAAAAAAAAAAAAACTTGTGTAGGTTTTGTGAATCGAAGTTTGAGCGTCCGGGTCACGCTATCAAGGTGTTTTAGCGGGTCTTTCCGATTACTCCGATAACGATACCCGATAATCTGCCGACACCCTTTGGGTATGTATCGCATGGTTATCAGATAGATTGGAACGATCTGCTCTCATAATATGGAGTTTTCGGGAACCGCTTTCGCAGAATCGATACGGTACGGTGGGCCCTCCGGTGAGAATTGCGCATGCGCTACCGCAGAAGACTCGCGCATGCGCAGTTCGTACTATATCGAACAGCAAAAACGGTTCCCTACAACTCCTTAATAGGGAGTTTCAGTGCGCCGTTCTCGCAGGCTCCGATAACGATGCCCGATAACTCTATGCTGAAGCAACGGGAAGGATTCAAAATGTATACCTGTAGCTGTAGGCACTGACAACCTGAGGAACACCGGGCGCGGCGTGCCCTGCACATCTCATTTTCGCTTCTCGGCGAATCAGAGTACGGCATTTGTTAATAAGAACGTCGAAGGACCCATCACGAAGCGAGAAGCGTAAACATAATGAGCCACGTACTGCGTTTATTAAGCTCTCAGTGACAACAACAGTATGGCTAGAAGAGGTCGATTTCGCCTAAACGCGTGAGACCGCTTCTTTGAAATGTGAAAATGTTCTTTCTCGAATTATATACTGGCATTAATAAAGCGCTCAAGTTTCTCATGAGCTGTGTGTCATCACAAACGAACAACAATATTTTGATAATAAAGTGCCGCTTCAAAGTCGCAGTTTCAAAAAAAACCTAACTTCAGAAATTAAGGTTACCCAAGTGCTAGCAGAAAATGCTCGAGCCAAGCCGATCCATAGCCTCCTGGCTCTTCTGATGACCTCAATGTCACGAAATAATATCACCGCAAAAATTATGTTTCCCGAAACTTCGGATATAGCTGCGCATAAAAAATGGCGCCGACGAGGTATAGGGTATTGTTCACAAAAAGCGAAAACGCTATGCAAATCTAAATGTGCACCTTGTAGGAATGCCTGCCTGTCCATTTGACGGCAGAAGACGAGCCAACCAATCACGCCAGTCTACGGAACGCGACTTGTGAATGACCATGTCCCAAATTCTCTTCGGTGGCGTATCTCTATGTCTGCATACGTCGCGGTCTCGAGTCACGCCGTATTTGGTCCTCATTATTCGCTAGAAAGTACCTTAGGGCAGAATGATTGGTCCGCCACGTGGACTGTGGCCAAGAAGCCGCGCATGAGCGTGGACTCACCCAATACCACTTGCGTTAGGAAGGTACGTGCAATCGAACGTAGAGGCCATCACACTGCAACAGAGCGCAGGCACAGACTAGACACGAGACCCGTTTCAGCGTTGGGATGGAACTCAATCAATCACTGGCGAAGCGCCCTTGTGCAAACGAACAAAAAAAATATTGGCTGGATTTTTATATTTGAAGTGCAGTAATGGATAAAATGCTATATTAGAAATTGAATGCTTCATTTTGTTTACAAGACACTAAGCTGTCTCTCCGTGGACGAGTGGACAAGTCTATATCGTCTCATAATTTTACCGTTGAAATCAGCGAAGGAATTAACGTCACGTGATGTCAGGGAATGTGACGTCATGGTATCGCGTGATTCCAAGGCACCAGATAACGCGACCTGACGTTAATGTTCCCACGGTACTAAATCGAGCTTTCGGCGCTCTTTGAGGAAAACGCGCGCATGTGCGAGACCCTTTTATTTTTTTATTTTTTAAACGTTCGTCGCTCACTTGAAAAGTGATCCGCGGATCAGTATGCAATGCTAAAACTTTCTGCTTTACCCCAAAATATATTATCAGGTTTTCCCAGTAAGTCGTTCCTTGTATTCGCAGCGCATTGTCTTTTCGACGCACTAGGACAATCCGATGTACGGTCCGTGAATGAGTTAGCCATAAATAGAAGGACCGGTTCACGTTTGTTTAGCATTTAACGATTTTATGGTACAAAGAAAGCAGGTCGATAAAAAAAGGAGGACATGCATCGGGTTTGTGTTCTGTTCGCTCTTTCTTTTTTTCTTTTTCCTGATCTGAATTCTTAGTTATCAAAGTGAAAAAATTGTGCCACTTCCAGAGTGTACGGAGCCTACAACCCGAAACGCGGCACAATGTGGGGTTGACGAGAAGCTTGGTGGGATTTCCCGAAAACGTATATTCAGTGCGTCGACCCACATCACCAAGACGTGTTTTGCAGTGTCTATTCCTTTCCCCCGACATAAACGCCACTATCCACCCGGGACGTTATAGTGATCCTCCTACAACGTCGGCCAATATATAGCTATCCCTCCCCCCCCCCCCCCCAATCCAATTCAATTTAAGGTGATCGAATCGACTAAACAAAAGCACAAGCTCAAAACGGCGTGCGACACCGCTCCACGCAGACCACATGAAACGCACACACACAAACAATACAATTACTTTTTTTTTTACTCGCTGGAACAGACAGAAATTGGCTGCGGAAGAACCGACACCCACTGAGATAAACAGACAAAAATAACCGCGCAATAAAAAGACACAGGAACACGACAAAGACTAGAAGGCTGGCCCTTTCTTCGTCTCCCCCCCCCCCCCCCCCCCCCCCCAACGGACTTCGCGTCTCCTATCAAGATGGCGACGATGAACCGTACTCGTGCGAAAGCAGAAGGAGGGGGACAGGTGCAGCAGTCCTCAGTCGTTTCCGTCTCCGGACAGTAGAGAAGAAAAAGCGAAGGCGGTGTCCGTACTCCGCGCGCCCTCCCGAGCTGACAGTTCAGTGGGAGCTATGAGCTCGCCAGACGAATGAATCCTTTCATCGCCACACCACCACTCTCTCCGCATGGGGGTTTGGGCCGAGGAACGCGATCACGTTGCGAAAGGTCGAAACGTTGGACTGGTTCAAGGAGCACCTAGTAGCTTGGCACCGCACTGTCGGCGTGGCGCTGAACGCAGTGTGGCGTTCGGCGTCGACCCCGATATCCGCCGCGTTCATTTGGAAGCAAAAAGGGGGACGCTGTCTCTCTTTTCGCCACGTCGGGTTAGCCGGGAGAAAGGTTCATCTCCTTTCTCCTTCTTTCTTTCACGCTCTCCCAATGATCCCTTCCTAATGGTCCCTGGTTCCCGAAACGAACAGTTCGAGCTTTCCCCCTTTGCAGGCGATGCCTTAAGCTTCGAAGAAGGAGGAATTGCGAATGATGGACGGACACAAATTATGATTATTGATGTCCAGGCTCTGGATCTTCGGTCACCGCTAAATCTCGAGGTTCTGTTTTGTGAGCCGTATCGACCAGGAACGAGGCTGTGGGAGTCACACTGTAGCAGACGAATTGAAAGTCGGTGACCTGTTGGCATCGAACTCTAGGAGAGTGAGTTCTAGACAATGTACAAGTTTGTAATCAGCAACGCATCACTGAGGGATAGACGTTCCTAAAATTGTGGTACTTGTTTTTGTGGTAAAGAAATTACTCCGAAATTATTGTTAAAAGACGCGAGAAAAATGTATAACTTATTAGAGCAAAAATATGATTTCGATTTCTTTTAGCTTATCACGCAAGCAGTATGATATAAAGAGTATTGGCATGACCAAACTTTCTAGAGGTGTACAAATCATTAATGTAAGCACCCTTTATATCAGAATTAAATTTGATGTGGCCATTTAAAACCGATTATTCGTGCATTTCTTCGTTCTGTGTGTATGACTGTGATTACTACATTGTGGTGTTTTATAAAAATTTAGTTGTGTGTTTAAACCTGTTATACCGTCAGGTGGTGCAGGTAGGGAAACAGTTTATTCCCCCTTTTTTAGCTCTCACTTGGAAAACGTAATTGTAATTGTGCTTAACATCCGTTAACCACCAGCGATAACTGTACCATCTAATTTGTAGAGTACTGTAAACAAAAAATGCAACTTTGTCAAGATGCCTAAACTGAAATTAAAGTATTATTTAAGACATACTGCAGAGAATTATTTTGCATGTTTTATAAAACGATAATAATTCAGTAGTAAACAAGTTCAATTATCATGACCGGTGACATTTATCCCGCTGGTCACGACGACTATACTTCAGAATTGTATTAACTCAGTGCTGTGGTGTTTCCCTTCTCACTTGGATATCGTTATATTGCGCTGCGCGTACGTCAGAATGCGCCACCAACTCACCCCAGCCTTCATCTTAGCAAGACCCGTAATTCAGATAATTATAACAATGTTCACGTTGAGATTATTGTTTTAATCACCCTCGTGGACAAATCCTCAGCATATCTGAGAAAATATGAGATGTCAATAATATTAAGAGCCACATGGTGGTGAAATTTCTTTACTAATACAGAGACCTCTGGTTGTCCCGACGGGTCAGGGTAAAGTCATCCGTATAGTCATCGGAGGCTGTCGGTTAATTCCCTCCTCCCGTCCCGAGAGAACCTCCGTTTGCCGAAGGAAGTCCAGAGGCATTTGTTTTTTGTTGTTTTCAGGGTGTATCGCAGCGTCAGCGATACCGCTAAACTCCCAAACCCCTCAGAGTGAACATCATTATGCCCAACTTCGATCCAGCAGGTCCCGAAACCTTCGAAGTTAAGGCAGCTGCCACGCTCAATGTGGCGTAAAGAATTTGCCTCGCTTTCCCTTGGAGTCCCTTAATTTCGCCCCCCCCCCCCCCCTTCCTGCTCAAGTCCGGTCCTCCCGACGGGGTATAATACCCTTAATGCTGATTAAGCAGAAGAACAGATAGAACATGATAGCACCGTTCGACAAAATGTTTTTTTTATGTCATCTTAATTTCCTTTCTTTATAAGGTGCATTCGCAATTGCCGTCACTATCGATGTTTATTTTTTTATTTTGTGATATCAAATTATTCATACGACTCTGCGGTTTAACCTAAAAGCGTTTCCATGCTCAAAAGGTGTTAGGATAAGGCGAATGAAGAGGATAAGTCGGCTCAGTTGCTGGCAAAGCTTTTTCGCTTGGGGATTACCAGTCTTCTCTCGTTTAAGTATTTATAATTGTTCGTCGTAGTTTTTTTTTTTTTAATAAAGGCAAGGCAGAAGCGTTTTCAGAGAGTGGTATTGGTCTGCGCTGTTTTTCTGGGGAATCTTTAGTTTATAAGGTCAAACGACTAGGCAGTCAGCTGCTTTCCCCGGTATGTGTGTTTATTAATCATCTTTATTCCAACTTCTCCAATACACAAAGATTTACTTTTCTTTCCTTATTCAAAATTTAATTTAAAAAAAATGCTTGAACGCTTGTTCCTGCTTTTGATGTTTTTCGACACAAAAATATAATAAATTTTAATAAAGCGGAATTAGAAGATGCTTCGCCAGTGATTTTTGTTTTTTATAAATTTAAATTTGCTGGACAAACATATTCGTATACATTTTTTTTATTTTTACGACGCCTGTGTCAGTTCCGGTATTTCGTTACTTAACGGTTTATAACGTTGGTTTTATAACTGTTCAGGAAATTCTTTGGTGCGAAGTTATATTTCCAGGGTTTTCAGCTTTTCTTAAATGGTCGAAGCTCCGCCGCGCACGAACAAACCTCAACGTTTCACACTCAGAAATTATATGAGCTCATTTCCAAAGGATGCATTTTTCATGCTGAAATCTGTTACATCGGTTTTCAGGCTCATTACTGACACCACATGAATCTAGCGAAAAGACGATAGTTGAGATTCGTACAGCACTTGGAAAATTCCTCACCATTTATTAGAAAAATGACACGTTCCATTTCAAGAAAGAAGTGTTTCTCCTTGAGATTTTCAAATTACTTCTTTCCAAAATGAGTTTCGATACTAAATCTACATCGGGTAATGTTAACACGGGACTGACTATTGGGTGGAGATGAAGCAATGTATTTTCTTCCACTGTTCGCTTTGAGCGCGTTCTACGGGTTGCTCCTGATAAAAACACATTCCACTAACATAATTAATTAACCTATTGATCAAGCTTAGATGGCTTCGATCGGTTTGTGGTGCATGTAGAAATTATAGTAATAAAATGTTAGCACTTTATGAGTAATTCAATGTTAGAGATGGACCACAAAAATAAGATCATCTCGCACTTACCGTGACGGTGTTCGAAGAAGTCTAAGAAATATTTTGTTTAGATATTTCGTCATGTTACTCTTGTGTTTGAACCGTTAAAAAAGGGTGCTACAAATAAATTACTAAAGTATGAAAATGCACTGCATAAATCCTAAGTGTCCTTAACTTAAACGAGTAATCAAAATTAGTGTGTCCTTCCATACTCTTTATAATACTGTGTACTAAAAGCTATCAGCAACGATTCATCATGGGAAAAGTCAAGTGTTGCATAGCCAATTGGAAATTCACCAAACAGAGTTTCTAAGTACGCCGCTTAGTACTTCAAATAATTACTGCTGCAGAATTATCAGTATTCATTGGGTTTCTTTATTGACTTATGGTGAATTCCACTCGTAGGTCCGGAGCGCTTTCCAAAATCCGCGAGGGAGGCAAAATTCCGCTCCGTGGGACCCGCTCCGAATCGACGAGGGGAAGATGAACTCGCCTTTTTGGAGCGACCTCCCTTACACTCCTCCCCATCGCTTCCCCCTCCGCCATTCAAAATGGCCGCTGCTCGAACTTGACAAGCCCACCAACGCCTGAGACGACTGACCTTTCCGACGCAGAAATAACACGCGACACAGGCCGTGCGAAATTATACGTACCACGGCGCTCATGTCACAAATAACGAAGACGTCCGCGCAGTCCGCGTTCGGCACCGTCACATACCTTTCGGCCGCGTCGAAGCGGCGGGGCACGGACAGCGATTGCCAGCGATGGAGTTCAGATTTCTGATACGACTTTAATAAACACAGAGGTAACAAACCATCACTTGCACGGTCGTTGCCTAATCTTTTCTTGCTTTATTGCACGGGAAAACGCCGGCGGAATGCCGTGTAAAAAGGTAAACAATCATTGGCTGCGGAATGAGCAGGCCTAACCTTGCGTCTGCCTCCGGCTTTCCTGTCGTTCTTCCTCTCACGATCACAGCTGTCAGCGCTTACGATTTACCACGCTCCACAGTCCCGGCTTTGTATCTCTGATCTACGGGAGGTAGAAGCGTTCGAGCCGTCACAATCCCACGTAAACAACCGATGCACCCGAACAGATCCAACTCGACGACCCGTCCGGCCCGCCGACCTTGCCGACCTCGCGACCTCGCCGCGCATGCGTACTGCCGATTTAGAAGGAAATCACGTGGGCCGCTCTGTCAACATCCGGAGAGATCTGTGAAATCCCGCAGAGCAAGTTCGGCGGAGTTTGAGGCGCTCCGTGGAGCGGGCGTTGCCAGAGATCTACGAGGGGAAGATGACCAGCTCGAGCCAGATCTGCGAGCGGAATATGCGCGCTCCAAATGGAGCGCTTTTGGAGCGCTCGAGATCTGCGAGCGGAATTCACCATTAGATTTCGACTTTTTTTTTCGGCTTACCTCCCCAGAGTACTAAACTCCTTGATTTGAACTCGGTTTCCAAAATACGTTTTCTTTTAAAAGGTTGCATCAGAAATATAAATAAAAATACAGCCTAAAAATAAAACGACAAAAACTCGTTTCTAAAAAAAAAAAAAAAAAAATGCTGAGCAATGTCAACACTTCATTCGCCGAGGCGGCACTACTTTAAGATAATCTAACGCCTTAAACATTTTAAAGCTTGAATTTACTTGCTCTCGGCTGGCACTGATTGATCGTGCTTGTCGTTTCTTATCTCGTTTCCATTGCGTCCTCTCGACAAAAGAAAACTGTACTGGTAGCTGTTTCTTTTTATGTTTATCTACACATTTTCCCTCGTCCAAACACCCACGCGCATGTTAAGTAGACAGGACGGTTTTTTGTTTGGATGTCTATACTTCTCATTTTTGTGCTCATTATCATCGGCTCCATATGTGTACAAGGAGATAAGGAAACGAAGGTCTGCTGAACAACAACGAGGTTCTGGATGGCTCTGAAAATATTCATGGATCTTTATCAGTTTCGCAAAGGTTTTTTTTTTTTTTTTATCTTGTTTTGCTCAACATTATTTTACGTCTTTACGTTCTTTATTAAGACAGCGTAAGCACACATGCATCGGTTGTTCATCACTTTTTCTGTTCTAAAATTTCTTCCGAAATGCAAATGAAGAGTCTCATGACAATTTATACAATTGCACACACATTGCTCTATCCTAATCAGATGTTGTAAAGGGTTTCATCACATAACAAATAAACTTTTAACTCCCAGATGATGTCAAAAGATTAAACTCTAATATCAGATATTTTGCCAGTTTTACCTTGAGGCTAGATGCTAAAATACAATGAGAATTATTGCAGAATTTGATGATCTCAAAAGAGAAAGGAGTTAATCGTTTGCACTTTGGTTCAAGATGCGTTTACGCAAACAATTATTTTCGTAAAATACAAGTCATAGAATATTAACACGTAAATTTCAGCAATTCAAATTTGTTATAGGTACATATGAAATGTGCTAAATAAATAATGACACTCTATCCGCGCGACGCTTACTCTTATCTAGGAGATAATGATTATATGCTATAGCGGTGCAGAATTTCTATAATGCATTCACAAGCTTTTCAAGAAGAAATTTGAAAAACCACTTTGCACTGTGAAGTGCCAGACGACCTTTTGCACGTGGTGTTGTATACCGTAGTAATATTATCGCTATTCTACGTGTAGTTTTAAAAAAAAGTTATTAAAAACTTCACTGAAGTTTAGATTGCCTTCGCCTAAACGAGCCATCTGTCTTCCTCTGGATAATGTAGAAAGTGAAATATGCTACAAGTTACCCTGGGCTCTGAACGTATATAGCTCGGCGTTAAAATTGTTTCTCTCAACGTTTCACACGGATTGCAGCAGTGTACGTGTGTTCGTACATTGTTTAGCAACTCGCACAAAACCGATTCATTTGTCTAGAAACCAGGAATAATTTGCCGTTTGGTCTGTCCCCTATTCTTCAAACGCTAATTTCAGCATCACGAACAATTACCCCCCAATGAAGTGGGCGCTGCCTCACATTTCGAGGACAAAGGAACATATCCCGGCCGCTGGCGCGGTGTCGGCGCTCTTTCCCGGAGAGCCTAGATTTTAGAGAGGGGGCAACTCAAAATCACGGAGAGAGTTAGCAATTTAATGGCGGAGGCGGACGGGAAGACGGAGACGCTTGGAGATTATCAGCGGTCTCGCCGTCTCCTTGCAGCTCGTACTGCAAACGCAGCCCGTAAACCACGTCACCTTGACGGAAGACGGTCTTTAATGGAAACACTCTGCAATATGGGCGCTGTACTCTTTCCTTTGCAGTCGCTAGAAAAGATGAGCGGCCATTGTTAAAAAAAAAAAGGTTTCTTTCAAATCTACTGGATGTTTTTTTTTTTCAGTTTTACGCTTTTTTTTTTTTTGCGAAAGCCAACATAAATCAAGATAGTAATAACCAACATGGATGTAAATGTTTCGGAGAACAAAGCAAACAAAATTTATTAAAAAAAATAAAATTAATATATTTTTTTTTTTAAACACTGGTGAAGAGGCTGATGATTATTGCCAGACGCATTAGCGATGAGAATCTGGGCTGCAGCTCTTTTGTGCAATGTGCGATTTTTCTTTAGGGGTACAGGGTGGGATATTGCAAAATACCGTGGGGAAATTAGTTTTTTTCTAAAATAACTTTTTTATGCGGGGATAGCTTCAGCTCAGTAAAAATCATCACATATACACGAGTTTTTTTCTTTTTAAATAAAAATATGTAGACCTAAATTTAGAAACACTCCGTTCTCCATCGCCATTGGTATCAAAACTGCGCCAGGATGGCTAGACTCCGTTGAACTTTAAATGCGAGCGTAGCAGAAGCTACAAGAGCGAGCTCCAGGCTTTCAACGTTCCCTAATGAGCACGCGCATTCGTGCCGTGCAAGCATCCTTCAGGGTATAGCCTCCTATATACTGACAAAGCCTGGCAGATCGCCACGAGAAGTGGCTGCCAAAATAGGAAATAGGAAAATAGGAGCGGCAGAGAGATTGACAGATTGGCGCCCCGCTGCGGCGAGACGCCGAAACACACTTTTCCCGAGCGAACAAGTGTGTTTCGGGTCTCCGCCGCTACAAGAGCTGCGCGCTGACATCCAGGTTCCTCGAGAAATGGCTCTTTGATGCTCTGTGCTACCAGATCCTTGCGCTCCAAATCTGCGACCGGGCACTCTATGGCTCCGTTTTCAAACTGCCAGGCTTTGTGAGTATAGAGGAGGCTATGTTCAGGGGCGGTTCGCTCGTGCTTGTAGCTTCGGCTTCGCTTGCATGTCAAGCGTAACAAACTATATGTGAGCGAGGTCATTCTGGCTCGTGATATTTTACTACGTCAAAAAGCGCTGACAAAACAAAAACAAAAAAAAAGACTTTTACAGATTGCGCCGCGTCCTAGGTGCTTCTTACTCCGTCTTGTTTGAGTTCTTGGGACGTACAAAAGGACAAAACTGCATAAGATCATCTTAAAATGTATGCCTGTTTCGTTCTGTTGTAAACGTTTAAACTAAGTGTAAAACAAAAGGTATGTAGGTTCAGGCTCCGAACTTTTTTTTAATAACGCTTCATTTCTTTTTTAATTCAGAATTATCTTTAATGTGACACTGTTTCTTCGGGGAAGAATATACCTTCTAACTAATGTTTAACGTGGAAATATTTTTGTTGTATATAGGATATTCCCACAACTAAAAATGCCTTTTGGGCGCAAAATAAAGCTGTAACAAGGTATATTAAATCACTTACAAAAAAAAAAAAAAACTCAATATCATCAGTACGGACGGTTTTTGATTTTTAGCGCAATATATGTACACTAAATTTTGGAAGAATGGATCCCTATAACTAAGAGTGTCCATATCAGCCACAAAGGTCAAACTGTCTTATTTTAAAAGTAATGAGGTTGTCATTCAAACCTGCTGTTCACAAAACTTAATACATTCAGCCTCTGTTGTAAAATTTTATTATCTAATATGACTAGATTAATCAAATTATTCGCGTTTTAAAACAACTTGATTAATGATTATTTGATATCTCACCAAATAATTTCTTACTTAACCTGTTGGAGTGCATTTGTGAACGCGTGTGATGTATATTGTTTTGTTTAACTAAAGATGCGATTGCGTGATGAATATCTTTTATTATGTATCGAATTTCTTCACTTCATGTGTAGATGGCAAGGTCCACACTATTTAAAATAATATTAATAATAACAATTGTTTCGTGTTTTGCGCATTATCACCATAAGACAAATCATTCAAATATAACGAGGTCTACTCCAATGCTGTTTTGTTTTCTAAAAAAAAACACAAAAAAACATAAGGTATAGCACATTTTTATGTTCAATGGTAGCACCTTTCTGAGGTGCCTTTGCTGGGCTTCTTTCTTGTTTTACTCGTGTGACTTTTACAAGGAATGAAAAGAAGCAACCTGCAATACTTCACAAAAACTCAAAACTGAAATGCTTTTCTTTTTTTTCTTTTTGAAGCGAACACCTGGTTCCGGCACTTTCACAGCTTCTTTGAACCTTCCCAAAAACAATCAATGAGTCTGAAGTATCGCTCGACTCTACGGTGACCATTTAGAGGGCGATATTTCTTCCATCCTTCAGCTTTACCTATTTTTCTGTCAGCGTTGAACCGTACAACCTGGAACATTTTTTTATATATTGTTTTGTCCGCGTTATTTTAACGTTCACTTTTGTTTGCTACTTTAATGTGGGTGCACTTTTTTTTTTTAGGTGAAGTCTTATTTGTTATAGTTTCTTTGGGGAGATTGAAGGATGAAATAGACTTAGGGGGTGTTGCCGGGGGCAACCGGTCATACGTTGGTTCGTTCAAGAACAAGGGAAGCTTGGCGACAATCTCGAGGGCTCTTGTTTTAGAGTTTGCCTTGGGAACGATATGTTATTGATATTGTTCTTTGAGATGAATCGAAGACCGGCTTTCATTCCTGCCTTTGAGGAGGGGTAACGTTTTTAAGTCCGGACTTCACCTGTGACACCGAGTCTCAGTCCTAGATGTAAGGATTAATTTCATTTTAGAACGATGAGTCTTTTTTTTTTTTTTACACCTGTCTTAATAAACACGAGGCGATAAAACCCTACAGAGCAGTTTAGTGGTAGAAAACTAATTTTTAACCGTATTATGATACATTATGATAAACCATTACCTCATGGAATGCGTTATTTTTTTCGGCAGCCTTTGCCTATTTTTTGTAACTAGTTATATATTATTCAAAATAGGATACAAAATCAATTCTTGATGATCCGTATCAATTTTATGGTGCTAAAAATTGGCTTAGTATATCTTTCTGTTCGTAGTTCTTTAGGGGGGCACCTAATTTTGCAGAACGTTCAGAATGCAACCTAGGTACGTTGCTTCTGTGAGCACTTCTTGAGACTGGAAGCGTGCGCAAAAATTATAAAGGCGAAATATAAATAAAAGATCCACAAATGGAAAGCATTTTTTTTTTTCACTGGTGATGATACCTATCTTCGCTTAGACGTACGCTGGTACAAGCACATACAAGAAATTTGTTCACGACCAATGAGGTAGAGGGGCTTAGAGCAATAAACCGGTGTTCCGGTCCATACACAGAAGTGATTACCCCCCCCCCCCCCCCCCCAGGCTGCTGCCGTTGTACGCAAATGTGACTACTCGTCACGTGACCCAACAAAATACGTGACGTCACAAGAAAGATGGCACCTCCCAGGCAGTCGCTGGCCGCAGCTGGGCCGGAGCATTGGGTGGAGCTTGTCGGATGCGTTGTTCTTTGTCGATGGTCTCAGATGCGGAAGCCATCATATGAAGCCGGTCGAAAGCGACTTCAGAGCTCAGCGTGGTCTCTCACGTAGGTGTAACGTGGAAATACGGAGGAACGATGCGCATTTCACTGGCAACTAAATGGGATATTGCCAGAAAAACAAGAAAAAAAAAAAACAGAATCGTCCGTGCGTTGTTTGGACCTCAGATTAAGATCTCAGATACTGCTAGAATAAATTTTAAAGCGACGTTTCTGTGTTTTGACTATCAGAATCTTTGAGGTCTGCAGTGAAGCGTACGCAATGTGTTTGAATACACACTTTAGCTAAGGAAATTGCGCGAGTCGTGCTTGGTAGTGTGAAGGCGTGGTGCCGCTTCGTTTAAATGACCGAAGGCTCACTTTGGTTGTGCGGCCCACTGAAGAACTGCATTGAAGCTGTTAGTTCTTGTGCCATGCTAGATGATGCTGTGTTGCTTTCTAAATTGTTCTGTCGTAGACATGCACTTTCACGGAGCACAGGTGTTGCAGTTGGTCTCTAATCCACTAGTCTGCTGCACGTTTCGTCCACAAAAACGTTTCACCAACACTCGTTACGAGCATTGCAAGCTGTATGAACTTTTTATCGCGCGTGTATCACTGGGGCACGTCTTACCTACCCAGCCCCAAGTTCATGCCGCTTTGCGGCGAGAGTCTGCAGCGGCTTATTACCAAAAAGTGGTCTCACATTCATTTCAGTTTAGTTCGTCCACGGCAGTCGTCAAAACCCCGAAGGAGAGGACTTATTCGGAGAGAATGTCACTAAAGCAATGCAGCTTCCTTACTGGTCAGGATAGAGTTTCTTCTGTCAGTTTTGTTATATTGTCACGGATGCTTGGTCCAGTCCTTTCTTTTATCAACCTTTACTATTCCGGAAAGTTCCAGGCGATGCTCGGCTGCCATAGTATGTTCTGGTGAAGGTGCTCGGCACTTGACCCGTAGCCCTTCACCCTGTAGGCACCCATGGCGGCTCCTCAGCCGAGTAGCCCGACAACAGTGCACGGGTGGAGGACTGTCCCGCATGGCGGCGGAGTCGAGCCGTCCACGCGCACATCGCGCGTGCCGCCTAAGGCTGATCAGAGGCGGCGCGCAGGCAGTCGGTACCTGGACTCAAGCAACACCGGTGACACATTGTTTCAATGGTGTTCGTTGGCGTCCCGTCCTTGTTTAATTAAATGCGGTTCCTGGTTGTCGAAACCATTGGCTCCATGTTATTCCCCCCAGTCGGGTATGCAGCAAGGAAAACCGACCACAAAGGCGCCCAACCATGGTGTGTTGTCCATCTGCAGGAATTTAACAGGGCTTGGTTTATTTTCATGGTCAGCCCTTTCTTCCTTCCATCGTTTGCTATCATCGTTCCGTGCTTCCGTGTTACGTACGCGTTGGCTGTGTTGGCGTTCGTCAGATTGTTTTGTGATTGCAGTAAGAGCGTGCTCGCTTGTGTTGGTATTTTTGAGGCGTTGTTTTCTTTGTGTGTTTGCAGTCATGCCGATACGGCAAGAGGATCAGAAAATGGCAGAAGTTGCACAGAGGAAGCTCCTGGCGAAGGCCGCGGAGATGCACGCCTCCGTGATGCAACGTCTGTCCCTCACATCTGGCCAACAGGAAACCCCATCACGAGAGCCCCGACCATACTTGACTGTGCCAGTCTACACGGGGTACGACGACGTAAAGTTCATGGCAGACTTCCTGTGCAAGCTGCAGACGTACCACCATGCCTCCGGTGCCTCGGAAGCGTCCATCATGGACTCCATTGTGCCACTTGCACTGCAAGCGAGCGCCAGGTGCTGGTTGGAGTCGCAAGCCCCCTCTCCAGCCTCGCGGACTTCCAGACAATGCTGCGAGAAGAGTTGCTGCATGTGGGTACGCGACGCAGATCCTCTGAAAGGTCGAGGCAATGACGCAGCACCCGGCAGAAAGTCAGGTTCAGTACGTTCGGGTCATACAATAGCTCGTCAAGAAAGTGGACCCGAATACACCGGAGTCGGACAAAGTAGCTCGGGTCAGAAGAGAATGCCACCAAAGCTAGCGCATTTGATTCATTCACCGCACCTTTGAGACCCTTGAACAGGTAGCCGGAGTGTCCACCTAGTAGGGGAAGCCATTCATGCCTAGCGGATATACACGCCTCCGTCGTGGTAGACAGGAGGAGGCTTCTGGAATGGGAATGGCATCAGCGTCGTTCCGGTCCTGCGAGAAATATTCATCTTCTGCTTGAAAACATTGTTTAATGCCGGTGACATAAACAGGACCGGCTTCTTCACTAGTCTCACAGTGAACTAGCTTGTAAGTGAGTGGTGAGCGCATTTCATGCACGCGAAACGGACCTTCCCACCTGTTTGCGAGGGAGGATGCGAAGCATCGAGCGGCGTCACTCAGTGAGCTTGTACGCCGGAGCACAAAATCTCTCACCTCGAACTGCATGTCACGTCGCTCCTGTTGTACTGTTCCAACTGCTACACTCGAGCTCCTTCAGGTCGAGATTCACCAATCAGACGTTCAGAAAACTGCTTTCATCTGCCGCAGAGGGTGGGGTGAGTTCACCCGACTGCCATTTGATTTGTCTAACTCGCCAGCAATTTTTCAGCCATGGCACACATGGATGGCGGGGTTGTTTTCTTGATAACTTTTGAGGAGCATCTCAATCATTTTTGTATTCTATTTGAGCGAATGAGTGATGCTGGCTTCACGATTCATCCAGAAAAACTTCAGTTGGCTGCGCCCAAGATTAACCTTCTTGGTTTCATTGTAGATAAGAGCACTGTCCGCCCCAACGAAGATAAATTGCGCGCGCTAACGGAATACCCAAGCCCACATGACGTAAAGAGCCTACAAACATAACTCGGAATAATTACAAAGTACCGAGATTTTATTCCACACGGTTCCAAGATACATCAACCGCTCAATCATATTCTAAAAAGTGTCAAGTGGTGTTGGGCCGAACAACAATGCGCATTCGAGCCCTTTCAAAAGTTGCGTCTGAGAACACTTGTTTACAGCTCCCAGACTTGAACAAGCCGTTCGTTCTGGAGACAGATGCAAGCGACTGTTACGTGGGTGCTGTCCTGCTGCAGGATTATGTCGGTGTGCTTCGGCCAGTGGCTTTCACGAGCCACATGCTAACTCCAGCCGAGCGTAACTACAGCGTCGCAGAACACTGCTACCTCGACGGAGATCGAGCAGCACACCACTGTCGGTTGGGTATCGGACCTAGGATGGAGGCACTAGCCTCGCCCATGGCTGGGTGGCACTCCGAAAACCATTCCCGAGCCGTTCCGCGGGTGAACCTTACAGGATCGCCACCTCACAGAGCCGGCTGCACTCTACACAGCGTTGGAGCTGAGCCTACTCCGTCCGCTCTGTGGGGCTCCCGAAATCTGTCGGGCGGCACATGAATGCGGAACACTTCCTGGGAAGAGGAAAGACGCTGACCACATCACACGCAACAACCAGCTCGGCGAGCGCGACCTCAAACGAGCCATCGCTCACGTCCAGTAGTGCCAACCGGAGCTGCCACTCCAGTCCGACCAGCAGCGCAATCCACCCCCTGACGCCCACAGTGACAACGCCATCATCGATATGCCGGGCGAATGTTGAGGGGGGGGGGGGGGGAGTTTGTGTACCTTGGTGGCTCCTCAGCCGAGTCGCCCGACAACGGGACACGGGTGGCGGAGTGTCCCACGTCTTACACCTCCGGGGAGCCGTGAACCAAGTCCATTTCCGAGCCCGGCAGAAAAACCGTAAGACGAGCGAGTCCCACAAGAGCGAACCCCGCAAATACACCTTTACAAACCTGAAATCCAAGGCAGTCGCTGCGACCAGAAAAAATCGCCAGAAGTCGGTCTCCTGCGAGAAAAAAAAGGAAGCAGACTAAGCAAATGATGACATACCCGTTGCAGCAAGCCGCGTCCGCTCCAACCGTTGTTTGCAGGCCCGTCACACCTCGCACTCTGACGCCCTTGCACGTTGAGGTGTATAAAGACGTCGAGGATTTGACCAATATGACCATGTTGCCCGCTATAATGGGTGGACAGACGACCAGCACCTGCAGAACCTATACTTGTCGTGGAAGAAACTGCCAGGCACTGGTTTAATAATCACGAATTCTTCTTAATGTCGCGGGAAAATTGCTAGATCAAGCTGAAACGCACGTTCGTCAACTAACATCGACGAGAGCGAGCCGAATACCTGATTCGGTTCAGGACACGAGACAGCAGTCAAACGGTTCATTGCCGAGGCTTCCAAAATTGAACGTGCACTGCATGCACGAGCCCGTCATTATGAAGAACTCTCCAGCATCTCGACACCCGAGTCGTCCAGCTGGAACCTCGACGCCACCCTCCCAGGCATCCGTAACATCATCCACGACGTTGTCCGCGAGGAGATCAGGAAGCTACTTCCTGTCACCAGTCGCCCAGCTTTTATTGAGATTGCCGAGATTGGGCGGGAAGGAGTCAACAGGCGTTTCAACAGGAGAGCTCTGCGAGCGAAGCGGCATCTGACGAACTGAGGGTGACTTTCGCCGCAACGACACGACGACCGCCACAGGCTGCCCCTTAGTATTCGATGCCAATTCAACAAGACACCCCAACGCCGCAGTATTCCCGACGTCGGCAAGAACCAGTGTAGGTCCGCACTGAACAGAGTGCACCGAGGAAAAAGGAGGTGTTGCGAACGGCCGACCGACGACCATTCTGCTACCACTGCATGCGGTGAGGCCGACCACGTCTACCGGAGGTGCCCGCACCAATGAATGGGTCTACGAGGGTTCCAGGGGCGACCGTGGGTCTGCGAGGAGCGACCGCGGGCCATTGAGGAGTATCCTTGGCGGCTTCTGTCCCTGGTGCCGACACTAGCACGAAGCTCCTGATCCCTATCGCCTCGGCGGGTAGTAAGCACGACACGTGCTTCTACACTAAGCACGACAAAGCAGATGAGAGGCAATGCAATGCCAGCTTATTTGGTTTCGGTCATCGTCCAAGGGCAATACTAATTTGCCGACACCAAATATCTATGTTTACTTCATGAAGCACACGAGTTCCAACTTTGAGGGAGAATTCCGCTGAGTGGCTTAAAGAAATAGAATAGTCGGAGATTCTCAAAAACTGGACACCAAGCTTGATCCGACTTCACTTCGCCACACAAGACTTGCACAAGTTGCATTGGTCGCGACATGCAGAAGAAATTGGCGTTACGGAATGGAAGGGAAGTGGCTTGGATAGCAAACACACATTGTTGCCAGCTACAGCACGTAAGCACGGCACAAGTAAGTAAGTAAGCACAAATGCACAGCCACATAAGCAATAAATGCCCGTACTTGCTACATTGACGCAGAAAACTACCAGGAAAATTTGCGGATTAGAAGCCAGCCCTGCAGCTTCAGTGCAACAGATGTCAGTGGCGGAACATAAGATATGATCACAAGACGGTATTAGTCAGTCAAAGTCGCCACTTGACCAAAGTGACTACCAACGTGCCAGAAGCGTCGTCCCATAACAAAGAGCACAGGTACTACGACTGAACGCCAGACACGCGACTATCGCAGATAGAGCGCTCTAAAGAACCGTTTGATAAGAATCAATAGTTATGTAATCAAATGGAATAAAACATGTTTGATAACTAACCAAGTGCGCATAACATTCACACTCCAGCCTTTACAACTTCAAAGTCTACGCACAAAGAATTGTGCTCACTGCATGCGGTTGAGCTCTTGAGGACGGTCGCATCTTTGACCCCACATAGTAATAAATATGACAAACAAAACTGGCAGACTTGTTGCATGGAGCTGCACTCCTTCCGCCTCTCCTTCCACCTCTCGTAAACATGTAGTGCATCAAAAAAAAAAAAACTCCAGTGATGTGAAAATGTTATAAATTCATTTATTCTCATGGCCTTTGTAGGCATTGCAGAGAGGATATTTAAAACTATTCATAGAGGATAATAACATCATAGCACACTGACATTATTGAGCACTAAACGGGCCCAGCTAATGAAAACGATACTACACTCGTAAGAAATAATTATTGCTATAACATGTTAATTGCAACAACAAACAAACCTTTTAACATCTAGTTTAATAGCATGTGTTGATGCATTCTTATATAGGTCGTATCCACTGGACGCCATATTTGAGGTAACTGCTCACTGCGCATGCTCGGTAGGAGTTTCCTGTCAGCTCTCGGGCAATCACGAGAGGAGAAGGGAAGGACAAATTCTCTTCTCCCCGGGACTTTTCTTTGTATGTCTCAGGCTTCCCCAGACGTCGCTATTCTCCCTCTAAAAGGTTATAGAAGATTAACTTTCACTCGAAATTCATACAAAACCGGCTTTCCCCCCTCTCTCTCTTCTCGGTGGTTCGAAAGCAGCAGCCAGCTCAGCTATGACGGCCAGTGGATACAATCTATAGCAGGACATTTCATATGTACGACGCAATAGACCCTTCGAAAATCCCATCAAGGAACATTGGCTGTCACCGTTTTATGTCGGCGTAAAGCACACGAATTGGCCCCAGTTTATGCCGAACGCAAATGCAGCATTCGAGTCCAGTAGTAGCTGAGCCGAGTTTACAGTGGCTGGTGACATAAGATTCTTGTGGAACAAATCCCCAAAGTAGGAAGGCCTTGGGTAATTTGCGTAGTAGCTACTGTACTTCGTTTCATCACTATTTGGCAATCGGAGAAGGCTACAATCCGAGTGAGCCAATGTGCACGTTGGAGAGATGTACGGGACAACATATAATCAGAGTGCTCACCTTCTGTAGAGATCTGTCCCATACCTTCACTCTGTCTCTCTGATTGGCTCGAGAGGGCTATGGTGGTTGCACTTTGCAAAGTTATGGTGAAACAAAGTACAAGCAGCACACACTTTTGGAGAAAAAAAACTTTATGAAAGAGACTGGAAGGAATGGTAATCACAATTTTGCAACAAGACTGCTTCTTCGGGCAAGGCGCGAACACAAATACACGTCATCTTGTTCAGGTTATTAGAACAAGTAAATAATCGACCGACTGACACAATGCACTCCTGATAAAAAAAAAAAAAAAGAAGACGTTTCCAATCCTCTGTAATGCGAAATTGGAGCGCAGCTGTTGAGGAGGAGAGTATGCCTACTTCCCCCTCCGTACCCTCCCCTCTTCCTCGCCTTCCATTTAAAGGGAAATTCTCGTTAAATTTCCCGCTAAATTTAGCGAAAATTTTCCCGCAAAGTTTAGCGGAAAATTTCTCAACATTTTCCCGCTAAATTTAGCGGGAAATTTAGCGCAAATTTCCTCGCTAAATTTAGCGGGTTAAGTTTTCCCGCTCATTTTGGTGGAGACATTTCCCCGCTAGACTTAGCGGGTTACGTTTCCCTCTTAAATATAGCGGGAAAATTGATGTCGCTTGACCTCAACACCAATTCAGTTTTCCCGCTAAATTTAGCGGGGAAACTGTTACGCCCCATAATGCAACGCGCGCGGTTACGCCGACGCCGACGCCGACGGCGACGTCGCTCAGCCCGGAAACAGGCGCCGAAGAGCTGCGCTCTAAAAATTATGCCCGCAATCAATCCTACGAAAAGGAAAACTATGCAGTTAATCTTCGATTTCCGAGTTGCATTAAATTTAACGAATGATTGAAATGTGTGGTGCTATTTCTGGACCTCTAAGGAGTGGGGCTGCATTTTTTTTTTAAATTCTAGATATCGCAATGATGGATTAGACAACCATCTAAAATGAGTAAGATCATACACATGGAGGTTAGTGTGGGCTATTGATGCCGATCGGCAAAGTCAAGAGCCTTTTAATACTAATTTCTGAGGGACATAGGATGCAGCATTTTGTGCAGTGATCAATCAAAAGTGTGAAGACTCGCTAACTCCCTTCTGACTTCCAAGGTGATAAATGAACAGTTTTATGAACGTTAGTAATGAACTTTTTTTTCCCAGTGATTGGTTCGAATGCTTTGTAACAGTTCGCGTGCATGTCACTTAAGCAAACACCAACTTGTCACAGAAGAAAAAAAAAATACTGCGGCCGAATGCAAGCTACTGCAATGAAAGCACGTTATATAAAAATCTTGAGAACTGCCTATTTGTAAAATCGTCGATTTGTACACAAGGTTAAAGATCGCAGGAGCTTCCTCGCTAAAAGCTGCTGCGGTTATTCGGTGACGCGATTGCTGAAACAACTTCCCATAGGCCCTACACGCGACGTAACTCTTTTCCTTGGATTCTCAGACATTTCAACGTTCAAACGAAGCTATAAAAAGGCGAAATGTTTATGTTATGAGTTATATTAAAGATCGTAGGAGCTCTCTAGCTAAAAGTGGAATGATTGTGCAGTTACCTAGGGCTGAAACAGTTTCTCCTAGGCCCTACGTGCGACGCATAAATTTCGCATCGATTCTTAGGCATTTCAAAGTTCAATCGAAGCTAAGAAAATGCTAACATCTTATGGTAAAAACACTATGAGTTCTACCGATCGTCGGACACATTCGGAAATCCAAGCACCACACTCTTAGAAAAAAGGGTCAGTATAGTCCTCCCTAAAGGGAGGAACACTCTTGATACATATGTTCCTTCAGAAAGGGAGAAACGTTCGTCCCTAAAGCAGGTGGCAAAAGTTCCTCCGTCGCCTGCATCTCATTATGGCGGCCACGAATCGAGCAAATCGAGCTCAATAAGGCTTAACAAGAACACTAAGTCTATTGTACGTGGCGAGAAGAACAGCAAATAAAAACGTAACACGAGCTTTCCGCGAACTGTATTTATTTCCGAAGCCGGCTTCCCCCTGCAGGTAAAGAAACTTACGTTTCGAAAGCATGCAGTCACTCAGCCTTCTCATCGTCAGCACAGCGATGTTAAGCGGAGACAACCGGCACCCAGTTCGCGCACTTCACGTCTTACCTTTGCTATTCCTTTTTCGAGCCACAATTCCTTCGTCAATCACTGCGTCAACCGCACATCACGGAGGAGTGATAAACCATTCGCCCGCGAAACTAAACGCCGCTCTTTAAAAAGCAAATCCGAAGCAGCCTCTTGGCTCATTTCAGCACGGTAATACGAAATTATGGCGTAGCTAAAAGGAGGTTAAATCACTTGCCACCAGATGGCAGGGTCAAGCAGAGTAATTGCAAGTAGCTAGGCTAGGGGGCGCAAGGTACCGCCCAATTCATGTTCTACAAAATAAATATTTTATTTTCTCACGCCACCATAGCGCTTCGGGACCTTCGGGAGCCCTATTATACACACATGTAGGCACATTATGCATACACAAGCATCAGCTGAACGTACATAGAGCGCATACACATGCATCACACATACAAATATCAATACAACAGTACACTAACCCGATCACTACTCCTGAGCTCTGCGTTTCAGTCTTTTATACTGGTCGTTTTAAACGTACGGAATTTTTCGGTGACTCCTAAGCAATAAAAAAATATTCACAGCATGTTGATTTTTTTCCAGCAATGTCATACATCTGAGAGTATTTTTAATGGCTCAGGGGATGAATCTCTTATTAAAAAGAAAACGCTCGATCATGCCGTAATTCTTTGAAAGCCAATAAATCGAGCCGCTCCAATGCGGTTCCAAGTCATGAGTTCGTTTCCCCGCACGGCACTTCGTAGCCACTATTTATATTGTAGTGTTTGTTTTTCTACTCGTGCTGTTCGCGCACGGCTGCAATTGCCGTCTTGAATTAATCTCTGTAGATCAGATATTCACCCAGCTGGAAGTGATGCTTCACGGGCAGAGATATCGCTTTTCGATCAACTTGAATGCAGTCAAAGCCGCGACTTGCGGCAAGTGTACGGAGCTACGCCAGCTACGCCGTGGCGAGCTCGAAAACTTCTAGCGCTCATTCCAGCGCGCCACTTGGAGGGCAGTTTCTCCAGGAACCGTAGTATATCTAAACAGCACAATAAAGGATAGCTTTTTGTTTTCGATTTTGCTAGTTTTTTTCTTATTTTTAATGCTAAAATTCCATTGTAAATATACGTACTTTCCGTCATAATTTCGTACTGTCCAGTCTTCGCCCCAGAGCGCAATCTCTCCCGGGGACCGACAGTCACATTGGCCACTGTAGTACGATAGGAGCTTACCGTGCAGACCAGCGTTCCAACATGACTGTCCGCACGTCGATCGACTGCGCCTAATTCCTCAAGTGGTCTGAAACTCTTTAATGTAAAGCGGACTGTCAACCTGCGACACACCGCCCCCTCCAATCAAGGCCCGACCAGCGGCATCAATGCCCGACAGTTTACGTCATCTCATCTTGTTGTTACACCACTGATACGCGAACACACGGTCACATCGGCGATAATTCCAGTCTTCTGTTCACTACGCAGATTACGCACAACACTGCCATCACGATGTTGCTGCTATGTTGCTGACACGCAGAAATACAGAACCACGTTGAACGCCGGTTGGAACTCTGCACGGGAAAACAGAACCGAATTCAGCACGGAAGGCACCCAGGCAGCCGGCAGGTTTTCCGGCCTCGGACGCAGTTCCTGCGATTTCCATAACGTCGAAAACGTCGACACAGTTCCGCGTGGTTCCGCTACTGTAGTTCCGCGTGGCAATCCAGAAACGGCCATCTTAACCAGTGTACGTAGCGCTGCTGGCACTGCTCCGGAACTTCGCTGTTTCTAGCGGCTTCGTGTGCTCGTTTGATAAAATTAGTGGTGAAAACGTCAATGCAACCGAAATGTTCTACACGTTTGGACTAGAAGACGAAATTACAGGCGGCCTTCGCTGCCACTGAAGCTCAATCAACTTAACAACATTTATTAAACAACGCGCGCGACGTGCTCGAAAAACGAAACCGAAAGAAGATGAGTTGGGAGGGCGAAAGCTTTCTCCCGTCTGCTTGGAGAAGGAGAAAAACGTCTCGTTCCTTTCTTCTTCTCATGTCCGCTTGGAGGCGCGTCAGTAGAAGGGAGGAAGACGCGCCGTTGCTACCTTTTTCCTCCATTTTCTCTTAGAGCGCGCTTTTTTCTTTATGAATGTCGAAACCTCTGCCGGAAAAGAAACGACTGAAGGACCGACCTCGTCGTCTTGGTCCCTGCGTCAACAGCTTAGCTCCAACCTGGGTGCCCAAATCCTGTTTATAGCATTGGTATTTATATAGTTTTCCTTGGCGTCAGTGGATAATAAGGACTTTAATTTTCCTTCCATCGGTATGGGTTTTGTTTATTTTTGTCTTGATAAATTAAAAAAAAAAGAAAACTAATAAAGCAAGAAAAAAAAACACAAAAAACGTCGCTTCTTTACAGGGATCGAACCCGCGACCGCTTGATCAGCAGCGCGATGTTCTGCCCCTGCACCAACTGTACAAAGAGGAACTTGCGCTGTTCCGTTCGTCCTATCTTCAGTTCCTCCCTTCTCAGGGGGGCGTGTCCACCACAAGGAGGAATAATCACTTTTGCTACCTTTCTCCTCCTTTTTTTCTTAAGAGTGCACTACAGCGATACGATTAATGCTGTCGCACAGGTACTATTATCTAGAGCGATCTTGCGCAAAAAAGGTATAAAGTCTCATTCTTACAGATCTCCAGGTTATACCTGCGTATGAGAGAACGAACAATCCCGAAATCGACGGAAAGCAGCCGCACATCACGACCGTCACGACTACCACGCACCGAACAAGCTCGTATCTACCAGCTCTGGGCGCTGCCATCTTACCGGTGACGTCACGGCTCTTGTGAGGTCACGTGACGAGTATTCACTTTTACGTACAACATGGCGGACACTAAAGGGAGGGGGGATGCCACTTTTGAACTTCCTGTCTATACCACTAAGCCCTTCTATCTAGTCGCTTACGACACACATTGGAAGCATCAAGATACCTAGACACAAATTTGATAAGAAGTCAAAAAAGTACCTCTGTGGTTCTTATAACGGAGTGGTCGTTTAACTCATCCGGTCGAAAATGTGTGTTTGCACACGTTTTTCTCTATTTCTTTCCAAGCAATAAAGTAACTATTTTACTCGTTTACTGCATTTTATTTCACCTGCTTCTTTTTTTTTTCCCCAAGGTGAAATTGTTGACGCTCCCCAAACCCGGACATCACTCAATCGAGCAAAGACACCACTTTACCTACTTGTGATTGCTCTGCTTTCTTCATCACAGAACCGCGGCCGGCATGCTACGATCTGAAAGGTCAGACACTTGGTAAAACATCTTCCGGCTTTCGATTTTGCTCTGTGGCCGATGGCACAAAATAAAAAGCCTAGATTAAAAAAAAAACGAACAACTTAATGCATGGACGGCGTTTGAAATTTAATGGTGGACACATCCTGCTTAGCTTGGTTGCTCGTGCGCATGTGCATGTATGCGTTGCCACGTGGTAAAGGGCAAAGCAGGCGAAGAGGCTGAACAAGGCTTGGAAAGACACACTGAACAACTGTTGACGCTCTCCCCTCCTACTCGCAAGCTTGTATTGCAAACGCAGCCCATACACTACATGACTCTGATCGAGCCGTTCAAAACACTCTCAAATCTAATCATACTAACACAGCAAAAAAAAGGTAGACGCCCCGACGTCATTGCCGCCCCGTCATCGAGAGCAGCTGCATTGTTGAGAGCGTGTTCATTCAAAGGGTACCTCAGCCCCCGAAATCGAGCGTAGACGCATGACTGCCTCATGCCGAGCTCGCATGACGGAAGCTGAATAAAAGGTCGGTCGTTTCCTCTTGTTTACGCTGCTGTGAACGATCAGCTAGTGTATCGTCACATCTCACGCATGATGTCGAACCAAGGGTTGAAGAGCATTTGGTCTCCTCCTTCGAAAGGGGGTAATTCAACTCTGAGTCACGGTGAAAAAAAAAACAAAAAAACACGCACGATTGCCGTCAGCATCACTGGGCTCTTTTCGCGCCCAGTAGCGCGGAAGCTCAGCATTCTTGTTGTGCTTCCCCTTTTGCTCGGGTCCATTTAATGAGTTTGTGTCCAAGTATGCGGGCCGGCCTAGTTGTTTCATCGAGCTTTTCAGTTCGAATTTCGTAATCCAAACTTTTATGTGACACGCGACAGTGACTACTCTAAGAAGTTTATCAAATTTCTTCCATGCCTCACTAGCATGAATTTGAAAGTTGATATAAAAGGGAAATTGATCCAGAGTTATGCCGAAGAAAACGTGAGCTCGAACTAACTGGACACTTGTGTAATCAAACTATTATCCACGGGTCGCCTCGAATAACGCATGAATACGGTAGAACAGCGGAAATCATCAGATTTTCTTTACTTAGCATTTTTAAAACGACGTCAATAATCAATTACTTTGGCATCAAACGTAATTGTAAAGACTCGCCAAAGTAAATAATTGGAAATCCAATTGGATAAAGGAGACCATCGTTTGTTTTCCCAAATGTAAAGAGACTATACACCAACTGAGTGTTTAGCAACAAGACCGCGTTCACGCACACCGGGCGAGGGCAATGCGCGTGCGCACAAACCTGATTCGCCCGGGACGAAGCATCTGCGCATGCGCAGTGTCGACAGCAGCGCCACCGCAGTCTCGTGACGTCAGAGAGTTGAGTTGGTCCCGTGTCACCGACGGCTTAAAAAAAGTTTTAATTTAAAAAATGCGCCGAGTGGCCTTACGTGATAACGCTTCCTCTTTTCTGTTTCGTTTTAAATCATGAAATGCTTTTTTAAAGCCTAGCCCCCCCCCCCTCCATTCCAAAACCCGTCTGTCCGTCCGTGCGTTTCCCGCTAAATTTAGTGGGGAAACTGATGTCACGAGACCTATACTCGCATTCAGTTTCTCGGCTAAATTTAGCGGGAAAATTGATGTCACGTCCGACCTGACGTCACAGGAGATACAGACCAATTCAGTTTCCCCGCTAAATTTAGCGTAAAAAGTGACGTCACGTGACCTATGCACCTATTCCATTTCCCATCTAAATTTAGCGGGAAAGTGGCGTCGCGTGAGCTGTATACCTTGGGGAAATTGACAGCACGTGTCCTAGTACGTCAACTCAATTTCCCAGCTATATCTAGCGGGAAAATTCACGCCTTGTGGCCACAACATCAATTCAGTTTTCCTGCTAAATATAGCGAAAAATTGACGTCACGTGAGCTATACATCAGTTCGGTTACCCGCTAAATGTAGCGGGAAAATTCACGTCTTCAGACCTAGACATCAATCCAGTTTCCCCGCTAAATTTAGCGGAGGAAATTGACGTCACGTGAACTGACGTCACGTGACGTATACAACCCTTCAGCTTCCTCGCTAAACTTAGCGGGAAAAAATACGTCGTGTGACACACCAATTCCTTCGTCAATTCCCTAGAATACTTTTGATGGGACTTTGAAAGTGAAGGTCGCTGCGAATTGTTTGGTGCACTAATAAGCTGATACTCCATCTTAATGGCTGTCGAGTGGCATTAATATCCTTGAGACTTGTCTCGTCCCGCGTTTCTTAAGTTTTCAATGGTTACACGGCTGAAAACCTGTTTCGCCTGGCATACGTGGCATCATGGTTTATTCAATTTGCTTCTTAATTTTATTTCATATTATGTTTCGTGTCAACATATATCGCAGAATTCTCGTTGTGGTAAAAAACAGTACACTCAAGGATGCACGCTAGTGCGAGTTTAGAAGAAACAAAAACAGAAAATCAGTAAACATATGAGTATAATTTCTACCAAACCAAAATGTAGAATTCCGCTTTTTAGGTTTTTTTTTTTCGAATTCATGGCCTGTCTTTTGGGGTTTCGTTTGTCCACAGATTCGTGTTTTTCGGTGTCTATGTTTGGTGTCGGACGAAATATGAGAGTGTATCCGGGCGTATGTCGAGGAAAAGATTAGACGGCCATAAGTTCCCCCAGCATGCGCGTGATCCAATGTCAAGGAACAGAGATATATAATAATAATAATAGTAATAATAATAACAATAATACATTTATTCCACCATTTTGATTTCTTCATTATATAAGACTGGGGTCTGTCGAAGCCATTGTTGGCTTGTGTGACACGACCCAGCAATGATGTTAGTCAATGTGAATGGTAGGCGGACGTTTTTGGCATTGTCAGCACAGAAGTTCAGTATAGAAGTTCAGTCAGTCAGTATAGAAGTTCAAAATAGTTCACGAATGGCATAAATAAGACACACATAGATGAGTGCTATAGCTACACTATACCATCCTTAAAGACAAAGTAATATTTAAATACATGATAGGGCACTGTACACATTCAAAAAGAAAAATAAAACTAAATGTTTGCAAAAAAAAAAAACAACAGATATGTGCATACAGGCACATATCACACAAAGATGCACCGAGGCATATATAGATACCCATATTTAGATCTACAAATACAGCGTACACGGATATAAAAATAAGCAAGTACTTATAGCATAGACACAGATAAAGACATAAAGAATGCACATGTGGATTCAGCACCAAATGAAGAAAGGTGAGAAGAGAGGTTGAGATGTTATTCACAAAAAAAATGGATATATGGTTTTATCACATTTCTTTTAGATGCTTTTTTGAAGATCGTTGTGAATCGAGTTGATCAAGAACGTCTGGCAATTGGTTGAAGATGTCAGGCACCATAGTTGGTGTATATTCGAGAAATTATAAAGCGTTCACTATTTCTTATAAAGTGCTGAATGAAGTGAGGTGTTTTAAACGGGCTATTCCTATAATGCTTTAGGATGACACATCGTTGAAGAAAAGGCAGAAAACGCGGCAAACCCACTGATGCGAACGCGTCACCATCCTGCATTAGGTTGAGATCATAAGGAACGTTTTTGGCGATGCTCTTAAGAATAATTTCTATTTTTGTTCTCCAAAGAGGTGAACAGTTGGCGAAGGCTGTAATCCCATAGAGCAGAGCTCCATGCGCGAGAGCATTAACGACAATTATTTCTGACGGAGATCGGGAGGAAGGTTTTAATGAGATATAAGAAACATGATACACTTCGTAGTTTTTTAGCCAAATAATCCAAGTGTGTATTCCACGATAAACCGCTATCGAAAAAAAAAAATTTCTTACGTATGGTTTAGGCATACCGCTGCAAGATACACAAGACGATAATGTAATATAAAATGTATATCTATGCACGTCCGCTTGAGTGGGTTACGGAAACAGACAAGTTTCGTTTTTTGCACATTCACAGATATTCGATTTGCTTCAAACCAGTTTATGACTCTTGTACAATTTATTTGTAGCATGTTGATTGCACTGTGCAGGCTGATATGAGTAGATAACAACAATGTGTGATCGGCATATTGATAAACTGAACATTCTGATGTTGATCTGGTGAGATCCTTCACGTAAAGGTTAAACAGAAAGGGGGACAGGACCGCGCATTGCGGTACTCCCGTCTGTAGGTACACTTTTGCGCTTGTTTTGTTGCAAACCAATACCTGTTGCGATCTGTCAGTCAGAGAGGTTTGAAGCAACGAAAAAAATGAACCCCGAATTTCGTAATTACAAAGTTTCTTCAACAGTATCTGGTGATTGATAGAATCAAACGCTTTCGACACATCGAGATAAAGTGAGCACTTAGGTAGATTATTGTCGAATGAGGTGTATAAAGTGTCATACATATCCTCAAGTACCGAGAATAATAATAGTAATAATAATAATAATAGTAATAATAATAATATATATAAATCTGGAAATAAAAACGAGTTTACTAATTACAGGCCTATATCTTTCCATATATAAATATGGATATATATATATATATATATATATATATATATATATATATATATATTATTTCCATATATAAATCTGGAAATAAAAACGAGTTTACTAATTACAGGCCTATATCTCTCACTTCAACTTGCTGCGAACTAATCGAGCACATTATCCTAAAACATATTTCAACCTTCGTTGAGAACAATGATATAATAACCCCATTCCAGCACGGCTTCAGGCGTCAGTTATCAACTGTTACTCAGTTGATCGAATGCATTCATGACTTTTCTACTGTAATTAACAACAGGGGTCAGGTTGACGTTATATTCATAGATCTATCGAAAGCATTCGACAGAGTATCCCACAGGAAACTACTATTCAAGCTAGAAACTATTCTGGGAGCAGGTAAAATAATTAATTGGATAAGAAACTACCTTTCTGATCGCTATCAGTTTGTGACAATCGACACTCATTCATCGTCAAAGGGAAAATTTTCCTCTGGTGTTCCACAGGGATCTGTACTGGCACCTTTCCTGTTTCTTATTTACATAAATGACATAGTTCAAAACGTTAATGTAAAAATCCGTCTTTTTGCTGACGATTGTATACTCTACTCACAAATCAACAACGAACAGGATCAAATCGACCTTAACAATGCACTTCAACATATTGTACAATGGTGTCACGACTGGCAGATATTATTAAATTTAGATAAAACTGTATCTATGATCATAACTAATAAAAAGCAACCAAAATCGTTTTCCTATCACATAAACAATAAGCCACTGGAGAAAGTCACAGAGTACAAGTATCTTGGCTTACATATAAGCCATGACCTCCGTTGGGACTTACACATCGACTCCGTAACTCAGAAAGCGCTAAACAAACTTAATTTTCTAAAAAGAACCTTAAAAAGTGGATCAACTTAGACGAAATTATTAGCCTACAAAACGCTAGTCCGCCCTATGCTTGAGTACGCCAACGTCGTCTGGTTCCCACACACGGCCTCTGGTGTTAGTAAGTTAGAAAGAATACAAAGAATGACTGCAAGGTTTATATGCAACAAATATAGTTGGCATGATTCCCCCTCCGAGCTATGTAAGCAGTTGGAACTGTTGTCACTAGAAAAAAGGGCGAAACTCGCAAGGCTCAAATTTCTATATGAATTAGCTAACAGCAACTTCAACATCCCCACAGAAAATTATCTAACTCCTACTAGTAAACGGCTAACAAGATATAACCATGGTAAACTTTACGAGGAACTTCCAACCCACAATAATTGCTTCAAATATTCCTTCTTCCCCCGAGCTATAAATGAATGGAATCACTTGCCGCGAAACATTGTACATTCCACTAGTGTAGAGCATTTTCTCATTAACTTGGAAGCGCCCCTGTCGACATAGGCTTGCATATCATTATCATCAAATGTGTATTAAATTTTTTTTTTTGTATGATGTATCACCCTACAACAATCCCGAATGGGATTAGTAGTAATTGGAAATAAATAAATAAATAAATAATAATAATCAAGAATTGCTTTTATTTGGTGTTCAAGAGCGACCTCCTAGTCTTCGTACTGGCACACCCACACGTCACACTCATACACATTGAACAAATTGCACTTCACGGCACCATAGGCGTAATATTTGATACAGAATGATGTGGTATCACTAGTTTTAACTTCGTAGAAGTAGAATGCGGAAAGACAACAGTATTCAGATGCAGAATTATAAATAGACGAATTCTACAGGACTGCAAAAAACAAAATGGCACGGGCAGGTTAAAAAGAAACAAAGTCCACTGGGAGACATACAACATTCTGAGGGAGTTCAAAATGTCAGACGCAGAAAAAATATCTAGATGGCTTGCGTTATTATTGTATGTTTCGATCATACGACAAATAGGGTCAAGGATACCTAAGGTACCGGGAGCATAAAAGGGCGTTGTCAGATGAGTTGCCGCCTAAGGTACTTTCAAATATATCTGAGACAGCAGGTCAGAACAGTCGGCAATGCCATGAAGTGTCTTAAAAATAAATACAGGGTGTCACAAAAAAAAAAAGTTACAGGGTTTTCTTTACAGCAAAAATGCACTAGACATCGCCGAACGCTCATTCTCCCCCTACAGGTAGCGCTAGAGGTCACAAGCAGATGCCAAAGTTTCAGCCCGATCCGATACCTCATTCAAAAGTTATAAGTGATTTTCTGAAAATTTTAATGGGGAAATGGCGGCTGACGAAGTTTTTGAATACATGGGGCTCTACGGCACCAGAAACCGAAAACGGGCAAAAATGGGCTCCATTTTCCCATTGAAATTTTCAAAAAATCACTTATAACTTTTGAATAAGGTATTGGATCGGGCTGAAACTTTGGCATCTGGTTGTGACCTCTAGCGGTACCTTTGCACGGAGAATGAGCGTTCGGCGATGCCTAGTTTGTTTTTGCGGTAAAAAAAAACTGTAATTGTTTTTTTTGTGACACTCTGTACAAGGTCTGACTTTTACGTTGACAAAGGCTGTTCACATTTAGTCAATTAATTACCCTGGTTTTAGTTGCGTGCGTTTCAACGTGCAGATAGCAATATCTATGTATAAACCAAAATTTGTTTTGCGCTCGTTCCAGCCCTCAGAGCGCCATCCTACAACCTTCATTCCGTACAGGTGACGTATATTCCAATTGAGACCTGGTTAAAGAGCAATAAATAGTTGCGAAAGATTCCGCATAACAAACCTATTTCGTCATTTGACACACCAAACCCAGAGTGCAAAAAGCGCAGTTAGTTATGTGAGCTATATGACCGTCAAATCTGAAATACGAGACAAAGGTCAGTCTCAAGTTTTGCACTTCGCCCGCACGAAACAGCATATTTGAGTGAATACTTTACGCATAACGTGTCAGTTGTGTTTTACGGATGTACGACATGACTTTATTTCGGTACTGTTTCGAAGCAGACCATTTAGCGAACACCGTTTTCTACGTGAGTTTCCATCTGCTTGTAGCAACTCTTAATCTGAAGGGTTGTCAATGCGTCTAAATATTGTAATGTCGTCTGCCTACTGCGAAAACGAAGAGTTTGCTATATGTTTCTACATATCGTTAACAAAAATAGAAAAAAGAAGAGGGCCCGAAATCGACCACTGAGGTGCTCCGGACGAGGCACTATACTAGGGAGAAAAGTCACTATTGGCACGGGCAACATGTATTCTAGGTGACAAGTCGAAACCAACCCATAGAGACCTTCACAAACACCAATAGCAACAAGTTTCGATATTGGTAAGCGATCATCAACCACACCAAAGGCCTTACTCTGTACAAAGTAAATAACGTCGAGCTGCCCCCTGTGGCAGACAGCTTTAGATGCCACAGACATAAATGAAATCAGTTTTCATTGTTGTCGAGCGTCCAAAGGCAAACGCATGCTTGGTTCGAAATTATTACATTTTTTAAACAAAAATGCGCTGTTTCATGTGCTACCATTTGAAAAAAGCTTAGAAAAGGTGCAAATAAGAGAAACTGGTCTGTAGTTAGCTACATCTCCATGACTGCCGGACTCGTACACCGAGACAAAGACTATCTTCATTCAAATATACGGAAAAAAACTCCTGATCGTAGCGAGGTTTTGAAAATAGAAGAAAGGATAGGTGCAAAAGCTTTCGTGGAAGGCTTTCACTAGTGCAGCTGGTATCCGCGTCATGGCCAGAAGGCATTGCTAGCTTTAGCTTTTTAAGCGTTCAAAAACCATACCTTCAATGCAGAGGCAGCAAGAAATGTGCCCACTCACGTCAGAGGATGATGGCTGCTAGGTAACCATACATTGTGCTTATAAACAGCCACTAAAATGGCACGCTAAGGCGTCGCTTACGTTGGTCGTAGTTTTACCTTCGTCATCAAACAAATGAAGGTCAGAATGCTCGACCACGAGGGCGAACATGTTGATATAGATTTTTAGGGAGGTTCTTCAAAAGCTTCTTTGAATTCGAATAAAACCAGCGAGGAAATTTTGAATTTGTTTTCCTTTTGAGATGAATAAAGTGGACCATGCCATCTAGTACAACTTTGGTGAATTAAACAACCTGATGATTAGTATAAGAAGATTCCAGATTGGGCGCCTAATCGAAGTTAGAAAAATACTTATATAACCCTACACAGTTACCAGACGCGAAGCTGTGCAGTCTTCCTACCTGAGTGACCCTTAGTTGCTTTCGATTTCCAATATACAGATACAGTTAAAGCTAAGGCTAGTTCCGGGGGAAGATGATATTTGTCTATTGGCACCGTAGGAAATTTGCTTTCCACAATTTAAACCTCCTCAAAGTTTGAGAGACATAGATCATGAACTCCTCCCTTACAATTTTTCACCCTGCTAAATTTGCTCAGACCCATGAAGGAGATGAAGTAGGTAACTGCCTTTCTCCGCGACACTGTGGTTACTTGAAGATAGGGTTTGTGTCCCAGCCAGAGATGGCAGTAATGACATTACTGTAATGGAATTACAGTAATTAAATTACATTTGAAGTAATGAGTAATGTGATGCATTACTTCTCTAGGCTAGTAATTTAGTAAAGTAATGAATTACTTTCAGGCAGTAATTTCGAGAAAATTACTCATTACTTTTGAAATTACTTTTGTCCTAAATTAAAAAGTTCGTTCGCAAGCTTTAAAAAAGAAGAAAAAATTATTTTGCATGGTGAAATATTGTGAAAGAGCATCGAAGAAAATAAACTACGGCCACCTGAGCGCAAAGCCTCGTACGAAGAGCTGGACAGGCGCACAAAGGAGGGCTGGAAAGGCGAAGAACAAAAGCTTACGTGTAGACATCGCTGGAAGGCAACGGCTTACAAACTCCAGGCAAAACAAATTCACGGCGTCGCGTCATCAGGACGATACTATACTTCGTTTATCCCTAAGCTGACAGTGCTGTGGGAGCTGCAAGCCAACCAAAACCAATCAAACACCTTCCTTTAATCACCTGTCTCGTCCCTTTATCTGGGCGTGGGTATGAACGAGAGCGTGATTACGTGGCACACGATAGACGTGTGGCTGCTCCAACAAACACGTAGCTTCCACCGTTAATCCCTAAGCTGACCGTGTGAAAGCTTAGAGATGAGCGGCTCATAGGCTATAAGGCGACGGGCACATCACCAGGGAGTTAAACATAATTTAAAACCTGAGAGGACAGCACAAACAGTTCACCAGCCTTCCACTTTCGTAAAGCAAGGTCAAACCGTAAGCTTCGACCATTGTGAACAACAAACGACCGGAATAAATAGTTAATTCCAAATGCCTTGTCAAAGCCCCAGAACGTTTCGTGCGTCGTCGAGTAAAGCAGGTGCCGCTAGCGGTATGCCTCGCTGCCTTCCCTTGGGAAGCTTATTCGGGAATAAGCCTACGGGCCGGCATCGCCCCCCGTTTTTTGGGGAAAGTACACAATTTAGGAAGCTCGCGCCATTCCTCAACTGGCGACGCTTCTGCTTAACAATTATCCAGGCGCTTTGTGTGACAATGCACAAAAACTTGGACTCTTTGGTGTTTGGGAAAACTGTTCCTTGAAAGGAATGACCGAGAATAGGCTCTTGGGAGAATAGAATTAGATTGTGTTCGAGGCGGAAGGGAAACGTTTCACGTGATGACTAAGAACGAGCTGCCATTGCCCGACTTAAAAAATCTGACTCGGTGTACTTCTAAATCAGGAAGACGGAAACATATCACCCTTTAGTAAGAACCTTCACCGTTGAATGAACAGCGAAACTGGTGAGTCGACTGTCTTTCTGAGTCACATCCAAAGAAAGCTATTCATCATGTTTAACACTTATGTCGTGTGCGCCAGCCGAACCACTGTTCAGTATGGTTCACTTTAAGGCACATAAGGCTGTTGCGGTGTAAACAGAAAGACCTGAGTTTTGGTACGTATAGACAAGCTCAGCTCTTTGACGTCACATCACTGCGGTGGCGCTGCTGTCGGCACTGGCTCCCTTCTCCCGGATTTGGCTTCTGCACACGCGCTGTGTGGGCAAACGAGGGCTTGTTTTGTAAACAGTGTGTTCGTGTATACGGTAAATAAATTGAGCGCGAATTACTTCCTCAAGGTGCTCAAAAGTAATACCAAACTAATTTCAAAGTAATTTCATTACTTATGGAAAGTAATTGTAATGTAATATAATTACATTTAGCTGCGGTAATTTGTAATGTAATTTAATTAAATTTTTGTACTTTTGAGAAAAGTACTTAGTAATGTAATTCAATAACTTTTTGAAAGTAATTTTGCCATCTCTGGTCCCAGCATATACCCGGGACATTGAAGTCTCCTAAATAATATTAATAATAATATTGTCCTTTATTTTCCTAGTCAAAACACAAGTTTTCGAAGAAACTGGGGAAAAACGTTGTTAAAGACAGCTTTACTAGTCCCCAGCCCCCAAGTTAAACCCTGCCAACCTCCCCACCTCTTCCCACAAAGAAAAAAATAAACAGCTTCATAGGCATCGTATTTTTTGTCAAGACAAAATAAGGCCGTGGAAAAAGATTTGGCTTCGTTAGGCTGTGTTCAGTTTAATCAAGTATATTCCAAGCGTGGTGTTTTTCGTGTTTTTTCCCCGATTTCGATAAAACAGGTTCTGGGTTTAAGTTTTGGGGCTTATTGGTACATCCCAGGGGTGGCCAAACTGCGGCTCGCAAGTCGCGCGCGCCTCTTCGCAAGTCGAAGTGCGGCTCGCGGCTCCCTGGTGAGCGTCCCCCCTTTGCCCTCCTGTATCCCCAAAACGAAAAGAGTTCTAGAATTTCAATAAAACTCACAGTCTTGGCAGCCTTGTACTACACTACGTACATACAGCTGGTCTGCTTTCTGACAGATAGATGTACTCCGGGACCTTGTTTACTTTATTGCTCTAGAAACTTGTTCTGACCATATACGCATAACGGGCGTCCGTGGCAGTGGATCGCTAACGAGCCATGCATTTATTTTTGCTTAGCGGTTGAAGAAACGTTCTGCTGCCTGGTGTTACGTGTTGCAGTCTACAATTCCGCCTGTCTTCTTTGGAAAGGACTGTTCCCTCCATATCGTTTCTTGTTAAAAGTAGCCCCCGAACGCCCCCCCCCCCCCCCCTTGTTTTGTCCATGCTGCTCTCTAAACGTTTGTAGTTTTGTTTGAGGCTCTAATACCATGTCACTTTGGCCACCACTGGTATTACCAAAAACACGGAGCTCTAAACATAGCTTACAGGGTTTAGCAATATCGATGGTAGATTCCTTGAACGTCAGGTACGTTGCACCATCGATCACATCGGTAAGCATATCAGAAAAGCGTCGTAGCTGAGTCACGGGACAAGCAAGCCGGGAAGAATACGGATAACGAAAGAAAAAGTAGAAAAATAGAACGCGTGTAGTGCAACGCAAAAGCCCATACCAAATCCGAATCAATAAGTCTTTAAAAAAAAACTCGCGACAAGTCAATATGTCTGCAACAAGTCTTCTTGCCGACATTTTGGTACTTGAATACAAGACATAAATATATTTTTTGTGTGTTACGCAAAGCTCCCTTCCATGTACAGGACCCGATAAACCGAGCTGTAACACGAGTAGTAAAAAAAAAAAAAAGATGCGCACGAAGGCCGGTTGAAAATGCAGAATCAAAGCGTTGGAGGTACGCAAAGACCATCGACCACGACGAAGTAAAATTTTTCTGCCAGGCTTTTTATCAAAGGAAACGCGCAAGCTTTTGATTTATCCGCATCTGAGACGTTCAGGTCCTCGCTTTGAGACCTTAGGCAGGACTTGTATTAAAGGGGAAATAGTAATCTCACAACACAATCTTTCTTTCTGAAAAAAAAAAAACTCTTTATAACGAAAGAACTGTTACTCCCACGACAGAGACCTTTCAGTGTACGAAGGTTAACATTCTAAAATCCACTTGATGGCTTAGTATAAAAACTGTAGTCACGTGAGATATACATTCACGTCAGGTTTGATTCCTACCACTCTGAATTTGAAAAAAGTATGTACAATTGGATGTTCGGGAAAATCCCAATCCCGTGCTTAGTGCTAAAACGTATAAGGAAAGTTTGTGCAGAGTTATATATAAAAAAAAAAAATCATCGAAGTTTATGTGGAATAAAGCAACTTTTTGTAAACATATTAAATGACAAAAAACGTGCTAGACTCATGAAAGAATCGCATCCTCTCTGCTTTCAGATTACTGAAATGCACCGTAAGATACTTTGAAGTAGAAGACATCACGTTGAACTGACGTTTTTGATAATGAGGCATCATACGCTTAAAATCACTCTTTTTAAGTTGTTGCTTTTTTTCACGCGTATAAAAATATCTTAGGCGGGTGCCTTTTCATCTAGGAGTAAGTCTCGACTCGTAGTCGTTCGAATTTTTTTTAGGTGGAAAGATTTCGTAACAACCGATCGCCGCTATTTTGATAAACCTCACCTAGCATGTTTCTTTCTACTTTTTTTTCCTTTTTTTTCAATAAAGTACGTGCTACCTTTCATTTCGGCAGAAAAGTGATAAGACCCAGGCAGAAGACCGATAAGACACCGAAGTTATATTTGTTTCATTTTTGTTTTCTTTGCTTAGGATTTTCGCAATGTCGAAGGTTCTCATACTTTTCTTTCTTTCTTTTTTTTTTACGTTTCCCTGAAGAGAGGAAGATTAGATTTCTGCAATCCAGTCTACTTAGTTTAAGCTACGACTCCGACGAAGAAAGCTAATCTGCAGCGACATACGTTTCATCTCTCGTTAGTCGGCAAAACTCGAGATGTCCAAAAAAATTCTGGGGTCTGACAAATTGAAAGTTCCTCCTGATGAATTCACAGACTGCGTTCCATCCAACCTAGCATTTTTTGTTTTCCTTTTTTGTTTTTTGTTTTTATTACATGCGTCGAACCCTGTGGCCGTTTTTTGTGCGTCCATTTAATGAACACAAATCTTTGCGTTGCATGCTAGGCTTTTTTATTTCTTCCTGTTTAATTTCAACCTATATATTTTTTTATATTTTTTTCATATTAAATTTTTTTTTCCCACGGCGACCGCATGATTAATGAAAGAGAGCGGTATATCACAATCTGGAGTGACTTTTTATGCTCTTCTTTACGCACGTAGTCACGGATTTATGCCCCAGTAAAACGAGCACACCTCGGTTATTTATTTTTTTTTATTTTTAGTTTTAGAAATTTTGAGAAGCAAGACGTCTTAGATCATTTGGGTGGAAGTCTTCGTTTCAAGCCCCGCTTATCAATTTCGACTTTTCGATAGTATTTATTTTTCTTCATTCTCTCTAAAAATGCGATAATGCAGATTTATACCACCGGGTTTTCTACCCGAAAATTTTCAGTTTTACGTGGGCAAAGCCGTGATGCCAAAATAAATTAGGCAACGAAGGTTCATCTGAGGGCGTTAGCCTTTATTATTGTTCACTGCTACGTGCGTCGCTTTCCACTTTTGGTAGTAAAACGTCTCGCGCATGAGTAATGACTTGCATTTTTTATCAAAAACATTTTATAGGTGCACTTTGTAGAAACGAAGGTTTTCGTGTACGGAAAACATGACCTGTGGGTCATTAAATATGAATAAATGAAATCAAAAAGAAAGACGACGTTAAATCTAAAGATTTATTTGTCCAGCAAGAAGCCCGGCTTCAACAGTTATGTTTAAACGTGTTTTACGAGTTTGACCTTTTGACCTTTCTCACTTAATACGAATCTTGACTCTGTGTACGTTGAAGTGATGCTAATGTGTTCAATGAAAACAGGAAATGCTTAGGAGCCCGGCCGAACCCGTACGAACTTACCATTTACAGGTTACGTTTACAGGTGCCTCGGAGCCACGCGACACTGTGAAGTGGTAAACTTCTTCGGTACATTTAGCGAGAAAATGTTCCCCCTAGATAAAGTGTGAACACTTCCACGCTTAATTTGTCGGGATAAAGAAAAGGGTGCGTTGCCTCTGCAACTCGTGTGCCTACGCCTCGGGTGACGTGAGCGGTGCAATGCATGCGCAGAACGGAGGGTTCGACGTCACGGGCGCTCTTTGCCTGCTTAGTTTCGCTTTTGAAGTCGTGCACAAGGACGGCGTTTCTTGCCTCGTATCGCTCGCCTACTAAGTTTTTCTCTTTTTTGTTTCAAATTTTACGTCACGTTTGAACCGTAATGAGGACGATCGTTAATTGTCATGGTACCCGATATTATAACTCTGCCGGCTTCAATGTTTTGTGTTTTTTTTCCTCGTTTTTCTTCTTTTTTTTTTTTTTTTGCCGCCGCGGTGGTTTGGAGACAAAGCGGTGCCTACGCATTCTCAATCGGCGGGTTCGAATCCCGGAGGAAGTGCCTGCAGTAGGACAGAGGCTTATTGCGAAAAAAATTGCCGTGTAAACAAAATATTTTAAATTGTGCGTCAAAACAAAACAAAAAAAATTGTGAACGGCATAATTTAGAAACTACACAGAAAATGCAAGCGAGCTGGTGAACTTTCAACATTGTAAAACCCGAGACGTAGGACGTCTCGGGTTTTACGTCTCGCGTTTCACAATGTTGAAGGTATAATTTATTTCTCAGTCTTTGATGGGGCGTGCAAAATGCCTTACGTTAACTAGACAAAAAAGAATTTTCATTTTGCATCTGAAACATTAACTGACTGCAATCGCTGTTTTCCGTTTAAAGTCATGCATATCGCATAATTGCCATTCTTTTGAGTAGCTGTTAGGAATCCATAAATTACTTAGGAAATATTATTCTATAAGCAAACACGCTGATTACCAAAAAAAAAAAAAAGAAAGTCCGCGTTTGCCCACACCAGGTGCGGGCATCGTGCGTGCACCGAAACCAGATTCGCTTGATGTGTAGCTTCTGCGCATGCGCAAAACCGACAGCAGCGCCAACGCAGTGACGTGACGTCATATCCGGTTGTTGGCATATACGCCCGTGTAACAAACTGATCCAAACCGAAATAATTACTTTCCTAACGTTATTTCAATCAGATACAATGACGACCATTTCACTCGCAGTTACTTTTGGAAGTGTAGTAATTCCAGTCGATTACATTTCTCTCTTTTTATATATATATATATATATATACACATGGCGTGTAGCCCTCCTCAGTCAGGCCATTTGAGCGCGCGCTCTAAAGAGGTCTCCCGGAAAACCGATAGTCATTAGCCACCATAAACACGAGGCCTTACGAGGCGCCGCGGTCGTTCGCCAAGATAAGGTATACACGAAACGGCGTTGGCACCCCTAGGCCAAAACAGCGGCAGGCCCAGCAACCCCGAATCCTCCCTTCGTCTCGATACACAATCCACTTCCCTAGGGCGATCGTTACGATAGGCCTTAACGCCTCACCTTTATCCGGGGCTCTGGAGAAAAGGTTTTAACACGTCATGGTGCTGGGGTGTGGACAAGGATTTGGGCGAAGGTGTTGTTACGCTTCCGCTTGCACAGATGGCGCTGCCGTTGGCATCGCGCAGGGGGGGGGGGGGGGGATTGCACGTAATGAAAGTGCCGCTGGATTGGATTGGATTGACCTGTCCGGTCGTAACCGTCTCGGGCAATTGCCTATTCCGGTTGTTTCTCCTGAATGTTTACAACGTGAGGGCGTCCCTATAGCACTATTCTTCGCTTCGCTTCTTTTGTCTTTGGGCTGAGACGGACTCGCTCGCTTTCTTGTTTTCGTTTGCAAGTGTGAAAGTAACCGTCGGTGTTTATCACGTCATTCGTTTTCAGATGGTGGATTCAATTTCAGTTTTGTGCATTTAGGAGCGATAATTAGTGAGGACTCAGGTATTTGTCTCCAGATAGAGACGTCGGTTTTGTATTTGCAGTTGAAACAGCTTGCATGGGTCTATCGTCGTCCCTAATGGTATTTTACACCACAATAGGTGCGCGAATATGCTCGTTAATATCCTGACAAATGTACGAACATTACCTCTGGAAATCTGTTGTATAATTATAGCTTTCTAGAATACTCTCATAACGACAATTTTTCATTTGTTACCGATGAAGTCCTTAACCCGTGCACTAATACTATTGAGATTTTGTTTGGCAGGACTTAAATACGACTCTCTAATGAGCAATGAAATTGGTATTCTAATGTTTTATGCGATATGATAAAGCCATGGAATTTTTACTGCGACGTCACCAAAGATATTACAACATTTTCTGACGTTTCTTAACTAAATCATCCCAGAATTATCTTGTGGCTCTACTAATTATACATAGCTCTCTACATTAAACTACCCAGCTTCTGCAAACGTAAAAGGGCATCCAATTTTATTAAACTTCGCTTGGAGCTATGTTTTTTTTTATTATTGTTTTTGTTCGGCTGAACTTGGGTCACTTCCAAGTAGAAAGTAAATGTTCATGCCTGTTATGTTACGAATGTTATTGTTCATTTTTGCTGTTTATTTACAAAACATAACAATTAGCCTCACGGCCCCATACAATACTTGCATTACACTTCTCTGCGCAGTGACTATTGACGTTTTTTACTCATATGTTTTGTCATTTATGTTGTTTATCAGAAAGTTGTAATCTCCCTCTTTCTACATCCTTGCCAAGGAGTCAGCTGTTTATGAGCGCAAAAACAATCAAATGAATAAATAAAGTAATTATTGCATGAATTAATGAATGTCTGAACTGAATACTTCCTTGTCTAAAATACAAATTAATTCTGCTGTGCCCCCTCAGTTCTTTCTTTGCAATTACTTTTCTTTTTACTTAAAATCGCAATATACGGTTCTAAAGACACTTCGGCGACTGAGAGACATTAAAATCGAAGCGCAGTTAAGCCGCTCATTAGGACAGCGTCTTTGTTACTGATGCCCATCAGGGGACCATGCCCTATTAAGCCGATGGCCTATAGGTTCGGCTCCGCAGAAGCAATCAAGGCTGGAAGCCCGGATTAACTCAACCGTGCGATTTCCCCCCCTGGGACTTCCAAGGGGAAATTCTCCTTTCGGGGTGATTAAGCAAAAGCTCACTTAACCTCACTCCACTTAATGTAGCCATTTACACGTACCAACAAACACGGCCGGGACTTCGACCGCTTGAATGACGCGGAGGGGAACGACTCAATCATCTAAGTACCTTACTGACCAGATTGATCATACGGTTTCGCAAACTCTGTTTCACCGTCAAGTCTTGGGATACTGTCACTAACAAATTGGCTGAGTTCCGAATTTTACCCAAATTGATTCGAGTTACTCCGGCGCGTCGTATCACGTGACAACAGATAAAGCAACGATGGACGCGGGTAGGTTTTCGAACGCCAAGGTACAAACCGCTTCCCCTGGAGTAAGATCGTGTAAATACTGAAGCACGGATCCCAAGGGGCACTCCTTCCCCCCAAATTCTCTTTAATTTTTTGCCACGCGATTTTAAATGGTGTCAGGATACTATTCAATAATTATTTTGGTGCAGAGTCACGTATATTTATAATAAAGCCAAAAAACTCAACTTTTCCAAACCGAAACCGAAACACGAGCACGGAAGCTCATGGCCGGAAGTCACGTGGCTTCCGGAGTAGCCGGCGCCATTTCAAGGCTGCCAAATTCTCCATAGCACCATCTATTTTCTTCTTCTTCACGTGGCTACACCGGACCGTGTTTATTTTTTCTTCCGCTTTTCTTATAGTCCTTGCAGCAGACGACGATGACGACAAACTTGCGTGAACCGCTTGTCGTGCGATTGTTCTACACTTATATCCCTTCCGCTCGATGTTCAGCGCTTGAAGATCGATTGGCCGGCCCCACGAACCGCAGTTCCGAAGTAGAGGCCCCACGTCCGTCACAACGTTGGTCCGTCGAACCCCGCCATAGCGTCAGTCAAGTCCGCGGTACGTCGCCATGTTGAGAATGACGTGTATACGTATACTTCCTGCAACCTGTGCAACATTTCCTTTAAATTTTTTTTTAGATAAATGTATTTGCAGGTTTTTGGAGGCCAGAAAAATAGGGATCGCATGCTTTTCTATTTTTAATATCGAATGTGTGCCTACATGACCCACGACTTTGAACATATTCCGTACATATAGTTTGAACGTCAAGTGACCCTGGAAAAGAAAGTGAGCGCGACTGAAACAGGCCAATTCTCGATCGGCTATTTTCGGGCGGAAAGAAAAGAAATTTTGAGCCGCAGATTGTGATCTGGTTAGTTCAAATAAAAGCCTCGGCGAGCACAAACACCCTGTCAGTGTCCCTTTAAGAAACGCCGGGCGTGACCAGTCCCAAACATCTCATCATCCCTCTGCAGCCAATTAGATTTCAGCATTAGCTGACAGGAATGCTGAAGAACGAATCGCGCATAAGTAGGCGTGAACATAATGACTACAGTGACAATAGACGTTTGCAAGTATAGCCTCTGGGTGGCGCGATCTTGATGCTGGTGTTGGTAGATCGTCTGATAGTCGAGCATTGCTGAGGCGTACCCATGGCATCAGCAATGATCGACTATCAAACGATCTACTCACATCGGCAGTAGAGTGGCGTTCCCAGAGGCCGTTCTTGCAAATGTCTATAGTTGCTGTGAATAACCATCGCTTTTTGAAGCGCGAATGAGATCCTTACAATTTGTTGAGCTGTTAAACTGGTTGTTTGGGACACCAAACGGAATACTCGAGATCCAGTGCATTTTGGACTGCCAGACGTTCTCGATACTTCGATTCACCACAGCACTCTCAAAGGATAAAAGAAGACACACATATTTAGGCACAGACTAAAACTTTAAAGTCAGGGCGCATTCACTAAGTTCGACTGGTTTGGCCGGGAACAACACCCTCACGGGAGAACGGCAAACAACGTGGCGTAGCAATTTCCGCGCTGCCTGATTGGCTCGGATGGATGGATGGATGTTAATGGCTATACCCTTTGTGACGGGCGGTAGCTTGCGCCACCTAGCCCCATCGGCTCGTGGCGTTGATTACGCTGTGACTTTAGGTGAGACGAAATATAGTGGAAGTAAACTAGTGATACAACTAATATTGTAGAGGCGACAAAAAAAAAAGGGCCATGTCAATCTTAGAAGCCAATCACAACGGTCATATCACAAATCCCTTGACGGATAGCACACTGTCCGGGACATTTGTGCGTCCGTGAAAGGTCACTATACTATAACAAGACAAATATGCATGTATTCACCCAGTCCATCCCTGAAAATGCTGACTACATAACGGGATATTCGTGTTAACGAGGCATGACGGTAATTACCTGTGTCCTTTCTAAAAAACATTTATTTCTAGTGGGTCTAGTTGTTCACACAGCACACACAGTGAATCACAGCAATCTACAAAGAGAACTCGGCAATCTAAAGAGACTGAAAATACGTTTAAATATAAATAGAGCGTCTCGGTGATGATTCAGGTGAATATCGTGAATATTGTGAGCATAGTGAGCATGACGTAAAGCCTGTGAAATGTCATGCTCATATTTGTCATGCTACAAACGTCAATTTCAGGACCATATACGATCAGCCTCGTCAGTCGGCGAGTTCCCTCCGTTACATAATACACCCAATTAAAAGATAATTGTTACCGGAAAGGTGTAAGTGTTTAGAATATTTTACATTCATCTATTCCAACGATGGTCATTCGCATCATACACTTGTGGGAGACGTACCGACCCTAAACTTCCTGAAAAAAAAAATAACGTCACTATGCCGGCCAGTGCAAATGTGCAAATGCATCATTTTTCTGACGTTAGAAAAGGGGAGGAACATCCGCCAGTCGCCATTTTGAAAACCTAATTGCAAATGCGGCTCGGCCATTGATCGGAGAGGTTTTCGCTGTGGGCGATGTCTCTCGTGCAGTTTCTATGGTGCAACAAAGTATAAAATGGGCTTATTTTGTTTTAGTTTCGTTTTACGTCTGAGGTATCTTCGTGAACATTACTAAAAAAAACTTTTAGCGTGTCCCATATGCAGAAAAACAGTGTAGCTAATAGTTACAAGATATCAATATATCTTGTAACTTCAGGCTTTCCCTAAGTTGTCAGTGGCTGACAAAGGCCGATCAAATCGCCTTGTCATTTTTAAACTTAACTTCGTGTCTTTCCTGCTAGTGAAATAAAAAAAAAAAACCTAGCTCCCAGATTGTTACCTCAGAAATCGGAACCCTAGAAATAAGCCTATCGAAATGCCCGCCTCCATTTCATTAGGCTTAGTGGCCGAAGGAGTTGTCCGCCATTATAAGAACACGCGTTCGAACGGTCCACCTTTGTCAGTGACCAGAGGTGACATCGTAAGGCGTCTATTGGTGTGTCAACATACACGCGCTTTCACTAAATTCCCATTTAACTAATATAGAATGCTACGCAACACCCGTATTAAAGGCAATCGCGGCGATCTTTCTACGTCTTTTCCATTAGGCTTCTCGTCTACTAATGAGCAGTGACATTAAGGGAATTCAACTTCGGATAGTGTAGCCCCTGAGAGTGACCAGCTGAGGTCTCAGCCGCCTTCCGGCGGGGCGGGGGCGCTGTTGCATTAGGCACAATTAATGCTGTCCTTGTTGTTGTTGTTGCTGGTGGTTTTTTTCTTGTAGATTCGGCGATAGAGCCCCGGACCCGCGGACGGCTTGTCGTTAGGCCTGTCGTGATCGCCATGGCGTGCGCGATCGAGAGCCTACGAGAGAGCGGGGGCGTGGCCCTGGGTCGTGTGATTGACGTGGCACCCTAATGACAAGCGCTTCGCGTGAGTCAGCCATGTTTTGAATGAGGAGAGGAGGATTCTGCAAGAAGTTTCGTCCGCTTTGTTTTGTTTTTGTTTTTATTCAGGGGAAACCTGTTGTTATTCTTTTGTTTTGATTTATTCTCAAACATGAAAACGATTAGAGAACGTCCTAAAGCGTTGGGAGAACAGAATGCTGATGCGAATTTCATTTGAAGTGTTTCGGACGACCTGGAAATGACAGGGTAGAGTGCTCTCACCGTTGAAGAACAGATAGCAATGCGGATGAAAAAAAAAAAAAAGTTGGGCGATTCAATGCGGCTTTTGGAGAGTTCTGGATTTAGCATGGCAATTGCTTAGCGCTTATAAGATGCTAGATTCCACTTCTATTAGAAATTTTAGCACAAATGTTTTCACCGTTCGTTGAATACTTTGTTTGAACAACCTGAAATGGAAACTGGTGTGCAGAAAGGTGTAGCTGTAATTTCTGGTTTCTTTCTACCTGCAGATAGAAGCATTAGGAAATAAATACGTGGTGTTTAGAAGAACCGCCAGTGCTTCCAACGGAAGTGAAAATGTATTAAACGCAGCTTTATAAAACACGTATATTTTAATTGGGATAAAGTGAAAATATTTTCAGCAAGACCCAGAAGCAGCGAAAGAGCGCTAAACATATTCTGTCCCATTGGACATTGAATTATGTCCACTGATGTCACATCAAGCCGTCTCATTGATATTTTGATATAACTTTACAATATACCAAATAAAGCAAACAATTAAATGAAATTCATATGTGTAAGCATATGCAAGTATTACCGAGCTTAAAAACACAAGGATACGAACCGGCGACTGAAAACGATTTTACCAATAAACAGCCAGTCGCCGGGCGGATATCTGACTATTTTCGAGACAGTGCTATATCCTTTAAATGACAGCAGTTAACACATCCCCAGGAAAGAAATCCAGTAAAATGAATTATAAGCTGACTTGTTTTTGAAACTAGAGAAGAGTGAAGTTTTAAATATAAACCCTCTCCTTATATAACATTTTACATATTTTTGCAGCAAAGTGAAACAATTACGTTGCATCTCAATAAGGTATCATAATAACCTAATAGGAGGTGGAGGCTATGACCCTGAACACGCATAATAAAAAAGCAGAAGTTCTAAAGACCAGCCACCAAAAAAAGAAAAAAAGAATGATTTATTTAGGGCAACACTGTACCCAGTTAGCGAGGGTACTCCTCGACAATACTCCTAATCAAATACAACTGTTGGTTGCGCGTTTTCTTTTTCCTATATGTACATATTGTTTAAGTAGAATTTTACGACATGGCTCAGAAAGGTAAGGCAGCATTTTTCGTGAGTATGCGTATTTATAAAGCAAAACGCAAAATAAAAAGAAAACGCCAATTATCTTCGTTGTTCATCTACATTTTTTTCAGTCTTCATTGCAACACAAAACATGGAGCCCTCGTGCAACCGTCCCATAAACTCAGTTTGACAAGACAGTGCGAGGGAGTACTTCATTAAATATTCACATTAAGAGCGGCTCATAATCCACCGGTTAAAAAAAGAATACTCATACAAAATATTTACCTCGGCTTCGCGAGCCCCCTTGAATCTTGGGTAAGTACAAACAAAAAACGTAATTGCGTAGCCCAGGACTCGGCTTCACAAGCAGGAAGGTCACATCGTTACACTTATCAAATTAGTCCAACAACACGGAGGGACGATCGGCCAAAACCCCTTCTCGCAGGACGAAAACAACACAAACTCATAATGAGAGTATATAAGGAACAAAATGAAGCGAGCGCGGGAGACAATTCTTGTAAATTGCGGGGCCCTACTGAGTGTCAGGTGGCGAAGCCGAAACCCTTTGGCTTTGGGCTTCGCTACGCCGGTTCCCCTCTTCTCGGGTACGTTTCTCTCGAGGGAGTCGTGAATTTTCCGCGGTGCCGCCGGAAGGGAAGGGCTCTAAGGCCAGGTGATTCATGGCGGCTTTAGCGATTCCTTCCAGCTGAGGCGCGGGGGGTGGGGCCTAGTTTGGACGTTAAGCTGCAGGTGTCGCTGTTGTTTTTAATACTAATAAAAGAAAGCAAAAAAAACTTATTCGAGGCAAAGGGCTTGGCGCACACAAGTAGATGCACTCGCATGTGAAAGAGAGACCAGGGGTTGGTTGCTTTCAGTCTTGTGATGCATCTGACACTCTAAGAAATACTGCCTTCACTATAAAGCATACGGGAAAGCCAATCGCTGCAAACTATGGAGCGAGCGCGGCAAGTGAACGAGGCGAAAAATGCATTCAAACCTTGAAAAAAAAAAAAAAACAGCTTGCGTTATGACAATGTGTACGACGTTTCACGTGCATCTCACAGCGTACCCTTTTTTTTTTTTTTTACAAGTTTTAACTTTGTCGCTTGCCGAGCTCTTCCCGTATATTGTAGCAATTGGCTTTCACAAGTGGGGGAAAGTAGACGCACTGGAATTTTAAGAATGACACGGGGCTATACGGTGTGCAAGTTCATCTTCTCCATGCGCCCTTCGTGCGTTTCCTTTAACCCCCTAAACGCGACCAGGTGCTTTTTTTCTTTTTTTAATCTCCGACCGCAAGCACTGAAGGCGCGCGCTTGGACTCTTAGTCATCGCGCTTTCCCTGGGCGTTCTCTATGTTGTATTTTGTTTGGCGCGCTCCTTTCTGCGTTCCGATACGTCAAAGACGCGATTTGGAACACATGCTCGCCGTAGAGTCAGCGACCAGTTAGAAGACGCAGTGTGTGGTTTTATGAAGTTCACGCTTCCTATACTTTGGGATTTCATTCCGACGGTTCTTATCGGCAAATGCCGCTAACTCACTTTCTGTGGCGCGGCGGTAGAAGTCTTTTTCTTCTTTACGCCTTGCGTTTCTTGAGGCATCGCCGTCTATGGGATGGTCCTCTTTCAAGGAGAGCTGTTAGCAACGAGTAGTTTTTTGGCAATCTGTTGGGTCTGCATTGACGCTGTATTGACTCAATTTTGGCTGTTGTATATGGACGGTGGCAACACGAGCATCGTCGGTAGAGGGCCGATCCGAAGTGGGACAAAATGCCACACGGTGTGCCCCCCCCCCCCCCCCCCGTACTCTAATTCCTGGAGCCTACAGACCAACAAGCGGTTCTTACGTCACGCCGATGCGGTGGCACTGCTGTCGCCAATGCGCATGCGCAGATGGCTCACTTTACGCGCAGCGCCCGCCTCCTCGTGTGGGCAAGCACGGGCGTGTTTGTAAACAGCACGTAAGCCTTACACACCGCCACAATACGACAATAGGGAACGTGTAAATTCGCCTCAACTCCGACCTCCCTTTCAACAGCTTATCGCTCCGAGGACTCCCAGCGTGGCATTTTAGCCGCTCCGGCCCGAACGCCGCTGGTCCAGCTCGTATTACGGCACCCCCCCCCCCCCCCCCCCCGGCCCGTTTCCCCTGTAAAGCGTGGATAGATTAAAGTAGAGGCGTCGTCCTGCCTATAACTAGAGTTTGACCCGCAACGCTTTACGCGGTAGGTATATACAATGGAATGATCGAATTTCCGCCTGGTTTTAACGATGAGTATGTATTTTCTATTCTGTTAGCTCTTTATGCAGTCAACCTGATCGTCCTCGTCGAAAAGGTCAAAGTCATTCCTTGTCTAACGTCACCGCTAGAACCACTAGCAGGATGAAAACGACAGGTCATCTTTTTTGGATTCTCGGGCTTCGTAAGTACATGCTCGGAGCCTTCCGCAGTGCTTAACCCGCGCGTGCACGCTCAGAATTGACGATTGGTTCTTCGGCCTTCTTGTAGGCTATTGCCCCTCTCTCATTGGCTGAGAAGCGATAATGAGATGCGCGGGACTGACCAGTTAGAGGCAGAGTTTTATAGCTTTTCCACTCTTGAATTCGGTAATCGCTCTTCAACTGGGCAGCAGGTAATCCGTTTTCATTTAAAAGAAGGCAAAAAAAAAAAAAAACCTGCAGTGATTGTTGCAGGGTGTGCGGCGATCCTCTCTGCCGCCTGTTATCTGTCCAAAGCGTCATGACGTCATCCTCAGCATCTCCGAGCCAGCTTAGTAGCGAGTACAAGTCACCTGATCCCGCCGATGACGTCATATTCGCTAGTTGATCTCTCCTTTCTCATGCTCTGTCGCGACGGCGCATGGCTTGCGCTCGTGGCGTGTGTCTCTTCCTACTCGTCCGTCGTTTTTTAGCGCTTTTAACCCTTAAACTTGCAGCGGGCGGACTTATGTTGAAATTTTAATTGGTGATTACGACGCTCCTTCGAATAAAATAGAAACAAAATGTTTGCACACATCGCTTTTAAGATGCCTACATTCAAACATTCGCTTTTTTTTCCCCAGAATTCAAGATTTTCTTCAGCTTCCCTTTCAGCTGTCACTGACCATAGGAAGCTCGCACTGGTGGTAGGACAACTAAGAGACTACATTGCCTTTTGTGTATTCTGACATTTCATTTCATTCATTATTCATTCATTTTATTCAACTTCAAAGTAATTCAAATTCATTTAGTTTCCCATATCGACATGAAAAGGGGGGAGGCCGAGACAAAAGAGCTTATCAAGCAGCTTGACGTGGTCCTCGGCCCCCCGTTACAAGGCAGAGGTAGCGTCAAGGAAAAAAATGCAAGGTTTTGTGAGGTCATACACACTCGAATAGACTATATACAGAGTACACCATGAACTACAAACATCAACAGCAAAACAAGTCACAAGTAAATCATTAAATAATTTGAAACTTGGCAACGAGAATAAATACATAGAGCGAAATGTTTACACTAATATCGTATAACAGAACAAACATTACTGGCAGGTTATGATGAAGTGCATCTTTGTTGTTAAAAGACAGCGTATCTGAACTACAAAAAGTTACATGGGAAATAATTGTAAAGAAGTATAGATTCAGCAAGACAGTTTTTTTTTTAAGTAATAATATTAAAATAGAACCTGTTCAAGTGCGACAACCAGGAACACGTACAGTAAGGGTACACGTCAAAGTAAAGTACATGTTTCATATTCACCAACAGCAAACAAACAACAACACCAACACCATTAGTCAGGCTGATTTTTGTTTTGTTTCGTTTATGTCTAATTCTATGGCTGTATAAAGTTTCTTAATTGTTTAAGAGACGCGTTACGTATATCTTGGTTGTTAACTTACAAGGTAATCTACCAGTTTTGGTAAAGTGTGCATTATCATTTGATCTCCATACGAAGATCTCCTTACAAAGCATAACCCATGGTTATTTTTTTGACAAGTTTGACAATTATGAAATTGTCTCAATAATTATGTATGTTTGCTTTTTTTGTAGACCGAGATAAGTCTGTAGCAGTACAAGTTATGAACTATCCATACACCGAGCCGTCTAAATGATTCCTCCGTGTGCGAATCGTAAGGGTCATTATATATGATGCCCAGTATTAATGCGAAAGCTTTAACTGTCCCATAGAGCAAGCTGACGTCATCCGTTTGAAGCGCGAAAACGGCACCTAGTTTCCCCGATCCTTAGGTTCCATTGGCTGGCGCGCGTCGACGGGGCTCCCATTGGCCGCTGCGCTCGTCAGTTTCCACGACCGCTTACCCCATGGCGCTGCGTGTCCATCAGTGCGCCGTTAACACGGAGCATCTAAGGTCAGCGTGCCCAGGGAAGAACGCGCGCTGACCGGCGACGAAAAGTACGCAGCAGACGAAATAAGGGAGCGGACAAGCGGCTTGCATGCTTTCGCATTCACAACTCATAAAAAGAGCTTCAGTGTACCTCAAGCTTTTTTTTTTTTTTTTTTTTTTTTGTGGGGGGGGGGGGGTGTGCAGATGCATTTTGTTTAGGTTTGTTACCGTGGATCGGGACAGCGCCTCCTGATGGCGACGCCGTCGTCACGAGCGCGTTTTTAACGCGTTGTCGGCGTCTGGCAAGAAGCGTAATACCAGCCCACGGAAACGCGAAGACACGGACGGTTAGAGTCACACGACGCACTCTGGTCGAGCTTCAGCCTTTTTTCCACTTAGGGTGTGTCGGGCGACCACTAACAATAGCACAGCACGGTGGCCTTGTCTTGGTTTAATCAATTGAAGCGCCGCTGAAAGAAGTAATTGGACTTCTGATGATACGTTTCTCGGGTTTCATGGAGACGCGCCTTGTAAAATACTCACAGAGAAATCAAGAGGTCACACTACGTATGGACCACGTCCCATGTTCTTTTTTTTAATATTTTTTATACCTATGTAAACGTTACGATGATATACTAAACGACTTAAGTTTCGCGGACTCCAATTTTCGCGAATAGGACCAAAGCTGAAAATTTGAAATTATTCGCGGGTTCTAATTATTCGCGAATCGAGTGTAGCTTCCGTAGCGTTCACATAATGCCCGATTTGTTCGCGGGACGTATTTTTCGCGAATTGTAGGAAATTCGCGAAATTCGCGAAAATTAGTCGTCGCGAATTTAGTCGTTTACAGTACTTAATGTGAAACGGCTTGCTATGATTCAGAATGTTTATTTATAGAACGCTCAATAATCTTTCGTTGCCAAGATCTCTATGTATTGTCCTAAATGTCGGTGAGGAAATTTAAGAATTTTCACGTCTTGTTGTTGGGCTAGCTGGTGCATCATGATCAGAAAGGTTGTAAGCTCTTGTCCGCGTACACTTCGTGTTCGTCTCTGTTTGCGTTTACGAGTTTCCTGAGCGTAATGATTTTCGTTGGCCAAGATCTTCGTCGATTTTTTTTTTTAATATTGACGAACAATAAATATATAATATTGCTACGATGATTTTGGGTATCAGGGACAAGACGTCTACTCAATGGCGGAGATGAATTCGAACTGACCGCCTGCAAGCTTAACACTTCTGACGCAACCGCAGTACCTGAGACAGCCCGTCGTTCTCCTCCTCGTAGCAAAAATCCTAGGGAAAACGTAGGTCGTCTGGACCGAAGAATGTGGGTGCTGGAGAAGAATTAACGGTGCTGCTATGATAAATACGGGTGGGTGTCATGGCTTCATTCGAGTAAAGTGGTCGATGTCTGTTGACGTTCGACGGCGGTCAAACACGGGTTGGAGAAGTTCCACTCGGTACGCGGAGTCACATATTCAAACAATGATTCCGCAGGGGTACACATACAGACGAAGCAGCTGAGTTGCTCGGCCTTGCCGTCTATCCGGAAGCCAAATTCAAACCAGATCGCGAGCAGAATGTGCGGCAGTTCGATGCGTTGTAGAGCATGATTGATTGATTGATTGATTGATCGGGGTTTCATGGCGCAAGGGCTACTAAGGCCGTTTTATAGCAGGGATTATCGTTGTTGCGAGGCGCGGGCACGCTGCCCAGTACGCTGACGCGCTTCTTTTGCTCGAAACACCATTTCGGCGACATTGGGTGAAAGCCGGACGTTGTTGTGTGGCCCAGGAATAACTGCGCTTAAAGGGGTACGGAAACTAAATATTAGGGCTCAGTTTATTGCCTAGGTATATGCCACGCCGCACCGGCACCTGAGCACCATCAGTCTCTCGTTTGTAAACGCATGAAAAGTACTTTTAGAACAAACAAAACGATTTCCCAGTTCCACCTGGGAAGTGGGGAACCGAACCTTATTTTGGGGGATCGTCATGTGTTGCTCCTCCCGCAGTGGCGCCACCCTCGGCAGTACATCGTACTTATATAGATACCCTAGCCGTAAACGCAATCGCGATAGCGATTGCGTTCACGGTAGAGGTCATATATTCTACAATCTTAAGCTCCCAGCGACCACCCGTCTCAGAAAAAAAAAAAAGAAAAAAGTGGTGTAGTCTTGCACTCCTTGACCCACATACGTAATACACCCCAAAACTTCAGTTCGACGTGCAGTACACTGACGTCTATTTGACGGGCTCAACGTTTTACGAGGGTCTTAATAGCGGTGCGATTTACTGTAAAACTATTTATTTGCGCGGCCCGTACTTTTCGCGTATCCGTCCGAGAATACTTATCGCGGCAACGAAATTTTGTGATTTCCAGACGGCAGCATTAAAACTCTTAAGGACCGACATTTTCGGGTGCCCTTAGATTTTGCCAATTTTACAATTCTCGAACTTCGCGAAAATTAAGGGCTCGCGAACATTAAGGATTTTACAGTAACTTATTAAACAGCTAAAGTACGTATCAAAGACTAAAAAAAACTGAGGTTTAGCAGAAAGGCCAAAAAAAAAAAAAAGAAACGCCGATCATTTTGTTTTGTCAGTAACACGTAAACTAGCTATTTTAATAAGTTGTAGCATTCCGCTATCAATCCGCCCGTGAAAGTTTGCACCGTCGGGTCAATGTCAGTGCGCTCTTTGTCGAACTGAAGTTTTGGGGTGTATTACATGGGACAAGGGGTGTAAATATCCTTTAATTTCTGAGAGTGTACTCGTCCGTTGGGATCTTTGAAACTACCCAACCAACACGAGGCATGAAGTCGGTAATTACTCTAAATGGGCGTCCTAATATGTAAGTTTGCAACTTCGTTATTGCCCAAATTAGAACTTAACACTCATTTCCTGAGATGGCATAGTTTCGTTTGGCCTGATAATGAATCGCTAGCATACGCGATTGCGTGCTCTCGACCTTGTCAGTTGTTTTTTGAGATTTTTTTTTAATGAATATAGTTTTCAGGCCAAAGTCAGCTGCTGGAAAAAAAAAACATTCCGCACACGCAGACATAGCACTCATTCATCAATATGCTTCTGTTAGGATTTAATCCGCAAACAAAAATCGGCAAAATCCCCTTCGCAGTCTCGTCTACCGTATTGATGTAAAAAAAAAAAAAAGAAGAAAATATCTCGGCGGCGTGCCACCACACACGGGACCAAAAGATGCGTAGGCACTATTTGACCGTCAGCTCTTCCCAACATTCCCCGAAGATCCCACAAACCAAACGCACTCGCGCGCTCCTTGACCGTCCGCGCCACCGACGGTCACTCACACAGCCGAACCACAAACACCGCTTGAAGACTTCATACACCGCAAGCAAGAGCAGCTGCCGTTATAAAACAGCGGCTCAGATAGCGGGCCCGTTCCGTCGCACACCTATGGCAGAGCTCTGCGGCCGTCTTCGGTCGTAATATCTTTCCCAGGCACAATGTGCGCTGCCGACTTTCACCTTTCTACTTTTTTCCCCTTCTTTATTCTTTTCCTCTCACATCGTCTCGGTCAGTCGACATTCCTCGATGATCCATCCCCCATGAACCTGAACTGCAACGAACGTACCTAACGCCCTTCCCCTTTCCTCCACCCAGCCATATTTGAGGAGATTATCACGTGACCTGACCATCGGGACGCTCAGGGTGAACGCTCCGCGTGGTCACGTGGTCGGTCCCGGGAACCTCGTTGGTTAGAACGGCACCTATTGCGTCCACGTCGGTCCAGTTGTCGTAGATTCGGTGCATGGAGTTCTCGCCCCGCCGAGCGTACAATGACGCTGACCACACCATCGAATCTGGGACCCCGAGGTGTTAATACGAAACGGGGAAGGATACGGTCCTTCCTTTCTTCGACTTCACGGGAACACTTTTTTTATGTTTGTCTGCAAGTTTTTTTTTTTGTTTTTGGTTTGGTTTGTTGTCTGGTATGCGAACGTCTGCTTTTCACGACGTGGATATTGGGGGTCTTGCTCTATGTATTTTTTATTATTATTATTAATATTTTGCTCGCCGTCCACGCGACGAAAGAGCCCGGTGCTTATCTCTGCAATTCGGAGGTTCTGGTGACAACACTATAACCGGGATCTTATTTTTTTCTTTTTTTTATTGGGGTTACTTTTAGTTTGTGTGCGCGCTTACGGCCGGATGTTTACGTCTCGGGACTCGCTTGGGATCGGACAACTCGCGGGGCATCAGGCGACCAGGTTGTCTCCGCCATGCTTTTGGCCGTCGGTGTACCTGGAGATCTTGCCGGCTGAGGAGAAACGCCCGGCGTTGAATCCTTGGGATAGGAGTCTAAGTCATGGGTGTTGCTCATTGCGGTATATTCCCGAGACGCCATATTGGTCCGTCTTTGTTCGCAGCGCACGATTAGAAACAGCCACCATTTATCTTCTACCAAGTGCAGAGGACCTGATTGGGGGGAACGAGCAATTATGCGCGTTCCCCGTCCAATTAGGATCCTCGTTCCTGGCAGGTCATAAGTGGGAGCTGTACCACGTTTCACCGTACGTCCAGCCTCAGCGGACTCTACAAGCGATCCCGCCCAATCCAGCTCTGCAAACGCAGCAGATGACAACGCTTTCCGAGCATCACCGGTTAAGTAGGGTAGAGGGCCTTAGAGCGATAAACTGGCAGCTGAAAGTGACCCCTAACCGGCCGCCGCCATGTTGCACATTTTTGACCACTAGACACGTTACCATATACTTTTACATCTGGATCTTAACGAAGTACCGCGCTCAGATAATTGCCTACTGATATTCAATAACAGTACCGATGAGATGTGTTATGTTTCGTTTAGTTTACGTCCGAAATGTGCTTTAACGAGAAAAACTTGGTCAGCTTCGCAATGTCTCCGCTAGATGACGTCAGCCGCGGTTTTTTTATTTTGAGTTTTTATCGGAGCTAGACACTGATCTCTGGGGCTAACAGCATTGAAAAATGGTTTATCATGTTTTTTTTTATACGGCGATCACACTACAAATCTCGGCTCAGTTTCACGTAAAAGCTTCAAGATTTGCTACGATCACGCGTCTAGTGGTCAAAATTGTATAAGATGGCGGCGACCAGGGCGGGCTCACTTTTGCCTCGTGAACGGGATACCAGTTTATCACTCTAAAGGCCCGTTCACACTCTTGCGACCTCTTAAACCTGGGATCCTTAAAACTTCTTAAACCAGAGGACACACTGGCGCCATCTATTGGGTAGCAGTGTAAACTCGGCGGTCCGGCATATTTTTTTTTATTTCTCTCGCGCATTATCCTTTCTTTCTTGGCTCGAAAAACTTTTGTCAATGTTATAAACGAGCCTTTCTATGGGTATTACGCACATTTGATCTCGGAAATACCGCAAAACCTTCGCTCTTGTGAAATGCAGTTCCAGGGTCACCGCATAGATGGCGCCACAATGCCAGTGTGTTCCCTCGTTCTAAAAAAAATTAAGAAGTTTTAAGAGATCTCGTCTCTCTCGGTCGTACTCGGTCGCAAGAGTGTGAACGGGCCTTAAGCTTCCCTACCTCGTTGGTCACGGCGCTTCCTTTCGAAGGGCTCGTAGCACCACCTGTGGCCGGACGTAAGGTAAACGGGGTGTAGGTCTGGGCGAGCGTTAAGAACAACCACCAGCAATGCGGCGTTCCTGAAAAAAAAACCTGGTTTTATAAGTAACGTTGTTTTCCTGCCGGTACCCCAGTGATTTCTTCTTATGTTTGCCAATTCGCCTAAACATTGACTCAACACACCGATAGACACGGCTCTGCCGATCCCCAAATTAGTCTATGAGAAAATAAAAAATCGCGTTGAATTTGGTTTTCACTATGTTTCTCAAACAAAGAGCCCCTTCTGGCAACACTGAAGTGTTACGGCAAAAATGGTACAAAGTTGCCAGTAAACCATGTTCCCAACTGATTACAAAACTTTGCTGGTGGGAAAATAATGCTTGGAAGCTCATTCACTGGGAAGCACGAAAAAGCGCTCGACATACTATGTCTAAGACTACTTTCGCGACCCAATTGTGAAGTCACACCACTGGAGAGCGCATGGAAATTTGAACGATGGTTTGGGCATCATCTTCATTTACGGTTGTCTCAAAAGATATTTTGAATTTCGAGAAAATAAATAGCATACCGTGAAGACTAAGTCTGGGAATCCAGAAAATCGATTTTGGTTTGACTAGCTCAAGAAACGGCCGGAGTAGCCCTTTAACTACACTTACACAAACTATTGGAACCTGGCACAATTGCAGTTACCGTTTGCAACATCCCGCCCCTGTTTCTCACAAATTTAAGTTTTCGGATAGTGAAATTATGCTGATCACGTAATCGTCCCAACTGCAGAGTTGCATTGCCACATTTTACTGCTTCTTTTTTAATGGAGCGCAGTGCGAAAAATGTGTCCTCAAAAACACATTTTGAAATAGGCTTATAGAATGCTTTCGCAAGACGCATTCAAAACTCTCGTGGTAGGGCTGCTGTCACAGGGGTCAAACTCCTGTCAGTTAACGAGTTCCACCTAAAATTAAAAAGCTGAGCTCTCGCTAATTATAGTTGGCTAGCTATTTGCAGTTTTCTATGCCGTACAACTGCGCAGAAGTGCAGTGAGCCCGGCTTTCACGCCGGCCGTTTCACTGCAATTTGGGCACCTCATGTAAAATGGGTATTAAAGGACAATTCTGAAATCTATCTTAGCTGCGGCGGGTTCAGCATCAAACAAGCATAGATCTAATTTCGTTCATTAATACATTTCAGGTAAGCAGACTTCGCCGTCACTCCAATGAAGAAAAGAGACTACGTCAGTTTCAGCCTTACTTGGCCAAAGGTGGGAGATGGCTATAAACTCATTCAACCAAATACAGCACCGGATTGAGGCACGTGACAACACATCAGTTGAATGCACACCCCTGAAGCGTGGTCACGGGCATCACTCTGACAGATTTATTGGCTCGCTTGTGTCTTTCACCGTCAGTCAGTTTATACCATTGCGGCTTTGGGTTTAGGGCCATCAAGAAGGCGCTTTGAGGCATGTATAAAGGAGTGGCGACAGGTAATGTTTAATTTAATTGCATTTATTTAAACTCAAGGACATCCTATCGTATGCATTCCGTGAGCGAGGATCTTTAAAATTAATGTGAAAGCACATTAAGAACAACCGGTACAATATCAAAATTCAGATTGACCGGTTGCAACGTGATATATTACATAACCTAGCCACGCGCAAACGGTCCAGATTCTGAATACCGCTACATTCTACCTTGCCATAAAAAACAAGAAGAAAACACGCTCATTCATTCAAACATATGACACGTACGCATTTTTGAATGCGCCAAAGCATTCTGGCTATTCTAAGTAAGACCGTGAATTTAGAAACTTCGCGTGGCCCCGCGGCATGCGACGCAGCGTCGCATGACGTAATTGTGTGCCGTGGCGTCGGTGATGGGATGTCACGAGACGTGACGTGACAGGCCACGGCGTCACGAAACGTCATATAGTTACGCGAAATCGTGCGACGCGGCGGCACATGATGACGCCTCAATGTGTTGCGGGGGTCAGTGACGTGATGCCACGTGACGTGACACGACGTGTCACCGCGTCACATGACGTCATAGTTATCTGACGTCACGAGGTTGCAAAAACTTTAAAACCTTGTATCGGTTAAAGGCGCAGTGTTCGCGTAAAAAAGCTCGCATTGAAATATTCACGCTACATGTTGCATACGTTTCTGACTGACAAATAAGAAAACGAAGTTGTTTACGCTAAGTCATTTTACTCGTACCTTTTTACGAGACGCTAACGCAACGTAATCTTTCCAAATGAAGGTCGTTGAAATCCACTCAACGAACGCACTCCCCAAAAGGACGAAGAGAACAACATGTACGCTTGACATTTGCGAAGTCGTTCATGCTCGGTTCAAGCGACCGAAATGAAACAAAGAGCCAAGCACGGGCTCTCCAAATAATAACAAACAAACTAAAACACGAACACACAAACAGGAGCGGAGACGTCTAACGGTCCAACGTCGCGACCATTGAGACGTCGCGTTTCTCCAGGGGGGGTCCTCTAATGGTTGTAAACGAAATGGACGGAACACTATTCCGCCCTTTATTAGTTTTTCCTTTTTTTTTTTTTTTTATTGTTTTGACCGTAGTGTTTTGGACACGGGTACGGATCGGACGGACTCCGTGTGTCTCGCGGAGTAGAAAGATGCCGTTTGCCGACATTGATACGTTTCCTCGTCTTTTCGCTTCTCGGTTCTTGTGATTCGAGTGTTTTTGTTTGTGTATACTTCTCCGTTGCAATCTGTGTTACGTTGTTGTTTTTTTTTTCTCACTTTCTCAACCGTCATGTTTTCTTCTTGTGTATCTATGAATGTGTGTGCGTTCGTGTGTGTGTATGCGTGTGTATGTGTGTGCCCTTTGCATTGCGATATGTGTCACGGTGTTCTCGCTTCCTCAAGCGTCGGGTGTCCTTTCTGTGTGTGCGTATCTGTATGTGTATGTGTCGAGGGATCTTGCCAAGTTCTCCAGAAACGAATGCCGCATCTCCCGTGATCAAGAAAATGAGGTCGACAGGAGAGGAATGTGTTTACGTTTAGGGACGGCCTTTTTGTTTGTTGTATTTGCTTCCATGACACTCGTTTACGAACGTCTGACGGTCGACTGTTTTTTTTTTTGTATTTCAGTTTATTTAGGTTTAGGCATTTAAAACGGTACACGTCTTACCTCCTTCTTGTTTCACTGCTTCGAAGACGTGTCTCCGAATGTACAACAATTCGGCTTTGCTTATGTTTGCTGTTGTTCGCGTTAAATTTGCCGTTAGTTTCCTTCAGTATATCCTCCGCCAAAGTAAGTAAGCACGTCTTGAACTCTACGCTTCGGTGCGTTAAACCGGTAAACGTTTTTCAGAACCGTTCTACGGACATCGTAAATAAAGCTTAAAATAACTAACAATCTATTCCAAAGCTCAACATCTTCTTTGTTGAAAGAAAGAGTTATCAGCTCTCTCTTTTAAAAACTTGGCTTGTTTGACATTTTTTGTTGCTTTTGTGACAGCGCTGCGGGTTTTGTATTGTAGGGATAGAGCAACGGTTCACATTTTTGAAACGGTTTGTCCTTCGCTTCCTGATGACACTTCTAATTATGCATAAATTTTCAGTACCTATATCATTGAAAGAAAATATAATTGATGTTCCACATAATGAGGGCTCAAATTACTGAATTCAAACTAACGTGAGCTCGATCAGCTGATTTCAGCAAAGAAGAAGTGACAAGGAATCTAATAATTGCGCACTTTGCTCATTGATTGACTACAATAGTAGCTGATTCGGAAAACGAAAACCCCGACCTGCTTAAACAACAGCCGCTACTAGCAGACATCGCTACAAATATTGACCGTTTTTCTTGAAGGGGTTCCTTCAACAGTTTTCTTTTAAAGCGTTGGGACCCCCTGTCTGAATAAGTGTAATTCACTAACATCTTATTTACAAATAAAAACACATTTTGACTTGACTTGACTTGACTTGTTACTCTAACATGTAATGTGAATGAGTAGAGACGTTTCGGTTCTAGTGTGACGTTTTGTTTTCGAATGAAAATGAGAAATTCGTCAGCTTTGAATATGACTGCTTGCGGGCTTAACCAGGAAAAGATCGTGTCCTTTGCGTTTTACTCATGAACACGTTTTTTTAACAAGTGGAGCGCAAAGGTAAGTGCTTTGTAAAATGAGATTTTAAATATATTGCCTCAACTTTCTGTCCCAAGACTGTGACAGCTGTGCGTTTAAAGCTCTTGGGTTTGCCCTTCGGCCTCCCTGAAATAGACTTGTCAACATCATAGCCTTGTGTGGCACTGCTTACTCATACATTGCGTGGGATATTCAGCTCCAAGCTCGTCGTGACCACGTCAACAGCGCTCTGTCCTCCTTACGCCGACGTGTCGGACTCAAGGTGCCAGGAGCGTGTTCCGTCACCTGCTAGACTCACGGACACTTTAAGAAACGGAGGACGTGGCTCATTATGCTTACCCTTCTCGCCTCGCGAATCGTTCTTCTGTGTTCTTATCATCTAGCACCGCAATCTCGTTCGCGGTGGAAGAGGTAGGTGTCTCAACGAGGCCAGCCTATAGGTGGCAAAACGTTTGCTCGGGCCTTCGAAACGTGTGCTCGAATAAGGTCGGTTCCCCGAGCGGCAATCCTTGGCCCCACGGTGCCCGGAAAGGTGGCCCTAGACATGTTGCGCCATCTCGCGGCGTCTGCAGGAAATGCGAGCGAACTTTCGCCACTCTTACTCCATGTCGAGGCGGTGCCGTTCTCGTCGTACATGGAGCGATAATCAAAGGCTCGCGGGACTCACCACGACTTGCGCTTCTTAGTCGCTGATTTGCCTGAAAATTGGTTCGACACATTCATAGACGAAGGTATACGAGAATCCAAAATTAAAAGTTATAATTTTTTTTGTGGGGTTATTGAGTATTAGTGTTTGCTCTGAGAGGTTGAGGGCTCTAGTGTCAACATTGAAAACGTGACTTTGGATGTTGTGATATGAGGACGCTACAGACTGTTCCTGCCAGGTTGCAAGAAATTGGATAGTGTTAAATGAATGCTAAGTAACCTCACGCCAGCAAGACAATAACCAATAAAGAATGCGCGAATTACTGGGTTTTTGGGGTTTTTTTTCGACTGCCGGTTTAACGTGGAAGTTGTACAACATGTGGCGTCATTCCGCCGTAGAGCGCGGGAAAATTTGAACTTTGGTTTTGGCATAACATTCATTTGCCGTTTTCCCAATAGCTATTTTAAATTCCGATATCATAAATATCATGCCGGGAGGAATAAAACCCAGTTATTCCGAAAATGTAGTTTAGCTTTCGGATAGCTTAAAAAGCTGCCGGATACTCCCTTTTAGTGACTAGAGTGGTCAGTGACATCTTCCAAACAACCCCATGCTCATAGAAAATGAAGCGAACGTGTGCAGAGCGCCCGGAAATCAAAGGCTGGGAGGCCGACAACCCCTATTCGTGGCACCCTCCCCCCATAAACGTCGACGATGGTTCCGACGTCGGCGGTGAAATACGACTGCCGTCCGGGGACGAGTTGGTGCCGGACCGACAGCTACAGCCATGCCGTCCATCAAACAACGCCCCGCGTCGGCAGGCCAAGGGGTCAAGTCCCTCCGTCTTCGTCGGCGTATTTCAAACGGGACGCAGTCACTTTGTCTCGTGGCAACGCCGCGATGAAAAACGATCGGATCAGCAGCTTGCCCCGTGGTCCTGGACTCGCGTCGCGGCTACGGTGGCAGAAAAGGAGCTGCCTAATATTGCTTCTACGAGTTCTTTCTTTCTTTTTTTTTTTTGCGGAATTTTTTTTTTATTGGTAGTTGATTCAGATGTCATGTATACGACTGGGGCCGTGCGTGGCACGCCACGTGACTCCACGTCAAGGAGTCACATGCGGTTACGGTGTCAACAACGTTGTTGGATTTGTAGACCAACACGCGGTTATGCTGCGCTGCTCTGGGCACGCCGCACGCGTGGACACTTCACCTCACGCGAGTTGTGCGTCAAGTCGTGATGTAACATGACGTCAGATCACGTCACGTTTATCCCTTAACGTAACACTGTCGAGTGAGACTAGGACTTGGCGCCACGACCTAACGTTATCGCGCACAGTGACTGTACGGAATGACGTGGCGTTATGGGACAGAGCGCGCTGATGAGAATGTCGGAAAATTCACCATTTTTCGTACATCGCCGTTCTGCATACAACTTTGATCGAAATATCTAAAACGCAGCTGCCAATGTTTTTATATGTGAATTGAATTTTCCTTACGTTTAGTGACGCATCGAATGCCACACCAATCCCACTTTTCATTCTTAAGAAGCGTAATTTACTAATCCTTGTTCTGTAACTGATTGGCAGTGTGACTAGAAGTGGTGGTATAATGTGCCTGGGTGTGTATATATTGCTTCGCCAAGAGACTTAGAAGAGAAGCTTAATCTCTTAGCGCTCCTCGTCTGCAACACTGAGGCGCCCAGAAGCTAGTACTATTTCTTTTTTCTATCCAATTTTTATGTTCATGATTAGTTTGTATTTATACATGCTCTTTTGTTCCAGTTGGTAACATTGGTTTCTTTTTGCGTTTTGACATAATATCCTTAGTACAGCTTCAAATAAAAATATATCTAAAACATATAATAGCGAGCTTTATTTTGGGTTTAGAGGAATACTGTGGTCACATCTTGGACACTTATGGAATTTGTCTACTAACTAAACTACGGTTCCTTAACCAAACCCCTACCCTCTTAAAATGTGTGTTCCGATTGTAAACCCGGAATTAAAAATATTTCGAGCGGAAATTCGGATCTCAGGTTGCAGCAATGGCTAAAAAACGAACGATGCAGTCTCCTGACCTGGCTCAGCGTGCTTCGTTCAAACTCCTAATTTAAGATTAGTCAGCTCCGCACTCGGCATTAACAAACTAATTTTTACTCAACCGTTTGAACACTTCCATATCGAAGCACACAACACTTTAAGAAATTTGGCGCGTCTCTTTTGCAGCCAAGCACCTGGAAAAGCCAATGGCTGCAATTACCGAATGAAGGTCAGCGAATGACTCGGCTGAAAATATGTTTTGACATTTGGTACTGAGCATGGTAAAACGTTCCATGTTCGAATAGGTTCACAAGGGCGCCTTTTTATTTTATCTAACTATCTCTCTTTCTCTCTCTCTCTCTCTCTCTCTCTCTCTCTATATATATATATATATATATATATATATATATATAATATCCGCGAGCAACGGCACGTTTGAAATTAGGAGGACATGATGTTATTAAGCAAGCGGCTAACGTGTGAGTCCGTACACTTGTGTGTACAATGCTAATCAAAGTTGCAGGGTGATTTAGATTTGCTTCTCTCGTGATCTCCATTGCAGAATTCTGAACATAGCAAATCAATAGATGCACACATTATAGCAAAACGCAATGCGGTGGCGAGTTATTTAGGACCATAAGAACACGTGAAACATATCAAAAAGAAAAACATTATGCATTTTTAGTTTAGGGTTTGACAGGGCCCAAACTTTTTCGTCTTTTATTTCTAATAAAACGTTACAGTTTCCAATCGCGTGACCTAATTCTACATGTATACCTCGCACTTCTCAACCTTTCCATGCAGTGAAGAGCTTGTAGTCTTTTGATTTCCCTTTAAATTACTCGATAACCCCGAGAAAACACGGTCAAAAATCGGAATGATCGCAGGTCGCGAACCCTGGGAAACTACGCGCAGTCGACACACACAATGATTGATGTCCTTTTATTTGTTCGACTCTGCTGCCCTCTACTTCCGCTACGTCCTTTTTCATCGTTCCCGGAAGTGCTTCATCTGTCCCGGCCAAGTTGCCTCCAAGCCACCCGGAAATGACGTCACCAAAAGGAGTCTCCGGACGACACACTGATGGCGGTGGAACTCCGATCCCGAGCACATTAGCGCCATCTTGCCCCTGGGATGCGCCTCACCGGAAGTGACGTGAGGGAGGGGAAGAATGACTGGTGGCACTGTAATCGCTAAAGGCGCGCCGCGCCGCCGCCGCCGTGCCCGGCACTGGCCCGTGGTGGACACTCCGTTGGCTTTGTGTACACTTGGGCTGAGCGTCGTTTCGCCCGGAATGACGAATGGCCGTTTTTGGAGGGAAGGCGGGTGGTAGCGAGTCTCTCGGAGAGGTTCTGATGCAAATGTGGCGGAGGGTAAGTTATGCCGCGCGCACTAGGGCTTATCGCCCGGAGTTAGTTGACCAGAAAGTGGAGGACAGACGCCGAGGTCGTGACTTATGGTGGGTGCTTTTGCGCGGGTGCGTGTGCGGGTGTGTGTGTGTGGGAGAGGGGGGGGGGGGGGAGGGTGTTCGTGTTTTGACCGTTGCTACACTCAGGGGTAAACCGGCAGTTGGGTTCGTCACGGGGGGACACTTTCAAAAGAGTGGCCTTGGGGAAAAAAGGCGGTGTGTCGTTCTGGCCGTTTGGAATTGATGGACGAGAAAGGCTCTTTTGGTTGAATTTATTTGTGAAAGAGCTCAAATGTGCTCCGCGTCTCCTTAATTGGTTCTACTGATGTGAAGATTATTTTAGTTGCGTTTAAGCTTGTACCCTTTTTTGGACCGGGGGGGGGGGGGGGATATTAATTATTGGGTGTGTTTGATTTCACATGATGGGCAGAAACAAAATAGTTTGATTTTTAGCTTCCGTTCATCTTAGAGCATTCTATACTTGTCCTTGCTGATTGGTATAATGTATTAAGACATAATTACTATCTATATGTTAGCAATTTTTGTTTATGAAGCATAACCAAGGGCTATGCGGTAACTCAATATCTATATCCGCCAAGTTACTGTTATGACGTGCGTTTTTATTTAGTGGAAACTTATCTTTCCCAGTCATTATATCATACTATGAAGTTAGACAATACCGGCTTTAGATATAAGTATAAACTAGTATTTTCTAGGTTACAGTTAAACAGGAAATACCTACTTATGGAGCTTAACTACGCGCATTTGACTGTCCGAATAGCAAAGAAAATAAAAGCGACACTTAAAAGAGCATGATTCCAGTCACCACTGAAAGTTGCAAGTCCTTACTAACCAGCAATTTATAACAAACTAGGAAGTTCGATAGCCAATACAGTGTCAAATTATTTATTTATAAAATTAATCATATCAGTGTACAAAAAGCGCGATCAGATTTTTTTCTTGACTGCAATCGTGGCGACAACATGTAAGCATCTACAAGTATCTAACAACCCGTCCAGATTTAAATTGTGTTTTGGCTTGCGCGCCTTTTTAAAATAAAATGCAGGGATTAGTGCAAGGGATCACCTGAGCCTGCAAACGTTTGCATAAAAAAAAAACTGACCCATTTTTGTAAAAATGGTGACGTAAACATGACGAAACCTCGCCTGGCTTCCGCCTATATTTGTCGTGACCGAGCGGTTTCATCTGAGTCACGCCTAACCATCCATCTTGCATGCAGATCAAAGCTCACATTTCATGAGACTTAATTTCCAAACCACCTCTTGTCCGCAACTTCCGTTTTTGTGATGGTGATGTTTAGCAAAGGAGCACATATAAACACAAACAGAAAAACTTGTGCGTTTTTGTTTTTGATTTTTACCACATTCGCCCTGGAGATACAATTCTGTTTTCATGCCATTTTCGCTAGACTACCACTTGGAGAAAAGAAGCGAAAAGGAGCGAAGGAACGAAGCACAGAGTGAACGAAAGATGTGAGTGAAAGGATAGAGGTACACAGTTGTAAAGCAGTGAAAAGAAATAGAAAGAAAAAAAAAAGCGCGCGGTGAATTCAATTCCACAAGCCCGAAGAGTGGAAGACACTTCGATGACAAATCCTAAACACGAATTCCTTTACTCATGTCGCTTTTTTACTTGCGTTGCATTTTCTTCGTTTTCGTCTGAACGAGAATGCCACAAAGCCCGGTCACTGCGAGCAAATTTAAAGCCCGAATCCGAAGAATGGGATAACGGTGCGCCCTATTTACGGAGTTGAAAGAGGGAGGGACGCCATTTGCATTTGGCAGTTCTCCCCTTCACCGCTGCGTGTCGCGCTTTTCGTTTCAAAACATTTTTTTTTTTTTTTTTGTGGTGGCGTTTATGCGGATGTTGATGTAGTCGTAACACGCGAAAAGGGTTACGAAGAAAACAAAATTCATAATAAAACTAGCAAGCTGTGCAGCGAATGAAAACAAGAACGGGAGAACTGTCGTCTGCAAAGGCAGAAGGAAAAGGCAAATTTCCCTGGGAGCATCTCTTCGAATCTTCCGACCGTTATAAAAGAATATTTTATCTGTTATACCTCAGAATTTATTTCATGCATTAGTGAGTAAGCCATTTATTTAAAATTGGCTAAACAATTTACAGTTTTCAAACAATTCACTCGGTCAAGCAAAAATTAGGCAATTGACGTGGATACCAATAACTTACTGTGCGGTAATTTATTAAAATACTACTTCGCAATTCCAGTTCAAAAAGTAACTAGCATACAAACATTGGACTACATTTTTCACCCTTCTACTCAGATATTTGTTTGTTTGTTTCGAAATATAAATCAACAGACAAATAGACTAATTGTCAATTATTTTAATTATCTTGTAGGATCTCATGCCCTTCATTTGTACACTCAAGTATACGTTCAATCGCCCTGGCACCCAGTTTTAAATATTTTAAACCATCTTTCTCGTAGCGAGGTTCATATATTTGGGAGTATACAGTCAACATTAAAAACAACTTGGAAGATTGCGCTACCGAGAGGCGTATTTATATAATAATTGCAAACAACGTAGAAATACAAATAGCACGACACCACTAAGGAACACCCAGAGTCACTCTTTGTGTTGGCTCTATTTGCCTTCTTTATGATCATAAATGCGTGCTCATAAATATACCTCGCGCTTCTCATTGAGCCACTATCACTTTGCCACCATCGCTTCAGCAAATTCGCGCTGTCTCAAAATAATTGGCCTCTCAAGCCTCGTGTGTTCTAAAGATATCGACATACTCAATGTGCGCCAGCGCTAACGCTGATTCCTTTCCTCACACGTATCCTGTAATGCCGACGGTGCAAATGGTCAAAACATGTTACGAAATCAAGTGCAAAAGTTGTGCACATATGGCATGCAGTTAGGTACTAAACAATAACTATCACACGACACATCACAAAGCAAGACAAAAAATCGTGGTAAAACGCCGCGATACGAAACGAACGCAACGCCTTCACCAAGGCGCGGAGGGGGGAGAGGAGCGACGATTGGAAGCCACCTTACGGCGGCCGCGTCACGTGATTCCAAGATGGCAGCGCCCATGCAACGGGGGGTCTAAAAGGTCTGTACACCACTCAACATCAATCCACATGGCTAAGGAACTAACTATACACCTCCTGGATATATGTGAGTCGTTTCGTATTTACATTCCTTACTCGTTATAGGGTGTTATTGCTTACCCCCTCGGTTCATTGCGGAATCGAGCTATGCAGTGCCAAGTTCGTCTGCCTCTTGCACAGGAATTGCGATGATGTCGGAACGCCGAGCTCCCATTGGCCGATTGAAAAAAAAATACTGGGTAGACCTCAATGCATCTTGCACTTAGGTCTACCCACTATTCTTCCAATCGAAGCCAATCATAACTCGGCGTCGTTCTGACGTCACCGCAACCTCTGCGCAAAAATCAGACGACTTGCTCTCCGTATACACCAAATCAACTCTCCGACGTCACGCCACTGCGGTGGCGCTGCTGTCGGTACTGCGCATTCGCAAAAGCTTCCTCTAAAAGCGAATATGGTTTCTGCGCACGCGCACACGCAAACTTCTTTGTCAACAATGTTTCTTTTTCATAGTTTTCATGACTTGCAAAATATATAATATGTCATTAGGCGGGCATCGTCATATCGAAATCTGTAATGCTGTTTTTGAATGTGATAATCCAGACAACTGGCCATTCGTAAGCACGAAATAAAAAAAAAAAAAAAAAACACTATAATGATGATGATAACATTAAAAAAAAATTGTTTTGCAGGTTTTTTTTTTCTTTTGCTTATTGAAGCAGACAAGTTTGAAAACGTATCTGTTAATTCATACGAGACAAACAACTGAGTTCACCCTCGCAGATCGTAATCTTAGGTGTGATATTTGGGTGCACAAGTCAAAATTGCTTTCTAGAAATTTGTTCTTTTTTCATGCTTGTTATTTTTTGAGGCACGTATTTCGCTTTTTAGAACACGTGGCATGCAAAAATTAAAACAGATGGCCAGCAGAAGCTCTGGCATTTAACTTTCTAGAGAAAGTGAATACCTAAAATAGTTAGTGGTGTATGATGATGATTTCTTTACTTGCTTGTTATTAGTATACAAGACAATATTTCATTTTTCAGGGTGATGGGATTATTTTAATTTTGCAACGAAATCTGCAAGTTCTAGTTTAAGGTTTAACTAATTATTTGGTGACTACACTCTTCCGGCATATGAATTTGACGCAGCTCTGTATAAAGTTCCAATCGCGTTATTACCAACATTTTCAAAGTCTGAGTTAAACACGGAGGGTAATATTTAAAAGTACAATTATCGAAGATATTTTGTTTAGGATTTTGAGATTGGGTTTCGGGATGGCGCCTTTGCATTAAGATTGGATACACATTACCATATAGACGACGGTTTATAACTTACATGTCCTGGGAAAATACTGTCTTTATAAACTTGTTCCGAGGGTATCCAAGATTAATTATTTTAATTGCAAAAAACAACAGACTCTTCGAGAAATTAGAACACGAAACGCGTGTCATTTATAGGCAGCTTCTCCCCTTCTCATAGTTATTTTGGACGAAGGCGCACCGGACATGGCAGTTAGGTTTGCATTTTTGACAGCGGACTTTCTTTATGAAATAAAATAGAAAAAGAAAACCACGAGTGCCTCAGCAGCGCAGGCTATAAAGTTCTAAATGTAAAAAAAAAGAATAATAATTCGTATTTTAATGTTCTGTGTTCGCGTTTTCATGTGTTCCCCTCCTAACAATCTATATTTTTCGTGGCGAAACTTGTTACGGTCACTGGGCATGTCTTTTAATATTCAGGCTTGCTGTCAAATCTTCGAACCGGCTTTTGTTTAATTTTATATTTCATGTGCAGCCCGGTCTTCTTTAGGAAATTATAAATGCCGGGTCTTTCGAATTTGAATAATTGGGGCAAAGTTAATATGCTGCAAGAATCAAACACATCATGTGTGTTTGTTAAGAAACATAGAGAATCGCGCTCATGGTGGGTAACCTAAATTTAAATTGGTCGTAATATCCTTATCTACTCGCTTATCTATCGCGTATTTCACTGATGGAGCACTCTTCTTCTTCTGGGCAATCGGAATCAGCCCCAGTGGACATACACTCTCAAAGAAGGTACCACCTGTCAGACACAAAATAGGAGCGTCTATTGTCAAGTGACATAAGTAATTGTCCGGTTTGGATCCAGTATGCCTTCTAAACAATGGGCTTGGTGTTATTAAATAAAGTAAGGCGAATAACTGCCACGTTTCTGGTCGACAAAGAAATCTTTATTACACAGATTGAAGATGAAGGGTCTAAACTTAATGTTAACCCTAGTTTTGTATTGTCACCTCATTCAAACGTGTCATTTAATTCGTTCAGAGCACGTACACGCTCATGGTTGATTGAGTGATACCAACAAACGGCCAAATCTCAATTTATATATGACACCTTCGTCTATCATTAGCGCCACACTCCAGGCAAAAAAACAAAAAACAGATATTAGCCTAAATTAAGAAAGTGTCCAGAGAAAAAAACAAAGTCTCCGTTTTCAAATAAGCAATAAAAATGTATACAATCTACAACGGAGAATTGGATTATATTGTCGAGCATGGGGAACAGATATCGCCAATCCGCGTTACAAGAAAACGAAAACGTGTCGCTATACTAATGGACCAAGTGGCTGCGCTCCCGGTGTTTCGGCCGCGGGACCGACACAATTGCGGCATAATTATACACTTTTAGATAAGTGTTTTCGGAGGTTAGAACCCCCCAAAATCCCGGGAGACACCCACACCCTCTGCCGGACATTTTCAGCCTTCCGCTTTCGATGTTGCTTGTATGCGTTAAAGTACGAAGGGCGGGGCGACACATCATTTCCGTAGTTTGTCTCCGCGGTTCGGCATGTGGCGAAAACTGAGAGACCTTCCGGTTAACGCTGAGCGGAGCTCGAAACAACGATTAGTGAGCGTAGTGCGGTAACAAATATAAATTCACGAAAAACAAAAAACCCCCAAAAAAAACTCTCACCGCAGTAATTACTATCCAGTCACGCTCCAAAGGGAGTTGTGATGCGTGCCTTCGATGCGTATCTAGCAAATCCACGCGAGATACGCGAAGGACTGGACGAGGAACGAGAAACTACCAATACGCTAGAAAAAAAAAAAAAAAGATTCGGATAAAATAATTACAAAAGAAACATACGAGACTGGGAGAAGCATACTGCAATGAATATTAATCGAGGTAAAAACACCTGTGTATATGTAAATGGAAAATAAAGTTGCGCATGCAAGGCCTGCACGCGAAATCCCAGTTTGTGGAAGAAAAAAAGAAGAAAAAACAAGAAGAGAATTCGAGCTTTCTGTATTTTGTATTTTTACTCTTTTTTATGTTTAGTTCATTTAGCGGAATAATCTGGGCCAGTCCAAATGACTGACTGGCACGCATCGTTGCTCTTCCTTCCCTGAAGTGCGAAACTAAATATACAGTATATATGAATATTACGACAGCAGGGTTAGTACAAACGATAAACAAACGACTCTACCTTCCCAAAACGTGCCCAAATAAAATCCGCCGGTAGCACAAAACGACGCCACCAAACCAGACAGGTACGCCCCATCATACACATGCACGACCACCATCCGTAACTCACGTCAGTTACAGTAAATCGTTTAGAAATGCCTAAAACCCAATAAAGCGCTAATGCAAAACCAAAACACTGAAAACGTTATCCAGATGGATAGAAATCTAGGACGGAACTTGTGGTTGTTTTTGTTTGTTGGTGTGGCAGTTTTATTTCTATGATTTGTAACAAAAAGAAACGGGTACGAAGTTCTCGATAAAACAAAAATGGGGCGCAAATTTCGTCACGGAGATCACGGATGTAAGATTGATGCAGTGGCGTCGTAACATCGGCGCCGTGCGCCGCGAGGTTTTCGGTGGAGTGCGCGTCGGCTTGACTGGGGAATAATGTTTACGTGACTGGCGTGTCTGATGTCCATCGCAGTGGACGTGCCGTCTTTGGGGACGTGGCCTCGGATATGGTGCGTGCTTCGGCAAGGCAAGAGCGGCCGACGAGATCTTGACAGCTCTGGGAGATAATCTGGTACTTTGTTGATGTTTTCTTTTGTGTGTTCGTGTTCCTTGGTATCGCTGCAAAACGTGGCCTTGCTTGAATACGTGGTAATCAATACGTTGCAGTCTTATCACATGGTCGGATTAACCACTATCTCTTAGTGTTGTGATAGCCCCACGCAAAGAAAAGCAAAAAATAGATTAAGTCCCCGTCTCCCTAACCCTCAAAACACTACATTTTTAAACTTACCTTTGAGAGTTGGATTAATGAACATACCTACATATATTCAATTCGCTGCAGCGGGGTAACCGGCAGTACACAGGCAGTGCCAAGGTCTCCATAAAAACTAATTCGTTAAAAACAAAACAAGAGATGAATGCTTTATTATTATTTTTTTTTTACTTCTAGGCTGTACTTTTTAAAATGCGACGTATGATCAAAAACTTCCGGGTCCTATTTTGTAGCGTAAAAAGATAAGACAGCACAGTGATGCGCGTGCAACAGTCGAAGGGAGGTACCTTCGTGTCTCATTATACCAAAACGCATCGTTCTGTGAACATTTGGAGCTGCGCTACACGAGTTTGTGCGACCACGTGCACAGGCACCATGACGATTTCACCATAGGCTGCAAACCGGAGCGAGAGCGGACATTAATTCTGCGTTAAAGTTGGCAAATACAAAAACATGGACCCTTTGAAACGATTCAGCTGGTTTGTGTCAAAAAACAGCGAATTTCGCGAAGTGTTTTAAGTGGCACTCGCACTTCAGAAACGGCAGGACACCGCTGGAAGACGAAGAGCGGTAGGGCGACCCTATCCTACCTTCCCTGGACTTCAGCGACGTTCTGTCATTCTTGAGGCGCGAGTGCCATTCAAAAACACCTCGGACGCCTCACTGATTTTTGACATAAGCCTTTAAAAGTATTTCAGAGGTCTCCGTTTTAGATTTGCTGAGTTTGACGTAAAACTGACGTTCGCTCCCGCCTTGGTTTCCAGGCTATGGAAAGAGACCGCCATTATACAAGTTCACGAGTTCAAACAAACTGGAGTACCGCAGCTCCTGATGTTCACAGAGCGACTCCCTTTGGTATAACTAGACACAAAGATCCCATTCTTCGAGTGCTGCGCGGGCATCACTGTGCTGTCGTATCTTTTTACGCTACAAAATAAGACCCGGAGGTTTTTTTTTTTTTTTATTATTATTACACCTCATAGGATGTCTTCTAGTCGAGTATTTTAATTATACAAGCTCAAATGCTTTAATGGAAGCAGAATAAAAATAAAAAGAGAATGCACACTGTTAGCTGAATGCCATCTCCGCTGTGTATTTCTGGAGTTCGGCGGACGGGAGCAAAAGGGAATAATCGTCACGGTAAGTTGGCTAATTAACTAAAATTTGTTAATTAACTTTTTTTTAATTCTTGGTGTGACAGGTTATGTTGCAATTTCAGAATTGACGGAAATCGCTATTAGAAGCTAGACAAATTAAAGTAATTTGGAAACGTTCATTAGCTTTTGAGAAATGAATTAATAAATTTCGACGTTTTCTGGCCTTATCTCAAAATTGCCCAGAAAAAGCGCACCGCTAGCCCTTCCCAGAATGACGCTTGGATTAGTTACGTTGTCATTCTTCTAAGCGTTATTGTGGGCAGGGCTTGCGATGCGGCGTAGTGTGCGCAATTTCCTCGTTTAAAGATGTAAAATTTGATTAATTAATATCTTAAAAGCTAATTACATTTTGCAAGTTATTTGAATTTGTCTGGCCTCTAATAGTACTTACTCTCACTTCTTAAATTGCAATATGACCTGTAGAACTATTAATTCAAAAGTTAATTACAATTTGTTGATAATTACCCACTTACCACGACAATTATTTCCTCAGCTAATGTCCTCCGAACTCGAGAAGCACCTAGTAAAAACAGCATTCAGTTAGCAGCCTGCACTATTTCCTGGAAATTCTGTTTTCGTTAAAAAAATATATAACTCTTATTAAAAAAAAAAAAAACGTGAAAATGATTTGTTGTAATAAATTTTTAAAATTTATTAGTTTCGTTTGGAATATCTTTATAATTTCTACAAACATGTCATGACTCCCAAGTCATAATCTCTTTTTTTTTTCTTTACCTCGTTCTCATTTGCTTCTTAACTCATTGACCTCTGAACCCGAGACTAACATATTCAAACCCAATAACATTCTGCTGCTCTTGGCTTCAATATCGTCTTAGCTGCTTCTCTTTACCGCGTTAAATGCAGCTATATTTTGTGCTCGCCCCACGTGACTGGAGGTTATTCTTAATTCCCTCGAGAAAATAAGGAAATCAGACGAGCAACAACAACCGCGAACTGCTACCGGATTAAAGCTGGCAGCCCCAAACCGCAGCGACAGTTCCAAGGGCCCACCTGACCCCCCCTCCCCCCAACACGACGCCAAACCGTCATCGCAACTCGCCCCCCCCCTCCCCCCCAAAAAAAAATAATAAAATAAACATCCTAAACGACCGGAGGAATCTACGTTGTCCCCACCCATCTTATTGACTCCGCTGGCTAAAAGCATCGGGCGTTTCCGGGCGACCGTGCACCGTGATGGGTTCTACGAAACGCCAAGCCGTCAAAAAACGTAGGAGGGGGTGAAAGAGGGGAGGGGGGTTTGGCGCCCCCCCCTTACGGTCAAATGGAGCTGTCAAGCGAGCAGTCCAGCTCTCGGGCTAATCGAGCAGAAGGGGGCGTGCCCTTCCTCCCCAATCCAGCGAGGTGTTAAACAGAACGTGCTCGGGATATCTTTTGAGCTCGTCACAGTTCGTGACACACACGTCTCTCCTCCTGAGCCGTTAATTTTATATACGGGAGACTGCTTCTGTGGGTGTAGTTTGTAGCTGTGTGTCTGTGTGTTTTTTTGGGGGGAGTGGGGAGGGGGGCGGGTGGGTGAGGGTTTCGAAGCCTGTGGCGAAGGACTTAAAAATTCAAGTGGCAAAGCGGGCGAGTTGGTTCATGACTTGTAAAATCAAAAACGCTAACAATAGACAAGGACAAAAAAGAAGGGATGAACAGGACGAGCCTAAAAATGTCAGGCTTACTGACTGTTCTTGCTAGGATTCTGAAGAGCGCAGTGCTCGGCTTCACCAAGCCCCATACTACTGATGCCTGTAAATGCACAAAAAAAAGGAGAGGAAATGCTTTCTTTTTTAATGAAAATCCGAATGTTATTTGTAAAGCAAACATCACTGCCAAAGGGATATACATGGAATAAAAAAGAAAAGTAAAAACAAATTTTATATGTGTGTTGTTGGTTTTTTTTTGGGGGGAGGGGGGTGGGTATGTTATAGGTATGTTTATTAGCACGTATTATAAGTCCTCGTTCACCTCACAACTGACAGTAATTTGGAATCCACGCATTTTCTTGTCGGATCAACAGTCTGCCTTGAAGCGCGTAACTTCGCCTTTCGTTGATAAAAAAAAAACAAAAAAAAAACGTGAAGTTCAGTCACGTGGCGAGGTTTGCAGCCCCTCCATAGTAACACATATTTCCCAACACACCTCATATTAGATGGATAATAGATTCCTTGTCGGAAGCTTTACGTTTAATCCAGTCCTGGATTTCGACGGACGGAATAATCATTTGTAGTGTTCGCGAGAAGCGAAAGCATGCAGGCGAGCTGGTTAAAAAACATTAGAATCTAAACCCTGCGAAACTGAGAAATAAAATGTTGATGTTCATTTTCCCTTTTTATTTCTCGTTGTCTCGGGGTTTAGAACGTGATGCGTAGAAAGTACACGCGGCATGTTATGCTTTCGCCAGAGCATTAAATTAGCTGATGGTCAAATCTAGAGTTAAGGCCCGTTCACACACGTGCACCCAAGTACGACCGAGAGAGACAAGACCGGTTTTTAAGCCTCTTGCGACGGCGTAAGACCAGATGCGCTGCTGCGGAGCAGGTCCCAAGTCGTCGCAAGTGGCTTAAAAACCGGTCTTGTCTCTCTCTGCCGTACTCGATTCCAAGTGTGCGAGCGGCGCTTTGAAAACGATTTCAGATTAAAAAACCAAACAGACGTTTCTCTTTAGTTGTTTACCATGCAACGTTTGACATGACTAGTGCTTCAGCGAGGTTGATATTGTTTGGGCTTGCGAATCTAGTTTATTTCGACCGTCTTGTTATTTCTACTTGTCATTGTATTTCAATACGTCATTACTTTGTACTGCTCCGAAAACAAAAATTGTCTTAGAACTGGCTACAAGCGCTTCTTCAGATTGAGAGCGTTTAAAAACGAGCATTCGATGAAGTACATAATTCCACGTTGAAAATCAAAACACAATCAACGAACCATAATAAAACATTTGCTATCTTTGGAAGATTTAAATATTATTTAATATGAGGGGATATCACCTCATACTACTAATAACTGTAAAAATGTAATCGGCGCAAACCAATCAGATCAAAAACTCCTCAGGTTAACTCGAGTTCAAACGCATTCGGGAAACCAAGATTAATTTGAAGGGAATCTTCATTCTCCCTAAAGTTATATATTACAAATTCCTTCCATCTATCAAAAACATTTTGTGCATATTGACTTAATTATGGATCGCTTCAACGTTTATTTATTTGTCTCAAACGTCAGCATTCTCTATGAGCGCTCAGTAAACTTTGCGTATATCACATCAAACTAAGTGGCATAAAACTTGTTTCTTTATGATAGCTTTGTTTTATAGCTTGCTTGTCATTGTTAAAGGCACCATTGTTACTTCACGACCCGTTTAAATAAACACACGTGAGAGGCACGCACTGTTCGGGAGGTTGAACAGTCCTGAATAGAAGACGTCCACGTGACCGGAAGCACTGACCTTGTTCCTGGTGACATCCGGTGCATTCAGGACCTATCCGTTGGGACAATAAAACAGAAAGACTCACACGTCCCCAATTGTCCCCTTATCCAAACTTTGGGTAAAAAAAAAAGAAAGTCGGGGAGGGTCATTGACTTTGTGGGAGCATTCATGTCCCCTGTTGTATTTGATTTTCCCTTTTACCTCTCCCACTCCCCAATTTACTTCTTCAGTTTCTACCATTCCATCTCTCTTTCCTAAAACAGACCCAACTTTTCTCAATATTTTCTTGCAAACTTCCTCTCTACTCCATTTCCTATTTCACTCCCTACTTCCCTCATCGATATTCACCTAAGACCTCTGCTCTATCCTCCAGCGTCCACGGCCCCCTTCCCCAAGCTTCCCTACTGTTGCCCTGCGTACTTTCACCGTCTCCCCAGGGAACTTCCCTCAAAGATAGCGGGCGGGACAGTCGACGCGAGCACGACTCTGTCGGCCTTGTTTGTTGACGGATAAGGGGGCATTCAAAAGAAACAGCCCTAGCTTTCCTAGGGAGGGGCAGACAACAACTGGGTTTGGGGACTTTCCCATTGGTGGGGAACCCTTTAGGCCTATTGTGTCCCTATGGGGATCGGAAGGAGTTTGTCAGGCGTGCTGCTGATATTGAGCGGCATGCCACTGTCTCACGTTGTTTTTTGTGTGTCTTTTCTGGGCTTTCCGGCAGTCCCATTTCTCTGGCTTTTTATCGATTTATTTTCTCTACGTACACTTTATCGACCAAGAGCATCCCAAATACGCGAAACAAATATTTTATTTTAAAATGAAATGGTGACAATGTTTGCGTTTAGAGCATGATATAGTCGCTGACAGGTTTGCGAGTTCAGAAAACAAAGATTAATTCTCAGCGGTCAATGAAATTCTGGCATTATCAGATAAGAATGTCAAATATCTAATCACGAAGCAAGAATCGAAAATATAAAAATTGGCAGCGAACTTTCCTTTTACAGTCCTATAATGCATCAAATACATTATAGGGAACGAAGAAAGGGGGGGGGGGGATTCGTGAGTGAGTTGTTGCGTCACGTGACGTATATATTCCCGCTAAATGTTTGGCGGGAAAACTGAGTTGTTGGATAGCTCACGTGACGTCATATCACGTGACGTTGATTCCACCACTTCCCCCCTACATTTAGCGGGGAAACTGGATTGGTGCCTGGGTGACAAGACGTCAATTTTCGCGCTAAATTTAGAGGGGAACAGAATCGGTGTATATATCAGGTGACGTCATTTTCGCGCTAAATATTGCGGGAAAACTAATTTCATAGTATGACCACAAGACGTGAATTTTCCCTCTAAATTTAGCGTGGAGACCGAGTTGAGCTAAAGGTCCCGTGCCGTCAATGTTGCCCAAGGTGTATAGGTCACGTAACGTCCCGTGACGCCACTTTCCACGCTAAATTTAGCGGAAAGTGCACGGAAGGATGGCTGCACAAAGCTTTGGGATTGAGGGTAGCGTTAAAAAGCATTTCATGCACTTCCTTTAATAGGAGAAAGGTTGTCTCACTATTTATAAAACGTTATCAAAGGAATGACTTTAATTAAGTTGAAACCGTTTATTTGTGTGCACAAATATTACTAATGGCCGATAAAGATTGAGAAATGACGAAACATGTTAGTTGTAAGAAAATTTTAATTAAGTTGACTTCAAGTGACAAACTTCATTTTGAAGAACAGCATTATCATCGATGGAAACTAAGACATTTATCTCGCTGTACTTCATGGCTCACTACTGAGAACTTCATGCATGCCCTTTCGGATAATATAAGCTCGCGGAGAACGTCGTATCCTGAAACTGTGCCCGATCTTCGGTCTCTACTTTCTCCGTCTCGCCAGGGTGTCCGAAGAGCCCAGCGCTTTATTGATCCAAGCCCAGGCCCCACGCATTTGAGCCCGGGGCCGAACGGGTGGCTCCATCAAGCGGTACGAGAATGTATTTTACGGCCGAAATCTGCCCCCCATACCTTCAGGGTGATTTTTGGCGCACCTTCGAGAAGAGTGCGATTCTTCGTTAGGTAAAAGATATTATTCTTGACTTTTCACCGCTTCTATCCTGTGTCCAAGCAATGATCGTTCTTCGGTAGAACAAAATTTAAAAAAACTAAATCTGATCGAAGCTGCCGTTGTTAACATCCCCTAGGTTCTGTGATGTCTACGTCACCTACTGTAGGCATATAGACCAACTTAACTCTCTGACGTCATGCCCCTGAGGCGGCGCTGCTGTCGGTACTGCGCATGCGTAAACGCTTCGGCCCTGCCAAATTTAGTTTGTGCACACGCGCAGTGCCCACACCTGGTGTGGGCAAAGCGGGCTTGTTTGTAAACACTGTGTTGGTGTATAGAGGACACGAGTTTTGAGCTAGCCTACGGTTGGGACTCGTGTTGAGTCTGTGCCCCGTACTCGCCTCAGGTGTATGACGTACGCGATTCTAAAACAAGGCCTTGCTTTCTAGATGGTCTTAATAATAATAATAATAATAATAATAATAATAGTTTATTGTTTTCTTTTCGTTTTACACAGTTCGGGTCCGTCAAAGCCAATGAGGCTTGTAATCATCTGCCGTGGTGCAGACATCTATGGCGTTTCACTGAGAAGAAAACGTTGCGCTGGAGTCGCAACGTATATATATATATTTAACGCATTCGCCATTGTTGTGCTTTAGGCCCGAAGAGCTGATGCACAGCGTCTTTTTCCTCGTGAGAAGTGTACCATGTGAATATAGTCGGTAACAGGTTAAGAGTAGAGAGGAAGCTCCTCCTACCCCTTCACAGTTTAGCAGAGCAAACGCAGGAGGGGAGGCGACCTCCTCTCCAGCGTATTACACCATGGAGCATCAAGGAGCCATTTCTCTGGGAACCTGGATGTCAGCGCACAGCTTTGGCAGCGGCGAGGACCCGAAACACACTTGTTCGCTCGGGAAAAGTGTGTTTCGGCGTCTCGACGCAGCGGGGCGCCAGTCACGTGGCTCTCCTCTCATCCGTTGTCTGGCGCCCCACCTTTTCCATTTCGGCTGCCGCTTCTCGTGGCGATCTGCCAGGCTTTTTTCAGTACATAGAGGGCTATGGCATAGCCTATACTGCGAGCAAGTGTTCCAAAATAGATATTTTGCGCATCGGAGCGCAAAAGTGGAGCACGGCAATCAAAGGGCGACTTAGAAAACGCCTGGGGAACACGCGATGATGAGGCAGCCAAGCGCGCAACCGTCATTGGTCGAGGTCGGGGGTAAACGAAAGCACACGGACGCGTCCGAACACAAACACACGAGGTGCGCAAAGAGCAGACGAACTTGCACACCGTATAACCGACTATAGCCCCGACGTTCTTGTTATCAAAATAAAACGCTTCGTATTATGCATGATCATTCTGCAATCACCTCCAATCATCTGCTTAGACTGAAGGCCGACAATTCAAAAACCATGTTTATTAAATCCGAGACGAGGTTAAACAGGCTACATATGCGAACGCAAGAAAAAGCTTTTCGTTAACCGTTGTTGTTGTTGTTTTTGTTGGGGAGGCGCCAACGGCCAAAAGCGGGCTGGGCGTGTTCCAGCGCGTCTTCACAAATTCGAACGTGGTCAGCCAGAGGCAACGTTACTAAAACACTGAGTTGGGAAACTGCCATAGAGACTGCCCTGAAAAAGTGTCCCCGGTCTGTCCTCGCGAACCGAGCTAATGGCGAACACAACGCCGCCATTTCTCCCGCAGCGGCCACTCGAGGAACCGCACGTTACTTCTATTTTGGCTTTAATCGGCCATTCTGAAGCCGAAACAGATACAGTAGAAGAGGTTACAGGGGTGCCACCCCCGTCTACCCGGCGGCCGCGCCGCGTCTAATTATCGAAGTTAATATGCACCTAGGTCGGGACGCGCTACCTGAAAGTACCGCTGAGGCATGGTTGTATAAAAACAATATTAAATATGCCGCAAAACCTTGCAAACTAAAGATTTTAAAAACATCACGCGCCCTTTATTTTGTACTAAACTCCAATAAGTATCATACAAAAAAAAAGTCTTTTCCGTTTGGCTTTCCGCAAAAACATGCTTTCTAAAAGCTCAAAGTGCAGTACAGACAAATGATAAAGAGTGGCGCTGTTGTCGTATTTAGCTCGGTCTCAGTGGACGCCAGCGGCCCAGGTTTCGACGGCGAGTTTCCCAACTGAGGGTTCTAGTAATGTTGGCCAGAGGCCACGAATAATTCCCTGGCGGTAGTCGTGAGGAACAAACCTAACAAGTGCGTCGGAGTAACTCTCGGTGACTGAAAATATGGTGCACGTGATGTTTCGATCACGGTCATGCAAAATCATGGTGAAAGGTATATAAAGATACGGAAGATATAAAAAGCTTGCGCGACTAGCAGAGCAATCGCCGTAATCCGTACGCCAGGTGCCGAGGGGCCAAGAATCTGCCGTCCGAGCGGTAAGACTCCGTCCGAGCAAAACGGAGTTTGAGGGGCATATTCCTTTCTTACATTTTTTTGCACGATGATAATCGAAACGTCACGTTCTTCATATTTTTAACCATAAACAGTTACTATATTTAACTCTTACGCACTTTTTAAAACTGTTTCGCGCTACCACCACTAGTGGAGCATTTTCGGCTTCTGGTTGGCCACGGGGGCATGTCAAGCCCTCTTTTTGCGTCTGGTGCACAGCCTTGCTTTGCCCGCTCGTCCTATTGACCAAACTCTCTCTCTATACGGCTCTGAAAAAAGAACTTTCCGGCCACCGCAGTTTTGCGACTCTCGCGACCCCTATCAGCCAGAAATCTGTGCCATCAGCCTGTGCTCTGGAAACCCGGTCATTGCTATTCTCCAGCTGCGTTGTGAGTTCGAAGTTCGCCGGCCTTTCTTGAAAGTTTTTGGTTCATTTGCCTATTCAAGATGCTTATCTTTTTTGTGTCCTCTTCTACTGTGAGAACCGGGGAATGCCACGGCTCGTAGCCTGTTCGGCCTTCGAGGGAAAGGAACGAAGGGAGAGAACGTCGAGCAATACGTGAGACGTTCCAACGTTTTTCGAGGATTATCTCCGTTGAGATAATCTCGGGAAAGCCTTCGCGTGATGCGGACACGACTCGTTCTATTGTTGTAATGATGTGAAAAAAAAAGCTTTCCAGGAGAAATCCTTTAAAACAAGTCCGGATTCCATCTGATCGTCGTGAAGCGACTGACGTCGATTAGATTCAATATGCTGAGTTACTTTATATATTTCTTAAATAATACCCTGTTCGGATTACGCGGGTGTGTGGGGTACGTTCAATAGGTCTTTCGATTGATGAGACTCGTTGAACTTTTATGTCTGTGAGCGGGGAATATGTATGCCCTTCGGCTATCTTCTGTGGTCCAACGTTTTTGGACAGTTAAGACCTGTGTAAATTGTTGCTCTTTTTACTAAATGAACTTGAAGCAAATGATGTGTGTATTTTTGGAAAGTCAATCGGATGTTAGCGAACATACTACAACAATCTCATTTTCTATATGATACCGTGCAGAGTCACGGATGTGCTGTAAAATTGTTTCTATCTGGGTGGCATATGTCTTTTAGTTAAATTTCTACATAGATATGTATAATGGTTGTAGTGTTGAGCTGGTGTATATTGATTTTTTGGGTCTAGTGTATTTTTGTTATACGCTGTTTTTCCGCCAAGGTGTGTATGGGAACTAGGGCCTCGTCAAGCTGCAGTAGCAACTTTTTGCCTTTTTTTCCACCTTTTGTTTTTGTTTTGTTTTGTAATAAAAAAATAAAAGCTTATTTTATAATATTACTAATATTATTATTATTATTATTATTATTATTATTATTATTATTATTATTATACAAAATTATTATTATTATTATTATACAAAACAACGACGACGACGACGAGAGTAGTGGTTGTCTCCGATTGCTCTCCGAATTCCTGCTGGTATTTTTAATATCTGCTGCACCATCGGCCCGCGCTGGATGCTCACCAGGCCCGAAGGTCTTCTGGAGTACACGCACCGGGATCAACAGCCGTCTACATTTTTACCGGTGATGTTCTGTGCTGTTCGTGATCTCGTCGAGTAGGCTTACCATCGCTTCAATCTTTCGCCGGTAGACATTCTAACCGTCACCGGAAAGTTTGTTCTTCTACTGCACGCTTCGAGATTTTGACCTTCAGGTCGGCTGCTACTGGTGTCGTTCGTGATCTCGTCGAGTAGGCTTACCATCGCTTCAATCTTTCGCCGGTAGACATTCTAACCGTCACCGGACAGTTTGTTCTTCTACTGCACGCTTCGAGATTTTGACCTTCAGGTCGGCTGCTACTGGTGTCGTTCTGGGACTTTCTGGTGGCAGCAGGTGGGATCACTTCTTCATATCAGCTCGATTCATCATCTGGAACTGCCACAGTTGCACCTGCCATTGTTCAGTGCTCTCTGCTCCAAAGGAACCTTGCTTCAGCAAAACATCGGTCCTCACGCCCACCTTCGCACCACAGCGCCGTTTGACCGTCAAACTCGCCAACGTGATCTGGCCTAACGCAACCCTGAGAAACATCAACCACCATTACTGCCATGTAAGGTCGCTGGTCTTCTTAACAGTACTAACATTGTTTTACTTGCTAGTTCTGCTAACTTTTGCTTGATTTAAAGCGGTCATGTCTCTCCTTTGTGATGCCTGCTCAAAACCCATTCCTCCCGACGGTCGTCATATGACGTGCACTTCCTGCGGACATGACTCTCACCCAGAGCCTTCTATACTGAGAGAGTTCGGCGGTCTATTGATCCAGCCGCCAGTCTAGCAGCACTGATCGAACAGTCTGGCAACTGTCCGCATCGCGTTCCAAGTTTCGTCGTCCGCCATGATGTGCCTTGTCGTCTCGAGCCGGCAGCCGTCTGACTAGCGTGGAGCGATAGACGACGCTGAAAATGATCGTTCTGCGCTCTGCGAGAGGTCAGAAGAAAACGTAATGGGGTGCTGTAGTGCCGTTGGGTGCTCGAACAGCGCGAAAAAAGGGTTCAGGATGTACCGGTTCCCGCAAGGAAAAGAAAACCGTGCAAGGCACAAGATCCGGGAGGCCAAAACAAAGAGGGCTAAGTGGAAGCCGACTTCGAGTTCTCGATTGTGTGAGGTAATTTTATAATTAATTTATTTTGTGAGTTAAACGCGTTTTATTTTGACTAAAACTGTGCAGCGACTTGACGCGGCAGCGTCAAGTACGGCTCTGCGTCAGGTGAGAGTGTCCATTGTTCACGAAGCCATTTCCTGCCGCGCAAGACCTGATACTTGCGAGCGGCCTAGCTTGCGAACTTTGAACTGTGTATACTGTATTTCAGTATAAGTGCGAGCGGAGCCGATCGCTGCAAGCGCGTGCACGTCGCGCTGAACGACGCGTGCACTGTACGAGCACACGCGCACCGCCGGCACGTTCAAAGCATGCAGCTCGCTCTCGTAGCTTTCTCTACGCTCGAGTTTTTAGAAGCGGCCTCGCAGCTCCGCTTCGCCGTCTCGCAAGCGCTTTTGTTTCACTAGCGATACCTTTATTTTGATATTTTTTTCAATACGCGTAGTAAATACTTGTCATGCGTTTTTTTTTTTAGGTCCACTTCGCAGACAGTGAATTCGAAAGCGGTTGTCAATCCCAAAAAGCTCAGGCACAACGCGATGCCGACGCTGCTTCTTCACAGCAAACCAAACAATGTCAGAAAAAAAAAAAAATCGGCAGGTGAAGAAGCACGGCGGAAAATCACGATCGGTCCGCCGTATTCCGCACGACGCTGCACAAACCTTGTGATGTGGTAAATAGTCGGGGAGCGATCCAGACAATCGAACTTACCCACTGAAAAATGCGCACTAGGCCGCTGAGCTGTGTCGGACGTCGGGCGTTTTTGAGCAATTCCCCATTAATAAATGAGTGCCGTTCGTAAATGGGCGGTTTGTTTGTTAATTTTTACATGAATAAAACACCGAATCACAAAATGCTTGTTTTTCGACTTTCTCCTCACGGCAACAAAAGCGCGAACGGCAAAACCTACACGCGTATACATCGCACGTCAATGCGGACCCACTTGCCGGGAGGCACATCATGGCGGGAGCGGAACCCGCTGAATCCGCTAAACCTAGCGGGCCGTAAGCCCCTCCCATCCGCCGAACTCTCCCAGTATAAAGGGCTCTGCTCTCACCTCGGGAAAACTTGCTCTGGGATTAGCGAGGCCACTTTTACCGCTATGACCACTGAAAAAAAAGAAAAATGGAGGTGCAAGGTATGCCGCACCAAAACCACTCGTACTGATCTTGACGTTGGTGTGGCGGGCTTTGACACGAGCTTCCAGTGTGATTCCTCCACGCTCGCAGCGCAGATTCTTGATATGAGCCGGAAACTTGATTCTCTCCTTTCACTCAAGACCAGTGTCGACACGCTGCTTGAGCTTCCCCAAAAAGTTAACGAGCTTCTGCTGCTCAGACCGTCAATACAACTAATGAAGACGGCTGTTGAAGAGGTTCAGAGCTCGATCACTTTTCTAAGAGCCAAGTATGACGACATGCTAGCAGTTGCAACTGCTCATGAGACTGCAGTCAAGGATCTACAGGCTGAAATGAGCACCTTGAAGACCACTGTTTCTGAACAAGCACGGACAATACAAACCTTGAGAACGGAGATAAACGAGGCTGATCAGACTTCTCGCCTAAATAACATGAAGATCCAAGGTCTGAAGGTGGATCAAAATGAAACTCTTACGTCTGTCCTGATGCAGCTGGCTGACAAGCTCGCCATTGATGGCCATGAACCAGCTCATGTTATATCTACCCACAGGCTGCCTGGAAAACAAGTTGCAAATCCTACCATTTTGGTGAGGTTTGCTTCATCGGTCATTAAAGACCGCTGGATGCAGGCTCGCGTCAAACTTCGTACGTCCTTTGGAAAGGATTCCGCGGAACGAGTATATTTTAACGATAATCTTTCCCCGATGAACAGAGAGCTTTTCTGGCTGGCTCGGTCTCGGGGAAAAGAATGCGGTTACAAATTCGTTTGGGTTAAACACTCACGAATGTATGCAAAAAAAGAAGAGGGAGCTCCTCCGATAAGAATTCTGCAACGAGGTGACCTGGATCTGATTAAATAATGGCTTCAGTCAGTTTTTCTGAGTTCACTAATTTCCATGCTTTTAATGCCTCATTCGATGCCTCTTGCTCCAATAGCTTCACTGTTGCACATGTAAACATTCGAAGCATTCGCAAATAATGGAACGAACTGAAGATTATTGTTGATAAAGTTCACGACCGGATAGATGCCTTGGTGCTAACAGAAATCAATATGGGTGTACATCATCTTTCGCTATTCAAACTACCGGGATTTCAAAACTATTTTTATACCCGCCAGAATGCTCGAGGAGGTGGTATAGCTATTTATGTGAAAGAGTTTAGGACAGTTGAAGAAGTAGAAATGCTGTTCACGTCGTCAGAAAGCTTAGCTCTAAAGGTGTTTAACGCAATCCATTCAATTTATCTGATAACTTTGTATAGACCTCCCTCCTCTAACTGTACTACCTTTTTAGAGGAGTTAAATGAAAACTTAAAAACACTAACTACTGAAAGTCATTTATGTATGGTGGGTGATATAAACATCGATACTCTCAAGAAGTCCAAGCCGGTCGTCTGCGACTACCTCTCGCTACTTTCGGAGAATGGGATACATTCCACCATTCAAAGTTCCACCAGAGAGGAAGTGCTCAATCAGAAATTGGTTTCATCATGCCTAGACCATGTCAACGTTCGAACATTTGATGCTTCCGTTCAGTCCTCTGTTATTTCACAAAAGCTAGCTGATCACTACTTTGTCACCTGTCGATATACTTTCTTTTCCAAGCACCATAAAGAGATTCAATCAATATGTCAAGTAGAGAAGCTTGATATAAACAGGTTTGATCGGCTGATCAAAGCTTTTGACTGGTCGGAATTCATGTCCTCGGTGGACACGATAAGCTTGTACCCAAAATTCATTGAAATTATAAAACGTTTTCAGATGATGTCAAAAACTGTAGTTCGTATCAAAAAGCGCAAACCAAAACTTCCCTGGTTGACGTCAGAAATTCTTGATGCTATCGATCATAAAGAGAAACTGTGGAAAAGGAGCCGACGCTCCCCTACGAACGCTGCTCTCAAACTGGAATGCAAAATTTATAGAAACCGTGTTAACGCTCTCCTTCGGTCTGCAAAGCGAATATATTTTGCAAATAAGATCTCGAACGCCCGTTCCAACCCGAGACTCACGTGGTCGGTAGTCAACGAGCTTAGAGGCTCTACAAAAAAAAAATGTCTCCCTGACGCTTAGAAAACATTTCGGATTTGACATGAATCTGACTGTCAACGCGCACAATAGTTTTTTTGCTTGCTCAACTCTTAGCTCATCTACTGCAGTGATTTCAACACCCGCCATTCCGTCTGTCTTAGAATCGGCGTTTCTTCCTCTTCTTTCTGAATTTGAACTGCGATCATATATTTTCGGATTTAAGCGCTTCAGATCTGCGGGTGTTGACGGAATTACTGTGAACGATTTATGTCTTAACTATGACACCTTAAAGGACGTTCTCCTAGTAATAATTAATAACATCCTGGAGAGTGGAAATATCCCTGGTGAATTAAAAGAAGCTTTAGTAGTTCCCCTGTTTAAAGGGGGTTCACCTGATAAAGTTTCCTCGTACCGACCCATCTCAATACTTTCTTGCATTTCGCAAATCTTGGAAAAACATTTATTACTTGCTATGTCTGGTTTTCTCGAAAAACACAACATAATATCTCCCCATCAATACGGATTTGTCGCAGGACGTGGTACTTCTTGTCTCCTTGAGAAATTTTCTGGTTTTTTACACCACTCTTTTGAAAACAACATGGTTACTTGTGCACTTTTCATCGATGTCGCCAAAGCTTTTGACACCGTAAATCACGACGTTCTTTTAAGCAAGTTGCAAAGAATCGGCTTCCGGGGGCCATTTTATTCTTTGATTAAGAGCTTCTTATCAAATCGTACCCAGGTTGTTTGTGTTGACAACATTCGTAGTGCTCTGGCATGCTTAACATCTGGTGTTCCACAGGGGTCTATCCTGTCGCCTTTATTGTTCAACATATATGTAAATGACACCTCATCTGTTGTTACCACCTGCTTCATACATCAGTATGCAGACGACACCGTCCTATTCTCTCGGCACCTTGATTACCAGCGGGCAATGGAAATGTTTCAGGTGCACGCTGTTAACCTTATGGACTGGTTCTCTACAAACAAGCTTCGAGTTAATACTGCAAAAACGAAACTGATATGTTTTCGTAATCCATTAAAAAATGTGAATTTGACTTTCCCCTTATATCTTCATACATCTAACTGCACTTGTACCGATTGTACTCCAATACAATATGTTGACTCTATGAAATACTTAGGTGTTCACTTTGATTGTGATTTAGCGTGGGGTACTCATATGTCTCATTTATGTCAACGTCTTCGTACAGTCTGTTGTTTCATGTACAACATTAAAGGGATTTTACCGTTATCCATTAAAAAAAAACATAATACACGCCTTAGCGTACAGCGTACTGAGGTACGGCATCACCGTATTTTTTAATTGCTCCCTCCAATGGCATTCAAGAATCGATCGGAGTTTAAAGGGTATTCTCAAAAGCGTTGCCTATCACACGCAATACTCTAGTACTGATAATCTTTTTGGGTCTCTTCAGTTGCCATCCTTTACTCGCTCTTTGTTCAAACAGTTATCAGGCGGCACTTTTGGGAAAGCGAGTTCAAAATTCCATCCAATCCATGTCGTGAACTCCGATGTTTCGTTCCTTATCAAATTCCTTCGGTACGGACTCGATATGGTGAGAGTCTGCGCAAACATTATGTACCTAGCCTTTTTAATGACTTCTCGCACTCGCTCAGTTCCATCACCTCTAACAAGCAATTGAAAAGGAAGCTGCAAAATGTATTTTCTGACATTACTAGACAGTAACCTGGGCAAAGGTTTTTTTAGGTATGTGATTGTGCCTTTGAGCGAATGCTCCTGCTTTCTACACTGCATCTTCTGCTTATGCTACCCGCCCTACCTTTTCGGTGTCCTCCCTGCAGCATCAAGTGTTCAATCATGCTTAAATTTGTCTTTTTTTTACATTTATGATCATACCGAATTCAGTCGCCCAAGATGTCGCATGGGTGCGCGTCTGCGTTTGCTTTGTTTCCTTTTCTCTTCCGCCTCATTCTACGACTTATCGTGCCACGTGACCTCGCACTACTCTCCAAGGCCCTCCGAGGTTCTACCAACTGTGTGATTGTTGGCGTGTGCTCGTCGTTGTCGTGCCTGTGCGACTCGAAGGATCTACAATGTTGATCCAACTGAGTGTGTGTTGTGTTCTCGTCCTCATCGTGCCTGTGTGACTCCAGGGCCCTGTGAGGCTTAGCCTATTTCTGTGTGTTGGTTGAGTGTTCGTCGTCGCCGTGCCTGTGATACTTTTGTCAATTAAACTGCTGGGTCTGATCCTACAAGCCCCTGATGGCTTTGATCGGACCCGAAACTGATCTTGGTACTGGGCAATTTGCGAATAAAGATTTATTATTATTATTATTATTATTATTATTATTATTATTATTATTATTATTATTATTATTATTATTATTATTATTATTATTATTATTATTATTATGTATTTATGAATGTTCTTGAATACAAATTTATTATTATTATTATTATTATTATTATTATGTGGATTATTATGTGTGTCTTGATTTCCCTTTCCTTTTACATAACTCAAACTGTGTATCTTGCAAGTGTGTTCATTTAGTTTTTGTTGAATCTGTAAAGTACTTAGGAATTTTATTTGACTGCCGTTTAACTTGGAATGCTCAACTCACGTCCCTCTGTAAAAAATTGAGAAGTACTTGTTGTCTGCTATATAATACAAAATCACTTATGCCTCTCTCAGTTCGCAGACTAGTCACCCATGCTCTTGTATATAGTGTGCTACGGTATGGCGTTACGGTGTTTGGAAACTGTTCCGGCTTCTGGCATGAGAACATTGACTGCATTTTAAAAAATATTTTGAAAAGTGTTTCTTATGGCATGCAACTTCCCGATGGTACTGATCTCTTTCAACATTTACAATTTCCCTGTCTCCGAACACTTTTTATTCAAACTGTTGTCTTACGTTACTTTTGGACAGATCAATTCAAAAGAAAAAACGTTGCTCTTCGTTCGCTTCGTTTTCAAGAGGCTTTCGAGATACCTTTTGCCCGAACAAGATATGGACGGTATACACGCGAATTTTACGTGCCTGAACTCTTTAATAACTTGCCTCCTGAAATTCTACAAGCGAATTCGCTGCGTCAACTGAAGAGAATGCTGAGACTTCACCTACTGGGATGAGATGTCGCCTAGCGTGTACCTATTTGTTAGTATGTGTGTGTATGTGCATAGCTACTGATCCAGTTTTGTATATTCCAAACTTTTTCAGTTTGCTCTACTGATGTGTGTGTGACGAACTTTACATTGCTTTGTTCACGGACATATCAATTGTTTTTTTCTGTAGTTTTTTGGGCGGCATCACACAAGCCATTTGTTGGCTTTGATTGCCCCCGCACTCTTGTATGCTTTCATGAATGTGTCCTGAATACAAGTTTACTATAAAGTTTACTATTATTATTATCAATATTATTATTATTATTATTATTATTATTATTATTATTATTATTATTATTATTATTATTATTATTATTATTATTGACACTGCTGAGAGTTTGGTGGCACGAAAATACCTTCGTAAAATAAAACAAACATCTTATTTGCATTCGTTCTATGTCGTGCACGGGCTCACCAAAAATATATTTTATGTGTTTTTTTTTCTTTCTCCAGAGATAGTAGAATGCTTTCCCAAAGGTCTCGAGAAGTTTTATTTGGCATAAAACACACACACACACAAAAAAAAAAGCTATAAAACGCTGCGATTTAGTCGCCATTGTGTCCGGAATTGTGCCTACCCAGGCTGCCGCAGCCCACTGACGAGAAAACCCACAGCTCAGCGTAGTCTGTCACCACTAACCTACACTGTCAAAACCAGGCAGGTGCGCTCTAAATCGCCTGGTTCAAAACTGCCGCTGGAAAGGCGTATATTCTAAGCGCACCTTTCCGCCTTGTGGCAACTGGTTGGCAGCATCGCCAAGGCCACCAGTTATGACGTCCACATTACATTCCAAATAGGGAAGCGCGTTTCTCGATCTAGCTCCGGAGTGAAGATTTGGCACCCATTCGAAACCTTCCCGTATCCAACGTTTGCTCTCTATGTTGTGTATTCACGTCATTCGACTCGCAGGAGTTGCTCCGAGCACGAGTTCAATCGTAACTCCCGCAGTTCTGAACGTCACCGGCGGCATCATGCCGCCATGTTTTCTTTTAGCTTATCTGCTCTGGAAGATGCCCCTACGAAGCGTTTGTGCGTTCGACGGTTTCAAAATCACTACGGGACGACATTCACCAGACCGAATAATTGTTAAAATTTACATTATAGGTACTTTTTATTCCTCTTATTATCGGATTGCTCTTCGCTCACCTTCATATACAGTAAACATACTTGAACCTTATAAGATGATTGCGAAGCTTTTTGCCGGCGCAAAAAGGATATCCGCGTTCTAAGTTTCTATATATTGTGTGAAAAAAAAAAAACTAGCACCGACCGTGTTTTTGAACGTTTCGAATAGCAGCTGGGCTCGGGTAAACTTACAATAATTATAAACTAAGCTTGGCTGCTTCCTACACTGGATGGCAATGCCGGTCCGGCCTTGGTACACGCGAAATGATTTCTTTGGGAGCCGCACCGGGGCGCCACTGTCTTGTCGCCCGCTTTCAACTCAAAGCTGCCCCATGCAACCTAAACGTCTTTAATGATGCCTGATTTTATCCCGCTCTCAAGTTCATTGCACGCGGTAACTCGGCATACTTTGACATCCCGTAGTGTTTCCAAACAATAATATACGACGCGCACAACACCCACACAAACACAATTTTTTACACAGCACAATGCAATACGAAACAATCGTTATTCGCTTATTAAAATGCAGTTCGTATGTAAATCCCACATAAGCCGATATTGGCAAGTGCGTGGGACGCGACGAATGTCTCTGCATTTTTTTATTAGAGAATTATGAAACTTGCACTAGAGCGCGACATTGCAAAATAAGGGTAGTTTCTTCATGTGCTTTATAATAACAAAAATGTAGGAATTTTGTTTTTATTATAAAAATCGTACCGTCCCACAGGTGGTTTCGAAAACGCGAGTACCCGCAATGCTCTTCTTGCGCGGAGTTCAAGCAATGTGGGCTTCTCCGCACAAAGGGTGCGACTGAGGAGAAGCCCAACCTCTTCAAACCCTTGTTTGTGTGAGAAGCTGGAACTAGCTGGACACAACCTAATCATCAGAAGGCGTTTGAAGTAGCTGGTACTTCTTTGCGACCAAAATTAAGCGTCTTTTATAACTTATAACCTCTTCAATTGACCTGGCGGCCGACCGAAGAGACGAAGTAATTTTCATGCGCTTCAAACACGCATTGCCTGCAGATGGGGAAACCGCGTCACGCGCATGGTGGCCCGCACTTCGCTTGTGTCCTTTGTCTTTTTATACGACGGCGCTAACACATGACAACATTACAAAACAAGTAATTTAATGCTCTCACTGCTTTAGCATGCCCTTTAGCACTAGAACCCGCTCGACGCAAGGGGAGTGGTACAGAGCGGGACACTGTTAGCGCGAACAAGCGATCGCCGGTTTTTACAGTTTTTCTCTTTGAAACCAAGGGATGTCATCCAAGTTATTATTGCTACGGAAAGAGCTCATTTAGTTATATAATGTAAGCGATAAAATTTCGTGCTCGCTAATGCTATTTAGAAGTAAAATGCGAAAATGCGCCGATGTCGTGGTCGCGATAACAGTGTCGCGATGTGTACCTTTCACTTTAAGTTTTTAGGCAGAAGTTCCCCACATCAAACGTTTATTTTCCATTCCACATTTGCCGTTCGTTTTTATTCGTGACATTCTGGTGGAGGTTCGGGGTAATGTTTTCACACTCTCAACGCTCCCACGAAGAATTCGATGAACAAACTACGAACGCAATTCGACGAAGACGAGAAGGATGAGCGAAGCTGACCGTCCACCTGACGAGCCATGTCAAACGATGGCGACTTGTGAAGGACGAAAGCGAACCACGAGAACAAACCACGACGACGAACCACGACGATGAACCACAACGATGAACCACGACGATGAACGACGACGAGAACCTGCGACGACGATGACTTACGACGACCTACGACGAGGATCTGCGCCGGCGATCTACGACTAATGAACTACGATTACGTCCTACGACGACGGCCGACGGCGGCGAACAATGAAGCAGTGTTTTGTAAGCGTTACCAGAAAAAAGTAATGAAATACGTTACCCGTTACTTGCAAATAAAAGTAACGCGTGACCGTCCTATGTAGCTTCAATATAAAAAGAACGCGTTATTGTTAGCGATAAAAAGTAACGCACGTTACTCTTGCGTCATTTTTTTAAATTATGAATGAACACGCTTTATTCTTTTGACGTTACAGGTATGCATATGCGCCATATTTCAAGAAACACTATGCCCATGCAGAAACTGAACATAATTACTCTATCCTTTTTACGGTTGCACCTAAATACTCACAAAAAAAAACAGAGAAAAACGGAAAAAATAACCCTCAGAAATCCACATAACTTGGAGCCTAGAAACATGAAAAAAATTGACGTGTAATTTTTTTAAGTCTTGAGAAGAAAAGGCAACCATTAACGTAATTCGGTTGCCCATTATTCGAAATAAGTATCGTAAGTGCGTTACCCGTTACAGTTTTTAAAAAAGTAACGAGTGTACGTTACATTTGACAAAAAAAAAAACGTGTTACGGGTAACGCCGTTACTTGTAACGTCTTTCCGCCCACACTGCAATGAATACAATGTTGGCGAATACATGAAGACAAACAATGGCAACCAGTTCTGACGGCGAACGATGGCAAACATGAACGTCTCACGACATTAGCTATCACAACGGAGTGCCGAAAGAAACCGTGACTGTGACGAACTCTGAGGATGTTAAGACATAATTAAGAGCATCCTTTTTACCTGGTGATATTGTCTGTTAAAAAAAAAAGTAGCGTGCCGCTGCTAGTTTTAGGTGTTGGGATGACGCAGAACAAGGTGCGACACCACGAACGGCGATTTCGTGGGGCCGAAAGCCGTCGTAGAATTTGTTTGGGGCATCAAACCTTCCTCGCCATGTTCAAATCGCGCACTGCGTCTCGTTTTTGTATATTATTTTCTTCCTCGAAGGAAGTTTTATACGCAATCAATAAAGTCTACAATTAAAATATTAAAATTCTGGCCTAGCTTGGTCGCGACCGTATAGGCACATGCCACATGGGCTTATGAAGATACTTTTATGTGAATACTAAAATCATGAATATATAAAAATCAGGATTGAATAATGAATTCGTTTATTGATTTATTTATTTACTAATGAGACTTCTCGAGGCACGCGTTGCTCACAAACAGTAACCGCTAGCCCCGAGCAAATAAAGTAATAATTGAGTAAGTAAAATAAATTGTGTGTTTTTAGTCCCCAACCCCACTACCATCTTTTCTCCATCCTCGAAGTAACAAATTGGCTTTGAATGCAGCATAACCTCCTAGTATTTGCAAAAAAATATCTACTCTATTTTATTTTTAGGGGCATTTTTGCCTCGCTCGTACACTCTAAGAAATGCCTGCGCGTCTACTTACCCGCAAAACACTCAAAGAGCCAATCTCTGCGATCTACGAACTCAGTTCAGCGAATGATGAGGCGGAACATTCGTTTATACTTAAAAAAAAGTCTGCACTGCGGAATCGCTCAATGCAAAGCGCCATGCTTGCATTCCGTAATGCCACAGCGCAGACTTAATTTTGAAGACTGAACAGAAGTTTCGCCTCATCATTCGCTGAGCTGATTATCGTAGATCGCAGAGATTGGCTTTTCGAGTGTTTTGCGGGTAAGCAGACGCGCAGAAACTTCTCGGAGTGTGCCATTAAATATTTTCTTTAACAATATCAGCAGACACGTTACATGAGGGTAACACGCGGACGAAGAAACTGCATGTATACACCGAACGAAAAAACAATTATATCAATGTACGATACGGGACAAACATGACTGGACGGTGAGTCGTCTTTTGTTGAATAAAAATCATAGTCACAAATAATGTCTCGATCTCGTGTGGATCGCACTATAGAGTCGCGACTCCACGAAGCGCCGATGATGAGCCAGGCATCGAGAAAACCACGGTTCACCTTCGCCGCCGAAGATCATCATCGACAACAACCCTTGCGCTCCGCGCGGTGATAAACAGCGCGGGTAACAACCTACGCCGAAAACCGAAGTGAGAACCCATGTTCGGATGTCCGAAACCAAGGGTTCTCAGTCGCTCGTCATCGTACAACCCCCCCACAAAGGACTCCATACTCTACGTACTCGCGCCCAGGGTTTCTGCACGGGACACCGAGAGCTCGATGGCATTTTTGTTGGGCCGCAATCGCAGCCTCGGAAATCGCTGTTCTTGGCCGGGTTGGGGGAGGGGGAGGGGAGGAGAAGGGTGATGGGGGGATCGGGGGGGGGGGGGAGGAGGTAGGGAGGGGGGGGGGGCGCCGTTGCGGTGACAAACTGCGCGTCGGGGATTTGTCTCCCGCAAAAATACGTCGAGGGGTAATGGTGCCCCGCCGCCGTTGTTACGACCGCGGGATCAGTACGGGATGTGGAACGCCACCTGCCGTCCTCCTCGTTTTCAAAGCAGAGAAAGACGAGCAGCGGTACTGCCGTCATTTTCGTTTTTTTTTCTTTTATCTTCCTTTTTTTTTAAGTGAGTTGCTTGAACTGATGGGCCTCCCGTGCGGAAGATATACGTCAGACGGCATGTTCTTTCGAGGAGATAAGTTGCTCTGCAATTGAATGTAAAGGAAGTGTGCGGGCGAGCTCGTTCGGTGGGAACAAAATTGTTAAAAATGACAAAATCAGACCTCTTTCATGTTTTCGGGTGACAGGCGTTATGGGCGGGTTTTCACAACGGATACCGGGTGAGTGGATCGTGGACGTCGTGGCTGGGGAATTTCTCCGCTTCAGCTTGACATTGTGACCTTACGGTGCCACGTGAAACCATAACGTCACGTGGAATCGTCACGTCACATGACGTTGTGGCATGACATCACATCAACTTAGTGTTTGGTGCAATTGCGAATACTCTTTGTGCATCAGAATGTGGACCGTCTCGGCTGTCGCTGCAGTTAATTTGCAGACTATTATTGCAAGGAGCAGGGAAATAGTCTTTTTTTTTTCTGTTTTGTCTCGGCACTTTCAGTTGTAACCCAGGTCATAAAATTCATTTCGAATGTGAAGTACCGCACTAATGGTATTTATTTAGAGACTACGAATCCCACTTGAAATGACTGAGACATGTAGGAGTTCAATGACAATGAAGACGCTATGTTGACGACATATCGCTTGCACGCCACTGATTCCGAGAAGGTCACATCAAATCAAGTTGTGTTAATGCGCCGTGTCATGAGATGACAATTCTTTTAAGAAAAGCAGACCACTCATTTTTTTTCCTCCTCAAAATATGTGGAACGCGTCTACTTTTTCACATCACGCGGAAATGGCGTCACAGGGATCTGCAAAGAAGTTGAGCGCGATTTGTTTTTGTCATGAAAGCATAATATTTCGAGGTTCTTGTACTATGCGTGCACTGGAATTTCTTGGGTAAAAACATTTCCAAAGCCATTCCCAATGTTGTCTAGTTCGCCGTAAGTTTGTCCTATCGTATTGTCTGTGGGAAAAGAGACGCGTTGGTACCTTTTGAAATGTTCTTCCGTTCACATTAGACACGAGCACAGCCGATGGTACGAGGGGACGGAGCCAGTGAAAAAGATCCGACTGTCAATTGTCTTGGCGTTTGAGGTCAATGTGCGCTGCAGTCGGTAGGTTCAGTCAATCATAGAGAACCTGCAACCATGTAGCCCTTTTAGTTTTGCTGTTTCTGTGTATGTAGCTGCTAAGCTCTTAGTCCATCTCCTTCCTACACACTACAACGCTGTACGGCATACCCTGGGACACACACTGCAGATGGACGAGAAAAAAAGATGTATATAGAGTAAAAAAAATGCAAGTACGTACGATTAATGCGTTTTTTTTTTCTCATAGTTTCCACCGAGATTGCTGTCACAACGCCTTTTTTTTTGTTTGTTGTGAAGATCCTGAGTCAAGCTACTTCCGCTCACCACCGAACAAAAGCAAGGCTAATTGGAAGTAAACCTCCGGCCCCCCACTACGCAAATAGCCGCACAAAACCCAAACAAGATATATAGGTAGTGATCACAGACATTCTTCGCTGTGAGGGGCACAATTCATCGGAAGAACCGATGTGAGTACCCAAGACTGGCGCTCACATTTTTGTTTGAATGTGACCGCCTAGATTGCAGCGACTTCTTACTCCTCACTACGATAAAACACACTGGGGCCAGCTATCGGGTAAGCCTGGAGCGATTTATGGTCCGCGAATATTTCTCTAACTACACGCGTAATTCTCTCCTCGTGGACTCGAAATAAGACTCGTAATGCTAGAAGCGACCCTTTTTTTTTTTTGCATAGGAACAGAGTAGACTTTGAGTCACAAATCCCGCAAAACCTTCTCCCTGGGTGTACGCAGATCAAAAGGGTTCCGGGGCTACTGTTTTGGGTGGCGACAGTGTAGCCGCGCGTTCTCTCGCCACAAGCAATCGCGAGTTGTAACAACGCACATGCCCTCACTTGAACGAAAATGCGCGAATACGATTGATTCACAATTTATCTACCCTACTGATGAAACTGAGGTTTGTTCTTCTATTTTGTCTCTTAGTAATAATCACAGTCGCGATGCCGATGACTTGCAAAATCACTTGCAAATTCACCTCGCAATATCACCTGGCACGTTTCCTCAAAAATTACAAACTGCAAATGTTTTAGCGTTGTTTAAAGCAGGCAATAAAAATGAACTAGGGAACTACCGTCCTATATCTATAGTTTCTGCGTTGTCAAAAGGTCTAGAAAAAATAATTCACTCTCGTGTTGTTAACTTTTGTGATAAGCATTTTATAATTACTGATTTTCCATTCGGATTTCGAAACAATAGGTCAACAAAGACAGCGTAAGTGGTTAAAAAAAATACCTAAAATTTTCGAAGAAAAAAACTTAACGCTTCGGCATATTTTTAAACTTCAGCAAAGCGTTTAACTGTATTAATCGTTCCATTTTGTTAGATCAACTATATGCTTATGGCACTCGTGATCTTCCACATGCACTGATCAAATCTTATTTAGAATATCGTACCCAGTTTGTGCAAATTAATTATGACAAATCAATGCCATTAACCACATCAGCAGGAGTGCCCGAACGAGGTAATCCAGGGCCACTTCTTTTTCTGTTATATATTAATGATATTTTGAACATTGATTCAAGCTGTAAATATATAACATATGCGAATGACACGAGTATATTTTTTGCTGACTCATCCAAAGAGGGCCTCGTAAATAAAGCTAACGCATTTGTTTCGAAGTTAAAGGTACGGTCTGAGTCCAATTGCCTGAATATAAATACTTCAAAAACAAAAGCAATAATGATTCGTCCACGCGGTTCAAGTAACCGAGTTTATGCAGGGTGTCGAACCGAACCCGAACCCGAACCGAAAACCGGATCAAAACCGTTATTTTTGACCGAACCAGAACAAAACCGAAACCGAAATTGAACGCTTCATATTGAACCCGAACCGGAACGAAACCATAATTTGATGTGGCGGTTACCGGTTCAACGATAACGGTTCAGGGCCAATTGTGTCAATAAGTGGTCTAAATGGGAAAAGTTGCGGGCGCATATTTTTCTTATGTTGCCGAGACTAATCCTACATACTGTCAGATATTTTTGCATATAGTTTTTATTGCATACATAACAAAAAATACATCATCGTCTGGAGAGCTTCAACTTTCCTTTGTTTCTTGGATTGACCCTGGCGGCGCGGTAGCGGTGGCGGCGATTTCAAAGCACAGCTTGGCCGCTTGGCCACGGAATGTCCAAGTGTCGGAGTGGATTGCGCCGCTGTAGGCGCGGGGCCTGCGCGTCTGCGAATGTTTGACCTCAAGATGGACCACAGTTGCAGTTGATGAGCCATTTAGCCAATCGAGCACCGAGAGCGCACCACGTGACCTTCAGCTTGAGTGCAGCGACACCCTCAAGGAAGGGGGGACAAGTACCGCGCTGCATCGACAGTATAGTTTGTAGGGTCGCATGTGGTCCTTTTCAATGAAAAACAATCTTTTCTTCAACGTGCTCGAAATGCTAACTTACAAAACAACAAAAAAAAAAACATGGATTGTCGGAGGTAACGTTACTCGGCGATGATTCGCCGACGCGCCGCGCCCTGGAAGGAAGCCAGGGGGAGAAGGAGGATTGGGGGGGGGGGGGGGGGGGGGGAATGAAGAAAATGTGTCTTTATTTTTTTTAGGTAAGTCAGACTAGCAAGGCCAGCATGTCGCCTGTTCAACCATTTTCTCAATTTTGTTTAAAGTCCTCTTTAATCGTCTTCAACTGAGCATTTGAGAAACGTTGTTCGCTGTGGTGGCATTACCGGAACTTTGTTTGGTGGCTGACAGGTGAAAATGATCCGGTCTGAGACCCTCAGACCGGGTCATTTGCATAGAGCGTTATTTGAGACAAAAAGACAAAGTAACTAGACAATGCATCGCCACGAGATCTTTAGAACAGCGTTTTCCCGTCCCAACCCGAAACGCTGTCAAGATGTAGCCACATTTCATTATACGTGCGTGTTCACGTGCCCGGTCATTGATCCATCGGCCAGTCTGGCCGATGTATACATGACCACAGTTTAACGGAATTCGGTGAACTACCCCAACTGCGCACTCGATGTCCCTGTTTCTGTGTTTTACGGCACTTTTGTTTCCTCTCGTTCCCCTGTCTGTGACATCTTACTGGGTGCCGAAAACAGGTAGCACGTATAAAAAAACAAACAAAAAAAACACGTGTGTGCAGAGAAAAACAAATTAATACATATGGAGGGCAAGCAATCGAGCTAGAGACCTTTTTATTGTTTACAAAATCACAGCAAATCACGCCCTGTACGCCCGAACACTGAAGATGGCACCGGCCACAAGCTCCTTTTTGGAAAGGTCTATAGACCCCTCCCGAAAATACGCCTTCTTCTGACAGGGTCTGAAATACTGCACAGCTGAGTGTGCAAAAAACACCATAAAAATGGAAAGCCGGTCGCTTATATATAGTTCACTTAATAACACTAATATACAAGTAATAGCCTTGCCACATTCGAAGGTCGAGTTAAGAACCGGTTCGAACCGGTTCGCGCTTATTAAAACCGGTAACCGGAGTGATATTATGTGCGCTACCCTAAACCGGAACCGAACCGGAACAAAATACAGTGCTACTGAACCCGAACCCGAACCGAACCGAAATAATGACCGGTTCGACACCCTGGTTTATAGTCCTACTAATTTCTGGTCTTCAAACGTTGTATTTGTAAATAGCGCAGAAACTCTCGGACTCATTTTTTCCGATGACATGCTCTGGGCTATCACGTGAAATATCTCTGCTCTAAATTAGGCAAAGCCGCAGGAATTATAAATAAGCAGAGGCACTCCTTACATCCAGCGTAAAAAAAGTTTTGTTTTTACAATTCATTTTTTTTTTATTCTTATTTATGTTACTGCACCCAGTGGGGTAATACGTCTTTCTCGAACTTACATATAATACACTCATTGCAAAAAAAAACTGTCAAGAATAATAGGTAATGTTTCCTACATACATCCACATGCATTCACTGTTCAAATCATACAAGATTATTAATATACACCGACTCTATAACTATCGTTTAACGACGGCGTATAAGTATGCGGCATTACGACGCTCAAATATAATTCTTCAACTGTCTGATTTAGAAAAAAAAAGAGCGATTATTATTCATCAAGAAATCACCAGCAATGGCAAATACCGAAATTCAGGACCAACTATGGAAAACAAAAACTTGGTTATGCTTTGCCGTCTACACTGAACGAATATTTTGTTAAAACATATAGATACTGTCTTTGTTTATCAAACAGCCAAATAATCAATTTGTTAATTTTAATTTCTCTTTTTTGACCACTGTATTATATGTACTTCGTCGTAGCTGCCGAATGGAGGGGCCAGGAGCCTCGTCAAGCTGCATTTCTGCAGCTTTTTCTCCGGCCTCCCATTCACCACTTGCATTTGGGGTGAAAAATAAGAGTTCATTTTGTATCGTATCATTACACAACCGGGCCTGAAGCACGGCTCCGATCGGTTTGTTTGGAGTCATATTACACCCGTGCATCGAAGGTAGTCCCGAAGTGGAAACGAATGACGTCACAAACACTGGATTGTGCAGCTGCTGACAGATGTCGCGATCATAATGCTTAATCGTAAAAGTTTCGGAAAAAAAAAAAAAAGCACGAGCAGACGCGAGTGTGGCTTTCGTCGCGGCGTCCATACTCCTATGTCGAGCGCAAGTTCGTCTGCTTCTTTTGCAGGGGTTGTGGTGACGTCAGAACGTTGAGCTCCGATTGGCTCTGATTGTAAGGATAGTGGGTAAACCTCAAGGCAGCTTGCTTTGAGGTCTACCCACTATCCTTTGATCAGAGCCAATCAGAGTTCGGCGTTCTAACGTCACCACAACCCCGGCAAAACAAGCAGCCGAACTTGCGCTCCGACTAGCTTCCGAAGCTTTTGCGGACATGTCAAGCAGGAGTGTGACCTGCACTAGGGCGGATGTCTGGCACATCTACACCCGCTGCGGTGACACATCCACCACCACTGCCGTGACACCGCCTGGATCGTGGCCGGCGACCTCATGACACTTGGGTGCGGTAAACGCACCAGTTCGACCCGCGTTCCAGGCACCACACTTGCACCACAACCATCTAGCCGAAACCATCGCGAGAAGTATCTAAACCATTCTGCTGCCCAAAGAGCAAGGATACGAAAACGAAGGTCATCACCGGTATCTCTCTCTTCGCGTCGACCCCCCTTTACCTGCATAGGAAACAACGAACTAATCTCAGTCTCATTTCCTCGCGAACATATAGTCCCAGATACAATCGAGCAAACCGCGTAAAGATCAAATATAAATAAAAGATTCGCACACAGAAAAACAAAACCCCAGCTTCCTCGGTCTGGATCGAATGATGGCTTCTATACGGCAAGCGGTAACTTCCTTCTATTGCCTCGGAAATAGCTCGCTCATCCTTGGCCATGTCTTCTTGTTCTTCGCTTTAGGTACTTATTTTTTTTCTTCTAGTCTTGCATCTTCCTTTGTGTCTTCGTGCCACTGATTCCAAAGGAAAAGAATAACTGATTTATGGCCAAAACCTCTTCGTAATTCGACGAGATCGATGGCCGAGATGGCAGACGAGGGCTTCGTTTTGATGCTTCGATTTTTTATTTTTTTTTTTGTCTGAGGTTTGTTTGGCTCTGGTACCTTTGGGTTTCATCATCTGTTGAGGCTTCCCCATTGGACCCGTTTTATTGCTTTGTTCTACAGCGTTGCGGTGCCTTCTTCTATGGGTCTTAATAGGTATTGCGTCTGGGCTTGTGGGGAAGTTCGCTAGCGTTGCAGTTGGGTTTTGTCATGACTGGGCAGCGCATGTGGTTTAGAAACCAAATATGATAAAAATTGTTTGATATATTGGAATTCCTTCAAGGTTTTCTGAATGGGTGTTATCTCGTGGTATAAAATAAGACAAAAAAAATTACGTGTTTTATTGAAAGGCAGCGCAGTTAAACTAGGATGTGCTATAAACATTGTAGTTTGCGAACAAAAACAAAATTTTCGTTTTTATATTACGTCTCTAACAACCTTAAAGTCGGTTGAGACCGCGTTCGGAAATTGCTTTTTCTGATTAAGTTCTCAATGAACAAAGCGTAGAAACGGACACGTACCTGTGGACTTCACATTCGCTCGAATTTTTTAACAGCGTGGTTTCGGTCACAATATTCCCTATCAAAATAATATTTTGTCGGGTTCATTAAGTCGTACGCAGCCTCGTTCTTTAGTTCATCATTTTACATTCAACAGGAATAAGCGGGCACACAATATCTGTTTCATCTAGGAGTCAGCGCTCTGATGATTTCCTTCTCCCACTTAACATTTCTGTTTCCCTTCTCTTCCCTTTTTGATCTTCCACATCCAAAATACCGCAGCTTCCGAGTCAAATTCAATTCCGAAACTCCCATCAGCGACCCTGAAGAAAAAAAAGAGGAAGGCCATTATTTCCAAAACCGCACACAGAACCGCCGCCGTCCGCCACCCTCTAGGTACGATTACGGAGGCCAAAGGCTTTCAAATATTGAAACCGCCACCCCTCCGGCTGTCCGAGGCAGCCCTATCGGGATCGTCATCGACGCGTCCACCATCATCATCACCGCCGCTCGTAAATCACGGCCAACCTGATCAATACGTGAAATCTACTGCATCTACCCGTCTACCGACAAAAAAAAAATAACACCCATAAATTGTGCAAAAAATCGAACATCCGTTTTTTTGTTGTTTTTTATCTCGGTTGTATGCAGTCGGTTACATAAGTTATACTTTTAGTTCTCTTTTCTTTCTTTTTTTGTTGGTGAAATTATTAACTTTTTTTTACGAAAAGAAATTTTGTATCTTCTTGAATTTTATATATATATTTTTTTTATGTTTCTTCATACCAGCTTGCTGAGCCATCCTTCCTACTCAATCTTGTACGGTTCTGACAAGCAACACTGATCTGACCGGCGTAATGCGCAGGTTCCGGTTTTGCAACCAGTGCCCTTTGGCGCTCCTCTTTTCCGGTGTGTTTTGTCGAGTCTCCAGTGCACCATAGACATCTAAGACTAACCCTCCAATGGCGTAGCCACTGGAGAGCGGAATAATACAATGGTGAACGCCCACTGGGCTGATTGGTCACATGTACGCATGCGTCTCGTTCTTGCCTGAAAGGTGGTAAACCGGACGGAAGAGCTGAGAAGGTTGCAGACGACCAAAGCTTTCGTGCCCTCCTTGCAGCTCGTACAGCAAACACGCCCCAATAAACCACATGACCCCGATTTAGGAGTTTGGTACACTCTGCAATCCGGGCACTCTAGTGCGCCGCTTCGTAGCGACGGAGAAGGATGAAACCACAGGGAGCCCAGGTCGTTATCTGTAATGCATCACTTATGTACGAGGACGGATGATGTCTTCCTCCAGACCGGTGGTGCTGCTGCTGCTGCTGCTGATCTGCGAAGCCCTCCCCCTTTACCTGCGTTTGTTCTTCCCCGTAGCGAGCGCCATAAATCCCAATCTTCGCAAAAGGCGGTAGGCTCCGATTGTGCGGGAGCGTTGTGCGTCTTGCACCCGCGATGCAACGTGCTTGCAGCACCCCCCCCCCCCCCCCCCAAAAAAAAAAAATAAATAAATAAATAAATAAATAAAAAACACGCTGTTTCCGGAGCTGCGGTTTTCGCGCCAGTGTGGCAACACTCAGCTTTAGTTTCTTGGAGCTCCAGAGCTATTGGATTGTGTATGCACGCATGTGCCGGGATCATAATCTTCCGCTTTCCTCGAGACCGCAATCGCATCGGGCGGGTTATTTGTCTCACAAAGGGTGCCCTGCGAGGCCAATGACAATGTTACATAATGTACCGCCATCGTATACGTAAAATATGACATTCCGGAGAATTCGGCGCGTGCCCCGAAGGGTCGCAGGGGCTGCGAGCGATTTGTTTACTCGAAACGCGTGACGAAGAAATACGAGATGATGCTGGGCGTGTGGATATATTCGTATACTTCAACACGTCCGTTTTACAGACAACTCCCGCGTTAGGCCACACCAGATGTGGGCAGTGCGCGTGCGCTGAAGCCCAATTTGGGAGAGGCGACACGTTTGCGCACGCGCAGAGCCGACAGCAGCGCCACCATGGTGGCGTTACGTCGGAGGGTTGAATTGGTGTATACGGCGAGCAAGTTCGCCTGTTCCTCGTGCAAAGGATACAGTGACTTCACGGTGCCGAGCCCTGATTGGAGAATACGGTGGGTTTACACAAACAAAAGGCGTCGTTGTCTTTTTGTTGTTGTTGTTGAATAACATCTAGCATGTACATTGCAACCAGAAAAAAAGTACTGAAGGCCTATGCGGAGCGCAAGTGTCGTCTGCTTCTTGCACAGGGGTTGCAGTGACGTCAGAACGCTCCGCAGCTCCGATTGGCTCTGATGGGAAAGGTAGTGGGAAGACCTCAATGCTAGGTGCCTCGAGGTCTACGCACTATCGTTCCGGTCGGAGCCAATCAGAGCTCGGCAATCCGACGTCACTGATACTCCTCTTCAAGAAGCGCTTCGCATACTCCGTTTTTTACAGTATGTCCGACTGCAGCCAACGCTATGCGTGCTGCGCAAGTTCGTCTGCTTTGTGCACAGGGGTTGTCATGACGTCAGAACACCAAGCTCTTATTGGGTGATTGAAAAAAAAAATAGCGGGTAGACGTCGAGGCATCTATAGCGTTGAGGTCTGCCCACTATTTTTTTAATCAAAGCCAATCAGACCTCGGCGCCATCGTGACGTCACCAACACTCCTGCGCAAGGAGCAAACGATTTGCTCTGGGCATACAGTCCGATTCAGCCAATAAAGCGGCGCCAAAAGTGCATTGTCATGGCGTTCATCGCCTTTGTGCGTTTGCTAGGTATCACCGAGCTGCGAGCCTGCGCTTTTTTTTTTTCTGGTCTGTTTTTCTGCATGTGATTGGTTTAGCCCGGTGACAGTAAAACCAACAAAGACAATAATCACCATGACGAGGCACTTTTGACGCTATTTGATTGGCCCGATTTGGTCGCGGCACCAGCGGTGGTCGGACTTCAAACTTGAAACGGAGTATACATGTTGGGTGCTGCCCCCCCCCCCCCCCTCCCCCCCCCCCCCCCACCCCCACCGCAGACAATGACATTCTGCGGAGACGAAACATTCGTAGCACAGCCGATCACTATCGTCTCACGTTTTCGCGTCTCTTTTCTCTCGTGCGCGCAGAGACGCGTTTTAGTCGATTTTTTTCTTCGTATACACTCGTGTCAGAGTTTAATTTTTCAAATCGAAAAGTGACCGCTATTGGCTTAAAAGAAATTGTAATCAAGGTACGCGAAGGAGCAGAAACTAGCTCCTTTCCATTTCATATTTTTGTAAAAGACTGTATAAGGAAGGAACTGAGTAGAGGTTGGGCTAAAAGTTCATGCACACCATAACTGGAAGATCAAAGCGACACTGACACCCCCACCCCCCCACCCCCCCCCCCCCCCAAAAAAAAAAGATATTATTATTTTTTGCCAGGCGATTCATTATGGTATTAGCACACTACACAATCAGTATGTTGATACAACATCACCTATATTTCTAATAAAGTCAAAATAAGCAACTGCGCAAAACCGAAACCGAAACTGGATTGGGGAGGAAGAAGCAATATAGAGGAGGAGAAATTTGTTACCGAATGTCACGTGGCTGTGCAGCTTTTTTTTTTTTTTTCACTCAACGTATTTGCATATTTTTATTAGCCACAAAAAGTGGGTATCATACTTTTGTCTATTTTTAGTATTGAGTGTGTGCCTTCGATGACCCACGACTTTGGTTATCTTTGGTGGTTGTGTCTAAACCATATAAAACGGCACGTGACCAGGATACGAGAGTGAGCGCGACTCAAAACGGCCAGTTCTCGATCGGCGGTTTTTGGGAAGAATGAAAACGAATTTTAAGCCGCATACTATGTTCCGTGTTGTTCGGATCTCGTATGTCATGTACAAATAGAAACCTTGGCCACCATAAATACCCTGCCAGTGTCCCCTTAAGCCAAGAAGGTGTGACGCCGTTCACATTTTGAATGAGTTCGCCAAGCATGCATCGTCCAACATAATACTTCTAACACTTTCCTTCATGGACAAGCCAAGCCAAATAAAGTACGCTTTGTTTAATCGTAAAAGTCGTGTGCATGGAGCGGTAAAAAACTTCGAATGTATTTTGTTAAAAAAAAAAAGGTTTACTTCAGGTGGAGCTTGTTATTTTGACGTTCAATATCGCTTCTATGTGAGTCGCATTATTGTCAACGTCGCTTTCTATTTAGGCCCGAATCACTTCTATATCAGCGGAGATACCGCGCCCAGAGCTCGGTATACCCCCGATGATGGAGTGGCGGGAGCTACAATCGTGCACGTAGCACGACATGGTGCCTAGGAACTTTTGTGTAAGTGCAAAGTCGGTGCGTCGTCCTATATCAATCTTGTCTCTTGTACAGAGGAGTGTATTTGTTCTCTACTCTAAAAGTCAAATAAAATTCTTGACACGCGTGAAGAGCACTGCACACGGAAGTAAACATTGTCCTAAACGTTCACCAAAGTAATTCCCGCTGTGACATTCTAACGAGGACAAAGTCTGTGAACGAGTGGGTAGAACTGTTAGGTGAGATTTTTGTTGCACCATGGTAAACTACTAGCGGTAATTTGTTTGTTATTTTTATCTATAAAATACATATAGGGCATCGAAGGGGGAAATGTGACTTTACTGATATCCAAGCGCCGATCATTATTTCTTTTCTAAACAACTTTATGTCAAAGACAATGAATAGATGACGATACTGACAAGGAGAGAAGGTCCACTTGAAAAAAAAAAAAACGGCTGCATAAGAAAATAAATTGACATGAAGCAAACAATATTTAACAACCAATACGCTGTTACCATCAAGTACGTTTGTTTGTTTTTTTTTCGAAACGGGTAGGGTAACTCGAAATGTTTACGTCAATCATTTTAACACTCAAATGTCCTATAATATGTACGAAAATAGAAAACAAAATATAAAGTACACTTTATAAAGTTTTGCATAAAAACAATATTTGAGTTTAAAAAAAAAATGCTTTGTACGGCACATGCATGGGTGTCAGGTAACCACCGCACTATTTATTTTTGTGCAATTCAAATGCATCCCAGATTAGCCTAGAACGTTAATTACAGAGTCGGATGCGTTTGTGCAGTGTTATAAGTTTATTTTGAAAAAAAAATGATACATTGATTGACAATTTAAAGCTTTAATAAAAGGCTAAAAACAAAGGGTAAAAAAAGGAACACGCATCATGTTCACTGGCCCCATTTTCAAAAGTTTAACAAAAGCAAATAGGTGAGATTATTTAACATAAAATATTTGAGCGATCCTAAAAAAAAAAAGCAAAGAACTGTGCTTATGTCGGTGGACATCCAAGCTTTTTAAATGAGAAGCGTGGACGTCATGACAGTTTCCAGAGGGTCGGATGACTCTGCATTTGTTGGTACGAGTGCAAGATGAGGCATCAAACAATAATCTGAATGCTAAACTGACCCTTATTTACTGCCCAATATTTCAATATACTCTGCCTTTTCATACAAAGCAGAATCAAGATTTGTTTTGGTCTATACCTGTACAACTGAAGCTTCACAATGTACCTGTGAAGCAAGGGACCCGAGACGTTTCCTGTTCGGATGGACGTATATGGAACACTGACATTGCGGGTGCCCAAGCCCCGCGTGCGCCCCAATTGTCCGCGCGTTCTTCCTCGTCCTCTATTTCTCAACAGTACCATTAATTATTTACCGACTCCAATATTTGTTAATTATTTAGAATTGTCCCCGTTAGCTCTTAAAATTACGCAGACGCGAAATTTCGGAACTAATGTCGCTCCTTTATTCGATAGCAGATATCAGTTATCCTGCGTCTTGGTTTGATATACCGTTTCTGTATTTCCCAAAACGTACTCTAAACAATAAAAAAAAATATAGTTTCGAATTTATGGTTATTTTTTTTATGTACCCTAAAAAACCCTCATAGCGACTTCTTGAGACAACGGCTTTCCCAGGCTCGCAGCGGCGTCCACAAAGTTAACATTCTCCGCAGAATTCACGTTAACCTCGAATCGAAAACCTAAAAAAAATTGGGCTGACTTCAAAAGTGGCAGGCTCCGTTGCGAACTTGCGAGCGAGGCTCGACACACCCTGAGGAACCTCCTAAACTTCACGTAGCTATCCATCACGCAAGACATCAAGACAGACCACAAAACAAAAAAACAAAAACAAAAAAGTACTAAACTTACCAGAAACCCTTCGACACGCTGCTGGGGCATCTAAGCCGCGATTGGCAGGGCCCAAAAGCCCCGCGGCCATCCAACTTTAATGCCACGATTTATTCTTCCGAATCGACGCATATCTCCTGCACGACGGCAGACATCGCTTTTCATGGTGCTCAATTCTGTCCAGGCCTCGCCTTAATGTATTATTAGGACGGGAGGTTTCTTATCGCGGGCTCGGTTTAAGGAGTGCCGAACAGCTGCTGGCGTCCGATAGTGCGGTCAAGGGATCGAGGTTTCGGAGGGGTTCCTTGTTGGTCACATGCATGTTAGCTTCCCAATTTCTTGTTTTGCGGTAAGAAGTTGTGACGCGAAGCTTCAAGGCACGGATTATGTCCGAGAAGACCTTCGCGAGAAAGTTTTGTCTCGCGTGGCGTTGACCGTAGCCTTTAGCGTCTTGTTCTAATCTAACGCTTGAGCTGAGACGCTTCCGAGCTTTAACATTAACTCTTGTGACAAAGAATTTGCTTACGCAAAATTCTTATGAATAGGATTTTATGCGACAAATTCTTAACAAATGAATGTGATTTTTTTTTTTTAACGCAGCATGCAAGCGGTTTTTGTTTTTTTTTTTTTTTTAATAGAAGGAGCCATTTGACATCTTTTTCTGGGAAAACGATCGTTACACAAAGTTTTACGAAACTGAAAAAACACGTTTTATGACGCACTCTGGGTTTGTACTTTTAAGAGGGTCTTTTTAAGTATGAGCTAAATAATAAAACTAGGAGCTGAGCATCTGAAAACCAAATGCAATACTCTCATGGCGTCTTGCATAGTATGCAGCCCAACTGAGTTGCAATATCGGCCAGTCTGTTTATGAATTATAGAAAGCAAGAATTCAAATTTAAAGAAGGAAACTTGCAGCTGGATGAGTGATTAACCTGTGTATTGTTTTCTTGGCTACCAAATATGTTCAACGTTTTTGTTTTTGTTTACTCAAGAGAGGAATTAGAGTAGCTTTTTTAATACGCCGAAGACGTTTATTAAACGGAACTGAAGTGGTAATTTCCTGGACATAAAATGAAACGAGAAAAGTGGAGACAAAAGACAAATACAAAGAACTAATTATATCAAATATGAGTAATGATATAAAATAGTACAATTTTCGCGATTCAAATTATAAACACAGAGAATTCAAGGTTTAGAGTGATAGCTTACATGACTGGTCTCACTCAACGTTGGTGGCAATCAGCGTTATCTTTCGGTGAGCATTCATGCCAGGTCACCCATGTAGCACAAATTGTTTGAGCCAAAATTTGTTTTTTTTTTTTTCCGAGAATTTAGGGCCATCAAAAATCTGAAGAAGCCAGGGTAGGGCTAAACTTGCCATAGTGACATAGTTAAGCTTCACTGCTGATAGTTCACTCCTGACCTGGCACATTCGGGCCTAAATTGTCAAAGCAGCGACTGAGTTAGACTTACCATGTGGTTGCTTGGTTTTCACGTGTCAAGTTTGGGCCCCAAATCGCCGAACAAGTCCCGGATTTAGGTTTCATTGCAGCTTCGTCGGTTAATAGGTGGCCGCACATTCTTTGGCCTAGGTCTTGAATTTCGGCAATTATGTGGCGAGCTAGAGAAAAAGTCATAGAAAAGGCACCAGCTAATCACCTCGGAGCAAATTTCGTAAAATCCTACGACTGCCATGCATTGTGCCTGGTTAGGTCTCGCTGTGGCATCCTATCTGAGAAAACAGAGTGAAAATAACTAACATACAACATTGGGGTAATATTGTTGAATGGTGAGCCTCTCCAACCTTACACTTTCGAAGAAGAGAGGAAACTAAAGACTTGGTTTTTGAAAAGGTCGCTAATTAACGTCATGAGCTTCGGGACACATCGGAATGAGAGTCAAATCCCTAAATAGGTGTAGTAATGGACGCAATCAAATACCATTAACCGGAAGAAGGATGTGACAGAAAGAAGGCGACAAATAGAAAAAAAAGACCGCCATAACTCTACAAAAGTGATACCACGTTAAGTGACTCGCACTGTCCGTGACAACGCGGGGGAACCATTAGGCCATTAAATAGTGAAGGAGCGTTTTTTCAGGTATACCGAATTTGTCATTCTCCGAATCCTTGCCGAAGCCACGCGCTGTCAGCAACAGGGAAGCCCTTTAATGGAAGCAATCAGCGTTCAAGCGATTAAGTCTCATCTGCGCACCCCCCCCCCCCCTTGCACCCGGATTACGGCCCCCGATTGGTCAGTCCCCAGAGTGACGTAGCGCCCCAGTCGTGTCCCCATACTTCGTTGCGCCTAACGATGAACTGCAGAGGGCGCTACGAGCCATCGCAGACCCAGACTTGTGCGACACTCACAGCAAGTAAACAAATTACCTATAATCTATTACTCTTTTTAGTCATTATGAGATAATTTTAATACATTTATTAGAAAATAATCACGAGAATAAATGGATTACTTTTTGGAAGTACTAAAATTACTTGTAGCCGTAACTACATTTTCCTCTCCTTACTAATGGCGTCCCTTTGTTTGTACAAGTTTCCAACCAAGAAATCCTCCAACCAGGATCGGACAGGAGGACGGTTTACCAAAATTGGTGGATTAAGAAGTTAAGTAGTTAATGGATCGGTGACTCTAATCCAAATAGTGGACAGCACGAAAAACATGTTTTCAAACAGGCACAAAATCCTGCAGTAACGAAACTCTGAAGTGAACGGAAAAGTAACTGCTACTTCTTCAAGTAACGGCCAGTTATTTTTCTTCTCAACTAATTAGGTAATCTAATTGAATACTTTCGTAACCGAGGATAATTGTAATTGTAATCGATTACGTTTTGTATCGTGTAACGTGTGCAAGACTGCCCAGACCCCAGGCAATCAGCGCCATCTGTAGGTAGCCCCGGCACAATTTGTAGCTGCGTACAACTATGCAAAGTTTTTGCAGTACTTGTGGGATGAAATCTGCGCACTTTTTTTTATAAATGCTTCCTTATAACGCTATCAAACTTATTTGATGCCCGCGGTAAAAAAAATAATAATATTGCGTCAATTACACGCCCTACAAAGTTGTGAACGGAAAAAGGGTGGCATGTCGGGGATGGCCTTTGCGAAGTGAATGTGGTGAATGTAGCAGATGCCTGTACCGCTGCACGTCGTTCTCCAATTTGACACTCTGCGCAACTCCAGCAGCCAGGAGTTTGTATTCCGCAACGACCGCGACACTCGCGTTCGGTCGCACTTCTTTACCAGGAGTTCTAGCACTGACCGCCAGGATCGCGACATGCGACAACATTACACATCAGCGTCTGTGACGTCAGTTGATGCAGTTCGGGAGCACATGTGATGTACGGGTGTGACAGGACGCTAAAAACCCCAGTTGAAGAAGCATTGGAGGCACCGTGGTTAGGTTGGCTGCGTCGGCTCGTATCGTTCGCTGTGGTTCATTGTAAGGTGAAACGGTATAGCTGGTCCGGGCATCGTGGCCGAACAATTAAGGTGGCATGCTCAATCTCCTGACGAGCAATGCATGGAACTCGGTATTTTGGAAGGCGACGCATTCTTCGGATGCAACGGGAGCCGGGCGTCGGAGAGGAATTGATTGAGCCGAGGAGTAAGGGGGTTCCGTGCCCCGATTCCGCATGGCGACAATATTCTCTCGTGTGGAGGAAGGTTTTGTACGCTTGGCCACTACAAGAAGGAGGGAGTAAACAGCGTCCGTGTATGAACAGGGAATGGACCGACTTTCGATTATGTTGTCGAATAAATAATCAAAGGATCATTTTAGAAATGCTAATGGAGGGACTTGCCAAACATAGCTGCAATTGTGCGATTTTCTTGAGTCACGCTCTGGTAGATGAAAGCCTATGACTTCCTATAATGTGACCAAAAAAGCAAGAGAGATAAAAATAAGTATCGGACGTCGTACATTCGTCTTTTTTCTACAAGAAACCAAATGTTTTGTTAATAAAAGCGAGCAGCAATGAAATAAATATGAACTACACACTGCTAAACTTAAACCCCTTGATGTTTTTTTCTTTTTTAAGCAGTCACATGCGCAAGAAAATACAACGCATTTTTGAGCATCCCTACACTCTAATACCCCTGTCAGACGGGCTAGTTTAGTGTCACTACAAGCGAGTGCACTTCGCCCTTAGTGTCATTTCTGTAGTGTGCCACACGGCTCCTTCCTGAGGAACACACTTGACTTGGAGTGCGTTTGACGAACTCACTTCGCTCGATCGAGCGCGTGGCATCAATAGGAAGTATTCACTGGCGGCCATAGCTGTGTGCGTGACTGCTGAGCGCGTGCTGATGGCTAGCTTCCAGGGTTCTTTTGCAACGTGCATTCCACACCGTCAAAATGGCCGGTCTTAGCAGCCTATTAATGGGGGCTCGTTCAGAGCATGCGCTCGAGAGAGCACCCACAAATATGGCGCCCAGTGAATACTCCTTATAGGAGTGTTTCAACAGTAGAACATAACAACACAGAAACCAAAATCGTGGCGTAAGTTTTATTTTATAAAGAAAAAGATATTTGTGAAAGAGACATGTAGAAGAGTGGCATTGCAAAAAAATAGTGGGGTGGATTTGGAGTTTAGGCTGATCAAGATTAGCGCAGCGGTGAATTAATAAAAGACGACGACAAAGTCAGTTATTCATGGCTATCTTGGTTAGCAGAGAATGATATAGCCTACTTTTGTTTTAGCATGTAACTATTTGAGACAACACAATAATTATGATCTGATTAGGCAGTGTCAGGGCCTCCTCGTAGACTTCCGTGGAACGAAGGGGAACGCCAAAGTTGGATATGCTTCGTTCTTTATCTTGGCTTGCGATGTTCGATCAGAATCATCCAATTGGCGTAAAACTCGTCCATTAATGTAACTTTGTTTTAGAGCACAGCTCCTAGGCACCCGTTTCTGAGTGGAGCGGCGTCGGCGTAACCGCGCGTTGCATTAATTAAGGGCTGTTTCCCAAAATTACGTCAACGTGACGTCACGTGTGTCGTCACGTGTGACGTCACGAGGGTAAAATTTTCTCGCTAAATTTTGCCGTAAAAGTTTTTGCAAAGTTTGGCGGAAAATTTTTCCACTAAATTTAGAGCAAAAGTTTTACCCGTGTGACGTCAAACTTAAAACTTCAGATGACGTGTCATATGACGTCACACGTCAATTCAGCGGGAAAATGTCCGGGCTAAATTTAGCGGGAAATTTCGCGAAATTTTTACGCTAAGTGGGATGGGAACAGTAGAGGAGGATGGGAGGGTACAGAGGGGGAGCAGCTAGCATACCTTCCCCTTCGTACCCTCCCCTCCTCCTCAAGAGCTGCGCTCCAATTCGGCATTACAGCGAAACAAACGTCTAATTTTTTAACTTGTCTTTAATAAGGGGTATCGGTGGCCGAGTCGGCTAGCGCACACCAACTCGGAGTACGTGGAGAGAAAGCTTGCGCTGGAGAACCCAGTAATCCTGAGCTCAATCCCCAGCCCTGCCCGAAGAACACACTTCCAAAGAAGTGAGTTCGGGGAGCACACTACGCTCGCTCCGGTAGACCAAGTGTGTAATCTCGATAGCAGTGTTCAAGGAGTAAAAATAATAGAAGAAATTAACGCTGCGTACAATTAGTTTTATTTTGATAGGAGTAATATTAGATGCGCACTTGTTTTCTGTTGGCAGGAAAGTAGTGCATTGTAGAAAAACAAGCGGCTAATCTAGTTTACAGCCTTGGCCCCTGCGCGACGGCCAGTGACGGCCAGGTGGCACCTGCAAGACTTCACCAGGGATTTTTGGTCCTCCTGAATTTGTGCGGTTGTCACCCTCCTAGTCCCTGGAAGTCCAAAAGCGCACATAGCCCCCAGGGATTTCGTGTGCGCGTGGCGAGTGCCAGGGCGCGCACACCAGCTCGAGCACGCGAGCGAAAGCTCGCGCTGCAGAACCCAGGATCCTTGGTTCAATCACCTACTTTGCTCGTATCAACAATATACTCCGTTTCACCTTATGTTGTACCGCAGACAAGGCTAGAAGCGCGAGCTCATAGCGTTGGGGCTACTCCTAACGCACGAGAGCTTGTGCTGCCGAGATGTGCCCTAGAGCAAGGAGCTCGCGCTTGTAGCCTTTCCTGCGGTACATCAGAAAGTGAACAGAGTATAGATAGCATCGTACCGGCTGTGCGGAAGTGTATCACTGGCTTGTAATGGCTGATCGTAATGATCAAATTAGATTTAAATTTGGATTAAAGCTCGTGACTTAGCGCAACAATGTGTGGTAACGTGTTTCTAATAAGACGACGAAGCTATTTATGAAAAAATGCGTATGCACTGTAATATTTTGCGTGCCCATTACTTACCCATCGTTATTGCCATCATTTTGGAGTGACACTAAGTTTTCCCGTGTAGCACCAACACACTTGGAGTGTGTTTCGACGGGTTGAAGTGCACTCGCTTGTAGTGACACTAAACTCGCCCGTCTGACAGGGGTATAAAATAAGTCTCCGGGTTCACATTCCAGTAGAGCACAGAGACAGCCAATCACAGCCAGCAGGAGTGTTCCTGCAAATAACGAAGCTAGAAATGCGACTAAACCAACAAACAAAAAAAAATGCGATGTGCCCATGGAAAAAGAGCATGACGTTCTACCTGCTCAGTGTATCTGCACACGTCGGATCTATCGGTCCTATTAGACTCCTTTTCAAAAATCCATCGAGCAACATTGGCGGCAGCCAGTGCTTGGACACGAAGCGCGTGATTGGATCCGAGTTCTCCCCGAACGCTGACGCAGCCCTCGTTTCCAATACGAGCTCAGCCGAACTCACGCCGAACGCTGAGGCAGCCGTCGGGTCCATTGCATGCTCAGAGTATGTGATCAAGCAATGGCGGACAGGCGTTGGCGCGGACTCTTAAAGGGGTCTATTGCATTCTGGGTCTCGTCATTCGTTGGGATCCATCAACTGAGCGTTGAAATAGGCTGTCTTCATGTTCCACCTGAAAGGGAACTCACCTACCTTTTTTTATTTTAGAGTGTAGGACGAACATTGCAGTTCAGCTTTAAATCCCATAGTCACTCGTCACGCTTTGGTGTTTATTAAGTTGTCAATGATCGTAGCTATGAAGACCCTTATGGGTTTTTTTTCTGTTTTTTATTATCAATAACAGATGGCATCTATGTCGTGCCTTTTTCGCTCAACAGTGATTCTCAAAACTAGTGAGAGACAAGTATGTGAAATTTCGTCAAAAAACACTCAAGATTTAAGAAGACTTCAAGAAGTTATAGCAGACATAATTTCATAGCCGAAGCAGCTTAGCCTTGAACCTCCTTGGATGGTTCTTTGTAATGACGCTTTTTTTTTTCGTTTCTTTTAGCACATGGTTAAACTCACCCAAGTTCCGCGTGGACGATAAAAACAAAATTATAACTATGTGGTTTGGACGAAAAGAAAAATCCTTCAATTTTACCTCAATACGTCACCTTCACCCTCAGTAAGGATTGTAGGTTTCCCAAGTTTTCGTCGGCCAAATCAACGCGGATATATTAAATCCAACACCGTTAGGGAACCTAGCACGGAAAGAGAAAAATCTCTAATTATTGTAGCCCCATTTTCCAGAAAACGTTTTTGTTTGCTCACAATCTATATAGTCTATATAGTCTATATAGTCAGTTGTCACCGACTATATAGACCTGTAGCTCTTAAGTTTTGAGCAGCGTCCCTGGCGAGCAAAATCGGATATTGTTAGGTTGCGTTTTCATTCCGAGTCGCATTGTGTCCTTTACAGCGCTCTCTTCGAGCCTGTGGACAGACGCTGAGGGACACCGAGAGACGCTTGAAAGACACTACCTTTACGCCCATGGATCGTGCATGGTGGGACGCTAGGATACCACTTCACATCATTATTAAAGGGTCATGCCACGCGGACGCTAGTAAAGCGCCTTCCTTGCAGTCGCGTCTCGTATGAAGCCCCTCTATCCTTGGAAAAATGACTCCATCCTTCAAGCAAGCTGCCGCGCACTGTATTGGCCAGTGAAGTCACGTGACATCCTGCTTTCGGTTTTGGACTTTCGGCCGCCATTACTTTCCCATGCTGTTGCTATGTCACAGCTGACGGGCTGCTGCGCCTGCGGAAAAGTCGGCCGGAAAGCTTTTCTGTGGTCCCCGGAAATTGAACATGGGAAGAAGATCTTGCTTCCCCGAATCGGTCAAAAAGATTTCAAGCCGCCGGGAGCTGCAAAGTTATGAATGGTTATGAATGGCTTACCAGAATGGAAAACTTCAGCTGTTTAGAGCGAGTTAAGCTCTCCATTCCACCGTAAGTGCGAGCGATGTAATAGCGAGCAAAACACCGCCGACTTAGCATGCACGGACGACCGTGCCGTGGAAGTAACCTCCGTTCAAAACGGCCTTTTCCTGCTCGTGCTTGTGGCATAGACGTTTGCGTGAGGAGTACGCTGGCTCGTCGAGTGTTGCGTGCGTACTCGCGTGTGATCCTTGCACGGAGTTCATGGCATGCACCGCTGTGGCGGGCGGCTAGGGACGCGAGCATGTAGATGCATATATATCCCGTTTCAACATAAGCGCGAGCGAGATCAGTGCGAAAAACTCGAGTATGTTTTCTCCAACGACGCTCTTACTGCGCGAGCGTGTGTGCTAAGCCCGCTCAAAGTGCGTTCGCTCTCCTAGCGTCTATAGACCTTTCCAATGTTTACAAAATCACAGTCCAGCGTGCGATCTTCACAGTCCAGCACGTGCGTGTTCGTCGCTTCGGAAAGCGAGCAAAGAACGCGCCATACGCACGAACACTCAAAATGGCACCGGCCACACGCTCTTTTTTAGAATGGTCTATAGTGTCTGCTTTGCTCACAGTAACGTTGCTCACAGTCTTTTTGAAACCAAAACGCAAGCAGAATAAAAGATTTGAGATCCACATCACGCTCGCGCCAGCAGCTTTGACAGCGCAGACTTCACGTGCAGGTCTTTGGCAGGCCAACCTATACTTCGGCTCACCCTAGCATGGACTAACCGCGAAGGCTGTGCTAGCGCGAGCAGCCACTGCCTTGACTAGAGCACTTGCTGCACGAGCGCTCGTGCAGCCGCCGCGGCTTCATTCAAAGCGACTAGCTCGCGCTTTTAGCACGCGCGTCTAACAATAGTCCATACGAAGGTGAGACGAAGTATAGTACCTGCAAAAACATGCTTTTGAGGTGGCGTCTATAGACCTTTCCAAAAAAGGACACTTGGCAGGTTCCATTTTCAGTGTTCGTGCGTATGGCGCGTGATTTGCTCGCTTTCCGAAGCGACGGACGTGCACGTTATGGACTGTGATTTAACACGTGTGGACTGTGATTTTTGTAAACAGTGGAAACGTCTATTGGCGACGTGCGCGATCGAAAGCGTCGCTGTGATCGGTCTTCCACGATTGGACCAGTACTGACTATGACATCAGCAATGGATTTCTCATAGACGGAAATAAAAGAAATGTTAGAGCTTTAATTTTGGCGGTGTTGGCAGTGTTGCTTTGAGGGCGCAATGATTTCAAGCTTGCACCATGCTCATTGCAAACACCATGGAACTTGTTGTTCGCAAGGTAATGACGTCACGAGAGGGAACCATAAGAGGGCGCCAGCAAAACATCTCGCCGCTAATAGACCTCTTGCTATATTATCCAAGCATCAAGGGATTGGTATTCCACGCGCCACACGTTCTGGCCTCAGCAGTAGTAACTTTTTTAAAACAAATGCCTAAAACAAATTGCATCTTGCACGCGCATTCGTCAACGCTCTATTTTGGTTATTTACTTCGAATAGTTTGTATGGGGAAGGCGTGCGCGTGTGGCGCGTGGAACAACAATCCCTGTATTCTCCTTGATGCTTGGGTAATTTAGCAATAGGTCTGTTACAGGATCACTTCAGTATCCACCAGTTCCAAAGACTAATCCTGCAAAGCAAAGGAGAGTAACAAATTAGAGAAAGATGCTCTCCCTTACATTTTTGTTCTCGTTACCTTCAACCAAAAGAAAATAAACCACCACCACAATGAAAGCGAAAATGTAAATGGTATGTGCAACATCTCACATAATTATGTTTTTTTTTTTTTTGTTCAGTAAGACTTGTTACATCAGTTTTACAATATAAATTCGATGCACAAACTGAGGAGTTTCGACACCACCTTTACGAATTGCACTTTCGTTTATTTGCTTTAGTTGACTCTATCAACTCCCTAAAGCACCCTCAGCAAGGCGCCTCAAGGCAATGCCCACAGTACTGAAACATCCCCAGGACAAACTGCAGCAGCGACCGCAGCTGCTCGTTAGTTTTGCTGTCCGATACTGTTTTGTGGTCGACCAAAGCACGCTTACCACCAGTGCCATCTCTGTCCATTCTAGGAGTGCGTGTCCTCCCGAGGCCCACCCAGCAAGGTCCAAGCGGGGCTTTTTCTTCCTGGCAGTCCTGCAGCAGAGACCGCAGCTGTTGGAGAGTTTGGCAGTCCGATACCCTTTCCAGGTTGACTGAGGCTCACCTACCACTAGCGCAGTCTTTGCCGCCTCTATGCGTGTGTGTCCTCCTGAGGCCCCCCAGCAAGTTCCAAGCTTATCTCTACGGAATCTAACTTTCCCAGCTTCCTCGGAGCAGTCTGCCTCAGCAACCCCAGCGGCTGGTTAGTTTGGCACAATGACACTGTTTCCATGTCGACCGAGGCACACCCACAACTAGTGTCGTCTCTGTTCATTTGTTCATTCTTGAAGTGTGTGCCGTCCCATGGCTCCCCGAGCAAGGTCTGAGCAGTGCCCTAAGACCCTTGCTTCCCCAGCTTGTCCTTCACAGATGGAAGCAGAAACAGCAGCATCTGATGAGTTTCCGTTTTGAACTGCTGTCTATATCCTGGAGGAGTGCAGACAGTTTCACAATGTTACTTACATCCGAGCTTATTGTCTCACTGTCAGCCACTTAACAAAACAATTTTTTTCTTCTTTTTTATGCACACTGTTTACACTTGGCATCAGGTAGTATTATCAGAATGCCAGTCTTCCTGATGCACTGATAAACAAAAAAGAGCTACAAATACCACTAAATCTAATGCAGCAAAACTGATATTGGCGTAACGACATCAGTATTAATTGCAACGTAAAGAGAACAACTTAATATATGGACTTAAGCGCTTTCTTGCTGCAGATCAACTTAAGAGTTTTGCAAAGTCCACTATGAAGGGGACTGCATGGACTGAAGGCGCTCTCGAAAAAGCTTTTAAGATTCGTCTTTCTTGTGGCTCCCATGATTTCAATGTGGTACTAGGTAACTGGTGCCGCTTTTGCTTTCAGAGTGCACACTGCGCAAAGAGGACAACTTCTACACCGTATAGTTGCAACGGACTAAAGTGCTGGCAATTTCACTCTAAGAGATCTAGAGTCTCTTACTTTTTCGCAGCGTTTGGAACTGGAAGTCTGCAATTTACGGTGGGAGCTGGGAGAATAAGGTAACTAAAAGATGTTTATATCTAAAAAGAAAAACAAAACCGCGTGCGCTGTGACACTGAACATGGTTGGTGTTATGCTCACAATCACTCCACACACTGTTTTTTTGTTACAGTCGAAAGGTTTTTTCATGCAGCGATTTTCTCTCCCAAGTGCGGTGTAGGAAGGAAAACACTCCAGACTCTTTGGAATATGAAATGAAATTGAATCGTCAAGTTTTGGGGCGGCCGAACCTCCCCGAACTCCGCCTAACGCCTGCATCCGGTAGTTGCCCCTGCCGCCGCCACGCCGCGCCACGGACGCTCTTCTCTTCGCCGCTCAACACCAGGTCGCGAAAGCGGGAGGGGTTCCGGCCACGGGTTTCAATCCACCGCGTGGAGAGGATGGCGAGGAAACCGAGGGAGGGAAAGATGAGGGAAAGAAAGGAGGAGAGAGAGGGGACGCTCGTCTGGCAGAAAACATCGCGCCAGTCCGCCCCCGAACGTGACAACGCGTTGTACGGGCCCCGCGCCATTCTGGTGTTTCTCCGCTCTCCGGCCTGCAGGTACAACCACGGCCGCTCGCTCGCCGCGGAGTGTTACCTATCTTAAGTGACTTGTTGTGAACGTTCGGAAGGTATACAACGCACCCGCGCAACTCTTCCATCCGGAGTAGTCCATCATATTGCTGTTCTGCGTGTCGTCACCAAAGTCGTCATGTTGTGCGTAAAGTAACTAGCGTTGTCGTCTGCTTGTGTGACATCGTCTGTCTCGTAGAGTGTCGTCTGCTTCCGTGCTGTTAGACGTCGTATAACTTGTCGCCCGAGTCGTCGAGTACTTTGCGAACGGGTTGTCGTCCCCTGTTCCCGTGGACTAAACAGGTAGCTCGGCTCGGTGTCGCGTGGTGAAGTTGAAGTGAACCGTATTCGCGAGTGCACGGCCACCGATGACGGGACATGATGCAACCGAGGAGAAAACGCTCGGTGCAGTCCAACTGGAGTTTTGAACACCGCCTAGACTTCACGTGAAGAGCGGTAAGTGAACGCGTGCGACGCGACCATTTGCTCTCCAGTTACCGCATCTGTTAAAGTAAAAAAGGCCTGTACTGTAGTTCCGCGGTGCTTCGATGCAGACTACGTTGGAATGCGGTGGTATTGGGGGGTCTATGTTCCGCTGATTACATAGCGGCAAATCACATAGCGGATATCTCACCATCAAATATTTGTACGTTTTTGTTCCACAAAAAGGGTCATACACGCACCTCGCCGTTTCTGCTCAGCTATCCCTTCTTTAGTGCACCCCTTCTTGCGAGGCACTGTGAAGACTGCGGCGCATTCAATGAGAGTCTCGTCCCGCGAACCGCGCGATGAGTGGGGGAAATTGGCACATAATAAATATCGCTTCGCAAGTCTTCCCCTCGGCGCAGTGACTGAACATCGGGCTCAAAATCTTGGTATCTTGGGCTCAATGCTCTTTAGAAAATCGTGCGGATTTTTTATTTGCATTTATTTTTCACTCTTCCACGGACGCGCACGCGTCTCTCGATAAAGATCATAATTGTCTGTGGGCTTCTGCTCAAAGAAGTGCTATCGCATTTAAAATTTCAGGTTATAAAAACGACAGCATATATCGGCGACCCAGCGGAGGAGGCTTTTGCTTTCACTCTCAGCGACCTTCATTGGTAAGCTCTGCGAGAACAGCTACTGGGAAGTTTTAGTAAAACACCCCGATAACGGCGATAGAATGCGTGAATAGTGAGAAATGGGCTAGTGGGTCGTCGTGCTGTGTCTCTTACTTTATGTCCTTCCCTTGCGGCGCTTTTGTCAAAAGGATCCAATGCGATTCATGCGCAAAAGTGCTGGCGGGTCGGGTATTCTAATCGGAGTTATGGGAACGATCTACTAAAACACCCCAATGACATTCACAAATACTGTTCGATGCGGCATTATATCGGAGGTAAATTTTGGGAATCGGCCATGTTCCACATGCCCTAAACTTATAGCAAACTGGCATAATTTGTAAAATTGTATCGGCAAAAGACAGCGAAAAAAACAAAAACAGGATGAATAGGACGAACACGCAAAGCCCAGCGTATTGTGTTTGTTGAGTGTTCATTTTCTCCTTCCTGACGTTTTTTGGCACTGTTCATCGCTATGTTCGTTGTGCCTACGTCAGCTCAAGAACTGTAACAAAATATTGTTTTTCTTTTTTATGCACACGCGGTTTATAAATGAAATTATAGTAGTACAAATGGGCCAGTAGGATAAACATTTACCCAAAGTTTTGTTTGCTTCATCGCATACGATAGCAATTTCTCTCCCATTCTGTGGCTTTCCCCGTTAAAATCTTGTTCTAAAACCCTCCCCTCAAAAAAACAAACAAGGTATTTACGCAAATGGCATTGCTGTTCTCTCGATAGAAACTGAACTAATAACTCGTTCGCAACGCAAGCTTCATTTGATTCGAGAAGAACATATGTGTTTTTGCCGGGTTTCCTCGAAAGCAAACATATTTCCATAAAATCTGCATAATTATGAATTAACGAATACAAATTTTGTCATCTAGTGCACCTGATTAAGAACACGTTCAATTTTTCTATATTTAAATCATACGAGATTTTAGGACCTTGAATGCAATCTAGGCTACAGCTTCGTGCCTATCATTACCAATTTAAATAAAAAGCACCAAAGGTATACAGATCATTTTAAAAATGCGTCTTAGACATTTAGGAAGATATGTCTCGAAATAATGCCTTTTGCGAGTAAATTCAGAGGCCGCCATGATTGGGTACTAATGAGTTTGCCGTAATAAAGCGTACGCAGATTCATCACGACAAGACTACGCCCTTTAATCCCCTTGCCTGGCAGTCTTTAATCACTAGGGGACTCCCCGAGACACCCACGCGTATTACGATCAGTTCTGGAACGGCTTTCCTAAGACATGTTTGTTCGACGATTCGTGTTCACTAATGAGTTCTCCCTTTCTGTACGTCGCGTCCCCTTGAATCACAAAGACCCGTCTATTATTACGCTAGTACTCTCTCACAAGAAACGCCTTTCTAAACGTTCAAGGCCAGATCGATATGATATTCATACACCGTAAGGCGCAACTTAATGAGATATGCACTCATGTGGAATGCGGTTATTTTCTACTGAAAGAAACGCCTCGCCTCCTGAGTAAAATGACAATTATGTGGCAGCAATGATCGAGGGAAGAAAATGGACGAAAAACCCTTCAGTTTTCCCTGGATTCTGCTGCGTTCTTTGGATTGATGGTCATCAGCGCTGTTGTCGATTGCTTGACACGCAAAAAGAAACATCTGCAAAAAAAAATACATTTACGAGGAAACAATTCCGACAGAACTATCGACTACAAGAAACGATGTGGGCTTACTATTTACCGATATAAATATGGTACTGAAATGGAGAAATAAGAGGGACTAGAAGTGGCTGCAACAAATGTCACGAGAATGGTCAAGGTGCATTAACTTCTCATTTGGCATACTAGTTGACCTTTCATGTATGCGTGTCTTTGTGTCTTCAAAGCGTGAGGTTGGACGAGAAAATATAACAATAATGTGTTGGTTTCAACGCTGGTAAAATTGGTGCTGTCATTTGATGGAAATTATAATTTTTATCCCTCAAAATAATTTTTCTGTCCTCCCTCAGTGTCACCCTGAAAAGACGCCACTTCCGAATTAGAAGAGTGTTTTAGCCAAGAGGACGTCAAAATGTGACCATAAAAAATAAATAAAGAATAATGTAATTAGCCCAAATTAACACTTTCGTTCTGAAACTGTTGCAAAACGCACGTACCGAGAACCAAATATTATGTGGTACGGCACAATCATAGAAACGTATGTGAGTAGCACATGAAAAAAGCCAACCATGGCGAACGATAGAAGCATCCCAGCGAATTAAAGAAAGCTCAGAATACGATTGGGTTTAAAAAATACGGTTTTCGCAAGGACAGTTGGCAAAACGTTTCACTTGCTCGCTGGTTGTTTTTATCGTTTATTTATCGTGCGTCAAGGGACAGTTCCCTCGATGTACAGCTGCCGCATTTAATCGAGGGAACTGTAGTCGATCTGCACGTGTGCCAACCTCGTTGGAGCTCTGCGCACACAAAGCAGGAGAAGGCACGAGCCGTCTCGTGCACTGGCTCATGCGAACTAAAGTTATGGCAGGCTTCACGCATACGCTGAACCATGGCCTCCTCTATACTCACAAAGCCTGGCATTTCGACGACGGAGCCATGAAGTGCCCGGTCGCAGATTTGGAGCTCGAGTATCTGGTAGCACAGAGAATCAAAAGAGTAATTTCTCGGGAAACCTGGACGTCAGCGCACATGATTTTTGCAGCGGCGAGGACCCGAAACACACTTGTTCGCTCGGGAGAAGTGTGCTTCGGCGTCTCGCCGCAAGGGGGCGCCAATCACGTGGCTCTCCTCTCATCCGTTGTCTGCCGGTCCGCCTTTTTCATTTCGGCGGCCGTTCCTCGTGGCGATCTGCCAGGTTTTGTCAGTATAAAGGAGGCTATGGCTCAACGCTTGGTGAGATTGGTCTATTGCCGCAACGGCTTTACCGCACAGCTTTTTGGGGGATGCTGACTGTCAACCTTTATTTTGTGAGTTCCTTTTAAAACAAATTTGATGTGTCTCACTTAGCTATACTCCTTAATACTGCGCGTGTGATTTGGCACTAACTTTTTGTTTTTGTGCAGAACCTGGAGTAATTTTTTATTAGGACGTTTGTAAAATAAACGTTTTGATGTCTATCAGTAGGCTGTGAGAAGGTAACGTGCAAATCAAATCAGCTCATGTTTCTTTCTGCAGAAAAAAAACTGGTAACTTAAAATTATTTAAATATGATAGATTGAACGATATGTGAACATTTCATGACAATGTGTCTTCCGTTTTCAATACTCATTGAGAAAAAAGATAGTGTAGGCGACTTGCCCTTCAGAGAAAGAACGGCTGTTATTTTTACGCGCTGTTCTAGATGGTTAAATGTGCCCGCGATGCATTTTATTTTAGTGCATGCTCATTTACAAATTTGTACTCTAAGGTTCTCATTAGATTCAACTACTTTAAGATTTTGCCTCATTGCTAAAGTCTTTATTTAAGTAAGAATGTAAGAATCTGCTAACATTGATTTGCAAGTAAGGTTGTATAATAACGTAAAATGTATAAAACTGCCATGATGTTTATGAGTACGATACAATTAGCCATTTCTAAATAATAGGTGGCACTCGCGTAGTTTCGCACAAAATATTGATTGGCTACTCAGTAGCCTAGTGGAGATTTACGTATTAATGTGTCCAAGACTCATATAAGATAATACAGGATTGTATAAAAACATAAATACGACCAGCATAGTGTATCCGTATAATTCCTTATATGTTTATTGGACTAACCATATAACAACCGTTTCTCTTTTCAATTCGCAAACCCTGGTGTATCAGCATTTCAGTGTTCTTGAATTTCGTGTATCCAGGGTATGCAACAGCCAACGTACAGTACCTTGTCCAAGATAACTGTAGCATCCGTTTGAGACTATGAAGAGCTCAAGTTAGTCTGCTCCTTGCACAGGGCTGGTGATAATGCTAGAACGCCAAGCTCTCATTGACTGATCGAAAAACTGAAATAGCGGGTAGACCTTGAGGCATCTTACATTAAGGTCTACCCGCTATCCAATTATAGCCAATCAGAGTTCGGCGTCGTTTTGACGTCACCGAAACTCCCACGCAAGAAGCAAAGGACTTGCTCTCCGCATGGTCGCTGACAGGCTAAGAAACGCAAGGTGTGGTTTATTATGTTCACACTTGTCGCCTCGTGATTATTCCTTCGGTTGGTGCAATACGGCCAAAGTCGCTCTTGCGCCATTAAACCCCAATCGTCATCATAATCATCATCATTAGTCCTTCGGCATTTTCATCGGCAATATGCAGCACGCCCTGCGTGGCTTAGGCTGTTAGGGACTATACCGGTATCACGTACATTGAACCGAAGAGTGCGCAGGTGACAAGACGCTGAACGCGTAAAAATGAACGCACCAAACAGAAAACTGCACGAGCGCATCTTTCTTTATTTTTTTTTAGTTTGTTGACTACTATTTGTGGCGTTTTTGTTTTTCTTTAGTTTTTGAATGTTGTTACGGACTACACCGGCAGCTGGTTCCTTCGCCAAGTTCCTGTCAAGCAGATGTTTGTCCCAGCCTCCTGTTGCCATGTGCGCTTTGACCATGTGTCAGCAAAACAAAATTGATTTGATTTGAATTGGCAATTGCCGAAGCGCACCAACGGGAACCCTACATGGACGTTGAGGACAGGGAGGGGGAGCGAAAGAGGGAACGGTAATATAGAGGAAGCGAGATGCTGTGCAAAGAAATAAACGGACGGACGATTATCACAGTATATAGAGAGAGAGAAAGTGAAGCGAGCCCAAAGCAAATACGTCAACAACGGTTTCAATAATTCAACACCTGCCTTCACCAAGAAGGGTGACGGCGCATAAATATCGTTTGCGTGTTTCTAGTGGTAAGAGGCATCTACGCTCTTCTTCTTGAATTATTTGTTTTATAATTTACTGTGTTCAATGTAGTACTCGGTGTCTCCGTAACATCTAATATGAGCACCATGGTCTGTTGCAACGAGTTGCGAATGGTTTGCATCCAAATGACATATTGGCACGCTTGGCAATATGTCTTGCACAACAAAGCTATTGTTTCACCTGTTACACTACTTAGCATGCAGCATTCGCAAACAGAAGAACACAGCTTATATAAACGTTAGTAATTGTAAGTTAATATTCACCTTACGGGTAGCAACGACATTCCTTTGAAATGTTACAATGAGCTTATTTTTATTTCAGTACTCAGATCGTGCAGACAACACAAACGTGAGTAGGTTTACTCTATTACGCGATTTTCATATAAAACAACTGTGCCGCTAACCGAACTTACCTTGTTCAGTATAAAGCATGATACAAGAGACGAAGCAAAAACGGATAAAATATTGCTCCTCCCTAAAGAATCCCCATCCCCACGTTGATTTGTTTTTTTCAACCTTGTATACTTTTATTTTTCTATGTTTGAGCAGGATAGTTTTGTTCATACTGTATATTTTTATATCTGATTGATGAGGTTTACCCCTTATCGAAGGCTGCAAGCAGTCTTCTGAGCTTTGCCCTCTGCCTACCATAAAAATGCTCAGCAAAAATTCTTCTCCAATGGCTGACGTTTACCTGGTTGAGGGGCGCGTAGGGGACAGCCAACCGTTCCCTATCAATGAACATATTATGCGTCAGCAGTGGACCTTCTCTTTTTGAGATTTCTAACCTAGACTATGTTCACAAATCTACCTGTCTCAAGAGGAAACACGTATAGAACGTAAATTACAGAAACAAATATAAGGAATTGTTTTGTTTTCTTCTTTCGACGAGGAAAAAGTTTCAACCGAATTTAAGATAATTTATAAATCGGAAGCTATATTTTTGCAATATGCAGCCTTATGCACGTTGTTAAAAAAGTAATTGATTACTATTACTATTGGTTAAAGGTATATTTAATGGGATTATTTGATTACACGAGAGGAAACGCAACTATATGTTACTACCCATATTACACAAAGACGCGCAAACTGGATAGTTGTTGATGGTGAGAATTATGTTTCCATAAGATTTATAATTACTTATTGTTATCTTTAATGCATATCTCGGTTAATGATTCAGAAAGGAACAAAACCAAACGCACATCTACAGTTTTGTGTCAAGACTCCAGCGCTAGCGTATCGGGGACCATAGTGAGCAACATCTATGTAACACGGCGTCAAAATACTTCCAACATGCGACGGCTCGAAGCCGAACCTTTGAGAATGCTTGTGTCCCTCGCTACAGCCATTAGGTAAAGCGTCCACACTGCTCTCGATGGTCAGGTACACATACGGATTCAACACGTCTCACTAGTTGGCCAACTCTATTGGCTTCTGGGTTGTGGAACAAAGCGTTTCGTTTGACTCTACGTGTCAAAAGCAACGCGATACCCAAAGGGTGTCATTCGCACCGTTTGCATTAGTTCGTTTTAAAAGTACGTTAAAGTTCCTCAAAAACGCGGTAGCGTACGTTTTGTAATAAGTAAAATACAATCGTAATCGACATTTAAATCTACCCAACAGTTGGAGTAGTCGAACTTCAAGAAAGGAAAAAAACTTCATGTGTAGGTGAATTGTAAAGGGTATCGAAAGTTCACCTACGTGGCTGTAAAGCCGCAGTCACGCTGCACATACGTGAACGGATGGATGCTAACCAATGTACCGTTTTTAACGGGCGGTAGCTTGCGCCACCTAGCCTAACAATTAAAAAAAATATATGATTCCTTTTTTCTTTGCACCTTCTAAACCAATTCGCTTCCTCTCTAGAAGTTTGTAACTATCACCAGGCGTTGTGGGATGTCACCATAGGACGAAATTTACATCGTACAAAACACACGGTGTTCGCGTACACATGATGATGATAAAAACATCATCTGCTCATACGCGTCTAGCATGTTCAAAGAATGTTTGCTTCATGCATAATGTATGCTTCGAAACATGTCTAAACACTGTTTGTTTGTTTTTGTACAAACAATAGGAAGTTTTAGGAAATCGTTTCTGCACATCCGATATGGTACGATGGGTACGAACTGCCCATGCGCTACCGGAGAAGACTCGCGCATGCGCAGTTCGTAAACCGGAGGACCATCTTACTGCATCGGATGTGCAGAAACGGTTCCCTAAAGTTACCTATTTTCTACAGGACATTCTTCGTATCATGTGGTAGCGGTCGGATCGCAGCTTCAGTATTAATATGAAATCTTAAGGCTGAGACAACCACGTACATACTTGTAATTTCGCTAACTTTCCGTGCCTTCCGGCCACGTTTAACACCCGCTAGATCAAACATTAAAAAAAAAAATTCTTAGCATTCTTGAGTATTTTTTCTTTTTAATTTCAATCCTTTTGTAGTAAGAAAAGTTTAAAACTATGTTTTTTTGCGCCTATCCAAACTCTTTTCGCGCCACACGAGTACGATAAAAGGCTGTGTTTTGCAGCATAAAAAAACACAGTCCCCAAAAAAAATACATTAGCAAAAAAATAATAACAGGAACATAACCTCTGACCCTAGAACACGCATCCATCTAACGGGCCTATCTAAAAAAATAGAGACAACAAAAATGCCACCGTGATGCGCCTTGAAATAAAAAAAAAATAAAAAGCATACCTCTCAAACGGGACAAGGAAAAAAAAAACGACAGCTACGCGACTCTAAAGTCTCCTAAATTATGGAATGTATGTAGAGCGTCGTTATGATCCCAAACCCGAAACTCAAACATGTAAGGCTCCAAAGATCAAGAACAAAAAAAAATGAAACAAAAAAGATGACTTTTACGTTTCCCTTGCAGTGCCGGCCAAAAATAACGCGTGGTCTTAAACGTAGGCACACACAAAGAGGGAGAGAGATGTGGAGGCCGACAGCAAAAATCAAAAGACCGGTCTACCCTTTTACAACTGGGAGACCGTAATTCTATCTGGGGATTTAAAAAAGCAAAAAAAAAAAAAACATCCCATGTAAAACGACAAAAAAAAAACAGACACATGTACGCGTGGTGTATATGGGCTTGCGACGTAATTTTATTAGCGGAGATGGAAGCAGAGGAGAGGGATGGTTAAAGAGGATCTGCCCGTGTTCGTGTGTGTCTGTATGAATGAGCGTTCGTGTGTGTGTGTGTGTGTGTGTGTGTGTGTGTGTGTTCGTGTAGATGTTTACATGTGCGTGGGTGCGTGTGTATGCACGCGCGTGTGTGTGTGTGTGTCCTAAAGTATTTCCGTTGGTATACGTCCGTGTCGTGCACATAAAGCGACACCGAAGTGAAGTGTAGCGGGCTCGCCCCACCAATCGGAAGTCGACGCTTCGTCACGTGACGTCTGTGCGCGCAGAAAACGAGCGGTCACGTGACAGGTGTGCAGGGTGCATACATTGGAGGTGCTTGTATAGCGTCCGGACCGCGTTTCTCGCGAGAGGCGACTGCAGAGTGCGGACACCGGAAATGTGGGAACGTAGACACAGCACTTGAGGAAATTGTGTGTTACTATATACGCGAGAGAGTGAGAGAGAGGGTGGAAGTGTTGCGTGGGCGCGGTCGGACGTCGCGCTAGCTTTGAAGTGTGTCCAGAAGGGCGCCATATTGGGACAACACTTTTTCTGGATGTCGTTAGGCGGAGAAATCGAATATTTCGGGGCTTCGAGCGCGAATAAACAAACCGGTGCTTCCTTTATTTTTTACGTTCGTTTGTCTTTTTGTTGGAAATAAGACGGGCTTAAAAAGCTACGATTGTGTCCGCCTTAAAGATAAATAGATTATGGTATCCAGAAAAAGTGTCAAAGCGGTTTCACAATTCAATTTTTTTTTTTTTAAGCTTTGGTTGAGTCTGACATTAACCAACCCGCTTTTAAATGTTTTGTCATATACGAGGCCGTACGATCTCAAAGCATCCCCTCTCATACAAAAAAAAAATAGCATGCAGTGAATGCATAGTGAAAGCTAAAGCGAGAAAACCCGTCCGTGTTATTCAAAATAGATTTCGTTGACAAACATAAGCATGGATTGCCTTCGGTCGAACTTCATGTAAAACGGGGTGTACGCGCCGAGAAACTGAGGGAGAGGAAGATACTAGAGGTGACAAAAGAACGCCGGTCTCTGATTGGGTTGATTAGTGAATAGACCTTAAGTTAGCTGCCTTTGTCTCCACTGCTCTCGTAGAACGCATTTGAACGAGAAAGTCAAACGCCGGCGTACCGCATTCTAAAGCGTTTGACGAGTGCTCCTTTTGGCATTTTGTTTTCATTTTTTTAAGGCGAAAGCCTCTCTTGTTTTAGTACGCGAAAAGCCGTCAGCGTTGTCCCCGAACGATGGTCATAAAACTAGGTCATCGAGCACGCGCCTCAGAAGTAATAAAACACAAAGAAGGGCAAAGCCACGCACGTGCTTCGTCACGGTAGCCGTGACGAAGCATGGTCAAAGCGGACGCGCCGCAGAGATAAAACGCAAAGAAAAGCACAAACAACGAAGATGCTTTGTCGCGCAAGCCGTTGTGAGGCCGGCGGAGTTCGCCGCGCCTCCGCGGTGGGGGAGGGTGATGTCACCGCAACAGCGCCGTGTGCGCGGCCCTGACGTCACGCACCTGCGGTGCCGCTGTCGATGGCACTGCGCATGCGCAGAGGCCTCACTTCACCCGAATTCGGTTTCTGCGCACGCGCAGTGCCCACACCTGTTGTGGGCAAACGCGGGCTTGTTTGTAAACAGCGTGTCGTGTAGAACGCGAAAGCAATCCTACATGTAAGGAATCTTAAGTGTCTTCGGCGAGTTTTTTTCTTTATTTAACCTGGGATGTGTTTAACAGTGTTATATGCGTTACCGAAAAAAAGTAATGAAATACTTTACTCGTTTATTAGAAAATAGGTCACGCGTAACTGACCTACGTTACCTCAAAATAAAAGGAACGACTTAGCGTTACCGATAAAAAGTAACGCACGTTACTTTTGTTTTAATTATGAATTAACACGTTTTTCTGCTTTGACGGCACAGGTATGCCTATAAACGCCATATTTCAAGAAACATTATGTTCATGCAGAAACTGACCATAATTACTTTATATTTCCTATGGATTCACCTAGAAACTCACCAAAATAAAACGCAAAGAAAAACACATTAAAAACTCAAAATTTAACGTGGCTTAACGACAAAAACACACAAAACAATGAAGTGCAATATTTTTAAGTATTGGTAAGAAGAAGCTACTAGTAACGTAACTAAGTTAAACGTTGTTTAGCGAAGGGCGGATTTACTGCTAATTTCTAGGGCAATCGGCTGCCTGGAGGCGAGGGGGGTTGGAAGGGGGGGGGGGAGGGGTAGACAAATGTTACGGTCGGATGCGAGGTCCCAGAGCAATGAGTTTCCCAGATCAAATTTGTTGACTTAATATTTGCCATTTCATCAAGAACTAAACATTTCTTCCCAGAAAAAGTAATGAATGTCTTCTTTTTCTTTCCTTTTCTTTTTTTTTTTTTTCTGCCCAAAGATGTTATTGAAGGTGACACCGTTGAGGGTTTTGAAGCCCTCCTGAGAAGTGTCGCCCAACAAAATAGTATCTAATTATGCTTTTTTTTCTTTGTGTGTGTTTCCTGTTTTCTTTGTTTGCCTATATTTTGAATGCATTTGTCTGCTGAAACGATAATGAAATGTATTGTTGGTGGAATTGTGCGTTAAAAATTGGTTGGTTTACCAATATTCCACTCCTGTAACGGCCTGTAGGCCAACAGTATAACTAAATAAATAAATAAGAAACATTGCCCTTGGACCACTCAAGCCAGGAGGCGAGAAGGGGGGGGGGGGGGGGCGGCAACTTATATTCGCTCATGTAACTAGCCCCCAGTTTTTCAATATCATTTCCAAACCCGGACTCAGTGCTTGTTCGGGTTTCTTGGCTAATCTAAGTTTATCAAATCTTGCAACGACCCTCGTTGAAGGTAATATGCATATAACTATATTTAGGTTCCCAATAATATAATAGTCAATCCTTATTTATTATTACATGTGGTGAAAGGGCTAGCAATTCTCAATATTTTGGCCGCCAATTTGTAATACCACATTGTTCAGTTATGACTGGGACTTTGATTTGTCGGAATTGACCGAATATCAACGATCAATTTGTGACAAATAAGGTTTTAGCGAGTTCGGGGGGACGATAAACACCACAAGTGCACATATCGATACGGCATCTATAATTTACTACTTTACTTCTTGTAGCCAATGTGCAGGTTCCGTAGAGTTTACGGGAATGCAGACACGCGTCATGGTAACAAAGCCTTTTACGAGATATTTTGTTTATCGTTTTTTTTTTAGAGCCCAGCTCTCAGGCGCCCGTTTCCGGCTTGAGCGGCGTCGGCGTAACCGCGCGTTCCATTATGGGACGTTTCGCATATTCACGTCACGTGTGACGTCGCGAGGGTTACCCTCGACCAGGGTTACCCTCACGAAGGTTATGAGGGTTACCCTTACGAGGGTTACTCTCACGAGGGTCACTAGGGTTACCCTCATGAGGGTTACGAAGGTTACCCTCACGAGGGTCACGAGGGCTAACCTTGTGACGTCACACGTGACGTCACGTGTGACGTCAATATAGAAAGCACGTGACGTCACACGCATCTAACATTGCCAATATTCCCGCAAAACTTAGCGGGGAAATGTTTCCACTAAATTTGGCGAAAAAATATTCCCGTTAAGTGTACCCAAGTGACGTCACGTGAGAAGTCACGAGGGTAAAATTTTCCTGCTACATTTATTGGAAACTTTAGCGGGAAGAGGGGCATACCCTCCCTTTCGTACCATCCCCTCCTCCTCCTCAAGAGCTGCGCTCTAATTCGGCGTTACAAAAAATTGTAAACGTCTTAATTTTTATTAGTTTGTCTTGTGTCAAGCAATCGTTCTTCCCTCTTAATTTTTTTAATGTGTGCTTAATTACAACAAACACATTCCACTTCGATAATTTTTTTCACAAATTCTTGCCAATTGTCGGAAACATCATCGTACAAACGACCTTCTCAGTGTTAAATTACCGCGTTGATGACGTAGATGAGGGGAAAATGCCGGGGAGCAGGTAGTTCAGCGTACATCAAGTCACCCTCTTAAAAAACAAAACACTTTTGTTTAATGATACTGGTGTAAGTGGGTCTTCGCGTATTATTTGGGGGGTTGGAATCAAATTAAACATTACCGTAATTCAAAACCGTCCTAGCAGATTTCACGTTCAATTTTATATTAATCATCTGTACATCGTTATTTGTTCAGACGCACAAAATCCCTTTGCCACAGTATTCTATCATTTCGGTAGCAATTGTTCCTCGGATTCAAAGAAAAAGAATGGCCGTTTTAGCGCAAGATCCTCCTTGCACAATAGGTTGTTACGAAAGTGCCCAACCCACTTCCCCGTAGCGAAACGAAGAGTCAAGCTAAATTTAACACCAGGATAAAAAAAGTAAAACAAACAACCGTATACGCAAGAAAACACATCGTCCAACCTGCTGCGCTATCCCTTAAGTGGTCTCATCAACCGCTTGAATGCACTAACCGCTGCATCCCATTAACAACGTTCACTCTTCGCACGCAAATAAAAAAAAAAATATGGAAAAAAAAAGCTTGGCATTCTTTCGATATTAAAAGTTGCGGAAGTCCCCCTCAAATCCGACGCCATTCATAGTACACCACTAATGGCAACCGCAGCGTTATGGCACACCCGTCTTCCGAGTTTCTTTTTTTATTCAGTCGCCGTTTTCCTTATTTTATGTATCTATTTCTTTTTCACCTAGGAGTGTCTGTATATAACAGCGAGAGTACAGACAACTTCTGGGAGGACGGAAAGAAATAAGGAGAGCGGGAAGGAGGGTAGAGGAACATGGCGGCCAGCTGTTCTCAGCGGTCATTACCATCTCCTTTCTATGCACCCGGTCCGCGCCAGTGTCCGCAAGAACCTTTAATCTAATCGGTCCTGGAGCGGAGCCTGTCGCTTCAAAACGGCTGGCCGTGCTGCCCGCTACCGGTAGCTAACGCAATTAGGCTCTGCGCCTCGTTCGCGTTTCACTAAACGCCGAAGCGGCGTCTGAACAAGCAGCGGCTTTGAAGGCGGAAGTTCAACGTAAAGTGTGGTTGTTGTAGGGGGAAGGTGGGGGGGGGGGGGGGGGGAGTTTTGAGAGCGAATGGTTCGATGAACCTTGGCTGCTGTGTGGGTTGCGATAGCTCACGTTAGATTTAGAGGTTTGCCATGACACAGCGTAAGAAAGCAGTTAAGGAAATAGGCAGAAACGGAGGTGTTATCCTTTTCTGATGTTTGATAGGAAGTATGGGAGCATCGGGATGAGAGAAGCACTATCGACGCCAAGTTCCTGAAGTGCTTTTTGCGACAGGGTGCAATAAAGTAGGTAAGTTCGTACATTCCCATTTACCGTAGAGTGCCAGAAATACAAGGATATGTGAGTGCGACTGCTAATATACTTTCTTACGATGAACTGTAGAGGTCACTGCGAGACACCGCAAAATAAATAACACGAGCGCCCGAAAAGCCTCTTAGACTTTGTCTACGAGGCGAAACTGGACGTATACGTAAATGATCATATTTATGTCCTAAGTGTCTGTGCCAACAGCGCTAAGACCTCTACACATGTTGTGACACCAGAAAAAAATAAAGAGGAAGTCTTACGCACTATTAATGCGCTGCGCGAAGTAGTTCTTACTACCGGGTGTCTCAAGTAGCTGCAAGGCTCGTTAAATCGACCGCAAAATTCGTTTTATTAACCTATCCCGCTACAATTTTGTACAGCGATGCCCACAGGTGGTTCATTTTTTCTATAAAATTTGCAAAGAGAGAACTTACCCAAGGAAAAAGTAAAAAAAAAAAAAGAAAAAGGCTTAACTGCTATGGAAAGACAGCGAAGTCACCGGTCTTCAGACAATAGGGCGCCCTATCGATTGAAGACCGTTGTCTTCGCTGGGTTTCCATAGAAGTCTAGCCTATTTCTTTCGTTACTTTTTCCTCAGGTACGTTCGCTCTTTGCAAATTTTCCAGAAGAAAATGCACCACCTGTGGGCAACGCTGCACAAAATCGTAGCGCGATAGGTTAAGAAACCGAATTCCGCGGTCTATTTAAAGAGCGTGGTTGCTATTTCAGACACCAGATATATTTGGTTATCGAAGTAAGAAACGATCCTTCTGGCGATTGAAAGCTGTACGCCTCGATAAAACGACATAAAACCAGTGTTGGACAAAATACTCGATAAAAGTATTTAAGTTAAATTACTAAATACCTGCTTCATAAAGTATGTAAAATACTACTCAAGTTACTTTCATTGTAAAGTATCGTGAGTAGAGTACAAATACTTAGAAATGTAATTCAGTTACTTTTAAGATACTTCCACGTTGCGTAATTTGTATCGACGTCAATGACAACGACAATTATACAGCTGCGCAAATCTGAGTTACCAGAATGGTTTATTATCACGCAACAACATAAAAAGAAAAAAGTATCGTAGGGCTATTTTATGCAGCCCAACTATAAGGAGCAGGATATTGTCACGAACGACAAATGATGAGCCGACGAATCACCGAAGAAACTAAACGTTTAATGGGGTGAACTTGTGCCCAAAACGCAATAGAGAAAGGCTAGCGTCGCAGGTGTCGATGTCGGCGAAACAGCAGGATCGAGCACTGGGGCGAGACTGACTCCGGACCGCCACTCGGAGCACCTTTTGTACCCGCGTGTGTTTCTGGAACATTCGGCGTGGAAAGTTTGGCGCGTAGAACATTCGTAACTCGATCAGACGACAAGGTTCTCTAACGTACGAGAATGTCAAGTTGAAAGAATAAATAAACGAGGAGTCTGCTCCCTGGTATCGAACCCGGAGCCTCCGCTCAAGAGCCAAGCGCGGTAACCATTCGGCCACGCACACGCTGGGCAACGCGCGTGGACATATCACTGATAGATGTTACAAAACATTTCTGAGACAACAAGGAAGAGGTCGGTTTACCTATTGGTGAGAAGATCAGACCGCGGCGCCCCAAGTGGTTAACTTTAGAACAACATGGATGGGGAAAACGAATACAATGACTCAGCGCTCGGCTGACTTAACCGAACGCGGCGTCAGCGCTCGGCCGGATTCGGAGTTCGTGTTCTCCGGTGAATGGGAGGAGGGTCTCTTTTGTTACCACTCCAGCTTGCATGAACGATGCAGCAGGCACGGTGCCCAGCTCAGCACAAGAGCCCAAGTGGGTCAAGCTCGCATCCTCTGACGACCGCTTTCGGGAGAGATCCGGCACTTAACGGCACTTAACGTCACTTCACTAATTGTTGGTATTTTCACATTACACTGTGCCCCGCGCTCTATTAAAAAATATGTCAGTGAACATGCCTGCAAGGCCTGTGGGCATATGCACAGGCTTTGTGTTCGGTAAACACCGAGGTGTGGGGGTGACAAACGGGTTAGAGCGCCTCGCCAATAGTGACATCGCTGTATACTATCACGTCCTGCGGCGCACTTTAGAATCCATATCTCTATATGAGGAGTGCACTATAAACGGACTTGGGATACGGATATGATTGAATGGATAACAAAGAGAACCCACATAATAGCCACGACAGTGGTCGCACCTTCTTCAAGTAGGTTGCATTCAGAAAGGCACTCAACTTTGGGGAACGCTTTATTGGCATTTTGAGAAGTCATCCAGCTCGTAGTACGTTTCCTGTCCTGTTCTCTGGTTATCAATGTTCGCTTACAGACAGTGTTTGTGAGAGGCATTAGTGTCGGACTGACGACACAAAGAAAATAAAAAAACCTCGACGTTTTGTTTTAGCGGGGTCAAATATACAAAAAGCAAAACAAAACTGTTTTCGTTTTTTTTTGTGTGTGTGTCCACTTCTCATTTTCTTCTATTTGTTATTTTCTTGACACTCAAGTCTGCATTGTTTTCGTAGGTCGTTTCCCGGTCTGCGTTGCGCCTCAGGGTGGCATCTTTACTTCCGTGAAACCACACCTTCTGTTTGAGGATTTGTTTTTGGGGAAACTCTATGGAAACGAAAGAGGCCTTTGGGAAGGCGAGAGGTAAACCTTCATTGCACGAACTTTGGGCTGAAATATTACTCACAATCGGCAAAAAGGAGATGTTTTCACGGGCTCAGTCAAAGTCACCGTAGCTAATCGGAGCTCGCAACAGGATTTGGTTGCTCGAAAGATTTGTTCACGTTTGCTCGTGCCACGCCCACGCCACTTCATACTGAAAAACCCAGAAAATGGCGGAATGTCAAAACTGTATGTAAGATAATGAGTACAAGATACTCGGAATTGTAATTAAAATAAGGTATCAAATACGCTCGATAAAAAGTATTTGCAAGATACCAAGATACTCCAAAAAGTATTTTAAATACAGTATCTTGAGTAGAGTATTTGAGATAGGCACAAGTCTGCATAAAACTTATCTAGGATAGCAGAAGTGTTGTAAGTTGGGCGAGTTGGTTTGATGACATGATGAACAGAACAGCGCACAAAAGGACGAGGACAGAGAAAAGGAACATGCAGGACACACAAGCGCTGACTCGGCCCACTATGTGGGCCAAACTGGACGGTGCCTAAACGATCGCCTTCTCGAGCATGAAGGGACAGAACGAGCGGGTTGGTAGGGATGTCCGTCCCTTCTCGTTTTCTTCCTCAAGTTTAATGAGCATGATCGTTCACTAAAATCTACGGTGGGCGGTCACCTTCCCGTTCATTGCAATTCCTGCTCGTGTACTCCAATTCTTAAAGGCACAACAATAATTGGACATTATCGAGACAAGACGACTCGCGAAATCTTGGAAGCACATAGCATCAACAGCCTGGGGGACTGCTGTGTTAGCCACCCATCAGTGACACTACTTCAAACCGAGACCTTGTTTTTAGATCGGACTATGGGGCAAAGACATTGTAGTTAAATGGTGTTGTGTCGGCTGTGATACGCACTGCGTGCCCCGCGTGTCTTTCAGATCGTTCTCCTCTTCTTCTTCCTTTTATGTATAAATTCAGTTGCGAGTCAGCGCTTGTGTGTCCTGCATGTTCCTTTTCTCTGTCCTCGTCCTTTTGTGCGCAGTTCTGTTCATCATGTTATCTAGGATACACCTGCAGGTATCTTAATTCGATATATAAAGGAGTAAATTAGTAACGTTCCGGGAAGAGCGGGGCTCTTTTTTTTTACCATGCATCTTGAAGCGAACACGAGTATAGGTCACCGACGCCATCCTCTTCCTCTCCCTCCTGTCTTTGGCGAATAAACATGTTTCCTACAGCTAATAGTACGGCGGGGAAACGGAACAAATGGTCCCGGAACAAATGGTCCCGGAACAAATGGTCCCGGAACAAATGGTCCCGGAACTAATGGTCCCGGAACAAATGGTCCCGGAACTAATGGTCCCAACTTCAAGGTAGGAAAAAATGGTCCCACAAAAAGGTTGCCCCTGTAAAAGCCTCAGAACGGAGCCCGTACATATTGTTGCACTAGGACCTTCTAAAGTCCGATAACGGACAAGGGGGGGGGGCGGGGGGGGGGTAAAGGGGGGAAGGGGGGGGGGGGGGCGGGGGCGCTCTCTCATTTCGTTGGTGAGATAAGCGACAACACAGGCAGTCACGATTGACCGCATGATTCAGCTTCAGTTAACGAAGGACGCGTAAAAGTGCCACATTTTCTTCCGCTTGCCCATTTTCAAACGGTAAGTAATTTACTTTGCTCTTTCAGATCGTGTCAATATATGTATAAATGTTAATAAGCGTCTCACTCGAAAGAATTCGTAAATATTGATCAGTTTTATACTTTTAGCTGTAGAATCTCTCCGCCAGTACAGCCAGGGCGTGAAAACCATGGATGCCTTCATTCGAGGTGTGAGCCGAAGCATTCGGTTCTGACCTCTTCGGACGTAAGATTTTTGTATGTTTATCTATATGGCATCAATAAAATGTTTGAGTTCTGAACAACTCCCCGTGAAATATATTTCAACCTAGGTGTTATATTTACTGATTTGTTTCGAAAGACAAGAAAGGCCGCGAGCTCCGCTCCTAATGTGGGCCGTAACCAAAAGACACGCGGAGATGAATGTAATTGAAGCAGTGTTGTAGGCGTTACCGAAAAAAAGTAACTAAATACGTTACTCGTTACTTGCAAATAAAAGTAACGCGTTACCGACCTACGTTACCTCAAAATAAAAGGAACGGATTACCGTTACCGTTACTGATAAAAAGTAACGCACGTTACTGTTGCGTTACTTTTTATTCACGAACTAAAACATTTGCTGTTTCGACGTTTGATATGTGCGTAAGCGCCATAGCTAAATTATGTCCATGCGGAAACTTAATTACCCTCTCTTTTTTAGGGTTTCACCCGAATAGTTACAAGAAAAAACGCGTAAGTATATATGAAGCTGATTTATAACATGTTGGCACGGAACTTAACAGAAGAGCCGGCCTCCCTCATTAGCACAGAAATTAAGACCAGCCGAGATTGAAACTTTGAATATATTTTATTCACAACATGTCGAAGTACAGATAGTTGCTGTGAACAAGTTCCTCCGTTACCCGAAGCACACTTCGCTGTTGTACTTCAGCAACAGCTGAATTTCGAAATTTAATGTTTTTAAGTTCTAGGAAGTAAAGTAACGTAACGTAATTTCGTTACACGTTACTCAAAATAAGTAACTTAAATACGTTACCCGTTACCTCTTTGGAAAAGTAACGAGTACGTTACTACGTTACCAAAAAAAGTAACGCGTTACCGGTAACGCCGTTACTTGTAACGCGTTACCGCCAACACTGAATTGAAGTCGCATAGCAACAATGACATGAGTAGAAGTGCTCAGTTTGCCTATCGAAACAAGGCATAAAAAACATCCCTAGCAAAATGCTCATTATATGGTAATAGCAGTGACCCCTTGCAGTATACGAACGCTAAATACAATAAAATGACACTGACTCTTCTATTGTTAGACAGTATTCCGGCAATTTTAAATAAAAGAATTATAGAAACCTTATCAACTTGCTCCGAGGTAACCGGTCTCAAATTATGGGACCAAGTTCCTCATTCCACCAGCAAACAAGTACGTAGAGAGCATAAAGAAATAAAGTGCATTGAGTGTGTTATATTTTCGAAGTGATCTTATGACGGGACCATTTTTTTCTACCTTGAACTTGGGACCATTAGTTCCGGGACCATTAGTTCCGGGACCATTTATTCCGGGAAAATTTGTTCCGGGACCATTAGTTCCGGGACCATTTGTTCCTACACCCAGTACGGCGAGCTGTCCCAGCCAATTGGGAGCTGTGAACGCACCACGTGGCTACGCACATGACACGTCGTTGCGTTCGTCCCCATTGTCACGTGACACTTACATTTGACACGGTGCTTTTATTGACCCAATACTTGTCTCTCCTCCATACTTTTTTTTTTATACACAGTTTCTGCTTGTGTTTAGTGCTTCGTTGCATGCGCAAACATTAAGGTGCAATAATCAATTATAGCGCGTTCCCTCTCTCTCTCTCTCTCTCTCTTTCTCAATATGAGATGGTAGGGGTTGTTAGCCTGATTTGTCTTCCTCAAAACAGCATAGATTTTGATGCAAAATTTACGCAACATTACAGTAAAAAAATAATAATAATAACGCATGCGTTAAAAGGCAGCGAAAACAGTTCATCTTGCTTCAAACGTTGATTTACATCATTTCACCTTATACTTCCCATTTCGCGATCCCATTCCTAGCCTAATTATATCAAAATGGCGGTATGATTATCAGAGGGGCTTCCCGCTATTTGGCCACATCACAAGGTACGACCACTCTAATTCGCGTCGTCCAAACGTATTCTGCCTTTCGCGATTTATACCGGTCCTGAAATATTATATTCACGCACGACGAGGCCGTAATTTTATCGTCATTCGTTAGAATTTACCCCCACGTGGTCTCGTGCAAAAGCAGCCGAATTGGCCGACAGAACATTTAGAGATGGGGTTCCGTGTCACGAACGATTAAGCGTCCGGCGTTCTCTCCTCGCTCTCTCTCTCGCGGGGCGCCGTCGTCGACGAGTTTAGCGTTTATTAAAGGTACGCACGGGAACACAAGTGGGCGAACAATAGCGCATTTGGGAAAAGACCGGTAGTTGGAGACTAAATGTCACCTTCGCACGCCACTCGAGCGTTGACCAAAAACGCTCGGAGTCGGCGCCGCCGACTGTGGCCCCGCGTTGCTCGGGTGGAAGTCGCGACGCGCATCGTATTTAGTGCGTTTCTTATCGCCGATGCAACCAATCGCGCGCCTGGAATGCGCCCTGATCCTGCGTTCTTTTCTTTTGTGCCTCACTGGTTGAACCGGTAATATTAAGATCAATAAAAACATTTAAAAAAAAGATCGGCGTGACGATGCAGTTTAGGCACTAATTGAATGACTTCATCGGGTCGTAGCCTTGGCTTTGGTCCGGCTTAAATGTAGAAAAAAGTATAGGCTTGTTCCGTGTTTTCGCTAAATACTCATAAACTCCGAACATTAACCGCCAACGCGGATTTTTACCAAAAGTAAGGAAAACCGAAATAAATAAAAAAAAAAACGAGTTGGAGAAAAATAAGCGAAGACGAGGACAAAGTAAAGATTAGCCAGATGGACACATTGGCGTAGCCTTCGCACTGTTTTTTTTTTTTCTTTAATTACGTCTGTATACTAACTAGCCCAAATTGCAACGTTAATCAACGAAAATTAAACTCTCCTTAAATAAGAAAAAAAAAAGATTCACGGCACGAATGTTTTGCCAAGCAAAACGTTTTATTTTTTTTTAACGCAGCCCCCCCCCCCCCCCACCCTTCCTCCCTTCCACCCCCCCCCCCCCCCCCCTTCCCAATCCCGAAATGTTCTTTGCTCGTCCGTGCATTTTCTGCTGAGTTTAGCGGGGAAAATGACGCCGCGTGCCCGTTACGCCAATTCCGTCGCACCCGCTAAATTTGGCGGTGAAATTAATGCCACGTGACCTGACGTCATGAGACCTTTACCCCAATTCAGCTTCCCCGCTAAATTTGGGGGGAAATTCGACGTCACGTGAACAATACGCCGATTCATTTTCTCCGCTAAATTAGGCGGGGAAATTGATGTCGCATGACCTGACAGGGCGTGGCCTATACAGGCAATGTGGTTTCCAGCTAGATTTAGCCGGGAGAGTTGACGTCACGTGACGCTTATAGCGAGTGAGGTTCGCCGCTAAATTTAGCGGTAAAATTAATAAAAAAGAAATATAGCTTCCTCTCTCCCCGAAACGACTGTTTAATGTCTTTTAAACAAATTTAAACGATAGGTACTTCAATACCGCATTACATTGATTATAGTACTTTAAACATAAAAGTCACTGTCAATACTTACTTTTTTTTATCTGTAGTTTTATTTTGAGTTAAACCCGAAATAGAGTTCATAGTAAACTGCGCGGCGTGCAGCTTTTCTTTTTCATTTTTTAGATGTTTTTTTCTTTTTTTTAATTTTAATTGGTTTGAGACGTTCACCGAGTATTCGCGTCATGCGGGCGTGTTCCCCCGGATGATGGGAATCACCATTTACGCGCCACATATTTTTTCTCCCTATAAACTCCGATCAACGCCGATTTTTTGCTCCACTCCAAAAATTGACACCAAAAAACACCGAATCCGTAAAAACAAAATAGACCCCCAAACAATCACCCCCGAATTCGAAAAAAAAAAAAAAAAAACGCCGGAACCGCGGAATTTTATATATATATATATATATATATATATATATATAGAGAGAGAGAGAGAGAGAGAGAGAGAGAGAGAGAGAGAGAGAGAAAGATAGATATGAGCCATAGACGTGATGCGGGTCTACAAGTTGGGAACGAGTGATAAATACATTGCTAATCACCCAAATATATACGCCCACGTTCCCGTTTATCTATATGAAATATGAATAACATGCGGCTATTGGATCGCCTCACTTTACCTGTGCTGTGTTGCGTGTGTTGCATCGCATGATGACAATGACGTCGCCTGATGCGTATGCGGTGCGCAAGCTTCGTCTGCTTCCTGCTTACGGGTTCCGATGATGTCAGAACGCCGAGTTCTGATTGGTTGATCGAGAAAAAGAAAGTGGGTAGACCTCATGGCATCTAGCATTCAGGTCTCTATTCCCTCAATCCAAGCCAATCAGAGCTCGGCGTCGTTCTGACGTCACCGCAACTCCTGGGCAAGAAGCAGACGAACTCGTGCTCCGCATACATTGGAGATGACACAAATTGTCTCATTTTTATAATATAATTTAAAGTCTGAATAGCTGTCTGGGTAGTACATAATTGCACTAGATGACAGAAAGTATAAAACATAGAGAGGACGAAACACAGATGAGTAGTCGTCTGTGTTTCATCCTCTCTATGTTTTATTCTTTCTGTTATCTAGTACATCTTACCAACACGCTCGTTATGAACATAATTGCAGTTGATGGCATTTTATTTTTGATAATTATAAAATGATTCCATGATGTATTTTCTTGTTATTTTGTCCTGATTTATTTTTCCCGGTCAAATTTTACTCACGTATTTAAATTTACATGTTTCAAGTCACGCATAGTTTTATGGAATTTAGTCATCTATTTCATTCAATGTACAGATGCTTGCGCCTGTTGTCTACGCAAAAAAGTTATTATGGCAAGAATTTATTAAAGCTAATTCCCCGCCTACCGATATGTTTCAACTAATTAATTTTTGTGCATTAGAGACTACGTGAAATTAGACACGTTCACAATTATCGTTAAGCGGTAGTAAAGATTTTTTTTATCAATGGTTATTTCGATTTATTCATTTCCGCACTCTGCCATTATTTCATTTTTTTTTTTGTCCGTTGTTTTTTCGCATACGATTGGAACAATTAATGTTTTATCCTGCTAATTGTTCTGCGCATAATTTAGTGCCGGGGCAAACACACGAATAAGTTCACTTCGTATATATATGTACGCAATTATCTTAAGTATCGCTGCAGTATAACTTCCGCCGCTTTCGTTGCAAATGAGATGGTTTCTCGTGTGTATTATCTCCGGACGAAGCTCAAACTCTATGACGATTATGTGCGCTTCTTCGAACTAGCGAAGGAACTCCTGGAACATACTTCATCGTCGTATGTTTTATCCAGGGCGACCTCAGACCATGCACGCATTCATAAACCAGTATGTGCGGGGCAGTGGCTTAGTTAAAGCACTCCAAATTCTGAAGCTTAAAAAACAAAAAAAAAATCATTTAGCAACAAATATGTGAAAATAATTAACAAAATCACCTTTATCTCACATATGAAATCAGCATTTCGCGACCTGAATGACTATTACGGGGAGATATCGTCGCGAACGGAGCCGGCGGGGCGGTCTTGTGCTTTGCCAACTCCGTTACGCAACGCGCGGAATCGTGCCTATATTAGCCCGCTAATTTTAGCGGAAAAGTCTTGTAGGCTGCATTTAGCGCTTTGTTGCGATAACCCCTCTTCAGTGTTGTGGGCGCTACTAGAAAGGAAGGCTTTACGGTGACGTCTTCCGTTTATTAAATTCATTTTTAATAAAAGGAGCCCGTTACGAGCCTGCGTTGCATCAAAATATAAGGTAGGCCTTTGCGTGACCGATTAAATGTAACACAGGTTACCTTTGCGTTACTGCGAATTGCTTTACCGCCATCGACGGCGACGGCGTTTTTCGACACGGGGATAAAGGGGCGTGGTCGTTTGAGGTTTTCCTGAGTGGGAGTGTCTCCCTCTGGAAAAAAAAGAGACAATTTTGAACGTATCTTTTATGAGTGCATAAATGTATAACCTGAAAAGTAAAGAAAAAATAAATGGAGCACAATTCTTTTAATTTTTGTTTTTAATGTTTGGTGAACGAGATTTAACGGGTATCAGCACTACACTTTCACACCAAAAAAAGAATAAAAACACTGAAAATATACGAGGGACACACACACACACAGTTCTTTCAATGAGCAATTACATTTAAATGATGCCCATCGCACTATGAAGAACCACTTTGGTCACAGAGAAAAAAAAAAAAAAAGAAAATTGAGTGAAGAGGAATTTCAGTGTTTTTATTCTTTCCGTGTGAACTGTACTCCATCCAACGCGCTCTGCTACGTGTATCAGCACTTTGTAGCCCGTTAGTCGAACCATCTGTACGTACGTTGCTTACTTCGAGTTAGTCGCTACAGAAAATAGTAACGAGTTACCAGTAACGCCGCTACAAGTAACGTTTTACCGTCAACACTGCCCGTGTTCTCATATTTTCGTCACAACTGTTCATGACATATTCTACTTACAATCCAGGCCATTTCATTAATTCTTCATTATTAAATAGGTAACCATATTACGAATGTGGTGTATTCCTCTTCTTCACGTTTAATCGAGTAGTTTTGACTTAGGAGATTAAGCCTAATGAACAGACAATTTTTGTTTTGTTATTATAATTTCTTGAAGGAGCCTTCATAAATGAAAGGAATCACGAAAAAATCCTATTTTTTCTAGGCTGGCAACAAGAAAACACAATATCATGCTATCTGGAAATTAGTCGTGCGCGCAACTATTATTGCAGGTATTTTTTTCCTCGTCTTTGGCAGACGCTATTGCGCTAAACGATGATGGAGGGCGATTTAGCCTATCTAACAAAACACCGCGGACCTATCATGCGAAAAAACAAACAAAAAACAATGAGCAGCCGCAGAATAGTTTTGTTTCTTTCTGGGCCCGCCAACAAACTGATTTCCATGATGATGACGATGATGATGGTGATTATACAGGAGGAGAACAACGTGGAAAGACTTTAGCGATATACTCTGTTCCTGTTACTTGTCTGCGTGCTCGCGGAAGAAATGCTGATTAAGGGACCGTAAAGCACTTTTTTTCTTCGTTTCGAAACAAAACAAAAATGACGAGATGCGTAGTACACAACTCGTTCTCTTCTCTTAAATTTGCGGTAATAGTGTAAAGTGACTTTTTTTTTTTTTTTTGCAACATTTCGCAGCTTATTTTGATTGAGAATCAGTTTACGCATTTGAAGCTTAAAAAGTTTTCGACTTAACAGTGAGGTTTGCGATCATTTGCTGTATGATGATATGTCATAAACTCCACTATTTGTTTGCATAAAAATGTCAAGCATGTAGCAGCAGCGTCTCGGATTTAGGGGGTACTTAAAAGCAAGATGACTGGCCTTGCATGAAACATCCATTGCAGCCAAATTTTCCAAACATATCTGGGGTTCACTTGATTTCAGAGATTGTAACGCGTCAGTGTTCATGCTAATCTCATCACCAGGGTTGCACTGCCTGGTATATAAGCCTGTAAATTTATACAATTCGAGTTTTAAATTCTACTGTCTACGTGGCAACTACCTTGTATGCCTCATCAGATCCACGGCAGCTGAAAATAAATTAAGGTTGGGCAAATTCAGCGGTCAATAAGCAGGTAGAAATTGCAGAAAACTCGATTCCGAAGTATTTCTATATTGAATGATGAGTGTCACATAGATTCGTTCAAATTTATTTCTGGAGACTGCGTTCGTAAGAATTTAAACCATATGTTATTTTAGTTCTAGCTAGCAACACGTGGATATATGGTGCGCTCTCTTGGCCACGAAATCTTGAAATGTTTTTCTCCGCAAAGTCTGTGGGCCTTTTTCACCCAAAAAGCTATAATGAATAGAAAGTGATGCGAAACTTTAGCTTTTCAAACAAGCGGTAAAAAAACGTTTTTGTTATGTCGATAAGTTGTTTATCCGAGAGATGGGCAAAAGAAGATCGCGGCCCTGCGATCTCACAAAAAGATTTTCCGTAGGTATTTGCCATTTGCGTCTGTATAAACAAGTCCGTTTCGAAGCCTGGAAAAAAATTTAATTAGGGCGTCGAATAAAAAGAAAAAAACAATATTCACTTTTTTCTGCTGAGACCGCCCTTGCGGAAGCGAAGCTACGAGAAGGTAAACAAAGCACGCGTTTTAGTGCTCTCTCATCGGATTGCACAAAATACAGTTAACTAAAAGAAAATTAAGATATTCTTAGTAAAATAAAAAAAAAAATGTAACCTTTTTAAAAGAAGTGTTTTTAAAGGCTTCGAGACAGAGGAGCAAAAAAAATGTGCTACATGTACGCCTTCGAAACATAATTCGAGTTAGCGGCGAAAGCGAAACTAGCTTGTATCCCGAGGTGACCGTCTTGACCCGGAAGTTAGTTTCCGTTTCTATCGTCACTGCAATTGTGTCTGTACTTGGTTTCACCTTAAGACGCACTTGACGCCACGAGCGGTTTTGACCAATCAGAGAGCGTCAGAAGCACACCATCACGGAGTTCGTCGTGTTTTTTTACATGTTCTATTGTCAATGAACTAATCATTAACAGAAAAGGCCTAGCGACTTGAGCGTTTGACGCTGCTTGATCCGTCCCATTGGGGAGTCTTCGTAGATGGTTTCCTCTGTCCCGCAACGCTCTCCGGGAAGCTCTGCAGGCAAGGCTAGCGCCGCGCATGCGCAGGTAGGGGCGTCTTCGTCTTCGGGAAAGTAGCGGAGGTGGGAAGACGCTCTACGAAAACTCCCTATTAGGGAGTTTTCTTAGATGGTTTCCTCCGTCCCGCAACGTTATCCGGGAGGCTCTGCAGGCAAGGCTAGCGCCGCGCATGCGCAGTAGGGGCGTCTCGGTTTGGGAAGAGTAGCGGAGGTGGGAAGACGCTTTACGAAAACTTCCTATTAGGGAGTTTTCGTAGATGGTTTTCTCCGTTACGCAACGTTATCTGGGAGGCTCTGCAGGCAAGGCTAGCGCCGCGCATGCGCAGTAGGGGCGTCTTCGTTTGGGGGAGAGTAGCGGAGGTGGGAAGACGCTCTACGAAAACTCCCTATTAGAGAGTTTTCTCCTAGATCGTTTCCGCCGTCTCGCAAGGCTCTCCGCAATCCGCTACTATACCAGGAACTCTACAGTCAAGGCCATCGGCGTGCAGGCGCTGTAGAGGCTTTTTCGTTGTCGAGTGCTTAGCGCAGGAGGAAATGTGGTCCACGAAAACTCCCTATTACCCCGTAGCGTCGGCTGCGTCTGAACGTATGCTAAAACAAAGTTGAATGGCTAACTTTTTTTTTGTCTGTAATTTTTTTTTTTTTTTTTTTTTTGACGCGTGTTTCCTTTTTGTATACTCGGGCAAGTGTTGCTTGGGAGCTCAACGTGTCTTCGAGTCACAAAGTCAGTGCAAATTCTTGACGAACCTTAAATCGCAAGGGCCAACGTCTATTCCCCAGAGCGGGCCGTCGAGGCCGCGGTCGCCGACGAAACAACCAACGCGCTTCTCCATAATGCCCCGCATTTTTCGTCCAGCCAAGCGTAACACCCTCGTCCCCGCCCTCGGCCTCACCCTCGAACAGGAGTTCTAACCCCGTCCCGACGACTACCGTCCAGTTTCCCTCTCATTTCTTTTTTTTGTTATTTCTACGAACACCAACACCGCGATTCTCCTAACGACATGCTCACCCCGCCACGTTCCCCACGTCACGTGACATCGGCCGTGGCGGAGGAAGACCGACTGCTCGGGCCCTACACTACCTTCACTCCCATGCTGACAGCCCGCTGGAAGCTACGTGCTCGCTGTACCAGTCGCACTTTGCATCGTTCGCCACGTGATCACATTCCACCGCCCATGCCCACGCGCGGATAGCTTGGTCACGTGATTAAAGGCAAGCCTTTGATTGGCCCAGTGAACGCAGGGCTTCCACTGCACTGGCAGTTTTTTTTTTCGGTGAACGGAGTATAAGCTCGCTTCGTTATACCGGTAGCACCCCCCTCCCCTCTTTTCCACGCCAAGGTACTCATCAGGTTATAGAGGGGTGCTTTGCGAATCAAGAGGGGAAGGGGCGAGGGTTCAAACTCCGATGCGTTGGACGGACGCTGCCACCGCGGCTAGACAGCCGTCGACGGGCGGTTTGAACCACGCCCAGGGGTTCCCGAGACGTGGCGTTTTGCGTTCCTGGTGTGATGCTTTTTTGCGTGCAGCACAAGCGCCGTCTCATACCCGAGCGAGAGCCCCGGGGAGAGAGGAAGGTCTGGGGAGAGGGTACAGTCTGACAGGAACAAAATAGGGAAAGGAGCTTGGAGAAGCGATGGGTTCGAGAGTGAAAAAAAAAATTAGGGAAAGGGAATGGCTAGAGAGCGAAAGGTAGGGAGTAAAAGAAAAAAAAAAAGATTGCGTGGAAACGGGGGTTTGGAAATGGAGTCTGGGGGTGAGGGTATACTGTGTCAACTGATGGGGATAAAGGTATTGGGGAAGGAGTTTTGGGCAAAGGAGGAACAAGGAGGGGGAAGGTTTTTCCCCGCTAATGATAGTTGCCCTCCCGAAGTGCGCGCCCGTGTTGGATTTCGGTTAGTGTGGCTTCGTTTGACTGAAATCGGACGCCGCCGCTTTTCCATTGTCTTCTGGGTTCCAGAGCCGTGCTATGTCAGAGGGAGGGAAGGGGGAGGAGGGGGGGGGGAGGATCTAAATGTGATTAAGATGCAACTAGCACTCATTGTCGACTGGGGGCTCCTGCTAGTGTGAAAGGTTATCTTTGTCTTTGCGTTATTCTGCGATAAGATGTCAAATATCAAAGCATGAAATGCTTTTTAACCCAACCAATCTCAAAATATTATCCGTCTGTGCATTGTCCGTTAAATTTAGCGGGGAAATTGACGTCACAAGACCTACACACCAATTCAGTTACCCGCTAAATGTAGCGGAAAAAATTCACGTCTTTTGACCAGACACCAATCCAGCTTCTGCGCTAAATACAGCGGGAGAAATCGACGTCACGTGACCTGACGTCACGTGATCTATACATTCGTTTAGTGTCCTCGCTAAATGTAGCGGAAAAACATACCTCACCTGACACACCAATTTGACTCAACAACTGCGTATAATGCATTCCATGCATTATATAGTACTTTAGAGGTAAAGCTCGCTGCCTTTTTACTTCTTCTAATTAGGGTCTCCTGTTTACGGAGGTATACTAACACAATACTATGTTTCTTTAGAACTGTGTAATAAAAGTTCCGGACAAAAAAAAAAAAGATGGGTTAGAGAAGAGCTTGAGAGCTAGAGTACTTGTCTCGTAAGTCCACCGGAGTCGGTATCAACAAGCTGAATTCTCATTTCCCTAGGGCTACGACGGATATGACACCATACATCTTTTTATATCCCTGCCAATACAAGTCTGATAGAGAGTGTTATTGTCTCTGACCAATACGTGCCGGTTTTTTGGCATTTAAAGAAAAATGTGGCACAGTAAAGAGTTCGAGCGCGTCTAGCAGGTACTTAAGCTAGTCTGAGTATGTACGGTTCTCGATAGCCCGCGGGAGTTATCATTCATATGTGTATTGACTTCTCATACTCACCAGTCGACGACGGTTATGACGTCGTAGATCCAGAAGTAGCCGCCTCGTCTTCAGTACACTAAAGCATGCGTCTGTCGCTGACTAATATGTGCTAGATTACGGAACTTAAAAAAATGAGAATAATGGCGTCTACCAGATACTTTAACTGGTCGTACAATACGGGTCGTGTAAATACGCGGGAGTCATAATCCCTATACTGTTTCCTCATACTCACCAGGATATTTCGTAAAATATTTTTAAGTAGCCTCCTCATTAGCAGTACACTAAAGCACGCCTCTGTCGTTGACCAATATGTGCCGGTTTGCGGAAGTTAAAAACAAAACAAAACAAAAAAAAAGGCGGTGCGAAGCAAAGTTTTAACGCTCGAAACACATACTTTAACTAGCCAGACCAGAGTTCTGGCAAGTCCGCGGACACGACCGCGCCTGCAACGTTCCGGGGCTTTGGCGAGGCGCCTCCGATAATGGGCGCCCTGGGATTTTCACCGCGTTGACCTCGCCGAACATCATTTATACTCCGGAACAGAGGAAAGTTTCAGCCGCCTTTATTTAAAAAAACCCGGAGGACCGGAGCCGAAGTTCAAAATCAGCTTTACATATAGTTTACTTCTGGTGTCCACGAAAGTGGACGAGAGGGAGAAGGAATGAGTGTCCAAATAAACGGAGCAGAGAAACAATTTAGCCGTGATCGGAGAAAAAAAAGAAAAAGCGTCAGTTGAAACAATTATTAAGCTTGCTTTGTTTTCTTGCTTCATATTTTCTTGCTTCATATGCAAACAATCCGAACCCTGTAAAAGTGACAGGTCGTGGCGGCTGTGTTTCATATAATAATTGGGAATTCTTCTTTTTTTAGACGCAACTTTTCTTTTTGTATACGCCACCTTTAATGGAAGTTCGACCCAATTGAAAGAGGGTTTACTTTTGACATTCAGGAAAGAGGGACAGAAAGAATAAGTGTCTAGAAAAAGAGCAGGGTAGTCATGATCATACAAAATAGTCATAATCATATCAAAACAAACAACAGAAAATTAATCGAAGGTATTAAGTTCGCTTTATTCGTAAGCTCACATACAAATTTATCATTTGCGAACAAGCCCTGTGTGTAGGTAACAGTAACGGAATTTGTATATTATACAAAATTTGTTGCGCATTTTTGTTTACAAAAAAAAAATTACTTTTTGATGGGTGTTTATAGTTCGCACAATTTGTTTCGCACAAGCCTTTTTCTCAAGTTCTCGGCGCAGAAGTTTTATCCAGCTTGCTGATGGTTTACATTCGACACTTAAAAAAAAAAAAAGCAAGAGGATGAAAACGCGTGTTAAAATGAACACAGCAATGAACCCATTTATGCGCGTGACCACATTAAAAAGAACGTCACATTAAAAAAAATACAATTAAATTTTCTTCATTTCAAAGTTTACATATATGTGCATAATGTGCACACAAGACGAAGAGTGTGCATGCAAATGGCATTCCCGTCGCTTGTATTTTATATCAAATATGACGTTTCTATCATTCTTTTTTTTAATGTTTAGAGTCAAATTTCTTTGCATACGCTAACACGCTCTTTATAAGCCAAATTCGCGAGAGGTGCGGCGTCTGCGCATGCGCAGGACCGACAGCATCGCCATTGCAGCGGCGTGACGTCATAGTTGTGCGGTCGTCTATTGGGGAGGAGATCAAGGAGTGGCGCTCCCTAGCGGGCACCTCTGGAACCGACGCTGTGTGGCACACAAACCCGCGTTCGTCTATACCGCTTCATGGTTTACATTAAATCTCTCTCGCGAACTTTCACTCAAGTCGTTAAAATCGGTTCTATTAAAGACCCTTTTCAACACCCCATCGAGCAACATTGGCTGTAGCCCTTTCTTAGGCAAGAAGTGTGTAATTGGACCCCGAGTCCTCGCCGAACTTTGACATAGCCCTCGTATCGAATACACGGACTCGGGTAGCCGCAGTTATCAGACGGCGGACACTTTTGAAAAGGGTCTGCTAAGTATCAAATACAGACCTGATAGAGAAACCGGCGCACTTCCCTACGTAACAGAATGTCAATAAAATCTTAAAATGCGACAAGATTAAAAAAAAAAAAGCTTTTATGACCAGGAGATTGGGTAAAAATCAAAGACGCGACAACAGGAATCTTCAACTAAAATCTGTATATTAAGCCAGCTCGCTTGTATCTCGGCTTTAGCTTCATTAAAGCTTCGGAAACTCGGCCTAGTTCATAGCAATATTGCAACGGTATGAATTAAAATTGTCTTGGTGTCAAAAATGCCACAAAACTGTACTCTATAGGGACGAAAAACGTAATTAAACTTCCGCGCCGTAATGTTCCTCTCTCGCTGAATCGCAGGGCTTAAGCTCCGTTGCCGAAAAGTCAAACTCTAATATACTTATTCTCGGAGCTCTCTTGCAGGAAGACTCAATTTCCGGTTCCCGCGTGGACGCACTTCCTATTCATACGTTGGGAGCTCTTGTGGTCTTCTTTATGCATTTGGTAAGCTGCATTTATTTACTGCAAAAATTATAAAAAAAAATTAAAAGCCTTTTATACCTAAAAACGTTCGAGAGAAATATTGTAAGTACAAAAAGTAGACCGGGAAGAGATACAAGTACATAAAATGTGTACTGGTCGGAGTTACCGTTCAGGATGTAATCAATATTTGGGGCGAGGACCTTCGGAAATGTGAATTTCTGTTTAGACGTGACCGCGGCAGTGCGCCAATATTCCAAGTTGATTTTAAGGTATAAATCGTGCATTAGAGCACAAGGATAATAAGCGAATATATACCATTGTATCAGTAGGATATGAAGAGTACGATTATTGAATGTTGACGAGATTTTGAACGATTTAGATACGGTTACAGTTCGACAGTGCGAAAGAGCAACCTCGGGAACTATGGACTTAATTACAAGCGCCTTTTTTTACCGACCGCTTCCTTCGTCCTCTTCTTTTCTCCGCAATATTAAAAAAAAAAAATTTCTTAACCTTTAGACTGGTATCGGCCATTTCACCCCAGAAGCAATTAAATGCATCATTAACGGCGCGCTCTACGAGGCATTTTGACAAAATATAGCTCGTATACCAACGACCCTCACGGCAGCCTAATTATATTCCTAAACACAGACACAGGTGGCGAACTCGGTCAATGAATGGCACTGCGACAGTGATATTAAAGTAGCATAAATCAACGTATTTCAACGTTGTTGTTTTTGTCACTATGAAAAGAAAGTCTGAAGAAGAACTATATGCTGACTCAGACTTTAAGATTCGCAGGGTCTGGCATATTTTCGTGCATATACTAATTCGTGATTGGCTATTCGGAGCCCGTATCGGTTAATTCCGCATTCTTATTGGTGGAAGGGCGATAGAAAGATAACCGCAACTCGCCATTGTCTGCGTTTTTTACTTTGCCTGTTATATTGTGGACATTTCTAGCGCTTATCGCTCAGGCAAGAACTGCTGAGTCGCTGATCTGTGGGTGCATGCGCGGCAGCGTCTCATATCTCGTGGAAGAAAACTCTAGTGCGCGTGCTCAGAAAGCGTTCCACAGCCCACTGGACAAAGATGGCCGTCCACAGAAGGCGATTATTTGGAAAGGTGCGTAGAGTCGTAACTGGCTCATCAAATTTCCTCTGGAGACTAAAGAGCAATGAAGAAGTCGGCGATCGAACTCCTATTAAACCTAATTAAATTTTCCCGTGATGTTTTCTTCCAATCAATTCATTCAATAATTTTCTTCAGCTATTATTGGAAATCATGAATAATTCAAAACCTTTTATAAAATTTCGTTAATACATACAGTATTTCACTATGATTACCGAATAAACATATATGGTGAGCCGGTTCACGGGACACTTCTAATCGTAACACCTCCTCCAAATGAACTGAGATATCGAGCAGTTACTTTTCTAAACTCCTAACATGCCGTGTCGGGAAAAAACCGCTCACGCCGGCCGTCCCAAGAAAACAAAACACAAGAAAACACGACCTATCTACAACCACGCCAATCAGAGGCAAGAGCCGAACATCAACATCACTGACAAAACGCACGAACAAAAGTAAAGATTCAATTCTTAGTATACAAGCGCAAAGCCCGCGAGGTCCTCCGATAGCCGCCAGTGTGGATCGAGGCCGCACACGAAACGTCAACTCCAAACTACATCCTGAATTGAATCGCGGCTCAAATATTTGCTTGTCAGCTATACTTCGCCTCCACGTATACGCCATTGTTTCCGATACCCTCCTTTTTTATTTTTTATTTTTTTTTTGTGTCCTCTGATTTTTGTTTTCTCTCGCAGAAACCCAACTCCCAATCTTAGATGCTTATTGATCGGTATCTAGAAGCAGCAGCCTTTGCCCCAACTGCGATACTTTATTGATTCGCAAAGAAAAAAAAATGCTAAAAACAATTTCATGCTTGCGACGATGCCCTCTATAAAGTGAAAGGTGAAAAAAAAACGTAAAATAAAACAAGCTCAGCGTGGTGCGGTGACTGAAAAATCAATTTGTACCGATTTCAGCTTTACCCCTTTTATTTGCTACTTCTTTTCCTTATTTTCCTGTAAACCCAATATTTGTTTTTTAATATTTTACTAATATAGTTGTTGTTAATACTCCTCACGTTTAAAATAGTTGTCATAGAAGCGTTTCCGCAATATTTTTATGATGCTTTTTTATCCCCCAAGGCAGAGAAAGGAGACATTTGCTGCAGCTGACGGCAGGGTTCAACCAATGTCTGTCGTTTGCTTGTTTGTTTGTTTCCATGTTTGTTTGTTTGTTTATGTTCATCGCTCGAGCTATTTCGTTCAGATTTCCGAGGTCGAGCAGTGCTTTGAAAGTCGAGCTCTCTCGTTCGCCTACATCCGCAGCCGTCGAATTCTATTTTCCCCTTCTTTCTTTTCCACGAAACATTCTCGCTCTTGTAATCGCTTTTCAGGCGGTGAAAGATGAATTGGGGATTCGCGGGTTAACGTAGGTTTCGCATTTCTGAATCCGCTCATCTGCGGTAAAAAAAAAATATGTATATATATAGAGAGATATATCACAAAAATGCCACATATTGAACGTAGAGCAGCGGTCGCGCTATCAGTTTATCGACGTTTGTAATTACGGCCTTTTCAAGGCGCAGGCTTCTCGCTGCTTATATGGGTATATCGTTCGATGGTCAAGCATTGCTGATGCGTACTCACGGCCTCAGCAATGCTTGACTATCAGACGATCTACCCGCAACCAGGAGCAAGATGGCGGCGCCCAAAGACCGTTCTTGCAGACGTCTATATGAGTAGAGATTGAGGGAAAGAAGACCAGAGTCTGGGAACGTCGGAACACCGAGCTCTTCGTACTAGAAATGTCAACAAATTATCAAGTACAACAATGAAATGCGTTCACCAGCTTTTTGGGAAAAAGAATGTTTGCTGAGGAGGACGCCTCACATGCTTATGTTCTGCTCGCAACGGCAGCGCGGTCCTCGAGTTTGGTTGGAACGGCTTTTCAGACTACATTCGCCGAGTATACCCGCCGCAAATGGTAAAGAGGAGCGCTTCCTTGGCTGAATAGCTGGAAATTTTATATTAGTTTCACACTCTATTGTATCAACACTACTGGCTCTCCAGCTTGAGCCACAGACAGACCTTGAGTGCCCTGGACCTTTCTGTAACTTATCTAAAATTCAGCGTAGTCGCTGATTGATTTTGTGAAAACAAAAATTGTCATAAGGGGATCACAGGAGATATCTTTTATTTTTTTTTTTTTTTTTTGGTGGGGGGGGGGGGGGGAATTCAAAATCCCTCTCTGTTCCTTACTGTTGAAGTTGGTTCGCTCATAAGCGTTGATAAAGCTGGTGTATACAAAAATGCTGCATTCTTCAGCTCTCCGGTAGCGTGTAACTTTACTAGTCGGGCTGACATGCCATTTTCTGTGCGCGGACAAAACGAAAACTGAATTAAATATCAGCAATAATGTTGTCCACAACGTTTTTTATATATATATAAATTGTGAAAACATTTAAGGGTTCAATGCCACGAACTGTTTCGGGTAAGTCAAACTCTCCAACTCGACTAACACAAATGTCGATCCGTGCATCTGTTCCCAAAGCATATTTTTAGTTTACAATCTACTCTCAAGGTTTCCTAGCCGCGTCGGCAGTCAGCGGCCCGTGAGGTGATTGGTCTCCCGAAACACACAATTCTTCAGCTATCGAAATATGTCCGCTTGTTTGTTTGTTTGTTTAGACACAATTTGCAGGCTGGCCAGACAAAAGTCAGATTCGGTCTACCTGACGAGGTTCTGTTACTCGCTTACGCTTCTTACGGTGCCACAACAATTAAACCACCTTTCGTATCTAACATGAAAATACATAATATGTACAACGCTTTACTTAAAGAGTCGTACGGAATTAAACAACAAATCAGACATGGGGTGCATCCTTAAAATCAAGAAGACAAAGTACGTACATGTAGTTCTCTAACTTTATCGAGTAATGCACGCGAGACGAGAACATAAAGAACGTAGAAGTTCATAACAAAGCTGTTTCTGACAATGCGTAAATCTTACAATGGAGGTATTTTCAACGATTCGATTATCTTATCCTTCTCCCGGACACGCTAGTCAGAACCCAAAAATGTATAAAAAAATTACACGGTATCTCCTTCTTCACACCTTTCATTGGCGGATGCAAAAAAAAAAAAAAAAAGAAAAGAAAAAAAGAAGAGGCAGTACTTACAGTGCCGAAACGGTTTCGCCCCGTCTTTCAGAAAAACCTTTCAGCACGTGGAAACTTCTCGCTAACTCCCCCAACACTTGAGTGTCGCACGAGACACAGCTGAGCCGTTGTAGAACGCCTCCCGCATTAACCCCCCGACCATTTTATCGATCGCAGCGCCACCCCCTGCGGAACGTTCGCACCACTTTTGGAGGGCTTCCGCGAGAGAGGCTATTTTGAAATCGCATCTTTCTCTGCAACATCCCCCCCCCCCCTCCCCCGTCCTTCTTCCCTCCTTTCTTCTATCACGCGCATTTCAGTCAGCCATTTTTTTTTGTTGTTGTTGTTGATAGTTTCGGTTTACAGGCACGCGCGTACGTCGCACGTACCACCTGGGACACTATTATTTAGTGTCGGGAGAGAGCGGCCAAGTTGAATGCCGAGGAGCGCGCAAGCTCGACGCGCGGATTTTCAGAAAAGAAAAATGAGCGAATAAGAAATAATAAGAAGAAAGTTTGAGAGTAAGGAGGTTTTGTCGAATTCGAACCCAACCCCCCGCACCGCCTTTTTGAGTCACGGTTCGAGGATAGTGCCCTTTCTTTTGCGGTGAAAAGAAGGGCTTCGCAAAGGTTTCTCTAGATTCCAAGCATCGATTCGTTCCTCCCGTGACGGTTCCGTGTTTCAAGGATCTCAACGTTATATTTGATTGGTGTTAGTGTTGTTTTATGTTTTGGTTGTTGGTTCCTGCACTGATTTAGGATCGCCGTTGCGAGGCAAGACTGAGAGCTTAAGGGGGGGGAGGGTTACCGAAGGGTTGTCGCAGCAAGCTGCCACCACTGCATCGTCGCGCTTCTGGTTTCGTACCTCGTCGAAAACGCTATTTCTTGCGTGGACTTATAAAGTGCGTTGCTGTCTGCACCTGCTCCGTATCGATCAGTAGGCGAGAATGCTTTTTATCTACGGGCACTGCGTTGGGCTCCTTCTAATCCTGGCGCCCTTAAGTTCCTAATGAGGTCGACTCAACTATTAGTCGCCTCGCTTTTCATACTGGTTCTCTTCAGACTCGTTAAAGTAGCGGCAAAGTGAACTACGCTTCCTTGGGCCTGACAAAGTCAATACATTAGTTACACGCTTCAGAGTAATGACGCTCGTGCCTGCTTGGTGCCTAAAGTCATGGTTGCGAGACAGATGAATCTTCGTTCCGAAATCGCAGGGAATAGTTTTTCGTCCACCATAATGTTGAAGCTGTCAGCTACAAAGCGAAACGACATCTCCTCAGCATCCTGATGCTATTCAAAGCTAAGAACGTAGTTTGTTTTAATCGTATCATTAATTACGCCCGCCTTGCACTTGGAACCAAAATGGCTGCGCCGGAAGATAACCCCGGGGAATCGAGTGTCAATATACTCTAATCCTATAGCGTATTCAGTGGCTCTAGGGCCTGACGTAAGAAAGAAACTCGCGTAACTCTCACAACTATTATTCGGTCCCACAACTATTAAATCGGAGAGCGCTATGAAGATGAACACATACACCTTATGGACAAAAGGGTCCTACATCTATAGTGTGCTGCAACAGAAAAACTGCAGGAAAGTCTCTGCGTTCAAGACATTTCCTGGTTTACGACATTTGATGAGTTCAGATCACAGTATACCTGATTCTCCGCGGGTTCGGAGGAAAAATTAACGTGCAATCATGATGTGGAGTGTTCATCTTGGCACGGATAATGTTTCAAACTGCAAAACTAAATTCAAGGATTGTAACATTTTGTGGAAAGCAATCCTTGCACCGCGAAATAACTGTATTTTGCAATTTAACAGGAATTAGTCTCGAAAAAGTTGAACGCTAGCTATAAAAAAGTAAGGTTCACTATGGCATTTGTTTTCAGGCTCCTCTTTTATTTTCTTCTTTAGTTACACAGCAAAGCAGCAGCTTCATGCTATCATAGCAAGTCAAACTGAACTGACACGCACTGGCTCAGGCATTTAAAAAGCGAAGCATCGTGGCCAGTTTCCAATCCTCTGTTGGAAAGTCCAACATTGTGCATTCCAATCCCGTTCATTTGCTCTACAGCCTGATGGCCAGGACGTGCCAATTTCCGCTGCGCGCTTGAAGAGGAGCATGCTACCCATTTTGCCAGTTCACGATTTGTCCGCTGGGTGGCGTCCGCTCCTATAGACATTTCCATCACTTATCATCCCGGCGAAAAATGCTGAGTCACTGAGCTGTGGACGCATGCGCAGCGTCTGATATACCGCACAACAGAGCAACAGCGCATGCTTAGAAGACGTTCGACAGCTCAACAGACAAAGATGGCAGCGGGCAGAAGGCGACTTTTCGCAAAGGTCTATAGAGTTTAAAATTATTTTGGTCTGTGTAAAGGCCTTGAGCAGGTGTATCTTCGACTGCTCATTGGTTCATCTCGTCGAAAAACGCAGCAACGTAGCAGGTTTGTGACATCAGTATGGCGCAGCCAGATTGTAGCCGTCGTAGCTCAGTTGAAGGTTAAACAAATAAATTTGGCAATCGAGCCTGACGTCGCGTCGTCCCCACCAATCAAGTCAGGAACTTGCCTTGGCGCGTAAGACCGACTACAAAAATGCCCAAGCACCGCTGCCCTGACACTGTCACCGAACCAGCTTGCGGCATAAGCAGTCACCCGGAGAACACTAGAATCAATGACTACCTCGTTACTGCTCGCGGCTCGGCAGCGCACGGGAGAGGGGCACGTCACAGTTGTCGGTGCACAGCCGCCGCGACGACATTACGCCAGACCGAGCGGAATCAGGAATTCGGTCTGGCAACCTTGATTACTCCCCACCGCGCCCACCCATCCCTCAGCCCCCTAGCGGCCAATCGTGCGACAGTGGTTTGCTCGCCGTACGTGCGTGAGGTGGCCATTTGTTCGGCGCCTGTTTCTTTCTCTGTTCGGGTATTCGGGTCACGTGGTACGCTAACGATTTTGGCTCCCGGGCTAACCCAAATTTGGAGTTATCGGGGGAAGCGAAAGGAAGAGAGCGGTGGAGGTGGGGTCCGTGGTGGTCGCTGTCGTCTTTGTTTTGACAGGGAATCCTGAATGCGCAATGAGCGGTCTAGGAGGTTCGGGAGAGAGGGGAGACACGATGGGTGACGCGGTTGGAGAGGGGGCCGTGTCGTCTGGTTTTGTTGGTTCTGTGTTTCGCTTATTGGCCGCTGTTTGCGTTGTCACCTTACGCTACGTCATTAGGTTAGCGGCGGTCGGGACTCGCGTATGGTTTTGGTTCTTCCTGTCGGTTCTGCGAAGGAAGCTGGGAGAGGCGTGATCGAGGGCATCGGTTCGCCTTAATGGTGCACTGTTTTTACTTTTTTGCCAATCGTGTTTGGGCTGATAAATGTGAGGTTTGCATAGTACAACACTGGTTTATGCTTTCTTTAATACACGGGATGCGGTATTTGTTAACTTGTTTATTGTTCTGTTTACTGGGCCCCCGAACATCACTCGGCTTATAGGATTGCACATTGTGCGGAAACAAAAAGTACAAAAAAATAAACAATGATGAGCTCAAAATAAAAAAACTAAGCTTAAAACTAAGCCAAAACAGCTAACCGGAGACATCTAGATGTCCACAAGCGGCTGTTATAAATTCCGCGAGGTAAAACAATAACGCTAAATCGCACTTAATTGTGGTTATAAAAAACCTGGGACTTATACTCTCGTCAAAAACATATTCTTCGTAAAAATTCTCAAACACAATACTGTATTTAACTGTCCGTCAAGTTGAAAATTTGATAGTCAAGTACACGAGGGCGTAGAGGGTGGCTTTACCGACGTCATTGTGTCTACCATTTTGTCCCGAGCTGACTGGTGCGCGACGAAGGCCAGTATGTCGAGGATTCATCTAACACCTTTAAATTAGTATCTAATTATGTCTATGATTTTGTTGTTACAAGCTGTTTGGTGCGCGTCAAAGGCAAGCACTTCAAGGACTCATCTGTCGCTCTTAAATTAGTATCTAACAAGCGCGCCTGTCTGTGTTCTGTGTTCCTTTCTTGTTCGTCCTTGTCTTTTTGTGCGCGATTTTTAACTATGTTCAATCTAACAACAAAAAGGTGGATTGACATAACGTGAAAACACCCTATAGTCGGTGGCAGGTTAGAAAACATAGGGCGTGAGTAATTGTGCTTACGCCTCTCATTTTGTGATTCCTTCTGCGGTGTTTTTATCAGCTACTGCCACTATCTCTATTATAATCATCGCTAATATCATCATTATCCACACAACTCATATGTGCAATACCATTTTATTATCATTAGAAGAAGCGCCGCGGCTCTACTAAGCTCAAATAAATATCCATATCACTATCAATATCTCGTTGGCAGTAAAGCGATAATATGATGCTAGATGGAATTCGTCCCGCCCCGCGTTTCTGAAGCTGTCAGCGACTGTATGGCGAGCAAGTTCATCTGCTTCTTGAGCACCTTGCGCATTTTATTAACACCCTGACGTGTCCACGTGCTTTTGTGTCCCCCTGACCTCAACCAATTGACGGCGAGCGCTTAGATGCTTCGTTATCACACGACAGCTAACCTCAGGTATACTGCGTTCCAGAAATTGCACTCTCCATAAATCTGCTTTACAACCTGATTGCCAGGGCGTGACAATTCCAGCTGCGCATTTGAAGAGGAGCAAGCTACCCGTTTTGCTGGTTCACGGACAAAATCACAAAACCGGACGCTACCTTACAAAATGCAAAACTGGACGCTACCTCGATTTTGACCTCAACCACCCAACGAGTCATAAGGTTTCAGCAGTTTCGACACTCCTGCGTAGGGCAACGACTTTCTGCACGTCGGAAACCAATAAAAAGGAGTAGAAGGAGACCATAATTGCAGGCCTTAAGAAAAATGGCTGCTCTAGTAGCTTCATTGAACGCATCGCCCGAAAGCAGGGTATCGTCAGACAAAACAAGAAGCAAATAGAAGGAAGCTGCCCCATCAAGTCGCGCACCAGCGTCCCATACGTAAAGGGGACCAGCGAAGCGCTGCCACGAATACTGAGAAAAAAAGGAATTCTGCTGGCCCACAAGCCCGCGTCCACACTGGGAAGCTACATGCCAAGACCTAAAGATTGTCTACTAAAAGAAAGAGCACAGGGCGTTGTTTACACCATTCCATGCCCAGAGTGCCCCGAAAACTTTCCACAACGAATCCGGCAACACAAGAACGACGTGCGGAAGTTCGACAGTGAGAGCAGCGCCATCGCCGAACATTGCGACAACCTAGACCGGCGCATTGACTTCGCGAGCGCGCACGGGGTTGACACAGAGCCAAATATCAGAAGACTTTTCTTAGAGTCATGGCAACTCCAGCATACACCAGAAAACCTAAAGAGGTCCCTGGGCTCATGGCCTCCTGTGTACGCACACGGCCTCCATGACCTGACGAAAAAGCTGAAGAGATGACCGTCTTCATAACTAAAAATATTTTTTCTTCAATATTTACAATTGTTTTTGTTTTCTGTTTTGAAGAGGTTGGGTTCTACTGCTGCTCCCCGTGCTTTCATTCACAGTTGAAGAAGAAACAGAGCTTGTTTTGAAACGTGGAATTTCCTTTCGAAATTTGGTTGGAGCTGCATTTTTCGGACTCTAAAAGACCAATTTCTCGGGAGATCTAAGCTCCGTTCTTACGTTAAACTTTAGAGACATTCAGATTTTACATCTGGTTGAAAAAGGCACGAGATGAAACCTCAACAGCAAAAAAAGAAATACCTCATACAAACTCAAAATTTAGCAAAATGTTTAGCCGCGTTTTCATAACTTTTTGCTCCCACGTGCGTATCCATTCAGTCCAGATAAGCCCCTGAATATTCTCCTCCCAACTCACTTTTTCATACACGGACTCTATGTTGTCGTCTTATAGCAGAGGACCCTTCCCCAAACGCAGGAAACGACGTCGGTTTACAGCAGTGTCTTCTTTTTTTTTCTTTTTTTCACGCGCAAAATCAATAGACACATAGCCTAACATAAGTTTCTTTAAAAAAAAAAAATGCACGAAGCTGCGAAGTAATGCAAACACAACCAAGCAACTCATTCTCCGTGAAAAACATAAAAACCGGTGGTGCCACTCTCTTCCCATCTCCATGAGTACACCCAAGGGCGCATATCTTCATTGCACAGGAGCTGAAAATGGCGGCCACGCGTGACGAAATACTCTTGGCCCCAGACTCCCGGGGCTCTCCGTTAAATTACTGCTCGGCTGGAGTTTCGCCCCTGACGAGCGCGTTCCCCGACACCTCGCCAAGTAAGGGCTTTGTACTTGTTACGACCGTAACGGGCCTCGCTACTGCTACACGCATGTACGCGAATGCAAAATGTATCTACTAAAAGTCAGTTTCGGGGCGCGCCGTACATTTTGGGGAAAACCCGCTTGGGAGTTTGTTTACCTCTACATACTAAGACCAGAAACAAAGGAGAGCGCGTGCGTAACCGTGGACAAAGTAGACTTGAACATGTCGTTGTGTTCGCCTCAGCTTCTGGAACACTGTGACGATAGTGAACATAAAAGGACGAACTGCCATTCTGCACGACGAAAAACGCCCAGTTCAGGACCTTCTGTAATACTACTTGAAGAATGCCGGAAATGAAGTGAGGTCATTTTTTATGCGTTTAATACTGCTGTTTTGCTTACCAATATCAGACAATGTTAGGCAATATGCAAACAACATAACATAAAAAATAAAAAATAATAAAACATTTTTTGTTTTTTTTTTTGTTTTTGTTGTTGCCTCTTCTGGCGCTTTATATCGGTGAAGTTTATGGTGTTCAAACACAAAACCCTTGTGATCGGGAAGCGCGCGCCGCTCCATCGCCGCCGCCCCACGCAAAAAGACGTCATCTATGAAAAGACTCAATATCGCTTCTACTCTCTCGCCTTTTCTTACTTTTTCTTCCACTGGTTTCAAACATCATGTGCATGTCCTACTAATTAAGATCTCAAACATGTCACTCAAACATGTACCGCATTTTCCGGGCTATAGTCTGCGGACTATTCATGTTTAAAAGTTGACATTTTGTGCGGACTATCTACGCGTGCGGACTATACAGGGCTTTTGTTTTTCAATATCGTCGATTATGACGAGACGAGACCGATTTTGTGAATGAAAGAGTGTGTTAATGACTATTTATGTATATTATAGGCTTCTTTGTGAGCTAAGAAAGCAGGCATTTGTGAAGGTGTGCCGTCTATGAGATTTTCGTGCGGACTATGCACCGAGTGCGGACTATCTAAGTAAAAACATTTATTTTTTACCCCAAATCAGCACCTGCGGACATATTTACACTATAGTCCGGAAAAAACGGTATGTTTGCTGATTTAAATTAATTTAAATATATTACTTTATTATTTACACTATCTTAATGTAATTTTATATTTCTGTATAATCAGATCGCTTAATGAACTGCTCTAATTATCTTTAAAATAATATAAAAAAAACGTTTTTACGTCGAGAACCTCATCGAGCTGAAATTCGTTATTGTGAAAGGACTAAATAGAGATGCCTTTCAAATTTTAATAAAACATATGGAAATTTAGAGATGCTCCCCAAAAACTTTAACGAATCTAATCTTAAACGAGTGACTCACCACTGCCCAGGTCAAAACTGAACAAAATAAAAAAAAGCCAAGCGCCAGAAACCTCTCTTGCTTGTTGTAAACACACCACGATGAACTCTACACGCTTCTTCTAACGCGTCCCTGATTCCCGACCTCTCCACTTCCATCCAACCCAAAAACTAACCGAGCTAGAACCTTGCGAAATAGATAAATGAAAAACAAAAAGGAAGCACCCCAAACCAGTTTTTCCCCACCATAAATCTTCCCGGGTCTCGGGTGCAAACTCCGAGCGATGGCAGGTATGAGAGAGAGTGCAAAGAAAAAAAAAACAACATAACTTGCAATTAAATGAAGCAGGGTTCTCTCTCTTACCCTTACACCCTTTCCCTCTCTTTATCTCCCTGCGTGTCTTGCCGAAGCCTCGGAGTTCAGAGTCCCGGCTTTGAACCGTCCCGAAAAGAATCCCGGGGGACACACGGGTCCGCAGAAAAACCACGTCTGCCCTACGTGTTCATGGAAACGGGAAGCGTGGAGACGGCGTGCGCCATAGTTTTTCCCTTCGTTCCCCAAAACGGGACGCAGACTGAAAGCGGCCTTCTGGCTGAACCAATAAGCTCGTCCACTTTGGCCCACGTGACCGCGCCCTTCCGCTCCTGTGAACGAGGGGAGCCGGGTCATGTGAAACTGGGCAGATTGCTGATTGGTCCAAGAGGCACGTAGTTTTCCCTAATACTGTCTGAGCTAAGATTATTGGAGCGAGGAAAGAGGGGAGAAGGGGGGTTCAGGACGGGGAAGATTCGAACCCTCCGTGCTTCTAGTTTAAGAGTAGGGCTCAATTACTGGAATGGAGGAAACCGGCCGTTGCCGCCTCGTTTTTCTTTTCGACGACGATTGATGGTTTGGGGAGGGTTACGTGGATCAGGGGGTGATACGAAAGCTCTTTGTGTTACACAGAAAAGGCGGGCAGCACGTCACGCGCTCTCGACGCCCCGTAATTGGCGCTGGATGTCCTCTTCTGGGATGGCGGTAACAGGTTTCTGACAGGTTAGGTTTGGTCGGACGACGCGACAAAGCTTCGTCTTTTTTTAACGTAGTGCAGATACGGGAACCGGGCGCTAAAACAGCGAGCGGGATGGTGACAACACTTACTTCATAACAAGGCCGCAGTTCCAGATTTAAACGTCATCTACGGAAGGCTAGCGCGGGGCAGAGATTAAATAGGACTGCTAGACTGGTGTTAGGCTGGGTCTGCTGTTGAATCAGCGGGGAACAAAGTACCAGGCGAACGCCGACGCCGTATTCCTCGCCAATCTGTGCCCCGCGCTGGCCTCCAATAAGTGACGCAAAACAATCTGGCGCGAGGCCTTGTTATCTAAGAGGTGGTGCTGTCGGGCACTTCGTCGTTACAGTCGGCGATAGCTCAAGAGTTCCACTTAAGTAGAGCGAACGCTGGATCGGAGCTTGCCTCCTCTCTAGCGTTCGCTCTGCTAAAGTGAAAAGAGGTGGCAGGATCTTCCACTTTACTTTAACATGTCACCGAGTAGAGAACATAGAGGGGAAGCAAGCTTGGCCCTGTAGTCTTGGCGTCTGTCCTGCCCTAAGCACTGTACTTGGCTATACCATAAGTCAGGTTACTGCTGAAGGCACAGAAGCGCATACTCGCAGACTTGGAGCACATCACGGCGCTCTTTAAGCGGTAATGGGGAAGAAAAATCAAGGTACCTCGTAACGCGGAACTTTCAGAGCTGACTTTCACATCGCACTCAAACTGTGGGGATATTAAGCATATCGAATCACCAGAAACAATGTAAAAGAGAAGCGAAGCAATTAAATATAACACGTCAAAAAGTAAGCACGTATTAGACAACCCACAATTCGAACCCGGTATATTGAAGTGTCGAGACGAGCGTACGATCCAAGAGTGCTAGCGGCTCTCGCGACGTTATCTGCATACAGTGTGCTTCTGGATCAAGTACACTCATTGATATCATTGCTCTAACTGAGGAGTACAAAGATTAGTTTCAACACTGATAAGGTTAAACTCTGTATGTTTACTTAGAAGGTGAGAATGAACGACATTAATATTGTGACAGGAAGAAACCGTCTCAGATCAAATATATGATTCCTCCTGTTTTTTGTGTATTTTTTTTTTTTTTTTGCGTGTCTCATTGCCCCAATCTCTCTGTCCGTTGGCAACATTTCAAATGTTTCAGTGGCAGAAAATTCGGACGTAAGCATAGACTCGACATTGCCAGGACAAATGAAGCAACACTGTCCATGAACTAAATGCGTGCGACAAAACCGAATCCAGCAGTGCGTGTCCGATGTGTTGCGAACAACCTACTCTGTTTGAAATGCCCCGGGGAAGAAGCCAATCCACAACCTTCAGGTCCAGGTGCGGGCAGACGGTTTCCAAGTTTTTGTTTTGTTGGTATCTAGTATGTCCAATTCAATCAGGCTCAACCTTTTCTTTTCCTCTTTACTATTCTCGAAGGCTTTTTCTTTTTCAGAAATTCAGCTTCGGGAAAGCTCCTGCGTTTATAGTATATCTCTGCAGTAATAAAAACAATACTACCCCACAGAATCGAACCCTGCGTATGATGTCACTAGATGTTAATTACCCAACCAGCCCCGAGTGGCGAACGCACGGAAGCTCGACAACGTCATGCCTCGTGCGAAGTGGCTGAGGGCTGGGCGTCGAATAAAACTTTTAAATCGATTAATAGCCACAAATTAATCGATTAGTTAATCGGTTAATCCGTTTCGTTCATTCCCATGCATAATAGTCTTAAAAAAGTGAAAATTTTCACTTTTTTGCCATTGCTGAATGTGTGATAAACGTCAAATATGTGAAATCAAGCTTTAAGTGCAGCCGAGAACATTTAAACCACAACCAAAAACTCGCAAAATATTACTTCAGCCGATGGGGCAAAACGTTTCGTTGAAATTCTCCGGCAATAGCAACCACCTTTGATTGTTCGCAATGGTCTCTGCTGCACTGAACGGCCACTCGCACGGCGTTGATCTGGCTGGGACACGTATACACCTTTTCTACGTAGGCGCCGCCATCTTCCATACTGGCACTTCCGGTATGCGTGAAAACATCGCTTTCTTCTCGCCTCGACAGTAGAACGTGCTAACATTTTAATTGCAACCGTAAGTCGTTCTTGTTATGAACCCTCTATACTTTTTTACTTGTTCGGTGTTGTAATCTATTGCTTTTTTTTTTTTTTCGGAACGCATACCGGATATGGGGACAACGTGGCTGGGTCCGAGGCTAAACGAAAAAGGTGTATAACCTTCTCCGAGTGTTTGGAGTTATAAATATCGCCGTTATACACTTTACTTCAGGTCAAAAGTTCACCTAGAGTTAGCCTTCATACAGGTGCATTCGTCCACATTCCTTTAGTGATCGCGTTAATTTTTTGTTTTGTCGAAATTGAACCGATTATTTAGTTAAACGAATTAATTCGCGATTAAAGCATTAATCGAATAATCGGTGGGTTAATCGATCAAGTTCGCAGCCCCAGTAAGCATTGCGCTCGCTATGAGAGGCATGCCAACGTGCTATAAACCGATACCGCCTAGAAGACAAGGCTCGCTTATGACGTCATCGCCAGTGAACCCCCGACCCGTCCCCAAGTGGCCAACGCGCTGAAGTTTGACGAGAGTATGCCGCCGCAAGGCGACCGACAAGGGCGTCTTGGCGTCACCGTGCGTTAGAATCGCGCTCCTTGTGTGAGACATTGCAAGCCAGAGCCGTCTATAAGAGAGTTTGGCTGTGCATTGAAAAGTATAGGAGGCAAATGAGGAGGCGCCATTGGTCGAAAGGGGGCCTGTTCCAGGGCGTCTCCACAAATTCGCATGTGGCTAGCCAGAAGCCGCGAGTAATACCCTGGCGGTGGTCGCGAGAAACAAAATTAATAAGTGCGTCGGAGTAACTCTCGGTGACTGAAAATATACTGCACGTGATTTTTGAATTACGGTCGTGCAAAATCAAATTCTAGGAGAACGATCGACGTGATCCATACGTCAGGCGCCGAGGGCCGGGAATCTGCCGTCCAAGCGGACATACTCCGTCCGAGCGAAACAGAGTTCGAGCGGCACATTCGATTCTTCCATTTTTTTTTTTCCTGATCATAATAGAAACATCACGTGCAGCATATTTTCGACCATGAAGAGTTAGTACATATAACTCTTACCGCTTATTAAAACTCTTTCTGGTTACCACCGGTAGGGGATTGTTTTTCAGTTCTCGTTGGACAAGAGAGCGTGTCAAGCCCTCTTTCTACGTCTGGTGCACACCCTGGCCATGTCCGCTACCCCCACCGATCAAACTCTCCCTCAAACTTGTCCGTATAGTTCAACTACTCTACTCACGTTGCTGTAGTTTAACTACTTTTCTGAGTAGTTTAGTAACTTTCAATTACATTTTTATTTCGGTAATTAGTAGTTTACTTTAATTACTTTTTTGTAACTTCTACTCAAGTTACAAATTACTTACGAATTTTAGTGGTTGTTTCGCTTATCAACAAACATTCCTGCACAAAGGAGATAAGATGTTCGAAAATCAGCTGATATTTTTCAAAGAGGGGGAAGCATGTGGCATAAGAAGACGAAGGGGGAGAGAAAATGGTTTGGAGAGTTCAAAACCTCCCCAAAATGTTCACAAGCCCCCCCCCTACCACTGCAACAACACTGCTACGAGGCGCGGGGAGCGAACAGACACGACGCAAGAGAGGCCGAGTAACTGCGGGATTTGCGCCGAAGACTGGCGTTTCTCTGTGTCCCGAAGCTCAAGGAGACTCGACCCTTTTGAAGAAAGGGCTGGTCCCCGCTTCTCCCCAACGTAGAAACTCGTGCCCACTACAGGAGGTGCACACACTGCATCCCTACCCAAAGGAAGCAACAAAATGCAGCACCTGCTCTGAAACTCATCTTGTGCTCCCGTAGTTTGTGCTGTACTCGAAGAATCGCGTGCTAAAGGGAAACGCAAATATTACGTTTTTGCGTTGCTTTTCCTCCCAAACCCAAAATATGCTGATCTTCAAAGATTCATATATCTTTCGAAAACTCTGTAGTAATTCCCCCAACGTTTTTATATAAAAAATAATAAACAAGCAGTGTTGGAAAATACACTGTGTACATGGTACTTAAAGTACTACTGCTTAGAAAAATTGTACTTTACTTGAAGGAAATTTTCTGAACATGTACTTGTATTCTCCGAGGAACGTAAAACTCCCGACTTCAATGTACATTCCCCGAATATGAAAACAAAAAATGGCGGTATCGTCGTGTGAAAACGCGCTCTTTCGAGACGTCATTTGGTCATTTCTCTGAGTGAAGTAATGGCGGCTGTAAGCCCGACGGAAATAGGTGTCTTCAAGTTGATTGTGTCAAATAGTTTCTCAGCGAGATTAAAACCCTGCGGCGGCTTGACCTTATACAATATTTGCTGCCATTTCCGTAAAAAAACTGATGCACCTCCGATTACTCCTGGAGCAATTCATACCAGTATAGGGAATGAAAAGGCATCATGAAAGATTGTGTTAAAGGTGCTTGTACTTTACCTCGAAATATATTGTATTTATATACGTTACTGCAAGTACATTGCACCCGGTGTACTTACTACTTTACTTGATGTACACGACCTCTCATTTACTTTGTACTTTACTTCGAGTACTTTTTAGATGTACTTTATGCAACACTGTAAACAAGCAAACAGTTTCTAAAAGATCAAGCTCAGACAGTGCTAAACCTGAAAGTACAAATGACACATTCGCAGTACATCGCTGGCCAAACAAACAAGAAAGCACAAAACAATTAGGCACTCAGAACTAGAACCAGAACCAGCTTTTAGAACATTTGTGTGAAAAAAACAAGCCGATTCATATTTGTCTAGCACAATTTCGCTAACGGATAAAAGCCTCTGTACATTCTTTTTGCCATAAAAAAATATAAAAGTAACTTCAAAAGTAACTTCAAAAGTAATTTGCTACTTTTACGGTAATTAGTAATTTTCTCAATTACTTTCTATTTGAGTAATTTCTACTCTACTCAAATTACTTTTGACATCAATACTCAGTAACTCAACTTAATTACTTCTTTTGAGTAACTTGTACACGTCTCCTCTCCCTATATACAGCTCCGATTGCAAGACGTGTACCATACCCGTGGACAATGTTCGTGGCATTTTCGGCAAGAGGTAGGGGGGGGCGCTCATGCACGCGCCCCCCTACCTCTAACCGCTATTGGCGACGTGTACGATCGAAAGCGTCGCTGCGGTCGGCCTTCCACGATTGGCTGAATGCTGACTATGACGTCAGCAAAGGTTCTCTCTTCGACGAAGTAAGAGGAATGGAAGAACTTCGATTTTGACGGTGTTGGCAGTGTTGGTTTCAGAGCGCAATGACTTCAAGCTTCCACCATGCTCATTACAAACACCATCGAACTTGTTGTTCTCAAGGTAACGACGTCACGAGAGGGAACCATAGGATGGCTCCACCGAAACATCTCGCCACGAATAGCAACAGAAAGTGGTCCGCCAGTAGAGCGGCGTCGTGTACGTGAGCAACATGCGCTGACTGCGCGCTTGCCGCCGCACCTCGTGTGGGCTTGTTTTATGGCCACCGGCAGATTTAGAACGGCGCAGGGAGGTCCCTCTGTTAACCCACCTCCAGCGCGAACGGGAGGTGGGGTACTAAAGGGACTTCCCTGCGCCGTTCTTGATTGGATGACGCATCGACGTCAACCCCCTTACAAAAAAAAAAAAAAAATAATAAAAATAATAAACGAGTTTCAATTAAGTGTCTAATCTATTCTTATAGAGTACATTAGAAACTCAGTTGACACTCATTGATACTTTTTGCAAGGGCTAGGCCTGAACTTCAAGTTAGCGGCGCACGCGGCCGCAATGCGAAAGTGCAGGGCTTTCAAAGCCCCGCTAACCCATTCCTTTATTTTACAGTTCGTTTCCCTTCTGGAATATTCCAATTTATTCTCGTCTGTTATCGCGTGTTCTGGTTTGGAACTTGATAGCACAGTGGTTGCATAAAGGCACTTTTAGCGCGTACTAGTTCGTCTCGGTCGTGCACCTGTCGCCGGTGCAGGGAGTACGACCCTTTCGTTTCGATTTCGGGCACGAGTCCGCCTCACAATCAAACCCTTATTTTGCCCTCATCGTCTACCATTTCGTTAGCGATGTTGTGTTCATTTGCGTACGACGCGGCAATATCGACCGATTCCGAAACAATAAAAAGGAAATAACCCGTATTTCGAATCGAAGATGAGACGTCGGGGTTTGTTAATTACGGGCTCAGCTGAATACAGGCGCGCGAACAAATTACAATGCCCAGCTCAATCTCCCTCCATTCCACGTAAAATTGGTTTCGTTAAGAATACCCCTGAGGTACTCAAACTTAACTGAACTCGGCAGCAATCGCGTCGCATGTCGCTTCTCTGCCTTTCATTTATTTTTGAACCCGCTTCAACAAAAGAATCTTACACGGGGGAGCTCATGGTTTCGCCCAAATGTTATTCTCGTCCAAGAAAAGCACAAAAACACATCGCAAAAACAAACAAAAAAAAAGGCAAGGGGAAAACTTATGCGCGACTGCTTTTAGGGAAGAACGCGGAACAACTACAAGCACACAGAAACAACAGTGCTGTGGCACAAGAGGCGGAAACACGCGCTCGCTCGTCGAAACAAGAGAAAAGCTGCGGACAGATGATTTATAACCCTGTTCGCATAAACAGGCTTACAACAGGCTGACGCCGCTTTGTGCGAAGGCCCTCGGTACTGCACTAAGCACTACGTCGACCGCGTATAAGCGAGTCGTGCAGCTCAGGACAGGGAGCTAGTGGAGAAACCCACGTGACATCGCTGAATTTCCCAAGGGACGAAGGGGAGAGGGGAGAGGGGGGAAGGAGGGTTGTTTCAACGCATGCGTAGTGAGGGCCATGTTGGGTAAAAAAAAAAAACAACATATATGCTCGCAGCATATATACCTACGTGTACCTACCTGCTCGGCTGGTGAACAAGGAGGAGTGTTTAGGTTCGAGTCCTCATCTCGGGAGGGAGAGTTTTGGTGAGGAGCTTGACGAGTTCGCACCGGAAGTTTGTTTTCTCGCACGGGTGAAAACAAAAAAATATGGCTGGGAGACTGTCGAGAAAGGCGGACGTTTGTGTATCTAAAAAGTAACGGGGCGACTTGTCCTTATGCGTATAGAAAAGTAACATATTAAATAACGGACTCGTGTAGAGCAAGGGCGGAGACGAGCTAGTTTATAAAACTGAAATAGTAAGCATCAACTAGACAGAGGGGAAACGGGACGGACAACCGCCAGATTTCAAATTCAGTTTGAAGTTTTTAAGATTGGAATTTGTGTGTGTCCCTTCTTTTTTTTTTATTTCATGGTTTATTGTGTCAAAATATTCTCGATTGTTTTGAAACTGGAAGTTTACTTTCAGCGTCAGAAACTCGGACGATCATCTCAAGGAGCTGCTGCTGTTCGCTAGACAATGGGAATTAAGCATAACATTAGTATATTCTTTAAACTAAACACCATCCAGAAGTAACATTGTAGATTGATTCGTTGCGTAGGCTATCTTGAAAGTATCAGCTGTGGGGAAACACTAGCCACTTTGAGCGTTTTAGCCATAGTTTGTCAGAAGGAAGTGCTCGTTTGGCTTGAATGGTTATTCACTTCATGCATCGCTTTTTTTCCAAAATAACAGCGAGTGCGCAGGCGAGCTGGTGATAATGAATCACAACGCAACACCTGAAACCGTCGATCGTGCGACAAAAGTATAGAACAGCTTTTTCGACTCAGGAGTTTCTTAATTTTTCCGCACCGCAGTCTTATGTGTTGCGTTATGTTTAATCACTTCTCCTATCATTTCATCTCTTCAGAGACAGTAGGCGCCTACTAGAATTTCCATACTGAAGTCCTCATCGATTACGTAAATTTTATTTCACCATAGTGCGCTACCTACGCTTAGCTCAGAGCTCTCGCTTGCGGTAACCCTAAGTAAAAACGAAATCAAGTTAATACGCCAACGGGAGTGTTTCTTTTTTTCTTCCCGAAGAAACGTATTGGAGATTGACTGATAACCTCGCAACTAGTTTCTCTCCTTCTAACCTCCACCTTTCAAACACTTTCCAAAACGGGTATCAATCATTATGAACAATTACTCGATGATACATCGACCTCAAAGACTCTTCATCCAGTTCCTTCGTCCAGATAAAAAAATATCTCACACGGTCAGTAACGTTCATCCTTATCTACACGAAACGCCACTCGTTAAAGGAACGTTCTTTCTCTCTTCCTGTGTCCCGCGATTGGGAGGAAGGATTATTGTCGTTCATTACCCATCGTCTTCACGGCCAGAACTAATCGCTCTGGTCCATCCCGCTGTTCTTGTTCCCTTAAGGTCATTCCTCCAGTCGCGTTTATGTTGTACCTGTAATAAGAAGAGTAAGAAAGAAAAAAAGAATATATAGGCTTTGCGCGTCGCGAAGGAAGTGGCTTAAGCAGTTGATCCTTCCATAAAACCCGATTGCCGCAACGCTGCCAAGCCGTGAAATCGCGGGGCTTCTCAAGAGGCTTATCTGGCCGTCTTGGAAAGGGAAGCGCTGGGGGTGAAGTTACAATCTGTCTCCCCAAGATTTAACCCACTCGGCGCTTCGGTCAACGAGCCTTTTTTTTTTGGGGGGGGGTACAAGAAAACCGTGCTCTCGTGTTTATTGTTTATATCTTGCGCGCGCAGTTCTATCTAGGTCGCAGTAGAAACAAAACTTGCAGTTATATTGTATGTTGACCCATCCAGAGAATAGACAACAGCGGAAGATGCTCCCTATAGTGACCTACTTTCTTTTTATTAACGTGACTGTGTCATGTTAGCGAAACGACAGATGCCGGCTTTTTGTTTTTCTAAATAATTTTATTAGGTTAATTAGGTGTCAGTAGTTGCTCACTGATAATTATATTCGGAATTACCAGATTAACGTGCCATTTCTTCCGATTACTCCAAGAAAATTCGGGGGATTTCTTGAAAAGTACTGGGGTCACATTTTACGCTACAATACTCAATATTGGGAGGGAGTGTTCGGCAGAATTGTTTCTCGCATCTGTTTTCGCGAGATAGTAAAAGAAAAGGCGTCTGGATAAATACATGCAGACGTATGCATTCGATTTTTATTGTGGATTTGCCTCTAACAACGTTCTTGCAGATTGCACCTGCAGGCAGACCTCGGGTTCCAACTTTCGGGGCCCAAACCCGCTTTTATTTCATGTAATTGGAGATATTTCCATCGAAGAACAATAGTCTAAAGTATTTCAGGGATTTGCAAAAATTTGTACTGATTAATGGCAGTTTTCTCGGAAGAGCTGTTCGTAGATCTACCCGAGTGACGAAGAATATGTTACCGGACCCGAGTGCTTTTACCGATTGACAAAACCATGACTTTAAAAGGAACATCATAAGAAACATTCACGGGTCACAAAAACAACAAACGAAGGTAAATAGATCGCGCGTGGCAATGAATGCGAGAGTATGTAATTGAAAAAAGATAAAGCAGCCAAAAACTTTCTTCCAAGTTTGTAGGAGCGGTTGCGCGATGCACGGAATCAGCATGTCAAGCAGGTCACAATGTCGATCGCACCCACGTTGAAGCGACGATATGACCAAGCACTATTTTAGCCACTCGTAGATTCGCGTAATTGCAGCTTTCTTAGAATGTTTTGTGGGTAGCGGACATAAAATAAAGTTTTCTTACTCAAACCTAGACTACTTCCTCGCGCGAATTCATAAATCTTCTCTGCGCACGTAATTGTTTTTGTTTTATTTAAGCACGGTTTTGTTTTGTTATTCGTCAATTCTACAATCAGGTTGAGAAAAAAAAAAAAAGCCAGACACTTGCTCAATATTCAGTCAATCAGCGTGATATTCTATTTCTTTTCAAGCTACGACATAAGACTTGTGAAACCTAAAACGAAACTTTTCTCGCGTTCTGCATCTGGTTTCCTTTGACTTTCCCCAGCCGCCAAACAGAAGTCGCTCGGAATTTAGCACACAGGAGCATCCCTCGGAGATCGGAACTCCATTGCGAGCGTCTAATTGATTTTTTTTTTTCGGCTCCCAACTTTTCGAAACTTGCATTCGATTCCACCCGAAGGCCCTCAGGAAAGAAATATCGACCGTTTGTACAGAAATTCTCGGTTGTAGAGCTCGCGCGTCCTAACGAATCTTCATTACAACGAACGCGCGCGCTTTTCTTTTGCTGTTCGTCTAATGATCCCTTGACAGACGAAGTCTTGAGAGGTGTTAACTACGCTTTTCAGCAAACAATCTGTAACTCCAATTGTTACAGCTCGTGCGAGAAGTGGTCTAAAATACGACAACAGTTCCATCGTCTTCGTTCAAACATTTTTTTAGTATTTTCAAATAGTTAGTTGTCTAGAAAGCGAATATAGTGCTTTGGTAATCAGCGAGGTCGATACAGTCATGCATCGTTAATATGTGCACTACTATCCCCCCCCCCCCCCCAAAAAAAAAAAAAAAAAAAAAGTCGACAATAATAATTGTTTATAATAGCGAGACAAAAACATAATGCATGTTTTTACCCAGTTTGTCTCCGAAACGTTTTGTATACTGCGTTGATGAGTATTTATATTTTTTTTTACAGTTATTTTAACCCTTACAGATTTGTTTAAAGAAAGTCGTGAAAGCTACACTTATGCGCTTTGTTCAAGTGAGTTATACGGCCAGTGGGACCTAGGCTATGGAGATAATCGTAACAATCAGTCGGCTAATTAAGCAAACTTTGTCGATCAACTTTTTGATTAGTGAAAATTGACACACATGGTTCCGTGTAGAAACTTACTGAGCGTCATCCAAAACGAAGAAATCAACACTTTTTAGACATGCTTCGAGCGTGTGGGAAGCGTACCAGTGTGCTAAAGGTAGCACTTGTGCAACAGGTACAAGATATGGTGCTATGATAAGAGACGGAAAAATCGCGCGGATACCTTATCGCACCGGTAGCCTTGCTCGTGCTGCACGAGTATTGGTAACTTTAGCGCACTACTACGCTTCTCAAGCGCTCAAAGTATTTCTGAAAATTACTGATTTAGTGGTTTTCGATGACGCCCAGCAAGTTTCTAACTGAACCGTGTCTATTTGCACTCATTAAAAAGTTAATTAACCAATTTTACTTAATTAGCCGACGGATCATTACGACTAGCCCCTTAAACTAGGTCCACCTGCTCAAATTTCATAAGTATAGCGTTCACGGATTTTTTGTTTTTTAAACAAATCTCCTAAAGCTTTAAAAAAAAAACTATTAACGGGGTTCTTATTAAAGACACGACTGTATGTAATTGTGAAACATAGCCTTATAAATCACACTTTCCGTAAGCTGGGTGTCATCTCTAGAATTACGCGTGAGTTCTCCGTGTCAACGTGTATTTTATAATTATACCTCTCGTTAACCCGGTCCAAGTTGGAGTTTTCATCTGTCTGGAATTGAATTAGTTTTTGCGATTCAAGAGAGGATACATAATGTTCAGAGGCGTTTTTTTTTTTTTTTCTCGAATTTTCTATGATCGTCATATTTGTCGTACTGCTTAATATTCTTATGCGAGACTCTTGGTACGAAGCATTTGTCCTACTTTTAGGTCTAGACGACGTGCGCGAGATCTTGCTTTCCTGTATAAATGTATTCATGGATTAATGAATTGTCCTGATCTCACTCGAGCTATTAATATTCATGTTCCGAGTTGATATTTGCGGATTTCACCGACTTTCACACGTTAATCAAATCATCCCAACCAGTTAAATGACCCGTATTCAACACTTGTATAATACCGCCGGCGTAGGAGATATTGATGTTTTTAATCCAACTTTTGTGGCGCTTGTATCTTTCGTAAAGTTCATGAGCACAGAAAAAAAAAATAAGTAAACAAAAGAACACGGATGGGTCGGATCACCCAAGCCCGCGCACGAAGCAAATTTCTTCAAAATGTGGTAAACTAAAAAACAAAAAAGTGGAAGTGTTTTTTGTTTGTTTTTTGGGCAAGGGTTTAAGAGTTTAAATTTTAGATATTTGAAACTTCCTTGTTCACGTGGAATGGGTTCCATAAAAGACCAAATAATATTGCACGCCATCGTCGTATTTAAAAGGATCGAAGCACTTAAAACAAAACATGAAATACCCTTTTCATCTGTTACGTGTGTCTCCTCGGATTCTTAGGTCTAAAGTTTATATGAATGATCACTTGATTTCGTTGCGTAGTTAACAAGGATGCAAAATAACAACAAAATCAAACAGAAAGGCGTGCTTGGCTGTGGAGATCACAGACAGGGCTGAAAGTTTCTTATCCCTGGAATGGTGTATACGTAGAACAAATAAAAAAAACCTATGGTACCTTGTCTTGCCTGCTCACTTGTGTTTTCGGTAGGCCAAAGATAAATAAAGATATTTATAGGACGCAGAAAACAATGTATTCAACGCGTCAATTAGAAAGCCATGTATCTCCTTCCTTAAACAAATTAATTATGTGCTATATCCTCTTCAACGTTTTTTGTTTTTTTTTAAGAAGTAGTTTAATACAAATATTTATGATTGAAGATGTGCAAGATTCTTTTTAGCCTACGTTCTAACACTGTTCTCCGAGACAAACATAGCCGGTCTATTTACAAACAAATATATATATATATATATATATATATATATAATATTATCGTGCATGCTTTCGATTGGTACTGTACTTAAAATATGTTCGGAAAGTTCCGAAAGCAAAACCAGTTGCAGACTTCCTGAATGACATAAGCGTGCTTTTGTAATGATTTTTTCACACGATGCTTGTATACGTTACGAGTAATTGATGGTCCACCCGTGGTCATGTTTTCGCCATCAAACTTCATCTTTATCCTTTCGTTCATGTAATTCCCCATCCACGTTCTCTGTTCCTTCGCTACACGCTTATTTTTGCCTCGATGTGGTTTTGTTTCTTCAATATTCGGTCGTGTTCCCTTCGCTATCGACGTCTTCAATATTTCAGTTCAGTAAATCGCAACGCTCGTTGTATTTGCGTTGTACTTTTTCTTCTCTCCACCCCCCTCTACGTTTCAGAGATGTCTATTTTTCTTTTCAGTGTCAGTTCTCTTATCCTTGTTTGATTCATGAGTAGGTAATACTGCATGAGACAGACACACACACTCCCACACACACACACACATGCGAAAGCTCCGGAATATCTATAATAGACCTACATGTTACATTTCTGCGCGAAAAGTGACAAACCGTCTCGACGGATGCTGCAACGTATCCTCAAAATGGAGGCAAGCACACTATACATATATTCGCAACTCGAGGGATCCTCGGTTTTCAACATCGAAATGTCTTTTGGAACTCCAGCGCGCATATTTCTTCTCCGCCGAGGCTAGAAAACGCGAACGCTGATAATATACAACTTGTTGGGGGAGACCGAATCGGGCCGTCGTTTTCGTGCACCGCAGGAATAAACTACCGCTAAGCGTATATCAAAAGGCAGGAATACAAAGACATCCAAAGTTCCAGAAACTCACAACGGCCAAGGTATAAGAAGCTAGCAAAAACAACAAAGAAATGTTTACCGGGCCCAGATGCCCTGTTACCGAAGCGAAGTATGTATAGCAGACGACGCCGTCGCACAGCAGGAGCAGACGGATCGACTTGTTTTCCTCTAAAGCCCTCAGATGGCGACACCGTCGACGCTTACCACACGTCGTCTGCTCGCGTTCACATCTGCTCGTCATCGAAACACTATATATAATAGTCCCTTTCACTTTACGATTGAGCCAATCAAGAACCTGCTTCAGATGTGCATTGTCACGCCGGTCGTCGTTCTTTTCCGGGTAAAACGGCTAAACTCATCACGCATAGAAAAAAAAAAAAACAAGAGCAGGGTCACAGCTGATTTCTTATGCGTGATTGATTTAGCCGGTGATATAGGAACCGCATAGAGACGACGACCAGCACCTTGACGATACACTTTTGGCGCTGTTTGAATGGTTCCGTACGATCGGAGCGTCGCCTGCAGGCGGTGGCACGTCGTGGGAAACGCACAGCGAGGTAGAGGGGCTTAGAACAATAGCCTGGCAGCTGAAGGTGGCCCCCAATTGGCCGCCACCATGCTGCACATTTTTGACCATTAGACACGTGACCTGATAGTTTTATGTCCAGGTCTTAACGAAGTATCGCGCACAAATAATTGCCCATTGATCTTTAATAACGGTGCCGACGAGATATGTTATGTTTTGTTTGTTTTAAGTCCAAAATGTTCTTTTTGCGACGAAAACTCGGGCAGTTTCGCTATGCCTCCGCTAGATGGCGTCAGCCGCGGTGCCGTTTTTTGGGTTTTTATCGGAGCTAGACACTAATCTCTGGGGCCAAAAGTACTAAAAAAAAATAGTTTATCATGTTTTTTTAAAGCCATCGCAATACAAATCTCGGCTCAGCTTGGCGTAAAAGTCTCAGGAGTCGGTACGGTCACGTGTCTATAGTGGCCAAAACACTGATCGCAATGACAATTGCTGGATCGCGCTTCCCCGCATGTTCGCTGCAGCGCGAGTGAAGCCACTGGACGGCCAGCTTGCTCGGGTAGTACTTCCGGTTCTGTCATTCGTCGTCATTTGCCGAAGAAGTTTTTTAAAACTCTGTGTACCGTGGAGACATGCCGTTGTGAACACGTGGAAAAGTTTACCAAAGCGCAGTTTCGCAGGAAAAAGGTACAACTCGTCAAAGGCAAGTTTCGCCGGTCTGGCGGCGTGTTCAAAGCTTCCTTGGCGTCCCGTAGTGCCGTGTCTCTGTGTCTTCGCACGCTTGGATACCCACCAAGAATCGACGCCGTGTGAATGTGTTTTGCGAGTGCAATGTGCGTGAAGCCGTATGTGCCTCTGGATCAGCGTCTTACTTTACTCTGTCGTCTCTATACTTGCGGCCCTCGCGGTTTAGGAACGACCTTAATCCAGCGTGCACTAGCGACGGAAGATGGGTGGAAGGTACGTCTTTTTTTCGTCCTTAGACGATTTACACAATACCGTGCACAACAGCTCCTCATCGCTGATCAGTGCTGGCTCATTATCAACCTACTTAATTGCACTTGACGTTTGAGCGCGGCTCGCCTAATTGTAATTGGTCAACAGATTGCACACGAAAATATCGGCCGCGCTTCAAAGATTTTCATTCTCGCCGTCTTGTACTTTTGCTTTCGAAAACCTTCCTTGCTCCACAGCGTTGCTCTATTCGTGCTCCCACGTAATCCATTAGAGTAGATTTGGAACATAGCCATGGTTAATAGTACATAAGAGCCCGTACAGATCCTCACCCCGCCCCTTTATTGATAGCAACTCACCGAAAGAGCTGGACTGTCCGAAACTCCGTGGCCGATACATATATATATATATATATATATATATATATATATATATATATATATATATATATATATATATATATATATATATGCATATATATATATATATGAATATTTTAAAGGCATCTACGCGCGACACACGTTCAGAATATTGGTGCGGCGTCGAGTCTTCACCGGTATCCAAGCGTGCGAACGCACAAAGATGCAGCACTCGGCGTGTCAAGGAAGCTTTGATCCCGCCGCGAGACCGGCGAAACTTGCTTTCGACGAGTGGTGGCATTTTCCTGCTGCACTGCGCTTTCGTAAAATTTTTCACGTGTTCACGACGGCAAGCCTACACGGTACACAGAGTCTTAAAAAACTTATTCGGCGAATGACGACGAACGAGTGGAAAACGTGTATACAGCACGCTGGAAAACCACAGCGAAACGCTAGCAAAACCGCAAATGCTACCCGAGCAAGATGGCCGTCGGGTGGCTTCGCTTGCGCGAGCGGGAAGCGCGATCCAGCATTTGTCATTGAGATCAGTGGGTCAAAATTGTACAACATGGTGGCAGCCAAGTGGGGGTCACTTTTGCCTGTTGAACGGGATACCAGTTAATCGCTCTAAGCACGTCCACCTCGCAGGAAACGCAATACGATCAACCAACTTATAGCAAAAACAAAAAAAAAACGCGGGGCGCGGTTAGTTTTGAAGATCTCATTATAGCTTCTCGGCCAATCAGATTGCGGCTTTGCCAGATCAGAACGCCAGAGAACCAATCACAAACCGAGAATCATGCACACGAAAATAGGCCACGCCCTTCCTTTCTTTTGTTCGGCTTCCATCGACTATATATAAGTGACTTGCGCGACCAAAGAGCGTCGCTGTGGTCGCGTTTCGCGATTGGCCAAACGTCCGTCTGTGACTTCATTCTAATGATTATTTTAATGCGAAAACTTCTTTGGCTAGAGTAGAGTGGCTCCGGATTTCAAGAAGCCGTATTTCGTGAAGCCGTGGCAGCTGTGACGTCCGGTAACGCAACACTGCGCGCAGTGTTGCCTTACGGTACACGTCGCAGACCTATACGCGCCAATTCAATATCCCCGCTAAATCTAGCGGGCAAGTTGAGCTGGTGCACACGTCGCGCGACGTCAAGACACGTGACGTCAATTTCCCGGTTAAATTTAGTGGGAATATTCACGTCCCGTGACCTAGACACCTCTCTAGTTTCCCCGCTAAATTTAGCGGGGAAATTGACGTCACGTGACCTACAAACCAAATCAGTTTCCCCCTCTAAAATTGGCGGGAAAATTGACGTCACGTGACCTGATGTCACGTGATGCTAGAACGTTTCACATATGCCGCACAAATGCCCAGCAATTTTCCCAACACTCTTTTTTTGTTTTCTTCATTGACGGGAATCAGCGCAATGTCCGAGTTTCAACCGCGACGATGTTGCTGAAAAAAAATGCGATAACTCCGTGCTTCCGTTGTTAGTTTTACGCACATCCTCGAACAGCAACTGATGATAAGTAGTCAAGACTACAACCCATGACGTTACGGTGACGCAAATTCTTGTAGTGACGTCACAAACGTAAGCCATAAAAGCACTCCAAAGAAACATCTCGGCAGTAATAATGGTGAGTTTTAGTATATTAGTACGTATAGGAGCAAAACGCGAACACTGTGCGTTTGCATTAGCGTCGCGGTGTTCCACACTGAGCTCGCGCGAAACCCCAAACTGCGTCTTGGATTGGCGAAAGGCAACACAGCGCATGCGCGGATTGGAACACGCAACGCTAAAACGAACGCAGAGTCCTCGCATTTGTTCCTGTAAGCTACAGAGCTATCTAGCAGATAGCGTCACCTGATTGGCCGAAGCAAGGATACGGTATAGTTGGCAAGCCTTTTGGCACATAACTACACATACCGATAGCAAGTCATTTCTGAAAGAGAACTGTGTCTGTAGTTTTGTTTGAACGCGTGTACTGAGTTAGTCTGCTTGGATTGACTGACTGATTGACTTCGATTGGACAGATATTGGGTACATCTGGAATCAGTTAGAATTGAGGTCTACCCACTATATCCTTCCAATCAGAGCCAATCACAGATCGGCGTTCTGACGTCACCGCAACCCCCGCGCAAGAAGCAGACGAACTTGCGCTCCGCATAATGATAATATCTAACAAGTTTCCATAGACAATTCACAGTTATTATACTTGAGGTGTCATCCTATACCCACGCGACTTTGTCTAATAAAAACGAACCGCGCAAAATATAAGAACAAGAAGGCAGACACAACAAAGCTTTTATTTTTTAGTGTCGTAATTATTTTATTTTATTTAGAAAAACCCCTGTTTTTTTATATTTTAGTTCACTTAAAAAAGATAACACCTTTCTTTCGTAAACGGCTATCATGTTGAGGGCGCCTATATTACGGAAATGTATTCCACTAGCTTGCGGTTCATTTTATTTTAAAAATGAGCTCGCTGTTCATCCTTCTAATCTCAAAATCTTTTAAATTCAAAAAAAGGAAGAAAAAAAAAACATCGGGGTCACGACGGGGTTTCTCGATCCCGGCACGCATTGCTGGTTTTGACAGCACCCTAATGAAGTTGCGCACCTTCTGCGCTTTGAACGCACTTTTTATATAAAGTTGGTTTAAGACCAATTCTATTTTTGAACTTAAAACAATTCTCCGAAAAATTTTCTTTTTTCTTAGTCATTATTGGGAATGTTTTGTTTTGAATGTATTCGCTTTACTATATTGGGACATAAAACGCTTGGTGACACGCAACGCCGCTGGGGAATCCCGGGAGTATTGGCGACTCATTGTGTGTTTATTCTATAGGTGTAAGATACACCTTGAGCGCGAGCGTCTTTCTTACTTAGGAAATAAATAAAAAAAAAATATATTAATATGTAATAATGTTAGTGCTGAATTATCTCATATTGGTGTTAATGTTTCTTTAGCGTTGTGTGATGCTTTCCCTGTTTATCTTCTATAGCTGCTGGGAGCTCAAGAAAAGTTAGGCGATGAGAATGCCGTAGAACGAACACCACGATGCACAACGTACCAACCACGCAGTACATAGTGTGTGCCCTTCGTTTCTTAAAGGGGTACAGAAACAAAATGGCGTGGCCGCGAGATCTCTACCCCGAGATTTAAAGACAGCCAGCGAGAAGCGCAGTGCATATCGCGCTCGTGACGTCAAGTGCCTCTGCACGGCCAAGCGTATACTGTAGTTGTGAGCGTTGCAGCTTGGTGGCGTCAGCGCGTGACAATCTGGCCTAGTAGTAATTTCCGAGGACTGTACGCCCTATGGTCTATACAGATGGCTTGCACGTGACGTCATTCGCGGTCATGACGGTGTTTTATGTGCCACGAGCGTTCGGTTTACCGTGTTAGTCTCACACCGCAGCTCGCCGGAACAAGTAAGTAGAAATAACCGTCAGTCCCCAGCACTGGCGACACCTGCAAGCTATTTATGTAAGGTATTCGGTGGGTGATATATTTTAGCGCGTTATGTAATGTTCACACTACAGACTCAACGCGCCGATCTTTCATAACGGACGTAAATGTAAGCGCAAGAAGCGAAACGATTTTGTTCAAACAACAAGCATGCCGTGGTCTGAACGAACTCCTTCCGTATCTTGCGCTTAAGGTTTGCGTGCGGTGGGTTGCGCCCGTAGTGTGAACAGAGCATAATTCACAGCGCATACCATAGGGGGAGGGGGGGGGGGGGCGGAGGAGGAGTAGTATGGTTGGCCTGGCAGAGGTCCCCGCACCCTCAGATCAAGCTCCTGCCTAACGCCTGCAAAGAACGGAGATCTTGATGGTGTGAAATGCATGTTGCGGAAGCACTGTGGAAGCTTGAACATATACAACGTTGGAAACTCGTTAGCGTTCTCCGCCAAGTCATATCCAGGACTAAGTAACTCCAAGAGAGAGCCATTCGGCCGCGAACTGGCGCTGCTTCTTAGGGGCCGAAGGGGTGGCAGCATTCCAACGGAGCTTCACAGACCGCCACCAAGCACAATCTTGAAATCTATGAACTCGTTTTAAAATTAGTTTTCTCGACTTTTCTGCCAGCAGGTCAGGAACGCGATTCTAGAGTAGTGTTTCTGGGCTGCCGCCGCAACTTAGACCACAACTAATAACAAAACAAAATAAAAAAAAAACATTAGTTTCCGTACCCCGTTAAGCTCTGAGTGACTATAATAACGCCCTAGTGAAAACAATTTTATCAGCATGTCTATATAATCCCTCCTCAAGCATTTTCTCTCCATTTTATCACCACCAAACCGGAATTTGTGCTTCATCGTCCGCGTAATCGGCAGAGTACATTTCCCCACGAACTGATCAATATTAAAGGGTCAATCGAATGCCTCTGAAAAAAAAAAAAATCTTTTTAAACATTAATTTCTTTTTATCGGAATCATCTCAAAATGCAGCTTGTTACCGGCGTCAGTCTGTGTGTTGTGAGAGAATGCGGATACTTTTTATAAAGCATTGTATCCTCTCAATGATGCCTAAAAGGAGCTGCGGGTCTTTGTTGAATCAGGAATAGTAAACACATAGGCAATATCAAGTCGTATGATAACGTATATCTTACTTATATAATTTGTATCATTTCCGGTGTGTATTCTTAATCAATCTATGTAAGAAATATTTTCCCGCTTCAAAATACCATGCGTACTTAAACAAACAATACAGTCTACCGAACAAAACGAAAACGAAAATTCGCAGATACGCCTTCTTGGGGGGGCTCCACTTCATCTGAAAAAAACCTAGCCTATAAACGTTTCACGTTAACAAAAACTTCTTCAGGAAACCCCAAAACAACTGTCTGCTACCCCGCACCTTCCGCCCAGTCGCGGCGAGGTACTCAAGCCGCAAAACGGTCCCATCCACATCGCTTATCTGCCTAAGCGTTTAATCTGCGTGTCAGAATTTTCGTCATCCCCTCATCTGCTACCCCGGACCATATTTTTCCTTCACCCTTTCTTCTTTTTTTTTTCTCTTTTCGTGCGCGTGTGTGTGTATGCCCTATTAAACCAACCAGGCGCCCTCACCATTTAGGCTCAAGCTACGCAACTGCGGCTATCAGACCAGCCCTCATTTGGAGCTCGCTCAATCCTTTATCTCCCTTCCCAGCACCGTTGTTAAACCTAGCGTTGCTCGTGCTGTTTTATTTTTTTTTTTTTCTCGGCCACCGCGGCACCGACTGTCGACGACGCCGACGCGCACTGTTCTTTCTCTAGGCGTTACAGCGTGAGCGCTTGGAGAGCGAGAGAAAGATCGAGAAGGGCGGAAAGGAGGAAACTCATTTGTGCCGCATGGCGCCCCGCATCTCATTAACTTGTTGGCTCCACGTGTAATTAGTAAGACGGCGAGATGAGTTGTGCGTTTGGGGCCGGTGCTAGTGTTTTGGCTGGATCGTGTTGACGGAGATGGCACGTGACGCGCGCCAAAGAGTTTGCGTTCGAGCTGACGCTTCCAGGCACATTATTACCTTTATTCTTTTTTTTTTTTTAGTTTGGCGACGTAATTGCAGCGGTGTGGTGCCACTTCCGGTCTCCAAGTACCGCAAACCGGAAGTTGGATGTATGTTTATGTTTGTTTCTGATTTCTTTTGTGTAGTCTATACACAGTCGCTTGGGCGAGCGTCGTGCAGTGGTAACTTCTGTGGCGACCAAATAAATTGAGCAAATTATTGTTCCGAAGGAAGGCGGCCACTTTTATATAAAATAACAAGCGCTACGAAGCCCGTGAACCAAATAGAGAGCGTTCGAGCTATTCGCGTGACAGCTGACACCAGAAGTGCACTTTTGTGGTATGTTCTCATCAGACGTAACGCGTTTGAAGTAACGCGTTGGATGCATCTAGTTACTTTTCACCTAACGATGTTCCTTTTCAAAAGCATGAAACGAGTAGCGTATTGTCTTTACTTCCGATAGTAGTAACCGGTTACGATATTTAATTACTTCCGGAGAAGAAAGTGCACAGCATAACTACCCAAAGCACGTACCCCACCTACGTTCCATCGGTTAAAAAAAAGAATACACAAAAAATTTACTTTTTTGTACTTAGTCCTTGTAATATAATATTGCCACGCGCGTCGGCGAGCAAGCGCGTGCGTGGCCAAGTGGCTTTAGCTTTTGACCAGGTGTCGCACGAGCTTCTTTTTAATGTCCTGGAATATATAAATGTAGGCTCTGTCCTTCTCGAGGGTGTGCGTATGGCGTATAACGGGTGCACTGCTAACCTTATTGTAAACAAAACTGTTTGTGGTCGCATTGCAGTCCATCATGCTGTGCGCCAGGGGTGCCCTTTGTCCCCCCTTCTTTGTTTTTGCATTTTTATTGAATCTTTTTGTAGGTATATTCTTAATAGCCAAAGCATTCATGGGTTTCAACTAATGTCGAGTGAAGTGCGCGTATTGTCATATGCTGACGACATTGCCATTTTTTTTTTGTGTAGATAAAGGCAGCATAAGCGAGTCAGAGAAAGCTATTAAACTTTTCTGTAAATATAGCGGCAGTTCGGTAAACTGGCAGAAATGTCTTGGCCTCTGGCATGATGAATGGGACTCGGCGCCCAGTGTATTTGAAAACATGAAGTGGGTAACAACGCCTTCAAAAATACCTGCAGGTGCACCTTTAGAAAATTATTGCGATAGTGAGCTGTAGAGCTGCGCGACAAAGCGGAGAGATGGAAGGGCAGGGATGTGTCAATGTTTGCACGTGCCACGGTGTGCAATTTGTTTTTTGTCAGCAAATTGTGGTATGTACTTCAAGTGTTACACTTCTCGCGCGTCAACGTACAGAAATTACGTAGAGTTTTTGCCGTTTTCATTTGGGGATCGACCTGGGAGCGGACTAGCCGAACGAATCTTTTTCGCCTTGTCCGATCCGGGGGCTTGTCATTAGCTCACTTATTCCTGAGGCAAGTGGTAGACCGATTTATTTTTGTTCGTGATGTGAAGGATGGTTTTCTTCGTACTATGTGTCAGCTGCGCTTAGGCAAAGCTTTGCCTCAGTTCGTTGTTTCTTCCGCGTGTGCCCCTGTCGGAGGAATCCATGGTTACTGGCGAGAGATTGCTCAAGCAACACAGTTTTTGAGCACTGGTTTTTCTATGGAGTTTTCAAGTGAAGTGCCGCGGAAAAGATTGTACAGAGATTTATTTATTTATTTATGTATACTGCGACCTCAGTTGAGGTCATGGCAGGAGTGGATTACACAACTAAAAACATGAGTAGAGAGAACAGTAAACGAGAACATATTCAACAACAAATGATTCGCCAGAAACACCAATTGTTGATGTTGCTCTCCCTGTTCCCTTATATAGGAAGTATTCACTAGACGCCATATATGTGGGTGCTGTTTAGAGCGCATGCTCAGAACGAGCTCACATCAATAGGCTGCTAAGACCGGCACTCTTGATGGTGCGGAATGCACGTTGCAAAAGAACTGTGGAAGCTCGCCATCAGCACGCGCTCAGCATTCGCGCACACAGCTATGGCCGCCAGTGAATACTCCCTATATAGACGCTTTCAGGGAGCTGTGCATGGGCGCCGCCATAGCCGACCTTCAGTTTTTGTTCCCACTTATTCCGTTCGCTCCACTTCATCATTACCACTGCAGGGCAGGTTATTGCCATTTTAAGGCCGGTTCTCACATGCAGCGAAGCGCTGATGTAGCGCTTCTCACGTGCCGTCAGCTAATTATTGTCTGCCATGAGCAACAGTTCAGACGGTGCGATACAAAGCTGGTGAATGCTTCCGTCAGCACGCGCTTAGCGCGAGGTCAGCGCTATGCTTGTAGCGCTCCGCTGCATGTGTGAACCGGCCTTTAAGTGTGACTGTGTCCTTCTCCCCAGCATTGGCCTCCGTGGAGGCTTGTCAACGCCCGCTTCAGTGGCTCGGCATCTTGGTAAGATAAGAGAAGGTCGGCTATGGCGGCTCAATTCGGAGCGCGCTGAAAGCGTCTATACAGGGGTGCTATGTTGCGCTTTTTGGACTCCCAGGAGACTTGGAAGAGGGAAGTGACGTCAACGACTAGAGAAACGCAGATTGGATGTTGACAGAAAAAAACAAAATCAACATCCAATCTGCATTTGCTGCGTTGTTGACGTCACTTCCCTCTCCCTAGTCTCCTGGGAGTCCAAAAAGCGCAACATAGCCCCCCAGATCACTGTATCGTGCGGGCTCAGGTCAGCACGTGCTTGAGCGCGTGAAGAGAATGGCAGTGCCTCCGTGTGTGAAATCTTTTTTCTTTAAACTGCATACCGGAGTGCTGCCGGTTAAGACATGGTTGGAGGAGAAGGGTTTGTTTGTTGCATGGGGGGTTAATTGTTTTTTGTGCAAGAAACCGGAGACGGTAAAGCACGTGTTTCTAGAGTGCTGGGACGGTTTCTTTTTTTTTTTTTTTTTTTTGGGGGGGGGGGCATTCTTCAACGTACGTTGGAGAAGGATTTACCTTTGGACCCACATGACATTCGGTATACTTAGCCGTTGAAAAGGACGATAACGTACCGTTCGATCTCGTTTGTCTTGTGGGGCTTCATAGCATTTGGAAGTCACGCATGGCCGTGCGCCATGCAGAAATTGACGCAAAACAGGTTCACAAGTACTTTTGCGAAACGAAGCGGCAAATTGTAGAGGTGTGCAAGTCTCAAAGTTGTGCACCTGACTGGCTACCCCTTCTGGAAAGTGTGATGCATTTGAGTTCATTTTATCTTTGCCATGTTGGCCGCTGTAGGGCCAACATAATTTTTATCATTTTACAGTGCTCTGTTCCGTTTTTGTCAAAACCCGGCAATAAAGAAAAAAAAAGAGTGTGCGCGGTGGTTACCGCGCTTGACCGTCGCGCGGAAGGTGTATAGGTTCGATTCCAGTCAGCGGACTGTCCTTTTATTTATTCTTTCAACTTTGCCTTCTCGTATGTTCGAGAACATTCTCGTCTGATCAAGCTCCGAATGTTCTCCGCGCCAAAAGTTCTACACCGAATGATCCAGAAACCTACGAGGGTACATAAGGGACTCCGCAAGGCGAGCGGAGTCAGTCTCGCCCCAGCGTTCGATACCGCTGTTACGCCGACTTCGACGCTCGGGACGCTCTGCTATTGCCCTCTATAGGGTGCCTCAATGTCCTTCTGTTAAGGGTGATGCCACCCTTTGTAGTACGCGATGCCGACAGCACGCGCTCACGGGGAAAATACAAAGAAATCGACGAAAACAAAATGTCGCCATAGCACAGTCAGCGCAACAAACGCGTGCAGGGACACGCTCTTGCACGCGCTGCTGAACAAAAAAAGAAAGAAAAAAGTGTGGGACAAAATGGCGAGATGTCTCCACCCTAAGCAAAGCGCACATGAAGGCACCCTAGTCCTCTATTCCCTTTTTGTTTTGGGCACAAGTTCGCCCCATTAAACATGTATTTCTTCTTGTTTATTTATTGTACTTTTGGTCACTACCCGTGACAATATTAGGGTGGCGATGCAGGCGAGTTGATTCATGACTAGATCGAGGAAACAGCGCCACAAGCACAAATTCGAGTAGAAGTGGACGGGACGAGCGCAGTCTGACATCTGAAAGTTTATTGAAGAAACACACAAAAAACCAACAACAACAACCACCATCAAAAATACTTAAAAGAAAAACACTTACCGTAAGCGAAACTAGATAAAAGCCTCAAGGAAGCACGCGGGAGTGACAAGCTGAAAGACAAAGGAGTAGCACGTGAACCTACAGTCAATGAAAACTAAGGAGCTGGATTTCCTTTGAGTGCAGATGAACAGACGTCTTGCTGACGCAGCTATATGCACGTGCTTTGATTATTTCAAAGCAGACACGAAAACGAGCAGAAACAAGAGATTCTGCACGAATCGCTGCAGTTCATGAGGCCTGTTAGCTTCGAAGTGGTGAATGTTCGTGCATGGGGCTCTCGCCTTCATTGTACGTATCGAAAGTTCTAGTAAAGCTTTTTTTTCATAAAGTTTATTATTGAACACAAAACCACTTGGCTGTCCCTTTCCCGAGTCCTCGCCACCCACGAGCAGCCCTCCAGAAACCGGCAACGATCCCCTGTCCCCGGACCCTATAGACGTATAGACCTACAGACCCCGAGCCACACATCGATGTCCGGGAAAATTACCTGCAACTAGTCTTAGTGTAAATACTCCGTAAACTTCAAATTACCTTAAAGTAAATTTAAAGTGCACTTAAAGTTCATATGTGGCATAATTACAAAAGTGTACTATAAGGATAATTTAAGGGTTACTTTTTAGTACATTGATTGTACAGTTTCATTACAAATCAACTATGCCCAAGTCCGTGGACCAGTTTTGTAATTACAGGTGTACCTTCAGTACTATATACAAGTACGCCTTTTGTACACCTCAATTATACTCTCAGTATGCTTGCCCTACTAAAAGTATACTTTTATACTAAATGTACTTTTAGTGTCTTGCTTTTTACCGGCGGTTTCAAGAGAAAAACAAAACTCAAGATAAACAATAAAAATATGTGCAGAAGCAACCTCACTATAGCCACAGTTATCGTCGTAAATATACGTTAAAAAACAAGATTTATTGGTGATGCCAATACTGGAAGGCGGCTACTGCTTCAGAAGTAGAACAGAATCTGAGTATTGAGAAAGCGACGCGTTACGGTCGAGGTTACATAGTAACTCCTCTCATTTAAATCTCCATAACCGGTACCGTTACGCTTGAAGGAACTATACTCGTTTTCACCTCAAGAAGAAAGGACGCTTTGCGCATTGTTCATACGCCAGGCGAAGTAGTTCTTACAAGATTTGGTTGTCGGAGGAAGATGCGATGCTTTTGGCGTTTGAAGCGTATACGTCTTGATCAGATAACACATATCTAATCTGAAATGCACCTACATATGTATTAATTCTCCTCATAAAAGGGAAAAGTAGTAATGCTCCGCGAGGAGCCGGACTTTTTTTACTACGGTTCTTGAGGTGAAAACGGGTATAACTATATTTAGTTACTTTATTTCAATAAAGCGTGCGTGTCTGGTTGTCCCACGCAACGCTCTGACACATTGATCGGTTCGCCATTGGCCGTTCGCTGTCACTGTTGAACGAGTTATGCACAGATAGAGTCTAGAGCTTCTTTTTTTTAGTTCTTAGTGTTTATATTTTAAAGTTTAAGAATTGGTCATCTTTTTTGTCGCACAGAATACTGCATTACTCTATACACGGCATTGATTGTAAAGCCAGCGGACTTCGAAAAATACAGTTTTTATTTAATGAACTTTACCGTTCCCCGTGCTTCTTCAATAAATAACTCATTTTTGTTTTATTTTAACACCACGAAATTTTGTTTATACTCCTTTCCAGCCATTGTCACCCAGTCCAAATATGCTGAGTCACTGGGACGTGGACTCGCGCGTGGCGTTTCTTATTAGGGAGTCTTAGGGGACCGTTTTCGCTCAACCGATACGGTACGATGGACCGACCGGTGTATACGAACTGCGCATGCGCGAGTCTTTGGTGGTTGCGCATGCGCAGTCCGTACCGGAAGGCCCATTGTACCGTATCGGGTGTGCAAAAACGATTCCCTAAAACTCTCTGCTCTACACAAAGGGGAGCAACGGTGCGTGCTCAGAAATGTGCTTCATAGCCCCGTATAGACGCTTTACACACGCGCCAGATTACAGCCGCCATTGCTGACCTTCTCTGGTCTTACGGAGATACCGTGCCACTGAGACGGGTGTTGACGAGCCTCCACAAAGGGCAATGCTGGGAAGAAGGACACAATAAAATTTAAGATGGCAATAACATGGCTTGCTAAGGTAATGACGAATTGAAGAAAATGGAATAAGAGGAAACAAAAACTGAAGGTCAGTTATGGCGGCGCCCACGCACACTTGCTGTAAAGCGTCTATAGGACAAAGATGACAAAGATCTCATCGGGCAGAAAGTCGATGATCGAAATGGCCCATTATTGGGCTACTTTTTTTTTTCGGCCTCAAACTCGGGATATATACGGCGGCAATCAATATGGCAGTACGCGACGCCAGGTATGGGTATGAACGGCGTTACTATAAACAGCCCTCTAACCCTTTTTTTTTTTTGTGCGGCGTATTGGGGACGAACACGTTCCCCTTTTGTCGAGCGCTGGTGTGCAGCCGCAATAATTGTTCCCGGAATTCCCTTATCGGGATCGAGTTAAACCGCCGCCGAGTCCCGGCCCCATGAAAGAGACGGACCCGTTAATTAAAGTGGAGAATGCCGACGCCACCGGAAGTTTAGGCACGGTCTCAAACTTCCGGTTCGCGTTGCGAGAGTCGAGTTTCGCCATATCTGTGTTTTGGGAGTATAGGTTTAACTGCTTTATTGTCGTTGTAAAATCCATTTGCGTTTATGTGCACGATATGTTTTCTACGGGTGTGATTCGATCTGAGACAAGTGAAGGGCTATTTGGAAGACCCTTGTATACATCGTTCCAGCCCATACCACTCGGACAACAATCTGCCTAGTCCCTGTACTATGGACGCATGCGAGGAGTTTGATATTTCGCCGAAACGAACTACCGCGCAAGCTTAGAACGCGTCCCAGAGTTCAGGGACGAAAAGGACTGCCTGCAGGCGGTGATTTTCGGAATGGCGTATAAGGTTAATAATGCATTGGTCTTTTTATAGCTTCATGATGGCGTGCGCAAAATATATCTATGCCATTTTGGTTTAGCGAGCACTATGTATGCGCGGTCATGGAGATAACTTTCTTATAAAATAAAAAAGCGCGAACAAAGACAAGGACAAAAAAGAAGGCGAACAGGACTAGCGCTTACTCTCGACTAAACATTCATTTAAAAAACAGCTAAAGCAAGCAACCTCCGATAAAAATACACGCAATCACCAAGTGACGTCACTCATCACCAGGTGTCAATAAAATCACTCTCTTTTTGATGCAGAAAGATTGACGGCTGGCTCACGCAGCCTTCAGTGCCCTCTGTTTTTTTTGTTTTTTTTTATAGCACGAGTTTTGAGCATTTTCCTCTCAGCTTTTTCACGAGCCCTCCCCACGATCGTGGTATTTTGAAAGTTGGGCTGGCACAGACATTCTCTGCAGTGCTGCCAGGCTGCGTTCTCGCAGCAAGTTGCGAGGGAAGTGCTTGAAGCGCAGCCGACAAATTTTCTGCATCAAAATGAGGGATTTATTAACACGTGGTGATGAGTGACGTCACTGTGTGATTGAGTGTATATCTTTTTTTTTATCGGAGGTTGGTTGCTCTAGCTGTTTTTTGACTAAATGTTCAGTTGAGGGTAAGCGTTCGTCCTGTTCGCCTTATTTTTTGTCCTTGCCTTTGTTATGACTTTTCATTTTATAAGTCGTGTACAAACTAGCCCGCTTCGCCACTTTAGATAACTCCCAATTTATTCGCGTTGGAACTACACGAGGAACGGCTCCCTAGCAAGCCGTATCATAGGTTCAGTGGATTAGTTCACGATATTGCGGTATTATACTTTATACTGGTAGAGGCGAGGAGGTGTAATTGAATCTGTGAAGGATGTGTGGACTTGTATATAAGGCGATTTTTGTAGAATAAACTTCAAGGTTGCGTTTGAGACTTCGAAGTTTTGTTCGTCTTTTTTTAATTATTATTCCTTCGTCTCGCGTTCACTTTGGATAATTTCTTTCCCCCAAGTCGTCGTCGAATTAGGAAGATAACACCTTTTACCAAAAGTATGTTCTTCCAGCTTGTCTCACACACGACAAAACTAGCTGCAATGAACTTGACAGAAACATGATCAGACGCCAGCCATATTTAAAATTATAATTCAAAGGTTCAATTAAGTTTCTACAGAGTTCCTATAGTTCATTTAGGTTAAATAATTCAGAGTTTTCAGCAAATGTTAAAGGCGTAAAAAAAGTTATCTAAATAACCAGGAAAATATTGATGAACTTGGGCCGATCTTTTTTAATGTTTTTATTAATGATTTGAACTCAATTGTTCGCAATTCGGTCATCTTGCTATATGCAGATGATGTGAAGTTGTTTAGGCAGATCATATCCTTGGAAGATTGTTAAAAACTTATGAAGGATGTTAGACGTGTGTGCAATTGGTGTCATCAGAACATGCCAACGCTCAATCCTTTTAAACCCGTTATTATATATTTGTCTAGAAAGGTAAAAAAAAATAAACTTTTGTTACCAGATTTGCAATGATCCGCTGCGAAGAGTCGAGTGCACGCGTGATCTTGGTGTATACATAGAGTCTTCGTTATACTTTACTGTACATGTTAACAACCTTATAAATTACTCCTTGAGTAAGCTGGAGTAATTTATAAAATCACGCGTGAGTTCTCCACATCAACCTGTATTCTACGGTTATATTCTCGTTGATTGGGACCAAGTTGGAGTTTTCCTCTGTAGTCTGGAATTGTATTAGTCCTACGAGCCAAGAGATGATTGAAAATGTTCAAAAGCGTTTTTTTTTTTTCGAATCGTTTATGATTTTTACATTGGTCGTACTGTTTATTATTCTTATGCGAGACTGTTGGAACGATGCAAATGCCCTACTTTGAGTTCTAGACGGCGTGAGCGCGATCTTGTTTTCTTGTATAAATGTATTCATGGATTAATTGATTGTCCAGATCTCACATGTGTTATTAATATTCACGTTTCTAGTCGAGATATGTGGGTTTCTCTGACTTTCCATGTTAATCACATAATCCAAACCAGTCCCATGACCCGTATTCAGCGCTTCTACATTATCCTCAGTGGAGCAGATATTGATGTTTTTAACGCAACTTTTGTAGCTTTTAAGACTTGTGTAACTAACCTACTCATGTACACCAAATTCAACTTATGTACACCAAATTCAGTTTATATCGGGCCTTGGCGAAGAAACTGTTCAAGCGCGATAAACGCATGCATCTTGACTGCGTAGAAAATAGCTTGTTTCGCCGCTCGAAGACTTTCTGGAAGTTCACGAAGGAACATACACGTAACGTTAGTCCTATCATCTGCTTACGTTCAGATAACGCCCCGGGTTATGTTTCATCACCTCATGAAGTTGCAGATGTTTTCGTTGATTATTTTGCCAAATGTTTCTCTGACAATCAGCAATCAGTTCAACCGGGGGATAAGGAGCTGATTTGTCACGATTTTTTGAGTTCCATAAGAGTGGACTCTCTCGATATTGCCGAGGCGATAAGAAAGTTAAATCCCAAGTTTTCTTCTGGCGTGGATGGTGTACTACCAGGCTTTGTTATCAAAGGTTGCGGTCAGCTGCTCATTCCTATTTTGAAACACATTTTTAATATGTCACTCAGTTCAGGCATTTTTCCTTCGCTCTGGAAAAAAAGCAATTGTTGTTCCTATCTTAAAAGGCGGTGACGCATCTATAGTTGCGAACTACCGTCCAGTTTCCCTGCTTTGAGGTTTTTCCAAGGTTTTTGAGATTGTTGCGCATAGCAGGATGACTTTTTATTTCCGTCAAACATTAACGCCCCTGCAGCACGGTTTTTTAAAAGGTAGGTCCGTGGAAACAAATTTGTGTACCTTTTTAGATTACTGTGTGCCGTTTGTTTCAAATAGAGAACAAGTATATGCAATATACTTTGATTTGTCAAAAGCCTTCGATAAAGTGAGTCACGTGTTGCTTTTGTCAAAGTTACATCTGTATGGTGTCTGTCCAGAATTGTGTAACTGGTTTAAGAGTTATTTGTCTTTTCGATCAAATAGTGTTCGGGTCGCTGACAGTTATTCCAAAGAGTTTTTCTCAATATCAGGCGTACCCCAGGGATCAATTTTGGGTCCTCTACTATTTTCAATTTTTATAAATGATATAGCGTCCTGTGTAAAGAACGTTGAACTGCTTTTATTTGCTGACGACATCAAGTTGTTCGAGAGTGTTCATTGTCCTTTAGATTGTGATCTGATACAACGTGATGTGTCTAATATAGCGCAGTGGTGTAAACAAAATCAGTTATTTCCTAATCCTTTAAAAACAAAAGTGATATCGTTGTGCAGACGCCGTGCGATCATTAATAACACTTATCATCTTGAGGGAAATCCGATTGAACGAGTGTCAATTGTAAGGGATCTTGGTGTGTTCATTGACTGCGGATTAACTTTTAAAAATCGTGTCTCTTTTGTTGTCAGCTCTGCAATGAACGTTCTAGGAGTTATATCGCGTTTGACCGAGCATTTTAAAAAGCCCCATTGTTCAATACATCTTTTTCATTCCTTAGTGGTTTCAAGGCTTGAGTTTGCTTCTGTGATTTGGAATTCAATATCTGTAACACAGGCTTTGATCATAGAACGTGTGCAAAAAAGATTTGTTCGAATTGTTTATGATAGATGGATTGGACGACGCGTGTATTATGACTATGAATGCTTACTAAATAGATTTTCGCTGAAGCTTTTATCACACAGAAGAACAGTCCTTGACTTGGTATTCCTGCATAAGATCATTAATGGTGCCATTGATTCTTCGTGGCTTATTAGTAAAATCAATTTCCATGTTCGTTTCCGCTCGACGAGACAGTTCATCTGTTTTGATATTTGCTCACCATGCCGTGTGTCACCTCTTTCTCGTTTACAGACATTATATAACAGCATTGTGCCACCTCACGTTGACATCACCACACCCCTGTCTACATTTCGCTGTCAGTTGGACAAACTTTTGGTCACTTCATAGCGCGTCAGTGTATATGCATATCTATTTCTTTTTTAATGAGTAGGATTATTGTTTAAGAGCTTCTATTGTACGAGTTGGTGTACCTAAGAGAAGGCCGCTCGGCCGTTTTAGGGCACCCGAAAAATAAAGATTATTATTATTATTAACCTGTGAACATTTTGTTGTGCATCATTATCAAGGCGTCAAGCTGTTCATGAGAACAAAAAATAAACAAATGAATGAATGTAATGAATGAATAATATGTGTTTATGACAATATGTGCCTGATTTGCAAAAGAGCTGTAGAAAACCTGGAGTCAGGTAGAAATTATTCAATATAATATACATCTAGAAGCATTGGCTTATGTTACTTTGTCTCCTGGTTTCAGGTACAGGATATCAAGCTTGTGAAGAATGGTAGTAAAGGCATGAACATCTTTGTTCGCATGTGAACTTCAGGTGAGTAAACGTAAACTTTCGTAATTTAATTCAATAAATCATCGAGCACAAAGTTTATTTTCTGTCGAATGACGTGCGAGCCTCAATATAATCGGTCTCTTTTATACAAACAAAAATCTACACCTTTAATTTAGAACTTACAACCGATACAGCTCAAATCAAAAATCTTGCTGATAAGTCTTGTTTTGTTACTTTCTTAAAAGTGAGGCAACACAATCCAATAGCCGCAATGCTACACGTATGTTATATTCCTAAAGCAGAACTTGATAGAATAATATTATATATATAGTTGTGAAATTTCTATAAACATTTGTACTTCTCAAACAACTGACCTATCAGGTCACAATGCTACAACGTTGTTGGAGCAAAATATTGTAACTGGGGTGGTATGAGCAGCCGCAATTACAGTCCCTGAAGCGATATGGGTTCGGCTGAAAAAAAAGTACCTATTATAAACTCGTTCTTCTTTTTTTACATCGAACTTTTAAATCCGAAAAGAGCATACTATTCTATTTCTTCTGCTAAAAAAAAAAAAAAAAAGAACTGTAGACGAGTTTATAACGTACAATTTGCCCTACTTTTAGAATGTAAACTCTGAATAGATTGCATTATTTCACTTCGGAAATATTAAATTTACTTAGCTATCGTTCACAAAGCTTCATAAGCCTGGTTTGAACGTTTACTTTTCAAGGTGGACCGTTTGCGTTGCAGCCTCATACGACTGCTTATGACGAGTCGCTTCTGCTTGTCGCATTGTCAACCGGAAGATTGCACTATGTTTCCCGGCGAAATGCCATGTAACGCAGCCGTTTAAACCTGCCTTCACCCGTCCAACGACACCTCAAAGACAAGAGAGCCTGATCTCTGAAACATAAACGCCTCAATCTCACGTCACGGGTAACAAACAAAAACCGCAGAACTCCTTTTTTTTTTTTTAAGAAACGTCCATAAAATATTGAAAGAAGATCTTGGGAGGCCTGACGACAAAAGAAAAAAAAAAAAAAAAAACCACAGAGTAACAATATCGTTCCTCCGTTCCTTGCTATATAAAAACAAAACTGTATCATGAAAATTTGCTGCACCAGCGGGACTCTTATTCGACGTTTTCTTTCTTTTTTTCTATTTTTTTTCTTTGTTTAACGTACTTCTCGCGATATCGAGCGAGCTCATACTCTCCGTTCCGTACAAGCTCGAGATGAGGACACGAGACGACCCTTCCGTAAACTTAATTAACGCAAACTTGACAGTCAACTGACACGCGGTTCCTCGCTCAACTTTAAAAAAAAAAAAAGTAAGTTTTGAGACGAGAGGGAACACTGCGGCGATCTCGTAATTTGTTGTATTTGCTTACTCAATTTTGTGTTCGGTATTGCGGCTTGGCGGGAACCCCCGCCGCGCCGGTATTTCATCGTTGTTGGGAAAATCCCGTGTCAGCAATTTTCGTGTAATGTCATTTTTTTTTTTTTTTTATAGTCGTCTTTTGGAAATGTGCTCTCTTCTACTTGCGCTTTTTTCTTTCGTCGTCTTCGCAAAGCTGGTAATTTTCAAATTTTCCTTTTTGGTCGGTCAGTTTTCGTTTTTGGTACGTTTTAATTCGTCGCGGCAAACTGAGTGTCATAATAAGTGTCAAAAACCTGACAGCCCCGATTATAAAAAGGTCTGTTACTCGACGAAAGAACACGGGGGAAATCAATTGGTATTCTGTCGTCGAATAATAGATGTGTAATAATGAACGCTCGGACATGGTTAGGCAGACGTGTGTTTGAAGCCTTAGTCTTAAATTAGAGTTGCATTTCCACTAAGATAACAAGAGAACACCAAAATACGAAGATATTTGTTAGGTTTTATGCTCGAAAATCTTTTCAATACACTAATAAGCGTAGCTCTCCTAGCACATTATTGCGATAATTATACTGTGTTGAAATAATAAAGCACTTCAAAATGACTTTTTTTTTAGAACTGGTAACATTAATACTGAACTGGCAGTACATCTAATTAACTAAACATTCTCTCTTGGTCCTAAAATATCAACTGACGTGATATGCTGCGAAAAATATGAGGGAATAATAACAATCAAGGTAATTTCGCTGTTCATGAGCAAATAAATAAACCCAGAATGTTGAACACGTGGAATTATAAGAGGCCGTACATTTAAAGCAGCCTTTTTCCTCTACTTGCGTATTTAACCAAACAGAACAAACAGATGGGAACGTTCATCATAGCTATAACAAAATATGTGTAGATGAATAAATATAGCCACACTGCAGATCAGATAACAGGACGTTTTTATTGATGGGCAGTTGCGTGTTTCTTCGCAGCTTTTTTTAAGATTTTATGTTTATTTCCTTAGAAGACGTTCTGGGTAACTTTTATTTCACCTTCTTAAAGCACCGCTGTACGCTGTTTTCAAAGCATAAAATTTTTCAGAATGGATGCTCCAATCCAACGTTACTAGAACCCTCAGTTGGGAAACTCACCGTTGAAAAATGAGCCGCTGGCGTCCACCGAGACCGAGCTAAATACGACAACAGCGCCACCCTTTGTCACTTGTCTTTACTGTGGTCACCTTGAACTTTCAGATGCATGTTTTTGCGTAAAAACCAACGGGAAAAAAAACTCTTTTTCTAGCAACTTTTATTGGAGTTTAGTACAAATTGAGGGCGCGTGATGTTTTCTAAAGTTTTTAGTTTGCAAGGTTTTGCGACACAATTAATATTGTTTTTATACAACCATGCCTCAGCGGTAATTTCAGGTAGCGGGTCCCGACCTAGGTGAATCTTAGCTTCTGAAGTAATTCGCGGCGCGTCCACTGGGAAGACGGGGGTGGCGCCCCTGTAACCTCTTCCACCGTATCTGGTTCGGCGCCATAATGGCCGATTAAAGCCAAAATATAAGTCACGTGCAGTTCCTCGAGTGGCCGCTGTGGGAGAAATGGCGGCGTTGTGATCGCCATTAGCTCGGTTCTGGAGGACGGGGCGGTGAGTTGTTTAGTAACGTTGCTCCAATGCCAAAATTTTGTCCACCCTCCAGTGCATTTCCCGCCAAACTAAGCGGGGAAACTAAATTGGTGTTCAGGACACGGGGCAGTCTATTGTTGTCACGTGACCTGACGCCACGTGACCTATACACTAATTCACTTTCCCCGCTAAATTTAGCGGAAATTGATGTTATGTGACCTGGCGTCACGTGGCCTACAAACCAGCTCAGTTTCACCGCTAATTTTAGGGGCAAAATGGACGTAACGTGGCTTTACGTCACGTGACCTCTGCATCAATTCAGTTTCCCCGCATAATCTAGCGGGAAAATTGATGTCGCGTGACCTAAACATATTCGGCTTGCCCGCCAAATTTAGCGGGACTATCGACGTCACGTGACCCGACAAGTAACAGACCAATACAATTTCCCCCCACTAATTCTTGCGAGAAAATTTACACCACGAGACCTTCGCATCCAGCTTTTCCCTCCATCTACCGGGGAAGTTAATAAAAATCTAGGTTTTTCAATCCCCGAAACGACGGTTTAATATCTTCTAAATAATTTGAAAGCAATCGCACCGTAAATACTGCATTTCATGCATGATTGAATGTTAGAGATAAAGGGTGCCGCCAATTACTTTTTTATGTAGAAAATACCTTCGTTCTACATCGTATGCAGGCAGTAAAAACAAAACGGATTCGAATACGCGTCGCAAAAAAAGAAAAAGAGCAAAAAAATGAATGTCTTTATAAATATCTAACATATGAAATTGTTCCAAAGTTAAAATTTCACGTGCATTCAAACTTTTCATTTAATTATTAATAATAATAATAATAATAATAATAATAATAATAATAATAATAATAATAATAATAATAATAATAATAATAATCTTTATTTTAATTTAAAGAAATGGTGGAGCAAAAGGGAAGAAGCTTCGACAGAAACTTGACTAACCCTCAGCCCCTTCGGCAGCCATTGAGCGAACAGTTTTCGTGCAATGAAAAAAAAAAAAAAAAACTATCATATACAAAAAATTATGCATAACAAATGAAATAACACAAACAAGACACAGAACGCTCAAATATGTAAAAATATGTTGCGCAACCCTTTACGAGATGTGGTTTCTAGATTTATATTTTTTTCCTTCAGAGTTGTTTAGAAGCTTTGGAATTAAATACCGAAGCATTTGCTGCCCATAATTTGACCAGCATCTGGGAACCTTGTTATATTATTATATATTATATATTATATATTATATATTATATATTATATAATATATATTATATATTTGTTATATTCTAGCAAGCATGATAATTTTCCTGCTGCATTTAGAGAGAATTGTGTTTTTTCCTTTCTTTATATTCTTGGGCAATCCTCTAGCCGCCATGTATCCTATGTGAAAACATACTTTAAACGTAAATGCGTCGAACATCTACGCGCAGTGACAGTTCTGACGAAGCTTTTTACCAGGGCAAAACATGAATATAATCATTGGCTACTAAATGCCTGTAGACAAAGTCTTAGTTGGACTTATGTTCTAACACGAACACGGTTGTACGTAAGATTAGCAAAAGAATGCAAGGAAATTGTGACTTTTTCTCTTTTCTTTTAATCCAGAATTTGTTTCTTGTTTTTCCGACGAACATTTGTTAAATCCGCACACACACACAAAAAAAAAAGTTTTTAATTTTAACTTGAGTGCGACCACCACTTCCCACTACAAACTCCCGATTGTGTAAATTCACACAAATAAGCACGATACACACGCATGTTATCTCTGGTATTAGCAGAAAGCCCTGTTTGTCGGGAACATGTTTTCGTGCAAACTTCCTTCGGTCCCCTAATTGAGGTATTTGCTGCTCTAAAACCGCTTCCAACTTCGTAATTAATGAAAGCGGCTCTGCTATGCGGCGAAGCCCTCGCGTGGGTCGACGTACATCTGTTGCACATGGCCGCAAACTAATTAGGACTATCGACAAACAGCTGCGGTTCTGGAGCTTCCGCTGTTTTAGACCGCCGGCCTGCTAATTCGTTCGCTGAAGCGAACCCAATTTTGGCTAACATCGTTACTCTGTTGACCCTATCTATTATGCGACCGGTTTTCGGGCATCCCACGGCATACCAACCATTTTCCATTCTTTCAACGATCGTTATAACGGGCCACGCTTTCTCTGATATCAATATCTCGTTGGGACATACGCGTAAGGGACAGCATGTGCAACGGGAGCTAAGTCATCGCGTGAAAAACTAGCTCATAGACGAGCATTTATAAATCCATTTCGACTGGCGTAACTAATATTAAGGTCAACAAAAATTGTTTTATCTATTTAGGAGAATTAGGAACTAGAAAGAAAAAAATTAATTTATTAACAGTTGATGACCCCTTTTTAGTAAAAAAAACTCATATGAAGTCATCAGCTTCCTACAAGAACGCAGTGCCAACCAATACCAGACTTTCTCGATCGACGTCAACGACCTATACTATGCTTTACCTCAGTTACGCCTCTTAGTAGCACTGAAGACAGCATTGACTCGTATGGTGCCATAGCCTTCCAGAACACCTCAGGACTTTCCCAAAACAACTTCCTTGATTTGCTCAGGTTTTACCTCAGGCCCACCTTTGCGTCTTGGAACGGTAACACCTATTTTCAAAAAAAAAAAAGAGTCTGCATCGGATCCGGCATTGCGCCAATTCTCAGTGATTTATTCCTAGCATACCACGACAGGCTGCTTCAAAAGAGCTTAGATTTGTCGACTGTGGTAAAAGTGTTTCACTACGTTGATGACTATTTGATACTCCTGGACGCCAACAAAGAATGCCTACCGATTCATGTGCCCAATGTGCTCGTAAACTTTAAAACATGTTTAAACCCTTTGGAGACTACGCACGAGCTTCCGGAGCTAGGATTCTTAAGATATCTGGACCTAAGATTGTCTCTTCAGCACCGTCATGCCTGTTGGGTGTATGAGCCGAGAGGGAAAAAAACACTCCTCAATTATAATTCGGCGCATTTTAAGTTGGTAAAGAGAGGCATAGTCAATCCGTGCTCAAAAAACTCTATTTTCAAGTCCTGCCCGCATTCAGACCTAACAAGCTTCGCAGGACAAGTATCTAGGATACTAAGTGCGGGATATCCTTCACATCTATTAACTTCTGTCGCCAAAAGTTTCCTTAGACAGATGAAAAAAAGCAACTTTAGCGAAGGTTGCTTTCCCGCCGATGCAGAAATAATATTACTTTACCAACGTTTTCTCTTAGTTAGAGGTACATTCCATGAACTCAACTATACTACGCTTTACGTGAAACAATACCGAAATGAAGCAACCTACTTTTGAACCTTCGTAATGGCGGAGGCTGTCATCGTAAAATAAACGTCTTTGAATTGTCGGTCAAAAAAAAAAAAAAAATGAAAGCCGTTTACAAGTCCCTGTAACGCCGAATTAGAGCGCAGCTCTTGAGGAGGAGGAGGGGAAGGTACAGAGAGGAGGCTATGCCCCTCCTCCTCTCCAGCTCGCCTCCCATTTAGGAAAAAGTTTCCGCTAAATTTAGCCGGGAACGTTTTCCGCTAAATTTAGCGGGGCAATTTTTCCGCTAAATTTAGCGGGGAAATGTTTCCGCTAGATTTAGCGGGTAAATTTTTCTGTTAAATTTAGCGGGAAAATTTTTCCGCCAGATTTAGCGGAAATTTTTTTTCGCTAGATTTAGCGGGGAAAAGCTTCCGCTAGATTTAGCGGGGAAATTTTTCTGCTAGATTTAGCGGGGAAATTTTTCCACTAGATTTAGCGGGGAAATGTTTCCGCTAGATCTAGCGGGGAAATTTTTCCGCTATATTTAGCGGGGAAATTTTTCCGCTAGATTTAGCGGGGAAAATTTTTCAGCTAGATTTAGCGGGGAAATTTTTGCGCTAGATTTAGCGGGGAAATTTTTCCGCTAAATTTAGCGGGAAATTTACCCATAATGCACCGCGCGGTTTCGCCGACGGCGACTGCGACGCTGACGCCGCTCAAGCCGGAAACGGGCGCCTAAGAGCTGCGCTCTAAAAGGTGAAACCACATCCCGCAAGTCAAGCGACATATACAGTAACCAAAGACCGGTAGTCATCCCCTACATTCGTAACATTGCTCATAACCTTAAGAAGATTTGGAGAGAGAGAGAGAGAGAGAGGCATGTTTTTATTTGATGAGGGGTTCACCCGCTATGGAGTTGTGCTCCTGAGACGGGAGGAGAAGGGTTGTGATGTGTGAGGGGGATTTCATGATGACGGTAGTGATGTCTTAGATGAAGCTATGTATACACCCGACTCCCTGATATACTGTATCAAGGAGTCAAGGATGGCTTTCCTGTGCTGAGGAGTGCCCGTTTGGATTAGAAGATTGGGAATCGCGCAAATATCGATGTGGTCTTTTCCGCCCCCATCAAACTCTCAGGCCTATGTAAAAACGTTAACGCCTTACCAAGAACTAATACCGGTTGCACTAAAAAGCATAGAACCCCATACATACCTTGCTCAGAAGGAGTGATATATTCCTTTCCCCTTTCATGCGGCAAACAGTACATAGGACAAACTGGAAGATGTATAAATGACAGATTACGGGAACGTAACAACAACACCCGAATAGCAAACTCAGGACCTTTTGGCATTCACTGCCGTGACTGTGGGTGCACTGCGGACTTCAAAAATAGCACCGTGCTTGGAAAGAACTGTCACCAATTAACACGTCAGATAATTGAGGCAGCTAACATCATGAAATGGGGTAACACTTGCGTTAGCAGTCCATCCATAACGCTTACCGCAAAAGAATTGTTATATCTTGACACTCGAGGCAAAAGTCAAATTAGTCGTTAGTTGTTTATACAGCAAGAGGTTAGTCTGGCAGAAGATGGCGACATTGTTACCCACTGTAGATACGCAATTTAGCCAGTGCAGTACGACTGCTAGCCTGGGGTCTTTAACGTGCACCACGCAGTAGTGATACACGGCCGCACGCCGGTACGATGCTTATTCAGATCGAAACGGACAGGGGTGGGGATTGAACCCAGGATCCCTGGGTTTTGCAGAGCGAGCTCACACTCGAAGGTATTGTCTGTTAGACATTGCTTCTTCTTTTGTACAGAAGGCAACGAAGTGAGATATGACGATTTAATACGGCTAAAAGAAAAAGAAAGAAGACGAAAATCCAAACTGAGTTGTGTAAGTCAGCGCGACGTGAGTGACCGTTTTTCTGGTGTGCGTGTATTTGCAGTATGAGTGAGTTTACTTTTGCGCTGTTTCCGACAATAAAAATTTAATTTATTATTAACAAAACGTTAAACGGGTGTGAATTTATAAAAACGTCAATAGCTTACCATGTATTTTTTCATAGTTCTGAAGATTTAATCAAATTAGAAGTATCAATTAATGAAACAAAAATAGACAGGACGCGTGTAGATATCTTGCCATAAATACAAAGATTGACTTGTTTCTTATTCGTTTTTTTTTATATCTGGGCACTCACCACTTTATGTAATTTGAACTAGTACCAAAACCTGCTTTCCGAAAATTGCACAAAAAAAAAGTTAGTGCTGGGTACGTGATCGAGCATCTAGCTGACTTTTGAAATCACGTCCGCTACCTATCTTTACTAACAACCTAATCATCGCTTTCTTCTTTGTTTGTTTAACCTTACAAGTCGCCTTGCATTTTTTTATACTCGTAAATCAATCACAAGTCAATGACAAACAACTACAAAAGAAATAAAGATGGACAATGAACAAGCTAAGTGGTACGCACGGAACCTGCCAAAATATAAACCGCATCCCATACCCGGTAATATATATATATATAAATATATATATATAAACATGTAATTCATGAATGGGTTTTTCTTTTTTCCCCTTCTATCCCATCTACCCGATTTCACTATATTTTCTTCCTTAAAAAAAGCGTGGCCCCGAGGCCAATAAAACATGGCGCTTGAACCCTGACAAGCCCGTCGCCGCCATCTTTTTTTCTCTCCCTTAAATATTCGGGTTTACTTGAGGGATAGACCCCTAAAATCTGTACACGTTCTTTGTAGATTAAGGAACACGGTCGACTCCGAAGGAGCGCAAGCGGAGGCGGTTCGACTTTATGAAAAGTGGGCTGGCTGAAATATAGGGAATGTTCCGCGTGTTGCCTGTATTGTGTTTGCCCGAGTTTAATGGGGGAGATTTCCCGCGAGTTTGGGTATCGTTCTTATTTTTATTTGCTTCATGAAAAATTGCGGGGGATAGATTGAATTTTGGGTGCCAGTTTCATTTGTCGCCCTCTCTTTTGTCATTTCTTTTTTCTGCTTTTTTCTACTCTCTATTGCTTATATTGGGTAGCGTGTGATTGATTGAAGCCTGGATGGCAAAATGGCCTGGGGTATAATTGGCTCGCCTGGTAGTGACTTGCCGTATAACTCCTCTTTATTAATTTAGAAAACCAATTTGTTTTGCTGTTTTTTTTTTGTTTTAGTTGTGTGCTGATCATTTGTTTCTTGTTTATGAAGTAGCAACGCGTGCAGGTCGGTAATCAGAGGAAAGGGATTCCGAGTTTAAATTGGAGTATAGGATGCAGCAAAGCGCAGGGAGTCATTAAAAGTTTTACTCAAAATTTTGTGAGAGAGGTCACGCAGGCCATTTGTAACTCAAATAATTACACGTACTTTGGATTACTTTAAGGGCAAATTACTCAAACATCGCCGGTCCGCTCATTTCTTTTCATACCTTTCCATACGAGCCAATGTTAAAAAAGTATCGACTGTTCATTTTTTTGCCTTCGTGGACAATTTTTTAATTAAAATTTTAATTGCAACTAAGCACTACAAAAACTAAAGACGTGGTTTTACAATTTTATAACAATTATGTATTTTTATCAGCAAATTTTTTTACATTATTAGACAACATATATTCAAATGATTAATAGTGATTTTTAGAGCGCAGCTCTTAGGCTCCCGTTTCCGGCTTGAGCGGCGTCGGCGTCGGCGTAACCGTGCAGTGCATTATCGGAAACGTCCCATAATGCAACGCGCGGACGTTTCGGCACGGTGACGTTTCGGCACCGCGCGGTGCATTATGAGAAACGTACCATAATGCACCGCTGTGACGCGCGCGTTGCATTATGGGACGTTTCCCATAATGCACCGCGCGGGAGGGAGGAGGAGGGAAAGGAAGGAGGATGGAGGAGGAGAAGGAGGAGGGAGGAGGAGGAGAGGAGGAGGAAGAGGGAAGGAGGCGAGGAGCACGGGAGGAGTAGATGAGGAGAGGGTACGGATGAGGAGGAGGGAAATAGCATCCCCTTCGTGCCCTTTCTTCCACCTCCTCAAGAGCTGCGCTCTAATCCGGCATTAGAGGGAATTGTAAACGTCTTTCATTTTTTTCTCCGAATCTCAAGCGCCGATGCCACGTTACATGAGAAAAAATACCTACATGCATAGATTAGAAAAAAAAAATTATTTTACTCTACCAGAAAGTAAAAGTTGAACGTAACATATATTCTTGCCACCCCATTTCATGTTACAAAACAAATATTCTCCAGAATTTTCAAAGAGAAGCACGATAGCTTCATTCATCTATAGTTCTACTTCTAACTCAAACTCAGTTGCTCTTAATATGTGCGAAAGGCCATTGCGAAAACTGCAGTTGAGGGGAATGGTGCTTTGTGCGTTCAGCAGGGAATGAACTGTAAACTGTAAAAATTGAAGATATATCCCAAACTCCGTATTCCAAAGTGGTGATCGTTTCACCTAACAACGAAGCAGATTCCTGGACAACATGAACGCAAACAGCACGCCATACCTCTAAAGAATATGTCCTGTTGTTATTTTTTATGGTTAAATTTCACTGGTTTAGGCTGGAACGTGGAGTTTAGGCCTCAATTTCTAAACTATACTCGTCCCATAGAGAGATAATACGAAGATTGCATGAACCGCACGCGCTGCAAAAGGTCCAGATGAAGTCTGCCAGCTCGTGTTGTCCTGATGGCGGTACACATCGATCCACGTGTTCTTCGGTGTAAAAGCACATGCCCCACGTGTACTCACAGTCGGCGTGCACAATGTTCACGAAACCACATCCGACAGCATCTGACCTAACCAGCGCGGAATATCCTTCGCGCCTACGATTCCGCTGTCTGCTGTTATCCAGCTCGACTGGTAAAAAGATTACCGTCCGCTCAGAATTACCTGGACCTGGAGTGAGAACAACAAAGCCCACTCGCTCCGGCTTCCTTTTTTTTTTCTAGTTTTTTTTTTTTCCACTACCGCTGCATTAACTACACCACTTCGTTGTGGGCAGCGTCAGCACTGCGAGCTTCCGCCACGCAGTGCATGGTGTTCCTCTGCAGCGTCGGCAAGTTTGGTTCTCCCCGTAGACGTCGTTAAGCCTGATGATAAAGCACGCCGGTTCGCGTCGGCTTGATTGCATGTGCGGCCGCAGAGTCGTCGATACACGGTTTGGTTTAAGCACAGAGTGGAAGAGAGTGAACGTTGCTCGCACAACCCGAGCCAATCAGGAAGAGGGATCTTGACACGTGACCTCATCCTCGGGGAATGGCTGCGATGAACGGCAAGATCAAGTGAGGGCGGCGTTCGAGGACGATGGGTCGGCTCGAATAGATGTTTGACGGAATTCCGGTTTGATTTGAGACGATAGTGTAGGCTTTGGAAGTTATAAGTGTAGGTACTGTGGATGAACCAACTGTTTTTGGAAACGCAATTTGCTTACCCATGGTTTGAGCACATTGCAGCTGACTAGGCTAAGTGTGGATCTAGAGGATGGAGGTTATCGAGGACTTGAATGAGAATATATGATACCTGTAATAATACGATGATCACTTCCTCGGTCTATATAAGACGAGCTGTAGAAGTGCATTTGCTGAAAGTGGTGTCGCTATCTATGCGAAGTGTAAGTCGTCTGCTTATCGCGAAGGAGTTGCGGTGACGTCAGAATGACGCCGAGCTCTGATCGGCTTTGATTGAAAGGATAGGGGGTAGACCTCAATGCTAGAAAACCTCGAGGTCTACCCACTATTTTGTTTCAATCAGCCAATAAGAGCTTGGCGTTCTGACATCATCGCAACCCATGTGCATGAAGCAGACGAACTTGCGCTCCACATAGGATGCAACCAACGAAAGCTTGCCGCTGTTAAACGCAATATCGGGGATGCTGACCGCAACCAATGCATAAGTGCAGCCTGCAAGTTAGTTGCCATAAACTAACCGTAGTTACTCGCTACGCAACTTTCAACGTAACTTTATAACGAATAACTGATAGCTACAACGATTTCGTATGTCGCTTTCCCGATTCCGCAACACACATTGTGACATATGGGCCCATATCTTTAAAGCATAACACCCCAACGATGGCAATAAGAAATAAATAAAAAAGGTCGCGCCCTACGAGCGCGTCTACAACATCGTGAACAAAAGCGTGGAACGAGAGCGCATTCACCCATGCATACGTGCACCCCTCCAAGCTGTGCGAAAACATTAAGCTTTGCAGTTAAAACGAGAAACAATATGACTACTAAAAACAGCCACACCAAACGACTAAAAGAAAACAAACAGCGATAAAAAAATAACGGCCAAAGTCCGCGCGCGTCACGTCCCAACACCCCCCCCCCCCCCCCCCCAAGTCGTTCGCCGACTCCGATAACCACTCGGGTTGGCGTAAACCATTCATCAAAACCCCCCTTCCCCTCTACGAACCCAATAAAAACCATATACCACCAAAAAAACTAAAACCAAAACCCACCGGAACCGTTTGAGAACGTCTCTATCTATAAGGGCGACTCCCCCCTCCCATTTTCCCTATCCGAAGCCAAAGGAAGATCCGAAGCCACCCAAACAAAAACCAAAGAAACAGATAAGCAAGGACGCAGACTAAAGAGAAGAAGAAAAAAACAGGCAAGAATCCACCTCGATAGTGTCATCAAACATCGATTTTGCTCTTCCGTGAAAGTGCGGGAAAAAAGGGAAGCGGCGGCTGAAGGTAGACAACGTTTGCGCGGGAAACACCCTAGAAAAAAATTAAAAAAAAACATCCCGGAACTACGGGAGTTGGGAGTGGACTACACGTACAAATATTCACGTAGCTGCATAGTGGTAGTAGCGGCGGCACCACATACACAAAGGTGGTCGTGGAAAAACGAATGGGTTTTGGAAGGCGGTCGCGGAGGGAAAGGCGCGGGATGCGCTTTTCCCTATCTCGCTCCGTTTCGGGGAGTCGGGGAAAGGGAAGGGCGCCTGAGGCAGCAGATGCCCGAAGCAAGGTTGGTTTTCCCGCTCACCGCACGTGCGCGCGCGCGTGCTAGACCGAATTAGCATACAGACGCACGCTCGGGAAGTAGGAGAAACAAGGGTGTTCTTGCTAAAGAGTCGAGATTTGAAACAAGTACAAAAAAAAAGAGCGTATTTTTTATCCCTAATCTCGTTCCTAATCCCTCAAAAGGGGGGATGTCGGCGCTGCAATCAACAAGAATCAACGAAGACTCAGGCACCCCGAGCAAATACAATAAAAAAAGAAAATCCCTAAAGGGCGACGATGTGAGATCGACCATACGTTAAAACAGCGAGGGTAATTCGCAGGCGATGCCGTTTTTGACTTGTAGCAATCTCGCTGTAAGCCGCGATCTGCTTGGTGTTGGGGGCGTTTTTTTTTTTATGCGCATATATTTTTTTAATATATATATATATATATATATTTATTAATTTATTTCTGGTATAAAGATTTGGATAAACTTTCTCTCGTTTTCGCAACTCGAACCGCGTATTTTAGGGGGGTTCTCCGTTTAAATGGGGAGGACCTCTTGCGCTTGTTGGAATTACTTGTTGCAAAATGTGTGTTACGAAAGGGAAAAGAAGTAGCAAAGCAGTTTAGTCTTGTCCTTGAGACATGTGCGTGGGATCAGATAAGTAAAGGCATATGCAATTTGTAAACGTCTAATATCGGAAAGCTCGTCTTAAATTGCATTTTTTTTAAGTTCAAATTCCACTGAACAACGACTTTCAAATGTTTGTTTCTTCAATTGAAACCAAATGGGCAGGGAGAAAAAGTAAATTGGGGGAGCTTTGTTGGCTTCCTGCTCGCGTACAATCGGAAACAGTAGTCGCTCCGAAACTGCGTTGTGCGTTTGTTTAGACCGCGGCAAGTTAATCAGCCCCAGCGTGCGTCCAGTGTCTCTACCCAACATACCAAAAACAAAACAGGCTTTAAAATACCCACAAACTACGATGAACAATACAAGCTACGCTAGACCGAAAGCCATGCTTCTCTTTCAAACTTGTTTCAGGAGCGCTTAACATCTACCACTACTTAAAAATTTCTTTTATATTAAAGCATTTGGTTCGAAATGTACGAATATTCACCGAGCTCGCGTTTAACTTCCTTACCGTGTTTAAGAGATCAACAGTGCTGATTCCCGCGAGATGAATCAAACGTCCAAGTAAAACTTTTGAAAATTGTTGATTGCGGTATCAGGGGCGTGAGTGTTACGGAGTCGGTGGTCATGGGGCCGAAGAGAAGTGGAAGCGGGAATTTTGTTTTCTTTACCCCGTAGTATATCATAAAAATGTCTAAAATGTTTTGGAGAAACGACCTCTTCCCCCCCCCCCCCCCCCCTTCCCCTTACCACCTTGTCTTCCCACGCCAATGCGTGGAAGTGATGAGCAGTGTAGCAGTTATGATGGTGTGGGTCAATTTACGTTTTTTCCGAATACCTGCTGACACATTTACGCACGACTGGGTTGGAGATTGATTGGCCAGAAAATAGCGCGTTCGCGAGGCATCTCCCACCCGTTCGAAACCCACAACGTCAGCTACATCCTGATTGGCCCATTAAGACGCTACGACCTAGATACGGCTCCCCCAAACTTCGCTTTGGTCACATGCATCGTACCGAAATTGATAAATACAAGGAAGCCGTCTTCCCCCTCTCGGATTGGCCAGAAGAAAGATAGTGAAAGAAAGAGACAGGGTACAAAGTACATTTCCTCTCGAACGGATATTTCTGGAAAAGATGGAGTCTGTAAGGGATAGAGATTAAAGATTCTGCATGCAGAAAAGTGGCGCAAACTTTCTTTCCACCCGCCGGTTTCTCCTTTTTCTAGAAAGAGACCCAAATTTCCTCACTGTTTCCTCTCCCGGCAGGCGACGCAATTTTTGAGCGTGGCAGGACGCGTTTTCCGCAATCACGGCATACGCTGTAGCGCACGTTCATTTTTTTTTTTGTTTAAATTTATTTATTTATTTGCAGGGGGTCGCACGAGTTCTTGGACAGAGGCTTAGAGCGTATGCATTACGTGGGTCCGGACAGCCACCCACACGTTTTGCTGGATGTCGTCAAGGTCTCCGCTGTTGTCGTTGTTGGTCCCTAATCTCCTGTAAACAAGAAAGATGAGACGACATGAGGAGAGGAAGAGGAAATCCGTGCTGTTTGCGTGGTTCATGTTCAAACTGATGTCGGATTCGCGCTCCGCAACTTTTACGTTTTTTTATAGCGAAGCTGTTTATGGCTAGGGTTGCGTGGATTTTTTGTGTGCGTGACCAAAAACTCTACGCTCGCACCGCACCCACGCGCCGCACGTGCCGGCGTCTGTAGCAGCATAGGCAGCAGTAACTTCTAAGGCAAGAGCCTAAAACAAATGGCATCTTGCACGCGCGTTCGTCAACGCTTTATTTTGGTTATTTACTTCGAATCTTTTATACGGGGAAGGCGTGCCCGTGCGGCGCGTGGAACACCATTCCCTACATTTTCCTCGAAGCTTGGGTAATCTAGCAATTTTAGTGTGCGTGACCAAAAACTCTACGCTCGCACCGCCCTCTCTTTGTCGTCGTTCCAAGCACTTGCGTGCCTAGTTTTCTTTCCTTCCGCTCTTCGGGGGTGGCGGTAGCGTCGCGCGTGTCTGCTTTCCGCCGGGGGGTGGTCCCGTCGCGCGTGTCTAGTTTCCTCCGGCTCCTCGGGGCGGCAAAAGTCGTCCACGCGAATGTATATAAAAAAATAAAATTAAAAGGACAAGTTGCCTGTCTCCTTTTTCACTTTCACTTCTCTCGTTGTTATAGGGAGGCCGCATATAGTCCTGACTCACGAAGAGCAACGTACCTACGAAGAGCAGCGGCGGGAACGGCAACGAGAATGTCAGCGACGGTGACAGGTAGTTGTACGTGCGTGTGCGTACCTTTCGTCACGATGACCACCGATCAAGATAACACATGTGTTCGTACGTTCGTTCAAAATTCTGTGTCACGTCTGTGTCATGTGCTAAACAGCCTTCCTGGACATCCACCTTCACAAAGTGAAATGGCTCCCATTTTTTTTTGTAAGGCAATTTTACGTTTTTGTCCCGTGACGTACTGCCTTTGTTGTGTTCTTTTTGACAGTCCTTCAGATAAAGCAAGGCCGCACGACTGAATTATGAACGTCACCTAAAGAAGGCGAACGCGGGGCATGAATTGAACGCGAGTGCGGCGCCATCGTTCAGTGGAGACTCGCCTTCAGTCGGTGACGTCAAAAGTCTCAAGCGAACACTGACGTTGTGCACTCGTTTTTTTTTTTTTTATCCCTTCCGGGAGCGCTAAAAAAATGGCGTCATCTGCGGGGAGGGGAAAGAGAAATAGTTGCGGGTGAAGGTATTCGCCTGGAGGAAAGCTGAGTACAATAATTCGAGTTACATTCAGTATAGACACTTTAAACACGCGCCAGATTGAGCCGCCATTGTCGACCTCCTCTTGTTTTACCGAGATACCGATTCACTGAAGCGGGCGTTGAAGAGCCTCCACAAAGGCCTATACTATGGGGAGGAGAAGGACACAGAAGCACCTAAAGTGGCAATGGCCTGTCCTGCTGTGGCAATCATGAAGTGAAGCGAAGGGAATAAGAGGAAACAAAAACTGAAGGTCGGTTATGGCGGTGCCCATGCACAGCTGCTGCAAAGCGTGTATAGAAGGGTCTTTATTTGAGACCAGTTCTTCAACCTAAATTTGACCCTTACAGGTTGCGACCTTCCACTCACAAAACGTTGCGAGCTGCACTTTTGTTAATTTTGCTTTCGAGTTCCCTCAAATGCTATTTCCTTAATCGTACAATATTCACATTTTTTCCATACAAAAATCAACAAACTAAATATATTTTTATGCTTATTACTTGTTTTCTAATGCTACATTATAAAGGATATTAAAATGTGTCAACACTTTCTGCTTGCGGGCGTGATTTAATTCCTTCAAAAGCGCCTTCGGGCCAAAATAAACATCCGCATTAAAACGAGCAATTACAAACTTCTTGGTGCATTCTACCGTCATCGTCCAACCCAATTTGATCTCGCACGCATCTCAATCCTCCCTCGGATAAAGGTAAACATCATGGTTGCGTTAATCAAACAAACACACAAAAAAGACACAGTTGTTTATCGAACCGGTGTCCCCCCCTCCGTTGCATGCGAGGCATATTACATCCTTTAAGCAAACCACCGCAGCGCCATCACGGCACAGCATAAAAAAACTTAGCATAATCTTGTTCGACACAAAAGCTACAAAAAAAAAAAAAAAACGAAAGACGGTTTTGAACCCTCTTTTAATAAAGCTGCCCGCTAGAGAGTACATGCAATGTCGGTGCTCCAGCGGACAACGCGAAGTAGAGAGAAAGGCGGACAGAAAAAAGAAAAAGTGGGGAAGAGGAACAACGAAGATGTCCAGGGCTAGGAAAGAGATATTCCCAAAGAACGAAAGGATGGAAATTTGTGACGAGGGTGAAACTAGAGGGGAAGAGAGAGAGAGAGAGAGGAGAAAGATATAAAATAATAGAACGTGCGGACAAAAAAAAAAGGAAATGGAGAGATGGCAGAAAAAAAGTGGGAAAGAGAGACAAAAGATGATGGTGGGAGGGTAGAGATAGCCCCAGAGATGGGAGTAGAGAGAGAGAGATGGCGGGGATGGGGGACTAGAGTGAATTAAGATAAAAATAGGGAGAGAGAGAGAGAGAAAAAGATAGCGGGAAAAATGGTGTGAAAGAGAGAGATGTGTTGAGGTGCAGAGAAGAAGCATTCCTAAAGAGAGAAGTGGGAAAGTTAGACGGCGGGAATATGTAACGAGAGAGAAAAAGAGAAGGTCAGAAAGGAAGAGAGAGTGGGGCAAATATGGAAGGAGGATAGGATAGAAAGGTGGGCGAAAGAGAGATAGAAAGAGTGAGAGAAGAGCGTCGTCTGTTTACGTTATGGATGGAAATTGGATTACCTTTAAGCTGCCAGCGGGGAAGCGAAGCTCATTTTGGGATATTGAAATTGGGCGTCGCTGTGTACATTGCCGTCGAGATGAGACCGCCGGCTTTGAAGCCGACAAGGCCTCGTTTCGGTTGACCAGCAGTTTTGGGAGTTTGATGACAATGCGCGCGGCCAACGATATACCTTCCGCTCGGTCGGCGTTGCGCGCTTTGTTCATCGGCGTAGTAATAATTCTGAAGTGCGCTAAATTAATGGAAATGTTCGTTTGTACGTTTTTATTAAGGATGACCTAGTGCCGGCACATCTCACAAACGGAATAAAAGCGTGGTCAAACTGTCAGCTTAACTCTGGCATAACGAAAAAAATAACATCAATGTATTGAAGGTCATTTTCCGTAAAAATTGCTAGTTGAGTTTGTTTGTTCTTTATTCCTGTAGTTCTGCGTCAGAAAGACACATACAGAGAAGGAGGAAGAAACGAACTGTCTACTTCTGCCTTCCTCTTGCCCGTGTCTTTGACGCGAAACTATATGGAGCGCAAGTTCGTCTGCTTCTCACACAGGGGTTGCGGTGATGTCAGAACACCAAGCTCTTATTGGCGAATTGAAAAAAAAATTAGTGGGTAGACCTTAAGGCATCTAGCATTGAGGTGAACCTACTTTTCTTCCAATCAAAGTCAATCATAACTCGGCGTCAATCTGACGTCACCTCGACCCCTGCGCAAGGAGCAGACGACTTGTTCTGCGCATAGCAAAAGAGTATAACTTTTCCAGCATTATGATGTAGATTTTTTCACCCGATCCATCTTCTTGGATAATGCAGTACGTGACCCGATTGGCCGCCCTTCAAGAAATATAAAAATGATACGATTAAGACTTCCCACGGATATTTTACGGCGAGAGAAGCGCACATACTAAGAACCCAGATGTTCAAAGCCAAGAGTACGGTCTCTCTTACCCTCGGAACTTGTTTACATTTGTTTCATCTATGTGCACACCGTTAACCAACAAGCCCAGCTCTCCAGGGTTGTTCATATTTGTGGTCACCGACAACCGAAGAAATGCAAGACGTGATGAATCTCGGGCGTCTTGTTATCACTCGGCAGCCAATCGAATTGAGGCATTAATCGATATAATAACGCCGAAGAAGCAATCACGAAGCTCGAAGCTTGAGCAAAATACGAGGCCCCACCCCGCGTCTCTTAAGATGTCTGTGGCTGCATTTACGTGAATGCGACTGTAGCGCTTCAAGCAGAGAGGAGGGAATTCACGCGCGGTCGCTTCCTTTGCTTCTTCTTGTACCTAATCACAATTGCCAAATCCGGGTTGGATACGCCAAGGTCGTATCCACGTATACGCAGCGGAGCAGTGTTAGCGTGAACGCGACTTAGGCGCGTTTTTCGTATTTTACTTCGAAGGGGTCCTTGGCGGACATCAAGATTTACCACTTAGGGCAGTAGCCCAACTGAACACTTTCCACCACTGTAGGAGTTTTGATGCCAGTCCTTCAATACTGTGACAAACCAGTAATGGCTTGTTTGCGCAAACAGTAAAGCGGAGTATATCTCGCATCGGCCGACTACATTATCATTTATGTTGCAACTGCCCAAAATTATGAACAATTCGGCAGTGTTGTACACGTTCCTCAAAAAAAAGAAAAAAGGAACGAAAGATGGTTCCTCGTTTTTTCTGATATTTGGAACGCGTTCCCGTTACAAGTTACATATGTGAAAAAGGAACTCGTTCCCGTTACAGTAAAAAAAATGGAACGTTTCGTTACATATACGTTACATTTGTATTTTGCGGATTACTATAGTTAGTTAGATCGAGGAAAGTTTTCTTCCTTTTTTCATATATCCCATCAAATGGGAACATGCGAATTTGAATGCCGCGATGGAAGAGCACCAGGATAAGAAAACATGAGGAAGCGAGGCTTCATTTATTGATACATTCACCTTTAAAAATCTCAGATTTAAACCATATTTAAATTTGTGGTGGGCGATTCAGACGAGCCAAATCTACCGATGAAGCGCACTGCACGAGCGTTTCGGAACAATTTTACACGTTTCAGTCTAACAAAGTCCCTTGTTCGAACTTAACAACAACTACTTCTCGATATTGCTGTCCGCAAGACGATCAAGTCAAGGAGGGGGTAAGACTTTTGGAAGGTCAGTCTTGAAAACTACAAGTCCTCCTTAATGATGGTTGGATTAGTTGTTCAGATTGGAGGTAGGGGACAAGGAGAGAAGGCATAACGGTTAATTTTTGTGTATCTTTTAAGTGACCAATCGTCGGGATACAAGGGTGTGCTCGATTGTCTGGTAACCTGTTCTTTTGTTGCAACGATAGGTCTCTTTGGGGAAGTTCGGTGATGGCTGTAGTCAGCCTTAGGTTTCTGGGTGTATGAGGATTCGAGGAAGCAAAGAAAGTAGCTGAGTTTTAAACGTCCTTCTTTCTGTGCCTTTTTCTTCGACTAAAAGTTGTGCTTTTTTCTACCGCAGTCTCGGACACTGAAAAAAAAAAAAAAATCGATGTCCACTAGCTCTCCTGCACCCGACTGTTACAAACCGAGATCCGCACAAAATAAACCCTAAAATAAGTAACCGAAAAGTGAACGAGATCGTGTTTTTCGTAAAGTTATTGTTTTTATACTTTTGGAATTTGCCTGTTAGAAATAAAATAAAAATTACCCCACTGGGCGAGAAAAAAGGAACGCCGTTCCAGTAAAAATGTTAGGAGTTCCCGTTCCACTTCCACCGATGCAAGATGGAACGGCGGCGTTCCTTCGTTTCTCCTAAAAGGAACCTATTCCAGGAACGTCGTTCCTTGAAACGCCGTCCCGTACAACACTGCCATTCCGCGTGTCCCACGTATGAACATTCGTCATTTATACACACTCACAGCGCTCTAAATAGTTACTCTACGACCTTCCCCTCCCCCCCCCCCTAAAAAAAATCTAATGATTTCTTAGAAAAGCTTACTAGACAAAATACTTTATTCGTTCTTCACCGAGAAACCAGGAACATCAGTAGCGACGTTAGTTCCGTCGTTTCCGTCTGCTCTGCCCAAAAACAGTCTGCCCGCATTTTTGTTCACTTTGGAGGCCCAAGTCCGGCGAAAAGTCGCAGAAGTAAACAATTTACACCCTTCCCGAGACACATTCAGAGAGGAAGCATTCCCGGCATTCGTATTCGAGAGCACGGGCCGAGGGCCGTAAGCCGTGGGAATTGTCAAAGGCGGATTCAGCTTCCTCCCGCTGCTGCTTCCAGCCTCTTCAGCAGAAATGGCTCTTCGCAACTTCGCGTAAAAAAAGAGAGACCGACGGCAGCGGCGGTGCACGCGAATCTCACTGATGTTGCTTCCGCTTCTCCTAACAAACGAAGCCAACAAGAAGAAGAACAGAGTAGTAGAACAACAACAGCGGCGGTATAGAGGGAGCCTGCGTAACGACACGGCGAAAGATCAGTCCGATTTGAAATGCGGAGTGCGTGCGGCGGTGTGCCCTCTTGTTGACGGAAGTCAGGGGAAGAGCACTACGTGATTTTCCTACCCTTTGGGGGAAGGGGGGGGGGGGAGAGAGGAGACGAAGGAAAGGGGGGAATAGACCCCTAACGTCCGGTCGACGTCTCATTTTAGAAACGTTGCGATCCGTGGAACGACTTTAGGGATAGAGCACATCTCACAAAACATCCTCGTAAAAAGAAAAAAAATAATACTTCTTGATTTCGGCGTGCCGTTTGTCTGTCCACAAATTATGATGAATCATGCTTGTATTAAATGGTTTTTTTTTATATGTCAATACTATCTAGAAACAGAGCGACTAGACACGGGTGAAGAGAAAAACTGGACGACGCAAACACTCAATAACAAGTGACTTTTGTTTAAAATAGAAAACCATTCACTTGTTAACTTTCTTGTTGATCAGTACTCTCCCTTGGTCTGTGTCTACTCTCCCAATTATTCATTACAGGAGAAGTTAAAACAATATACTTCGATACTTTATTTATGTATTTATTTATTTCAGGTTACCCGCAGAGCCAGAGGCATTATTCGAGAGGGAGGGGTTGGGTGCAACCAAGCTACCGCTTGTAACCAGTCTTGTACGCGTCACTGAAAAAAAAGTAATCAATTACAATTACAAATTCTTTATTGAAAAATTCCACTAATTACATCGATCAATTACTGTATCACAAAAGTAATAGAAAAATTACCAGAAAGTAATTCATTACTTTTCACGTTCATTTGCTTAACAAGTACCGAAGCCTAGTACAGATTTTCCAATTTATAACTCCAGAGAGAGCACGTGACCTTCTTCGCGGGCGCATTGAGACAAAATAAGCTATTGCTAATAGAATTCGTCACTTCCTTCAGTAAGAGAGATAAGCATAAAAAGAAAGAAAGAGGTAGGGAAAGATAAAGAGGTAGAGATAGAGAGAGAAGGATAAATAAACAGTCACATGCTGGATTAGTAAGAGCCTTCGTCTAGAAACAGAAACCAAAATCGTAGATGAGAAGCTCGTGGTAGACCTAAGCATTCCTTATGAGTTGTGAATGGGAAAGCATGCAAGTCGCTGGTCCGCTCCCTTTTTTGTCTGCTGCGTACTTTTCGTCGCCGGTCAGCGCGCGTGCTCCCCTGGTGACCTTGGACGCTCCGTGTTAACGGCGCACTGATGGACACGCAGCGCCATGGGGTGAGCGGTCGTGGAAACTGACGAGCGCAGCGTCCATTGGGAGCGCCGTCGACGACCGCCAGCCAAGGGAACCGAAGGCGATTGCGGAAACTAGGTGCCGCTTCCGCGCTTCAAACTGATGACATCAACTCGCTTCATGGGACAGTTAATGCTTTCGCAATAAAAACCTTCTGTTCTGAGTACGTTCTATACACCTTTTCACCCTCCGTCGCATAAGCACAGCCATCTTGAAATCACGTGACGTAGCCGCCATGAGGTGGCTTCAAGTATTCGCTTCTCCCTGCCATCAGCCCCTTGGCGGAGTCGTTGTATTCGTTTTTTTTTTTTTTGTCGTGTTTCGGCGCGATATTTTGCCATGCTTTTTGAAGTGTCGTCAGATACTTATTTTAACTACTTAACTGCATGCCATCATTATGTGCACCATGTCTGCACTTAATTTAATAACAGGTTTTGACTATGCACCGTCGGCGTACCGAATATGTGTAAAGAAAGGAATCAGCGTTAGCACTGGCGCACATTGAGTATGTAGATGACTCTAAGACACGCGAGGGTTGAGAGGCCAATTATTTATGGGAGCGCAAATATGCTTAGTTGATGGTGGCTCAATAAGAAGCGTAAGGAATACTTATGATCACGCATTCATGATCTCAAAGAAGAAGGCAAATATAGCCAAACTACGTGTGTTCCTTGAAAGCATCGTGCTCTAGCTTCATAGCAAATCCAAAACAGTTGCTTTTGATTATATGGGGGAATCAATTTTCCGGTGTAAACATTTCCTTGATCCGTTTTTTTATGAATTTAAAGAAGCTATACGTTGTGCTAGCACATATGTCTATAATCATTACATTTTCTGAAGATATCCAATTCAAAATATTTATTTATACAAAAGGGGTTGGACTTCCCGAGTGCAAAACGTCTCAAAGAGAGCTTGTGAGTGCTCGACAAAAGCGCATGAGGCACGCCATATGTGACACCGAAAAGAAGTCGTCTTCATGGAAATCACTCGAGTGCAGCGTCGTCGATGCCGGATTTACCATCGACGCAAATGAAAGCGACGTCGAGAGTCGAAAGTCCACGCCGCCGACGCCGCATCTGTTCAACCAAATAAAGATCTGTGTCAACAAATTCATGAAGTGGTGCCCGGCATTGGACTTCAACCAAGCTTGCTGGAGCTGTATTCTCTCGCTCCATTTAATTTCCTTTCGCAAATTCTACGAAACACAGACGTCAGACTTCACTTGCTGGGTTTATTGGGGGTCGGTGGCCGAGTGGGATAGCGTACACCAGCTCGGAGCACGTGGAGCGAAAGCTCGCGCTGCAGAACCCAGGGATCCTGGATTCAATCTCCACCCCTGGGGCTTTCTATCTGGATGAGCATCGTACCGGCGTGTGGTCGTGTATCACTACTGCGTGATCCCCGTTAAAGACCCCAGGCTAGCGGTTGTACAGCACTGGCGAAATTTCTCATCTACAGCTGGGAGACTCGTCGTCCGTTGAGGCAGACCAAGTTCTAGGCTGTATAAACATACACCCAACCCGATATATTTTTTTGGGTGGGTTTTCCTTTCAACGTATATTCTAAATACATTGTAAGGAAATGTCCGTACAACAAAGCTTCAAGTTAACATCGTGCAATACTGCTAATGAATGCTTTAGCAGGGCCAATAGCTGAAAACACTTCCTACTCGGCCTAGCCTAGGATAGACCAGCGAAGCATCTCTTGAGCGCTTTATTACTTTATAGAAATCGATAAAGACAATATCGCTCCTTTTTTTGCATTCTATGCGTCATTACAGGGGAATTTCCCAGTCAAAAATTTTCACAAAACCTTGGTGTCCTCGAAAATCCAACAGTGAGCACTAAACTTGCGAGTTCATCTGTTCTCTGTGATTTAGCACATTGTTAGTCACGTTGTCGACCTCCTTTTTAACTGTGCCTCCCTACAATTAGCCTCTTCATTACTTTTTTTTTTGGAAACTAGTGTTTGCCGTTGCGTTCAGTATGGCCATAGATATCGGTAATCTTCCTTCCGCATTATTTCAGTCGTTTCGCTGCCGACCCTTGCCGAACGACGAAGATGATCAGATAAAAATGTTCGTAAAAGCGTCCACAATTTAGGCTCAAAACCACGCGGTAGTTCTCAAGGCTTCCCATTATCACTGTATGGTTGGTTGTGTACCACAAGGAACAGATTTATATCACAAAACTAAGCGAAATCGACATAACACATCAACACAGCCGCGAGCCCGCTGAAACCGAATGTATGTATGTATGTATGTATGTATGTATGTATGTATGTATGTATGTATGTATGTATGCATGTATGTATGTATGTATGTATGTATGTATGCATGTATGTATGTATGTATGTATGTATGCATGTATGTATGTATGCATGCATGTATGTATGTATGTGTGTATGTATGTATGTATGTATGTATGTACGCACGCACGCACGCACAAACGCACGCACGTAAGTACGTACGTACGTACGTATGTAAGTATGTATGTATGTGTGTACATACGTACGTACGTATGTATGCATGTATGTATGTAATTATGTATGTATGTATGTACGTACGTACGTACGTACGTACGTATGTATGTATGTATGTATGTATGTATGTATGTATGTATGTATGTATGTATGTATTTCTGGCGGCAATTCCTCTCTTTAACGAGCGTCTACAAAATGGACATGCGAAGAAAGAAAAGAAGTAAAGAAAAAGATTATGAAAAAAAACAAGGAACTCGAAAGTCAGAGAAATGGTTCGTAGCCACTCTGAAGTATCACGAGTGGACTTTCCACCATGCCTCAAGCCTCCTCTTCGAGCACATCAGATCTTTGTTCTCCTCCTTGAAACCGAGGGCCTGCTCAATGCGGGTGCCGTCGTGTGTCGCAGGTAGGATTGCCGGACACTCAAGGAGCAAGTGTTAGATAGTTTCCTCCACCTCACCACATGCACCGCACAGGGTTTCAGTCACGTTCACATCGTACAGCTGCCTGTGGATGCGGCTGCGCAAGGCACCACCGCGGGCCTCGGCAAGGAGTCGGCTGCCCAGTGTACTTCCACACCAGCGGACGGGAGCCATGTTGTTCTTGAAAGTTGAAAGCCGCGTATAGACCTTTCCAGCGGCAGTCTCGAACGAAGCGAAGTTCAAGTCGCATTTCAGGGAACTAACAGAGTAAATAAGATGTAAAATTGTGTGCCTCGGGTTCACCCCACTAAGGTTAACCGCCAAGGTCAAAAAATATTTAAAATTAGGATATAGTCACATTGGGGTACGCGCATTGGGGTACGCGTACCTTTATTGATGCCACTCAAAAACGCACATGGCACGGGCCGGCAGTAGTGTACTCCAGTGCTCTCCAGATACACGTCTTTGAGGCCACGGGCAGCGAAGGGCAGAGAAAAAAGTCCCAGTCACGTGTTTCACTACCTTCTCAAGCCCAAAAATATCTAAAGTAAGTCAGATTTTTTTTTTAATTGTGTTTGAGGTAAGATGTCCCCTGCTTGCATAAAGACAGGGGAAAGAGATAAAAAAAAGAAGACCATTACCATTTCCGAAGGGCTCGCAAAAGAACTGACGCACAAAAAGGGAGACTGAGATTCAGGTAACCTGGTTGGAATTCACAAATATAGTGGGCCTGTCCTAGAGGTAGGACAACAAAAAACAATAATAAATAGACGATAAAACTTGGTCCAGTGGGGTGAAAAGAAGCAAAAAAGTACATCTTCTTCTCCAAGAGAAGATGAGAAGTGTTCGAATACTTTTTGTGCAGCAACGAACCAGGATGCTAGTGGCATACATGCTTGTGGCTATATAACACCTACACTATTAAAATATCGCTTTTAGTAAATTTCATGGTAGACGGAGTGACCTCTCCTGTTGTGACAATATGAAAATGATCCTGTTGCAGTCACTATAACCGAGCATGACATTGTTATTTTTTGTCTGCGCACATACCGCCTCGAGCTTCTCAAGAGGTACACAATCACTTGGTGTCCTCCTTTCTCCGTTTCGATCGAAAAAAGAAAAACAAAAAGAAGACAAAAAAGATGAGTGGCTATAGCTGCCCCCCCCCCCTTTTTTTGTTTTGTTTGTTTAGATACCTTTTTCGATCTTTTAACTTCTTTGTTAAAGTCTGCAAAAAAAAAAAAAAAAAATTCAGGGGTTTGACGTTGTAAAGAACTGCTTTGTGGAATTGAAGAGTGCCAAGCCTACTTTTGCGCTTGTCAAAGAGCGCGAAATCGTGACTGGAATCGACCTTAACAAAATGAGCACTTTTGTTTTTTTTTCACTCGGGAGGTTGGAGGGTTGGTTTATTAAAACGTAACGATTTACAAGGAAGCCGTTACGTAAATATGTAAGGAACTTTGCAATTACTCTAGCAGATATGTAATTATTCCGTTACACAATTACTGATAAATGTAGGGGATTACAAGTAATTCCGTTACTTGTAACGACTTACATACAAGTCTGCCCTCCATTCTTCTGACCCGGAAATGACGTCACTATTCCACATAGCAAAAGCGTGACGTTTCTGTCGCGTGGTGCACACTCCGCGGAGACATCTCTTCGGATGTTTCCATCGTGTGTAATCAGCTACACGAGACTTGAAAGCTAGAACTATTATTTACGCCTCAAAATGACGGCGGACTTGAATTCTTAGCTTCTTCAATGCCTTCGGGAGGACAACTCGTAAAGCGATACTTAAGTTTTTTTTCTGATGCTCTCTTATATACTGTTTTGTGACTGTCGTCGTTTTTAAATGGCACAATATTGTACCATGCAAAGCGAGCATTTAAAATAGGCAGGAGTGTGGCGCCAAGAAAGCCAGTTTTGCATAATTAATAAGTCCTTGACCAGCATATATTAGTCACCACGACTTTCGTCTTCACAAGAAAAAAATTAAATCGTGCTCTTTAGTGAGATTGCATTTCATGCAGACGAAATACCGAGAAAGCTACAGTACAGCTTAGTTTTAACGAACTCGTTCTTTCGTTTTGTTATATTTTGTTTCCTTTAAAGCGAGGGCGCTGTGTTCTGTATCCGGCAGCTAACACAGACCGACCGATGCTTCCTGAAGTCCCAATCTCTTATTCCAATAATTAGCTTATCTCGAGGGCCTAGTTGGACGAATTAGTCCCCTGTCTGCGTTTATTAGCGTGGTCCCTTTAAATTGCCTTTGTATTGATCGCGTCTGCTCTGTAGCGAGGGTTTCCTTTATCGATAAGTTTTTGTTGTTGTTTTTGTGCATTTTTTGTACCGCGTCCTTTGACGATACCGCGCTTTCTGAGTGTTATCACTTCGGCAGCGCCACCGAAGCATGACGATACTGTTATCCACTGTTTGTTTGTTTTATTAACTGTTATGCCATTGGCCCGTGGCAGCGCTATATACTTCTACGCGTGCCCGGAATAAACCGTTCTTACCCTGGTAGCCGGCCTGCCTCTTTGGTCTTCGCGGTTCTGCCCTCGCGAGATGGCAAAAGGACAACAGTGGCGACGAGGCGACGAACTCCGCCTGGCAGGAAGCAGGGGCTGCTCAAGATCCGAGGACGGGGGCAATGGCAACGCCGACCAGCTTTCAAGTTCCTGGCTTCGACGACAGCAGAGATAAGTGGGACTCCTACATCGTACGCGTTTAAGCATACTTCGAGGGAAATGCTATTGCCAGTGGGAAGACCAAAAGAGCGCTGTTATAGTTTCGGCACTCGGCACGCATACGATAGAAGTTCTAAGTGGTAGCTGTGCCCCGCGAAAGGTGAACGAGTTATCGTATGAAGAAGCAGTGAAATTTCTAGAGCAGCACTACGCGCCCAAGCGCAAGGAAATAGCCGGGAGTTATAAAGTTTTCAACTGCGTGCAACAATGAACGAAGAGCGTACGAGAGTTTGTTGTACAGATCCGCAAACTTGCTGGAAACTGCAACTTTGGCATGAGCCTTGACCGGATGCTACGGGATAGAATTGTGTGCGGTGTGAGAAGTAGAGACGTCCAACGAAGGTTGCTGTCACGGCGGGACCTTACGTTGAATGAGGCGGAAGAAATAGCAGCCGCAGCCGAGGCAGCTGATTCCGAAGTAGAACAACTGCAAAGGCCAGAAACCAAGAAAGGAGGCATACACAAAATGGTGAAAGAGCCGTCAAGAAATGTTTACGCCCGGGAGAAGCACCTTTCGGTAGCTGCATGTGGTCGCTGTGGCAGTTTCATCACACACCGGGGAAAACTGCGGCCACGAAACGAAAACGTGTTTTCGCTGTGGACAACAAGGGCACCTAGCCAGGAGGTGTCGAGCTGCGGGAATCCTGATAAGGAACAGATGTCATCGTTGTTGGCGGACGCTTCAGCAGCAGAAGATGATGATTTGTGTATTTCGTCGGTGTATGCAATCAAGTCGCAAGCTGCCACTTCAGTTTGATTCAACCCGTCAGGAAGAAGCTTTGCTGGGGAGGCATTGACGTCAGCATGGAAATAGACACTGGCTCTCCTGTCTGGGTCATTCCTCGGAACGTGTATCATCAGTACCCAAACCAATGGCGTCGCCTTGCAAAAAGCGAACTGAGACCGAATTGTTTTTTTTTTTTTTTTTCGGAAAATTGCCCATCTTAGGAGAGCTGCATCTGGACGTTGCTTTCCATGACCGCACGGTTCCTGCAAATTTGGTGGTGTTGAATTGCCTCGGACCCAGCCTTTGTGGCCGGGATGTAATCAGCAAGTTGAACTTGCTTGGCGCAGAAGTGGCCTCTGTTTCTGCTCACCGAGACAACCAGGAATTTGAATCCCTGCTGAGCGACTTCCAGGACCTGTTCGAGCCCGGTCTAGGAGCCATCGAGGGGCCCCCCGTGCATCTCTGCCTGAAGGAAGGAGCTCGCCCGAAATTCATGAAGGCAAGACCCGTTCCTTACGCTCTAAGGGATAAAGTTTGTGAGGAGTTAGACCGCCTTGTTCAAACGGGAGTTTTGTCTCCGATAACACACTTCAGAATGGGCGGCGCCGATCGTTCTTGTGCGGAAAAGTGATGGATCCGTTAGAATTTGCGATGATTTTAAGTTGACTGTGAATGCTGCTTGTGCTACTGAACATGCCCCTCTGCCAAGCATAGCGGACATTTTTGCGTCGATGCGTGGTGGGGCTTTGTACAGTACGTTAGACCTGCGAGACGCGTATAACCAGGTACCGTTGGACGAGGATTCCAAAAATCTGACGGTGATTAATACACATCGCGGTCTCTTTCGTTGCAACCGGTTGCCGTTCGGGGTTGCATTGGCTCCAGCCATTTTTCAGAGATGGCCAGCCTGCCAGGAGTGCAGGTGTACTTGGATTACGTGTTGGTGGCTGAGCAGCCAGGAACTGAAATCTGAGGGCTGTGCTGCAACGATTTCAAGACATGGGTGTGCGGCTGCGGCAGTCGGAGTGTACTTTTAGGAAAAATGAAATTTGTTACTTGGGCCACAGAGTAGACCAGGAAGGGCTTCACCCCATCGAGAAGAATCTGGACAGCATCCGGCAGGCCCCAAGCCCTACGAACGTAAGTGAGCTTTGTGCCTTGGTTAGATTGTTGACGTATTATCATCGGTTTTTGCCAAATATGTCTACCCTGCTGGCACCGCTTTACGAGCTCTTAAAAAAAAAATAAAGCATGGCAATGGGGACCGAGACAGCGAGACGCCGTGGAAAAGGCCAAGACGGTATTTCTAAAGTCTCCGGTGTTGACGTTTTTGATCCAGCTAAACCACTCCGCCTGGAATGCGATGCCACGCCAACAGGAGTAGGAGCTGTGCTGTCGCACGGATTGGGGTCTGTAGACCGACCAATCGCATTCCGTTCCCGAAGCTTGACATCAGCGGAAAGAAAAATTATTCCCAAATGGAGAAAGAGGCACTAGCCTTGGTGTTCGCCGTGACCAAGTTCAGGGATTGCGTGCTAGGTCGACAGTTCGTTCTCGTTACCGACCACCAACCCCTGGTGGATCTGCTGAGAGAGGACCGGCCGATACCTCTGCTGGCATCGGGAAGAATACAAAGGTGGGCCCTTCTATTGAGCGACTTCCAGTAGAAAATCGAATTTCATCCCGGAAAACTCAACGCGAACGCGAACGCGGACGCCCTAAGCCGGTTGCCCCTTCCACAGACCGAGAAGAGCCGAGAGGAGGAGCTACCAGATTACGTGTTCGCGATACAGTGCATGAATGAAGTGTTTCTGCCGGCACGGCAGCTAAGAGAGCTCAGTGCCAAGGATAGAACACCTACTGCAGTAAAAAGCTTCGTAATGAGTGGCTGGCCGAAAAATCTAACCAAAGAACAGCATGAGCCGCATCCTTATTTTTGCAGAAGGCAGTGACTGTCGTCCAGGACCTGCTCTACTGGGCACAGCGAGTCTTCATTCCAGGGGCAGCCCAAAAAGAGATGCTCAAGCTACTTCACGAGGCTTACCAGGGGGCGACGGCTATGAAAAGGGTAGCCCGGACATTGTTTTGGTGGCCCGGATTGGACGGTGAGGTAGAACGACTGGCTCGTCTTTGTCACAACTGTACAAAGGCTACTCCTATGCCACCACAAGCACGACTGTTAATTGGCCAGAAACAGGAAAAAATTGGTCGCGGTTGCACATTGATTTTGCCGGGCCAATTGAAGACAAAATGCTGCTGGTGGTAGTGGATTCACACACTAAGTGGATCGAAGTATGCGTAATGCGCTCTGCCACCACTGAAGCCACCACTGAAGCCACCATCAGGAAGCTCAGAGAGATGTTCAGCCGATTCGGCTTACCACGTGCGATTGTGTCCGACAACGGGACTGGGTTTACTAGTCAGCAGTTTGGCGAGTTCCTGGAAAGAAATCACGTGGAGCATTTACGAACCGCTCCGTATCACCCGCAATATAATGGATTGGCAGAGCGGGCAGTCAGAACGGTAAAAGAGTCCCCAGCAAAGTTATCAACCGGGTATTTGGAAACGAAGTTGGCGAAAGTATTGCTGTCTTACCGTCGCACTTCACTGTCGGGCGGGAAATCACCGGCCGAACTCTTACTCGGTTTCGAAGTACGCTCGCGCGTCGACACTGCAGTGCCGTCAAGACGGAGTGTGCTCGCCTGACTTGCAGGTCCCAAGAATTCACCCTCATGCTGCCGTGTGGTACCGGAACTTCGGGCAAGGGGGAAATATGGTTGCCCGGGGTGGTGGAGAGCAACCACGGAGCTCGCATGACTGTTGTCTCTACTGCCGGAGGCGACGTCCGCCGTCATCTCGATCAACTACGGCTACGGGAGGTCGAGGCGCAAATCAGCGAGGCACCCGCCGCCAGCGGTTCAGCGGTACCTGCACCCTCTCCCATTAGCCCTGCTGACCAGTTGGCCCGAGCCGCGGTACCTGCAGCCTCGGTCAGGAGCCCTCCGAACGAGTTGGACAGCGCCGCAACGACCTCGAGCGAGCCAGAAGACGGCTGTCTGCCGTTCGAGCTGCGACGATCCACCCGGACTCGGAAACACATTGATCGCCTTCAATTATAGGAGGAGAATTTTCATCACTTCGGCAGCGTCACCGAAGCATGACGATACTGTTATCCACTGTTTGTTTGTTTTATTAACTGTTATGCCATTGGCCCGTGGCAGCGCTATATATAGTTCCACGCCTGCCCGGAATAAACCGTTCTTACCCTGGTAGCCGGCCTGCCTGTTTAGTCTTCGCGGCTCTGCCCTACCACGAGATGGCAAAGTGACGACACTGAGTGTTAGACTTGAAGACGGCTATCAATTCAAATTAAGAAATTAAATAAGAAAATATTGTGTGGGCCGTGGGCGCTTGTAGCACTCCCCTTGTGAAACTATTTTTGCCACGTATTCTGTTGTTGAATATCAAAACATGTAAAAAAATATTTGCATTAAAAAACATTGACCTGTCTTCCTTTTTTTTTCATTTTTAAGTTTTTCAGCTTGTCAAAACAAAAAAATTAAAACCGTGCTATTCACTTTTTGTAGCTGCTCTCGTCTTAACGTTTCGTTTAGGAAGGGGATCGGTGGTCGAGCGTGTTAATGCTTCCCAGCTCGGCGCGCATGACGCGAAAGCTAGTGCTGCAGAACCCATTTTCTTTGTGCGCCCCGCGATCGCGTTTTTTCGAGGCTGAATATATATCGCTGCTGCGAGAAGTAGCCGCGACAAAGCCGTTCCACGACTGCAACAGGTAGCGATTTATGGCAGACATGCTAAATACAGCCACAAAAAAAAAAAAAAAAACGTTTTGCAGTTTGGGATGCTTGGCGCACATGACGCGATAAATATATATATATATATATATATATATATATATTGTTTGTTTGTTTGTTGTTTGTTGTTTGTTTGTTTGTTTGTTTGTATCTGCATTTGTATTTCGGGACACGCTTTTGCTGTTTTTGCACAAGTGTCTTGGGGATACTTGCGCATAAACTACAAATTATCTCAGTATCTGAATTTTGGCCTAAAAATACGAGTATCGTAGTATTTGCACCCTAAAGACTTTCTGAAGTACCTCAGGCAAGCCCTAACCTAAATGCATTTTTCTTTATTTTTTTATTATTCAGCAGAATATTTCATTAATAATTATTCAGCAAAACTATATCGTTCTAAGGAAGTTTAGACGGCAGGGAGTTTATCTTCACCCAAGGGGCTCGATAAGTCTCCGTTGAGATGACACACCTTCCCTGCGAAGTACGAACGCTATAGATATTTTGGTTACATACACCGCGCAGTGCGTAGACACCGACAACTCGGCACACCCCGCGTAATTTAGGCCGTTAGTTACAATGGCGATACATAAACGCAAATACTAAACAGTTCCAACAAAAACAAAACGCAAAGAAAAAAGTTATTTGTGTGGCACGTTTTCACGAAATACCCATCTGATTTTCGTCCTTCGGCGAGCAGCTTTTCTCCGAAAAACCAACGCCGTCGTCCTGCAGAAAAACGCAGATGATCTCCCCTCCCGGCGCCTGCCATCGTGAAGGACTTTGGCAGCCGCTCGATGCCTACAGACAAAGTTTGCGAGACGCGCGAGCTTGCCCACCGACTCGCAACAAACAGGGAACGACACTTGAGCCCCCCCGCGAGCCTGCGTTTCCGGCATTTCCCCGTCGGTCGCTGAAGAAGCAGCCTGCACCGTGAAGTGCGCGTCGCTTCATGCGAGCCTGGAGGACTTCTCGTAGACTCCACGAACGCTCTTGCCTCTTGCACCAGCATCGTCGAGTGGCCGTCGGCTAGGGCTGACATCCAAAAGAGACGCGCTATCCTCTTTCACTCGCATCCTTGCCTCTTTTTCGAAGAATAAAATAAAATTTAAAAATAAAAGACTCGGTCATGCGTGCAGTCCTTGTAGAAGAGTCGATACCAGGCTACTATGTCCTCTTCAGAACTTACACGAAGGGTCTTCTTTTGAGTTAGGCTGTTCGGACGGCGGCATGACGTCACACGCTTAAAACGGCCTCGAGGGCTTGGAAAAGGCAATATCGAAGGGGGGGGTTGGTACCGAAGGGGGAGTGTCTTTTTGAGTCCTTCTACCGCTTCGGTTGTCGATTGGGTGACGTAACAGGCTTAAAACAGCCCGGGGTGTCTAAAGGCCTAGTCCGAAAAAAAGAGAGGAGACGCAAAGTGTCTTTTGAGTACCCCATCCTCATTGGTTGAGGGTGGAGTGATGTCGCTGGTTTACGATGGCCTTATAGCGCGCAGAACCAACCTAAAGGATAACATACGCAAAGAAGGCGTGTCGCTTCGGTCGTCTCTCTTCTCGGTTGGGTTTTGGCAGACGAACATCAAAAATAGACGTCGAACGAAACGGCCCTGACGCTAGCGGGAGTTGTGTCGCAGTTGACTGTAAAGTGTCGGCCAGAAATAGGACGGTTAGGCAGTTTCAGATGAAGTGGTTGTGGAGTCTGATAAGATTTTTGTTGATTAGCGTTCACTTAACTCCACTAATTCGTTTTGCACGCTGTGCGCTTTACAGTGATACAGTACAATGTCTAACACCAAATTTTTCAATCCGATCTACATTGTATTTCCCCGCACGTAAACCTATACCACCCCACAGCCGTTTCTTTTTTTCTTTTTTTTATGAATGCTTTTATGTTTTGAAATACTGTGAAAACTAGAGATTGCGTGTTCGTGCGAAACCTGTGTCGCCCTTTGTACGCATTACAACCTCAATATATATATATATATATATCTTAGGCTCTTTGAATAAAAAAATAAGTTACTGCGGAATAGTCTCACGCTCAGCAATTAATATAGATCAAGCAGATTTTTTTTTAATGGGCAGCAATAAGGGCCATACTAATTTTACCATTATTCATTGCGTAACCCACTTAAGGTGAATGCTTAGTAGCAACACAGCGATGTTTGTTCTAGCAAGGCAAAACAACAACCTGATTTTTCATCGTTTAAATGCAGTATTTCTAATGAACCTGGCCAGTTACACCTTCCCCAAACTCGCATATATACACCTAGCTCAAAGACGGCTGCTTAGCAAACATTTAAATTGCAGCACCTCCTATAAGCACCACACCGTAATCCAAAACCCGGAAATCTTTCGGCAGTTTTCCGTCGAACGAAACAAGCGAGGCCCTGCCGCTTTCATTCAAACAGCAAACTCGGGACCTCCCCCACCCATAACGCGCTGAGCGTGTAACGTTCGTTGTACACCGATGACTAGCAATAATACCGATTTCAATCCATTCGCGAAAGCGAGCACACTGAACGCGCCCTCAAAAACAACAGACCTCGTTTCTTTGAAACGATCGCGCCGAGTCATGCGTTCTAGTGGCACCGAGCCCGCGCGTATATGGCCCTTTAATTAAAGCGTCATAATTACGCTCGATCACCGTACCCTCCTCCTCCTCCTTTCCAACCATTTTCCTCCTTTCTTCTCCTCTGCCAATCCGCTTTCTCTCTCTCTCTTTCTCTCTCTCTCCGTGTACGAATCAGGAGACGTTTCACGGTTATTGAACATTCCCCGACATCCGGCGGGGACGCTTACACAGTTCGCAGCGAATAATTTCCGGCAATCCGGGAAACGGGAAGGGGAGGAGGGAAGGGGGGGGAGGGGGGGGGGGGGGGGGTTCGTCGCTGTTTTTGAGGTATTTTGGAGGCAATCGTTGCTTCAGGCGGGGACGACCTGATGGAATCGCTGCGGTTTGCAGGTCTTCTGGATACGCCAGGCGCACGCGTTTCATGAAGAAAGAAAAATCAGTAGGCGGTCAGAAGACTCGCGAATGTATGGCTTACAAAGCCTGGCAGTTCAACGACTTAGCCATAGAGCGTCCGGTCGCAGATTTGGAGCGCGAGGATCTGGTAGCACAGAGCATCAAAAAGCCATTTCTCGGGGAACTCGGACGTCAGCGCACAGCTTTTGTAGCAACGAGGCCCCGAAACGCACAATTGATCGCTCGGGAGAAGTGTTTTTCGGCGTCTCGCCGCAGCAGGGCGCCAGTCACGTAGCTCTCCTCTCATCCGTTGTCTGCCGCTCCACCTCTTCCATTTCAACGGCTGCTTCTCGTGGAAATTTGGCAGGCTTTGTTAGTATATAAAAGGCTATGCTTACACACGTCACACCAGCGTCCATTGAGGTGGTATTGCTGCTAAACGCGTACCTCACGCGGCATACATTCGGCACCATGGAGTTTGGTTTCTGCATGCAATCGCTAGATGGAATGACCGCGAGCAAGATGCCTTGACATCACGTGCAAGCCGCGTTTATGTCTTTACTTTTTTTTGTTTTTGTTTTTCAGGTGCGAGATGGTTTTTTAGGTCGCTTACCAAGAACTCACACTTCGAGTCTGGAAGTTAAAGGATCCAACTTCGCCCAAACAACGGTCTATAAGATTTATTTAAGGACGTACTTTTGGGCCTGATTTCTTAAACGACAGCTAGGCGTAAGAACTCTAATGTTAGCATAAATCTAAAAAAAAAAGGAGAAAGTCCTGCTTTCGCAAGAACTTTATATATATATATAAGATGCAAAGGAGTAAAAAATAAATATATACTGATCGTGTAGTGTTTCGAGGGTGGGGGATTCCAATAATAAATTATAATTATATTAACTGATAAAACTTAAAAAAAAAACGCCGGGATTGAACAGTCCAGGGGACGTTATATTTTTTCCGCAGCCAATAAGCCTCCGGCATCAGGAGGTGACACCGCCAAAGAACCAAGCATAAAGAAAGAAAAGTGGTGATACCTGCGTCTCTTTGGCTTCGAAAGGGAGGTCGGTGGCCGAGTGGGCTAGCGCACACTAGTTCGGAGCACGTGGAGCGAAAGCTCGCACTGCAGACAGAGCCCAGGGATCCCGGGTTCAATCCCCACCCCTGCCCGTTTCGATCTGGATGAGCATCGTACCGGCGTGCGGTCGTGTATCACTACTGCGTGGTGCACATTAAAGACCCCTGGCTAGCGGTTGTATACTGCACTGGCTAAATTGCTCATCTACAGCGAGTGACTCGTCGCAACTTTGAAATGGCTGACCAACTACACACTGTCTAAATATCCACACAACCTCCAATTGGCTGCGAATGGCTACAGTCTAACCGGTATAATGCATTCTTGTTTCATGTACGTAGGACACTGAAGGGCGCGAGATTTTAGGATAAACATTCGAGACAAAATATTAATATTGGGCATAGCGTCGGTTTTCATGATCATAGCCGCTGTCTTTCACGTGGAACAACCAAAGCATGGTGTTGGGTCGAGGTCTTAACGCAATTTCTCACACGGAGCCGACACAGTTCTGCCTTCAAATGCGTATACTCATAATTTATTTAAACCACTAAAAGAAAAAAAAAAACACAAGAAAAGCGCCATTCGCGGTAGCGAAGAGCGCGGTGCTACACGCTGCGAACTTTAGATTGCCCCAAACACTCAAATTGGGAACTATAGTAAGAAAAGCAACGTATCTGTGTTGAGATTTTAAATTATTTATTCAGGAGGTAGACACGAACATTTACTTAGTGTGAGCTTATAGAGTTCAACGACTTGTGAGAGGTACAGCACGTCGTGACAAAGAAGCTCTTTAAAAATATGTTTTAAAACATATGCCAAAAATAATGTTTTTTTTTCATTCATTTTGCTGCATTGCAATTTTTAAAATAAAGTATAGTGATCAAGACGAGGGTGTTTTGAGGAATTATACTGCTGTATAGATATAAATATACGTGAAAAACGTTTGTTCAGTATTGTGTAAGTATATGAAGTTATTTCCAGACAAAGTGAAAGTGTCACGAAATGTACATTTAAGTGCAAAAAATAAAATGTAGCAATCTCAAATCGCGCAAGAATCCACTTAGCGTGCCGTAAAACAAAACAGTTATTTCATTCCACTATAACGCTTTTCCTGAATAACCACTTGACGTACGAACTTCCTAGAGGCTAGGAGGAAAATAAAGATTTCACGTTACCACAACGGTACAGCTTTCTCCGCGCATACGCGGGGGAATAGGAATAGGAATTGGGATGGTGCCGCCAGACAGCACCATCCCAATTCATCCAAGACTCGGTAAACATCTATTGACCGCTTCGCGTACGAATTGAAGCCTAGCTTTCTGTGTTTCCTGCTTGGAGATAAGGCATCCCAACCGCCCGCAGCACCACAGGCATCAAAGCGGAACCCCCCCGCTAAGCCTAACGCCACGAGCTCCGCGTGAGTCATCCACGGGCTCCGTCGCGTCGGCGCACTGCAACGGGATACACCTTTAATTAGATTGATTTCCGGATGGGGCCCCAACATCCCGAAGGAACCGGAAGTTGTCTCAGTTAGATCTCTCCGCGCGCACTTCCGGCCTCCCCGCTGTCCAATCACATGACACTCTTCCAAACGTCCGGGATCGTCCTGGCGACCACGTGAGAGAGATGCTTCATGTGTTATGCTATTATTTTCTTCTGTTCTTTTTCTTGCTTGCTGGTTTTTTTTTTTTTTTTCTCGGTAGTGCTCAGGAGGTGATTGACAGGAACAAAGACAACGCCCCTCTCCGCTCCCCCTCCTTTCACCCCCGGCGCAGACCACCCTGGGCTAGATATTCGTCTGTGTTTTTGGCTTTCTACATGTAGTCATAGTAACTGGTTGCTTTCGAATGCTGTCTTCACGTTATATCCGGGATTATCGCGTGTAGTAAAAAAGAACCCAAATCCGATTAAGATTTTCTTTTTGTTATTGTTGTTCTTTCGGGAAAACCAACTAAATTAGTGAGGCCTAAATGGTGAAAGCTTGCTAGGGCAACCTGTAACGGAAAACAAGAGTGGGGATGGTTCATTTGTTATAAGGCAGGCAAACTGTGCGGAAGCTACTGCCATTCCCTTCGTGTTAAATTATGATCACAACTCTTCTGACAGAAACCAGATAAGGCCCGTTCACACTCTTGCGACCGAGTACGACCGAGAGAGACCAGACCGGTTTTTAAGCCCCTTGCGATCTCTTGGGACCAGCTCCGCTGTAGCGCATCCGGTCCCAAGAGATCGCAAGAGGCTTAAAAACCGGTCTGGTCTCTCTCGGTCGTACTCGGTCGCAAGAGTGTGAACGGGCCTATATTGGGAAGAAGCGCTATAGGATGAGCAGGCAGTCAAGTGTGTTCCGTAATGGGTTGAGAGGGAGGACACAATACCACGTGGGCACATTTTTGTGAGTAAACAAATGCACGAAGTGCTGAAGGAGCACACCAACTTGCCCGCCAAGTACGAAGGAGCTATGGTCACCGAGAGTTTAAAAAGAAAAAAAGGTTTTTGCTTATTATATTTACGCATATTCATTTGTGATTCGTAGGGCGGCCTTCTCATTGTCTGATGCCGTAATCTTATAATATTGGCGGAGTGATACAAGATTATCAACACCTGTGACTATATGTATGTACAAGATCACATAGTATATTCCCCAATATTTCCGTCAGACATTAAAAAAAAGCTTCTTTTAGTTTGTAATTTAGCCTGAATGATGCAGCTAAGAATATCAAACAGTTCATATTTAGAATTTGATCTGAAAATTGCCGTCTCATAAAAAAAGTAGAAAATGTTTTGCACAGCGTTCAAATTTTTGCCTAAATAACGTAACCTACACTATCTAAAAAAAAAAAAAGACGCAGGGCGAAGGAAGATATGCAGAAATTCAGATTTCCTTCGTATTTCAGGTTTAATTATAACTGTCATAAAAAGAAATGTTCACGCCAGAAAAAAAAAATCGTATTTCTAATAAAGCTTTATAATGCGCTAGAAAATATAAAGTATTCTTCAAAACTGAACGACTTTGGTGAACGAAATGCTAAATCAACTAGTATAGTTTGTTTTATTCTAACAGAAAATTAACATACGGAACAAATCAAGATACTTCGCCCTTCTCTGTGGGAACTAGAACTAGAACGACCATCTTTGGCCACAAGAAGCGACGCAACCGCACTTTTGCCTCGGTGTCCGCTACAATTGGGGATGAGAATTTTCGGTGCATACACACAGAAATACTGTTGCTGTGTGTAGGCACTTGTTTCATCGGAGTGATACAGACTTGTCCCTCCGTATGGTGAATCAGAATATGTGTATTTGCACTTGAGATCAGTTATCTGTTATTTTATTAAAACGTCGCAAACTCACAAAAAAAAACAAAAAAAAACATTTCTTCTCTAACAATCAAATATTCCAAAAACTACTTGTTGCAGCGTATGAGCAATGCGCAAAACATGTTTTTCTTTTTTTTTTTTTTAGAAAGTTTGACGAGCCTGCTCACGTACTTAATAATGTTATAAAAAAAAAAAAACTATACAAACGGAAGGGACGAGGACAGACATGAATAAGTTCTGATTCCCATACTCTGCGGCAGAGGCATCACATTTATGACACCACTCCTTCCTAATAATGTTCGCACAAACTTTTAACGTCAGACAGCGAAACTTCACTAGGTCTTGCTGGAAGCTCAAGTTATAAGGCAGACTTTCAGCGGCGCATTAAAAACATTAAAACGGCGATAGCGTGTGTCCGAAGGGGAGAATGGAGAAGGGGAGGTAAATGTCTAACGCTTCGTATATAATTTAAATGTTTGAATATTGAGCGTTGTTCATGTAATCACAATGTCAATATACAAAACAAAAAAAAAACATAGTCCGCGAGTTGCATTCTCATCAGTCCTCCTCCCTTTAGTCCGCTATAGGAAACGTTCGCTCGGCGGAGGTTTATTTTGGCAAAAATCACCTCATTAAGCCTCGTTACGAAGCGGGAGTTGGGAACCACCGCTGGAAACCGGAACCGGAAGTCTGAAATCGCATCTGTTTGCAAAACAGCTTTCCCCCTAAAACGGTGCATTCCGAGCTTTCTGGAAAAATAGTGATAAAAGGAAACTCTTTTAAAAGTATCCCCTCCACCACTGCACCAGAACGCAAGAACTAGCGCGTTCGCCATGTAAAATACTCCACCCCCCATTTTCTTTTTCCTGTTTTTGCCTGCTTTTTTGCGTAATAAACGCGTCTTACTATCACTACTGCGTTGTAAAAGCGAAATATTGTTAGATTGTGCCCCTTCACATTATTAAGTTTGGGCTCCTTTCTTGAGAAGGATAGGAAATGGTAAAGGTGCCCAGGTAGCTCCACGGAACGGTAGAATTGACAGTTCGAGAACGGACTGGCGAAAAACAAAACTAGAAGGAACCTGTTACCTGCCTTCGTGACTGAGCTGAAATATTTTCTTAGCGCACAATTGCATCTTAAAGGAAGGCTAATTCAGATTTCATGTTCGTCCGTGGCCTACGAGGCGCGCCATGTGAACTTGCGCCTCCGGAGGTCGAGCCACGTGACATTGTGCCAAGTGACCTGGCGGCCAGTGGCAGCATGAGTAGGCACCGTGACGTCTCGCGATTATTCAGTATGCCAATAAACAAACGTCGCGAAAATGTACCGCTTTTTAACCATTCAATTTTCCCTCTGATCCTTTAGTCAATATATAAAATGGAGCTGCTAGTTTTGTTTTGTCATTTTTATCTACCTAGTAGATATGAATTCGATCAGCAAAAGTATGCAAAAAAAAAAGTTGTATTGTTTAAGTGGGAGTTTTTACTCCGTTAGAAGACGGGAGAGTGACTCTTTCACGTGTAACTCCGCGTGTGTTCTAAACTCGCGTAAATTTGTTCGCCATAACAGTCGTTTGTTCAGCGAGGCGTTCGCGAGTCGTCCGAGCCCAGTCATTTGTACGCGTCTCAAGAATCATTAGTCAAATCACGTGCTCGTATCCGCGTCCCAACATTCCATTCACACTTTTGGGCGGTAATGCCGCAAGTTCTGCTCTCCCCTTCGCGCCCGTTCGTACAAACCCTTGTAGAAGATTTTTTTTTCCATCTGGATGTTCAGGGATTTGGATCTGGATGTCCTGTTAACTAAACCGGAAAAGTTTAGCTACTCCGGTGCGAGGGAGAAACTCTCGCGAAACTCTGGAGGACTCCTGTTCAACCTGCGTGCCTGGGACTTTCGTTGTCATATGAAGCTTTGCGGGATCAGTTTGTTCACATCATAAACATTACGTAAAAAAAAACAAAAAAACTTGCATTTTTGGTGATGAAATGTGTTACTGTTTCGCGAAAAGATCTGAATCTGAAGAAAAAGTTTCAACGTCCTACAACATTGCACAATCTTTGAACAAAGCTAGCGTGCATTTTCCGGGGAAAAAAAAAGGTATTTCTAGACAAAATTTGTAAATCGAACTTGCACTACGTGTTAAAGAGTATAAGAAGTCTGCTTCACACTGCCGCATCACTACAACGTTAGCTTTTAAAACCTCAGTAGATTATGGACCGTTCGTTTTATTAAATGTTGTTATATAGAATATGGGTGCAGTAGTTTTTTAATGATAGAATATAAAACCAATCAGATAGCTTATAATGCAACTAAATGCAAATGTGCAAGCGAGCTGGTCACGAATGACAAAAATAATCCCTGGAGAAGGAAAACAAGGGGGACAAAGGACAAACACGAGCCTCCAAACACAGCTAGGTGACTGGTACGCGACAGAAAACGTTATTTTCGCATGAAAGGTGCTGAAGTTGCGTACCATGTAGAAACTGCACATGTTAGTTACTGCAGATATATCAAGAATGATAAAAAGAAACGCCACAAAGAATTGTAAAAAAGATACAGTAGAAGGTCATTTGACATTAGAAAGTATTATATGTACACAAAAGCAAAGAATATTCGTCGTAATTTGAACAACGTTCCCTGGTATACATTTAGATTGTTTACGCTGCGTGACTTTATACAAAATATCTCCCCACCGACTCCTACTTACATAAAAGTCTACGCATAAAAAGAATTTTTACGACGATTTCGTTAATGTTGTGTTGAAACCTGCAAACTCTATCACTGTTTATCCAAACAAAACAAAATTATTTCGTTTCGTAAGACAAAACGATATAAAATAAATACCAAGGAAGATTGATGCGATTATTTACGGCCGAGATTGGGCAATGCTAGAATGTGCACTCACTCCCATTACAAGTCGACGCAAAAACAAAAAAAAAAATCGAAAAATCGGGTTTTTTGTGTTTTGTTTAAGGTAACATTATTTGCAAAGAAAAGAATGGCGTGCGTCGAGAGAAGAGGAAACGAGGTGCGCTAGAACACTTTTCGATCGCCTAGGTTTGTAAAGATAGCGATAAATGGCAGAAAACTCTGGGAAGAGTCGGCATGGCAAACCCCCTCGATAGGCTTCTTGGTGGATGGTGAGATGTTGCACGTAGTTCGTGCTTAAACAATTGGTAACTGATTGGGTGATAAAATCATGTCAAACGTTTTGAGGACCGGACGTCACTGCATTCTTAGCCAGTCCCAGTCTCTACAGTTTTAGGGGATGCTGCACGTGTATCAGTTGACATTCTGATTGGTTCGGCTGAATGGAGGAAAATGAATTATTGATACGTGCGCAAAGCGCCTCGCCCTGCAGTAAAACAATCAAGGGAAATTCAGAGTGTATTTATAAAATCAAGTGTTTGCGTCGCTACAGATTTATATGATGTATTCAAGAGTTCGAATTTTAAACTCTAACTTAATATTTGTTTTACTTAGCATCTTTATTTTCTTTATCATTCCAGTTTAGACGAATCCACTGCCTGCAAAAAAAAAAAAGAAAAAAATCTTTTACGGAGCGTTTACACTCGCGGATTCCAGGATGGATTTATATTTTCCGCTAGCTAAGAGCGGATCTGGACACACGGCTCCAGAATCCGCTGTTCGCCGGCACGAATCCCCCTGCGAATTCGCAAGTGCAAACGCATCATCAGACATTCAAAATGATATTCCGGTACGCGTACCAAACCCTTCCGCGCATGCGCGTGCGTTTCGATGTGACAACCGAGCATTATCGGGGTGGTGACTGAAGGAACTGCTATCGCGTTTCAAATAATGGTAAAGGTGCTATCGGGAGAACAACTATGACACAGACGCACACGCGGCAAAGACCTGGCTTTGCCTGACTATTATCGCTGAGACGAGAAACAATTAACCGCCTCGTACGCAGGTATTTGTCAAGAGCAGCGTTCCCAGACGTGTCTCCAGCCATATCTTTCCAGGGGTGTATGAATGAATAAGATGCATGCACCAGGGCTGAACCCAAGCGTACCCATTGGGCGGCAGTTTGCGCCCCCTGACCACTATTTTCAACTTCAAAACACATGAACATGAAACAGTATTAAGGTAGACCCTTAGACCCTTTCAACACTACTGTTTTTGAAACGCAGGCTCCGCACGATATGCCACTCGGCGGTCACTTCCTGGGTTTCCTTATATCCTTCCCCTTCTCTTCTCCGCTTTTCCCCCTTTCCACCCGAGCCAGAGGGAAGCCGACATCCTGCGGCAATTTACGTCTCGCAGCGGAAGCTGTGGTCGTCTCATCCATCAGGCGCAGGCACTAGGGACGTCCAGTTTGTTTGCCTTATTTGGCACATTAGGCGGAAAGCTTGGTTCCCTAGATGCATGTGTGCTTTCATTCGCTTATTAGAACATCTCCCCTCCCATGTGCACGGTTTGCTTCGCGTTGTAGACAAATGTATCAGCGTTGCAGATTAAATACTTGGCATTTGGTTTAGATTTTTGCAAGTGTCATGAATTGAATTGCAACTCTATAAATGAAGTTCTACTTCTAGTTATAGCAACCAAGATTTTAATTAAAAATATTAAAAAAAAACTTACGGCCAATTTGGCTTAGCCCATGGGTGAGAGTGCTTCATGTCGTAGGCGCGTTCATCAGTTTTCAAGTTCATTTACGTGCAGAAGAACTTGTCGGAATGACGCTAATCATTTACGTACCAAAATTATTGTATCAAAAAACTAAATAAGCTATCTGCGATACCCGTGGGGACGTTAGCTCCTACCTAGCTACATAAAACCAGTAGACGCGGTCCTTGTGGTATTTATTGTCAACACGTATCTTTTGATTTCTAAAGCCAAGTTATGGAAAGGTGCATGCTTAACATAATGGTTGCAGTTGGTGCGGATTGTTTAAATTACTCAGAAGGCGAACACTCGAATAGAAATCGATGTTTTACGACGTAATCATTCTACCAAGTTATGGTTCATCAAAGAATGTTGAAAATATCACATTTAGTACAAAGATGCGACCCGTGCATCATAACGTTAATTAACAGCATAAAAATCATATACTTCACCTCTTGAACATAAACCGCTTTCAAGATCCGACGTGTGATTACAACAGGCGTTACAATAAGGTCCTCGAACGCAGCATGATCGAAAGCGCTTCATCGTCTTCCTATTAGCTACCACTGTCGGTTTCCCGGTGTTAGAGTTACTATAGCTTTCGTTTGTTAATGTCTGCTCCAGCCTCCGTCAGCGCTTTGTCACAGTCTCTGTTGTGTCACCCCTTGGATTCCGATCTAATCTTATGACCCTCGTGTTTGGCCGACACCTTGCTCAATAATGCGAGCCCCCCGCAGCGAGCTTTCTTCTTTCGTTCGATTTTTCTCGTTTTTTGCTTGTTTTACCTGACAATAGAAAACTCTACCCGGTGCCCTCGACACAAGAGTTATTGATGAACATTGTTTCTTGGTAGTGCTTTCAATACTCCATCACTGAGTGGTATTCCAGCGACGTCAGTAACCCGTCGCGTAGAGAGCGTTATTTACAGTGTATACACCAGTTGAAGTCAACCATTCTCTCGTTTGCGAGCTTTACATATATTGGAAATAGCTTAAACTAGATTTACAGTGTGAGATATAAAAAAAATGACCCGGCTGACGGAGACCGCCAAATTTTCACATCCATCTGGGCGCCCCTGACTCGATAAATTATCAAAATGCGACATAAAATGAATGGTCACTTATAGAGAGGGATACATTATATCAATTTCAAATAGAGATCTTCCTTAGGTAAAATGAAAAAGCTGTCATCTCCCATTCCTAAACGACATAACATGCGTAAAAGTAAACTCCAATGCGCCTGAAGGTTAGCTTTCAATAAACGTACAGATAAAGTGGCTCCCCTTTTTAAATATGTGAAGGGATGAACAGGGAAAATAATCCCTGGAGAATAGGAACAAGGGGGACAAAGGACAAACATAAATCTTCAAACACAGCAAACTCGCACCTTTGCATTTAATTGCATTATCGTCAAAAGGAATGGGGTTTATTTAATCAGTTTTATTTGCGTTATTCTCATCAGACATCGTAATTCAAGATTCAGCTCTTTCTTCTGCTTTTTTTTTGTCTTTTACAATGTAATATAATAAGTAACGTTTTGAATTCGAATACTGAACGAGTCAAATCTACACGTGTAGAAAATTATGTATTTTAACCCCGCCGCAGATTTTTAATCAAGTTTTACATCAAATTTATGTTTGGGAAAAAGTGCAGGTAAAATGCAGTAAAGTATAATGTCAGTTCCATCGACTGACGTCTGATTGGCCAATCAGTGCACGCCATTCCTGGTGTAGCGCAGTGCACGCCATTCCTGGTGTAGCGACGCTCGTGGCCAGGACCGCGAACTTATTCGCCGATCCTGTAATATAATAAACTTTCCTCTGGAGTAATATAGAGAAACCTAAAACAAAAATTGTGAGAGGCCAAATCTGTTTTTTTCCGCATAGAAAAAATCTACGAACTCCAAAACATCATGCTAGGCTTCGCCGTACTTACGATAGGGTCATCCTGGCCTGAGGTATTTAAAACCTATAAACATGTTTGCATGAAGGAAAAAACAAAGGTGCTCTTTCCATGGCGATACATAAAACTTAAAAAAACTAGTACTTTGTATAAGCAGAGTAAAAGTATAAGTAAAAAAAAAATCATGTTTTATATTTACATACTAGTATTTAAAAACAATTGTAAACATGTGATATCGCATGTTAACTGAAAATTACTGTGAAATCTGGACGACAGAACCTAGCTGCTCCTTCGTATTTCTCAAGACGCTCTTCCGACATCTGTGTAGGAGCGTCTGTTCTTCAAATTGATGAATGACTCCTCGTTAGCAGTGATTTACAACGGCCTCCGCGTCACTTGAGAGAGAGTGCCGTCGGGAAATCATTCGAAGAATCCACCATTAATTACTGTTTCTTCGATGGCTTTTTTGTTGCTTTATTTACGCAATCAAGATCATATTTATACATGGTGCTGCGTACAGACGACGAATCCGGTTGAAAGATCAAAATTATTATTCTCGCTCAAAAGTTTTTTTTTTTTTTTCAGAAAGTAGTTATCAATATTCTCAAATAAAATAAATATGACGACGAACATTATATTGATGAATGACAAGCGCAAACACGACTTTGTGGGAACGAGCGAGGATATTTTAAAGCCCCCCTTCAGGCATCACTTTAATTGCTGAAACGTTTGCGCTCGCGAAGTAAAAAAAACAATAAAATAAGAATAAACGTTTCTTTTTTATTTGTTTAAGCGCTAGCATTTTAAACTTTTGGAAAATGTAATAAATGACACCAAAAGTCTCAAATCTGTTTTGGTTTTAAAGTCTGAAGTTCAGGTAATATAAAAACAAAAATCCGCGATAGTTTTAAGTAGCCAATATAGGTGACACTGGAGGCTTTTATTTATGTGGATTTGTTAAACTACACACAAAACTGTAAGTATCTGTTTGATCAATGTTCTTGGCGAAACGATGTCTGTGCGCAAGAAACAGCGGTATTCATCCTGCCTTATTTGTATATATTAACGAGGTTCTCTCGGTGTTGTAATAAAATAGAAATGCATCAACTATTAGAGAACGCATTTTCTGGCATTTTCACTGCTCACTGACTGGAGGAGTAACGAATAAGAATACTGAACTGGGCGGAGACCATGGCAATTTGCCTGATTGGTGAAATAAGGATGGTGGCCCCTGCTTGGATCGGTCAAGAACATCGCGAGCGCCTGAAAAAAATTATTATTTTGATAAGTCGCCATTTCAAGAATGTAATAATAATAAATTAAATAACAAAATTCGTGACTCTTAATAAATCAGTCTGAAATAGACAATCGGCATCTTGCTGCCTATCCATCTACGCACACTTATTGGGAAAGTATGTATCATTACCACTGGAAGTATCTGATCTAGTGAAAAATGTAAGACTGCGTGTGCAGAGATTTTATAAAAAAGATTGAAATTATCGGCTGAATCGATTAAAATTATTATACGTCGTAGTCTAAAAAAGAACATCGATATACGCAAATATCAGGGCATCTAAAAGCGACTAAAGCGGCTCGTATAAAACAAGAAAACAAAAAAGGGGTCTCTAAAGCATCGAAGCCTGCTCAGTACCAAACATCGAGGCTCAGAAGAGTGCGCCTGGCTTGTATGAAAGGGAAGGGGCAGAGGCAAAGGGGGGGGGGGGGGGGGGGGGTGTAAAGCATCCAGGGCTTTGAAGGTATTTTTTTTTACGTATTTTTGTCTTTTGCCCTATTCAAGTATGGCCGTTGTTGTCGCCCTTTGGGAAGATTAAGTTTTAGAGGCAGCATTCCCTCTGAAAGTTTGTCTCGGAAATTCAGCTTTATTTTTTTTTACCATCTTTTAATCGTACTCTTAGCAGTATACGCTTGTTATCGCCCGTCAAGACTCCGTGAGACTTTGGAAGACGCAAAGGGTGGTAAGATACCTCCCGTGCCTGATAAAAAAGAGTTTTTTTTTTTTATCGTGACATTTGCAAAGAGAACGTTTTATGTGTTAGTGCGTACGTGCGTGGGTACGCGCGCACGTACTAACACGCGAAATGTTTTCTTGTGAATGTGACAATAAAAAACAAAAAACAATTATTTTTATCAGGCACAGGAGGCATACGTACGTACGGCACGCGTGCGCGTGCATGTGTATGTGCGTTTACCTGTCTGTGGTGCACTATGGCGAAACATGCACAGTGCGTTTAGAAAATGGTACGTAAAGAGAGTGGCTATTAAGAAAATTATAAAAAAAATGGCTCTGAGTTTATTGAAAGCCACGTCTAAAAACTACAGGCTCCAATAAAAAATAATAAAACCTGTTTTTGTTTTTTTTATTCGTCGAAATCAATTACGCATCCCAGGATGCGTAAGCTGCACGTTACTATGACGCTAGCGATGGTGACATCATGCGAAAGTTGGAGAACGTTACCTAAAACAAAAGACGAAACAAAAAAACAAAACATTTTTTTTCTCCGTCGGGTTACGTTGATCAGGCACAATTTTCGTAAAACCATGGGATTGCATCATATGCGCTTGAGGAATTTTATTTCAGTTTTTGAACCAAGTAACGTCAGGTTCCCAGAATTTCGCTTACTATGCCCACCGCAATAGCGACATTAACGCAGAGCGTGAGCTTTTTGCAATGCGTAATTTACTTATGCGCGTTAAAAAAAAAAAAAAAGGCTCGTTGGTTTTATCGGACCCTGTAGTTTCGATTTAACTAATGCTTCCGGCAACGCGTATAGGAAGTTTTGGATCGTTACGAAATGGGCTTCTCAGATTCACTGTATGCCGACGTACACATGGCACGTCAATAGTAACACTGTGCAAATGTCCAGAAGGCAGACATTCTGTAAAAAAACTTTGATGATCAAGGTGCTTAAAGCATCTTATAAGCGTAGGACGGCAAGCAACTTCGTTAAATGTTGGTGCATAAGACACTACACTTTATAAGGCATTCGTTATTTAGCTTCACGTATTGAAATGCTGAATCCCTGCTACCATGTGTGTAAACGGGCGGTCGCTCTCCATTTCTTTGGTGTACTTTATACTTGTGTTCATGCAATATTTCTAATGGTAAAGATGTTACGTTTCTTTTCTTTTTTTTTTTTTCTTGCAGCAAACAAAAAGTTTCTTGGGGGCTTTATAATACCAATGTCTTGTCATTCTTTTGTCATTCGGCGAGGTAAAGCCTTGCGTGCTTCTTTTTTCTTTCTTCTGAACTCTGCTTTTCGCTATTGTTAAGCCGTTATTATGTAAGAGCTGACCTCGCGAAACACGAGAACAATAAACCGAATAAGTGAAATAAATACTGAATTAAAACTTTGTGGGAAGAACGGTATCAGAAAACTAGCTGAAACTAAGCCAGCCTAAACGCAGACAAGCACCGCCTGGAACACTCCCAGTCAGCGGCTCACTTGGGAATTTCCAAAAGGTATAGTGCCACGAAATTCGCAGGCGTTGGAAACCTCTCTTGTATATCCACATGAAATTTGGAGAGAATTCGCTTATCTGAGGTTAAAGTGCTAATGAGGTGCGAATGCGTCTGTGCAAAGGAGTTCCCAATAAATGTACAGGCACGAGCACACACGCATACAAAACACGCGCACACACGCACGCACGCACGCACGGACGCACATGAGGACGAAGCGAACAAAAGTGCCTATTGAGAAGCTTTTTCTGACCAGCCTGTACAATGATGTTTTCCCTTATTTTTGCAAACTATGAAATTTTCAAAGATCCGGGCAGATCTAATCGGAAGCCATCCATGGTATGGCCTCATGTCGTGGAAGGTCCTGGAATCCCGCTTTATTATGACACAAGGCGTTTCATGAGCTAAGTATTTTTAGAACAAGTTCGGAAAAGCCTTTTTATATATATATACACATAAATCTTGTATCAGGCCTAAAATCACGCAAACTGTATTCAAAACTCAACGTAAAAAAAACAAAAATTCATCTTATTTTATACACAACCATGTAGTTTTCATCGCCAGATGTACGTAAAGGCGTATTTCACGCCTTTATGCGCGTAATCCTACTCCGTTCGACTCCTTTATTGTGATGTAACCTTTCAATTTAGTGTGTTACGCGTTCACGTTTTCGACAATGTACTATCTTGTGCTGGCTTCATTGTGCGAGTTTAAGAAATAAATTAGCATCAAGCTCGTATCTCAAAGAGTTGACATATAAACACCTCTCACATCTAAAAAAGCTACAACTTGTTATGTTGACTTCCTTACCTCTCCTCCGAATATACGCTTGCTACCACATCACTTCCATGACATGGCCTCTGAGCAACGAACAAAAAACACTGTGTTTATTGCATTCAAATAAATAAATAATATATATATATATATATATATATATATATAGAGAGAGAGAGAGAGAGAGATAGATATAACTCACAGCAGTCATTATTTTTATAGCGTGGTCTTGTCGTTAAACTGAAGTACGACCTCTATAATACACTCCTTACGTTTTCCAAGAACCTGCCCTTGGTTTTCGATACGCGAAAGGAGTAGAATAACTTGATTCGCTGTTAATTTTAATACTCCCGTTTTAAAACAGTTACCGTTATTAACACAAAATGTGTTTTATGGGCCGTTTTAACAGGAAAATCAGCATAGCGGACCGTCATGAAGGATCGTCAGAAAGGAGCGCTAGGAACGAGCGTTAAGATGATCCAGTTTCCCCGTTACTTAGAGCTGGAAAATTGACGTCGTAACCTGACGCCTAGTGACTTCTACACCAATTCAGCTTCCCTGTCAATTTAGCGAGGAAAGCATTGTAAAGGGATCGTGGAAGGGACGGGAAGAAGTAAATGGGCAGTGCAAGAAGGGAGTGAGAGGAGGGTGGAGAAAAGAAAAAAAGCGGATGGAAAGGGGCAAGAGAACTGCTTTAGAGGGGAGGGAGAGGGAAGTGTAAAATAAGATAGAAAAATAATTTAAATAAATTATCTCAAAAAGTAATCCAAAGTATAAAAAGGGTGTGTGGTTTGTTCGGGACAGATTATGTGCACCCTGGTCTGTGTCAGCATGGTCAAGCTTATTTAAATGTTTAGCAACACCCTTAGATTATTCAGGACAGGCTTTTCTTTTTTTTTTTACGAATACATTTGTGTGCTTCACACGCTGGATAAATACGGACTTTTGGGTTATACTGGCTGAGGTCAAAGCGTTTACTCTTTTATGTGTAAAAACTCGATGTAGAAAAGTAATCTAAAATACACCAGCGACCATTTATTACCCTTTTTTTTTTATTCAGGCGCTTCGTAGCCATAGGGTGCGTCAAAGCGCTCGATTTTCTAAAAAAAATGCGCACGCATCTGCACTGAAGCTAAGTGCGTACGAGCCAGTGACAGCGATCATTGGATGAACACCCGGGTATTATGGAACCCAGATAATGAATATAGAACAAATATTATTTGTGCTGGGACATTTCATGTTCTTCGTATCCCGCCACATGCTGCATACTTAATTTTAGCAAATATCACGACGGTAATAACACGGAAAAGCCAAATTCACTGCAATGTCGTTTGGCATACAACTAAAACAGAAAGATGAAATTGAAAGATAACAAATCGATATCATATTCTTTGAATGCTTCGGGCCTATAATATCGCAAAACGTTGTCACCCCTTGTCTTCTTTTTCTTTTCTCCTATGAGAAAAAGAATCTCCAACGATAAACCATTAGCCCTACGCCTTTTTTTTTTATCTAATTCAGCCGCTATCACCTTACCTGGCTCTCCGCCCGTGGGTATGGCCGGGAGCGTGATGACGGGGCAAAAGAGAGGCGTATGACTGGTCCAACGAGGACGTAGCTTCCACTACAGTCTCATCTTAGGGATGGCGGAGTACACTTGTCCACCGTATTACAGCGAAGCTGTTTATGGCTAGGGTTCCGTGGATTTTTGGTGTGCGTCAACAAAAATTCAGGTTCCATATTTTATGCAAATTTGCTTCATTCTATGCAAAAGCTTATACGTCTTATCACTTGGATATACATTTTCAGTAGATTAGATATCAATAGGTACAAGTTTCAAGATCAGTAGACTTTCAAGTAGATAAAGGTTTCTCAATGACTTTCCGCTGTGCGACCCACGTCGGCCATGTCTATGCTCGCACCGACCTCTGTTTGTCGTCGTTCCAAGCGCTTGCGTGCCCAGTTTCATTTCCTTCCGCTCTTCCGGGGTGGCGGTTCCGTCGCGCGCGTCTAGTTTCCTCCGGCTCCTCGGGGCGGGTTTGTGTCGTGTGCTAAACAGCTTCGCTGGTCATCCACCTTCACAGAGTGGAATGGCTCATGATTCTCTTTTAACTCAAAATATTTTTTTTTGCATAATGAGCTACTCTTTATATCAATTTGTGCACTCCAAAGACCTTCTGAAGTCTGGCCGATTTTCTGAACTCATGTGCTATTTCGTTGCTCCTTCATCTAATAAAACCCTGTTGCCCAAAAATAAATGATTCTCGAATTGCTGACCAGCATTCTTTATTTACTTCTATTGTTTTGGGGGGAATGAAATTGATTCTTTATTTACAGAGCTTCCTTTCTCGCTAACAATAGCTTTAGTAGAATTTCGACTTGAGGTGTGTATACCCTATCATTTCACAAAACCAAACCTGCTGATTGCTTTCGTTAGGTCTGTACAATGCTTCATCGAATTATTTCGGTGTTTGTGGCGCTACAGAAACACAGGCCAAACTGCGAAAACACAGCGATTCAGCACCTTTTACAAACCGTATTTAGATATAAAAACCTCCACCAAGACCACTCCCATTCGGATCTTCCTGACCGCACTGCATGTCTCACAAATTGTCAAGCTTCCAAAACATTCCGCAGACTTTATGCACTGCGCCATCCACAAACACCGTAGCTCCCCCCTCCCCCTCCCCTTCTTGGCGTCACTTCCGTATTGAAATCTCAAATGAAAACTCCCAATATCTACCGCACTGCCGAATTGATCTGTGGCAACTCAAGTCACATGTCACCGAAAGAGTCCCTGTCTAACCAAACTGAGACGTCAGGGTGGGGACTGAATTTGCAGCTACGTGCTTGACTTCCGGACACATGCCCATCTTGGTTTCAGTTCTTTTTTGTTTTGTTTATTCCGCTCGGAAGAGTTCGATTTCTATTACTTTCGATTCGTAGTTCTCCAGCCGACGTGCAGGCGACAGATTAAATGTTTGTTTATTGTAAAAAAAAAAGAAAAGAAAGAAAGGATATGGAGCCAACATTCCTCGAGGGACAACAAGATGTACACCGATATAGAGTATCCTTGTGTTGTATTTGTACATCTGTTTCGTGTTCCGACAGTGTAAAATACTAAAACAAAAATCGACCATTATTATTGTATCAGTGACAAAAGTTCATCGAACCAGTGGTGTCGTTTTCGAAGACTAAAACCATCGCGATAAAAAAACAAAAAAATAGGACAACGATCAAGAAAACGTAACTCGCGAGTACCTTGTCAGTTTGTCTCGGTGCTTTCTTCTTTCGCTTCGACCTTCAAACGGTTTTATAACTTTATTTGTGTCCCCGTGTGTGGCCGCGCGCGCGTCTGTCACTTCACTGTAGAATTTCACGGTTGGTTTGAAAAAGGAGAAAAAAAGTTCTTGTGTGTCTTAGACCGTTATTTCTGGGCTTGAAACGAATGGTCCTCGGCTGTCGGTCACAGACTCGTCGAGAAAGTGAGCGTTTTGTTTTTATTTTTTCGGCTTTCAATTAATCTTCGACATCTCTGTGAGGCTAACACTGACATTTGCTTCGAGCTATAAAATAAAAAAAAACTAATAATTCGTTTGATTGATTCGGTTTGTTTTTGTTTCTCCTCAAACGCATCCCCCTAACCCCTTTTGTTTTTGTTGCAACGAGCTTTTAGGTCATTTGAGTACACGTATCCTTCCTGCCGGTAGTGATGTTCACAAGTTTAGGCAGATATTTCGTTCCATTGCAAATTCAAATGAAAAAATAAAACAAAGACTCAACTATGGTCACTGCCAACTTACGAAACGTAGGGCGCTGATTTTGTTCAAACTTATTGCCTCGATATCTTGTTTTCTTTATATTCTTTTTGACGAATTCTGCAACTTCGTTGACCGCGCATCAATAGTATGAGGCTCAATACCCGTCACGCACCGCGTTTTCTTTTTAAAAGTGGCAAATGGCTATACCTTAAAAAATAAACAGTTTTTAAGTTACGCAGACAAACGCGCCAGACTCACCCGGTTGGAACAAGCAAGGAGATCACGTAAAACAGTCGTATTACACTTTGTAACATCATCTGCCCAAGGCATGCATAAAAAAAGAACAATTCTGCACGACTGTCGGCCAAAATGCGAGCGAGATTTGTCGAGCCATTCTCATGTTCTCGAACTCCTTGAGTGCCGGAATGTTCCCCGCAAGCCGAACACGCATTCTAACCCCATGGAAAAAAAAAAACTTGGACCAGTTTTAAGAATTATATTTATTTATCGAAGACACACTGATCTATGGGCTCGAATTAATTGCGGTCTGCATAACTTTCACTTGGGATATTCTTCTCGCGTTATATTCTTCTCGAGAGGACACTATGCAAAGTGCCACCCAGGCCTCGCACCTTGGGGTCTCTCTTTTTCTAGGGGCATTAACAAACATTTTTTTTTTATCATTATTATTTGTAGCTGGGATTTTTTTGTTTATTATTGCATTAGTTTATTACTGATTTTTTTATCAAAGTGCTTGTCATAAAGGTCGAAGTTGAGCGACTTAGTTTTGTCTTTCTGGAAAAACGAATGAGCAAACCGAGACAAAAGTACCCTCGACAAAACTTTCCACTCGCCGTCAACGGGTGTTGTTACACGGCAAAACATAGCTCAACATGCAGAACAAAAACCGACATCCCAGTTGACAAAACTATGGTGAACATCCAAACTGAAGACTGCATGGGAACGCGTCCAAGTACACTCGGCCGTGCTACTCAAAGGTTTACATTAATACTATCGGATAGACCCCCTTCAAGATGCCTTGACGTTCGGCGCACAACTCGTCGCCCAGGATCGCGGATATAGGGATAGTAAATAATATATAAGCCACGCTCAAGACTCCACCCAGCCTGCTCCCGTGTTTCCTAGTCCTGGGCCGACCTGGTGCAGACCTCCGGGATCGTACTCAGCCGACGAGACGTCGTAAATGAGATCAGCGCCAATCTGCTTTGAGCTCCCCTTCTAATTCCTGCTTGCCTCGCAGAAAAAGACGGGCAAGCTGAGAAAAAAAGATTTGCACTCTTATCTGGTTTTATTTTCTTATTCAATACGACCTTTCGCGAGTCGCACTTTTTTTCTATTCCTTCTTCTTCGAACCGAATTTATTAGTCTATCGAACGATGAGATCCTTGATGTATAAGACGCAACGAAGTATATGCCTATTCGAAGAAGGATATGAAGAGGGGAAACTTATTTCTGGAATTGATTCTTTTTTTTTATCATTATTTATTTATTTTGTATTTCCATGTCAGTGGGAAAAGAACAAAAAATTATCTAAGTTCTTTTCCCTGACACGGGAATCATTCGAGGAGAAACTTTTTTTTTTCTTCGTTCCTTTTAGTCAGTAGTCTTTCTCTCGTGTCGACTTTCAAAATTGGTACGCAGCTAATTTGTATCTAATTATAAAAGACAGTTTGACTCGTAGATTCTATTAGTGTCAACGTGTTCTTTTTATTTGCCTTACAATATGTAAACGAGATGGTAAAGACTTCCTCAAGCTAGGCAGCCGACCGTGACATGTTCATCAAATTAAGTCGCATTAGATTGTTTCGTTTCTCCCTAAAAAAACAGCAACCAAAAACCCTATAATTATGCACGCAAAAGTTATTCTACCGCAGTCAGTAAGAATGCTCGGTAAGCGTCACCTATGAAAACGTCTGTATAGGCATTGATCTCAAAAGTGCTAATTCAACTCTGTTATCGGAAATCCTCGCTAAAGGCTACAGGGCTCTAAAAATGATGACTGGAATTTTATTACAAACGCTGACGCTAAAGGATAGACCTTAAATAATGAAGCCCTCCGTTTTAGAGATTCCAACAAGCCACCCAAAACCTGCCGAATAGGTTATTAACGTATAGTGCTGGTAATCGGTGCTCATTACGATGGATCCGTGTGAAGATTCGTGTCCTGCATATAAAATAAAGGCAGGAAACGCAAACACGCAGTGCATTTTAACGCGAAACATTCTTCGGCTAGTCTTCCCGAATTTCGGGAAGCCACGTTTCGGGAAGCCGCGTTTCGGGAAGCCGTGGCCCGTGACGTTCCATAATGCCACGCGCGCAGTGTTGCATTACACCTACACACCAATTCAGTTTCCCCACTAGATTTAGCGTGAAAATTGGCATCACGTGTCCCGATGTCACGTGATGCTAAAACCTTTCACGTATGCAACACAATTGCCCATCAATTTATCATAGAGGTTTTCTTTTATCATTTATTACCACGGCTATAAATGATGAGTCACAGGAAGGCGTCTGCTATTCCACTAAAGGGAGCTACTGCGCTTGCCCAGAGCGCGCTTCACAGTCCACCATAGTCACAAAGAGCTTAAAGGGGTACTCCGGTGATTTTTTGAACTACCTCAACTAACTATATTTTCTGACTCTCCGGCCTTCACCCTTTCCGGTATGCTATTTAGTATCGCGAAATTCATAATAGCCATTTGATATTCATAATATCTAAATGATGCAAAAACCAACTATCAAATATACCCGCACTTTTCAGTGCCGTGACGTCAGTGGCGGGCAGGCTTGCCAGTCGAGCAAGCAGTCTAAAAAATAGAATATGCCAATCATTTGTTCCGTGCTGGAGCGCGGGTGCTGGAGCGAGCTTCCAAAGCCTTCATTTGACACCATCAAACTGTATGTAATCAATTGGGAACAAAGTCTACAGTCCAAAGAGTGAACCCCTGCCTTCCACTGACGTCACTTTTTCGTTGTTGCCAGTAGAGACTTTCAGTTTGAAAAACACGGTGAGGAGCAAAATTGTAAATTCAATAACTTTGTGAAAAAACATTATTTTAACCTAATATTTGGGATACTATTTTAGCGATGTTGTTTGGCGAGTTTAGCAAAATTTCAAGCAAATCGGGGACCATGAAGAAATCGCCGGAGTACCCCTTTAAGGAAAGCAGGGCGTGGCTAATCATGTTCAAGTTTTCTGCTTCGTGATTGGTTCTTCAATGTTCCCACGATCCAATGCTGCAATCTCATTGGCAGCGTAGAGGTAATAAAATGCTCAAGGCTCACTGCACCCTGCCTCTCTTGCTCTGCGGAGCGCAAGTTTGTCTGCCTCATGCGCAGGGGTTGCGGTGACATCAAAACGCCGAGCTCTGATTGGCTCGGATTGGGAGGATAGTGGGTATATCTCATGGGGAAGCTAGCATTCAGGTCTGCCCGCTATCCTTCCAATCATAGTCAATCAGAACTCGACATTTTGACGTCACCGCTACCTCTGCGCAAGAAGCAGAGGGACTTGCGCTCCGTATAGGCATAGATGGCGGCGCGTAGAACGCGATGATGGGAAGGGTATTCATGCTCGGATTCACCTCAAGAATCATTCTAAAAGAAGTCCGGCTGGCTTCCTGCAGAGCGTTACTGATTCCCTTCTTTATTTGTTCAATTAAAAATTGTTGGCGAATTCTAGAAAAGCTTGCCGTTATTTTATCCAAAATAAACATGTTTCAAACACCGGAAGCATATAGTTTCTTCCTCCGACAACTCAATCTTCTGAGGACTACATCGTGCAGCGCGTGCATAATACGCGAAGCTTCTTTTATTTTTTGTTGTGAAGGCGAGTATAGAAGATGACGGGATGCTTCTTCCTCAAAAAAGTTCATTTATTCAATTTGTTTTTAGATCTACGGGCTACAACCGCCATTTTAAGTGGTCATTTTGATAGCACGCTTTATGTCAAGGCTCGTCAGACGAAATGTCGGCTCTTGTTTTAGACGAAGTAACTATAAACTTCATTCTGCCTTGACCTGCAGCCAATTTCAACAAGGGACAGAAGCTTTGTTTGAGCGGATAAAGTAGAATAGCAATGAATGCGTTTGAAACTTGAATAGAGTTTTCCTTTCAAGACACGAAGATCACCATCACTTAGATGCAGCAATAAACAGTTCCGTCGATTTTACAAAGAAAGGAAAGGTAAACCAGTCCTGAACTCAGACCAGGAATATTATTTCTGGCGAAGGCAGTCATCTAGTTTAACGAACTACTCCTATCTCATTGTATGTTTTATAGAATATAACATTTTGCTCATTAAACCCAGCATCAATCACTGAACGCCTAAGTTTTACTAAATTCCAATGCGTGTAAAAACGTGTCACAGGAGAACTAATAATCTCACAAACAACAAATCTATCACGACGGGGAAATATGCTTACTTCCGTGGGTCAAGAAAAAAAATCCTCAAACGTTTTCGTGGACCATCATATTGTTTCTCAATAAGAACCGCAGGCAACCCTCTATAGGTCAAAGTTGGTTCTCAAATAATGCTCATAGACATATTTACGCGAAGAGAAGGACGGTTATAAAACCATTTTGAGAAACAGGAATTTCTTTTGGGACACCTTGGTTTTACGTCGAGCAGAAATGAAAATGTTGATGAAGGCGTTTTCTTAACCTCTTGCACTTTTCTCCGAATCACGAACGATGACAATTCAGAAAAAAAAAATCGAGAAGTTGTACTGCCGTGTCACTAAAGGGTACATGTTTTTTTGTTTCATTTCGCTACCGCAAAACAAGAGACTAACTCGCTACCACTCACTGTGTCTTACACGACAGACGCGCTTTCTTCGCCACACTCGACAGCGTGGCCACACGTAATCAGATTTCTGCCTCAAAGAAATCAGTTCGACGTTCTTCTACTAACTATAGTTCGTATCTAGGGCACTCGCAGGCTGTCGAGTGTACTCCGCGTTACCAGGACGAAGGAATATCCCTGATTGGAACGAAGTCTTACGGAATAACTGTGTCACGCCGAAATAATTCGCGGAGTCAACGTAGTCGGGAGCCCGGACGCCTGCGTCGAGGATTTCAGCGTGGCGGTGCGCTACCCGGGATAATTCGATTGGGGGTATTACCCGGCGACGACAGACCGACCGACCGAACTTCACCCAGAACGCGGAAAAATTTTCCCCGTTCCTTTGCGACGACTGCGAGACTTACTTGCCGAATTTTCCGAATTGAGTTAGCCAACTATATAGTTGACGCGATGCACGATTCGTGCGTGTTCGATGCGACTGCCTCCTTGGTGCCGCCACAAAGGTGTACCTCAACCGGTAAGTATAGTAGCGATAAAGTTTTGTGCGCTCACAGAGGCGAAATATGCGAGGAAGATATTTATTAAAGCGTGACATGCCTTTTGACGCTACCCCCCAACCCCAAACTTTTGTTCGTCCATCCGTCCGTCTGTTCGTTCATGCATTTCCCACTAAATTGTGCGGGAAAAATTGATATCACGAGACCTATCTACGAATTCAGTTTCTCCGCTAAATTTAGTGGGAAAATATTGATGTCACGTGGGCTGACGTCACGGGACATACAGACCAGCTCAGTTTCCCCGCTAAATTAGGCGGGAAAATGGTCGCCACGTGACCTATACGCACCAATTTAGTTTCGCCGTTACATTTGGCAGGGAAACTGGCGTCACATGACTTCGCCTGACGTCACGTGACCGTATTCACCTTGGGGAAGTTGAAGACACGTGACTTATACGTCAACTCAGTTTCCCCGCTAAATTTAGCGGAAAACTTCACATCTCGTAGCCAAAGCATCACTTCATTTTCCCTGCTAAATTTAGCGGGAAATTGGCATCACCTGACCTGCACACAAATTCAGTTACCCGCTCAATTTAGCGGGAAAATTTACGTCCGTGACTTATACACAAACACAGTTTCCCCGCTAAATTTAGCGGGAAAATATACGTCATGTGACAAATTCCCTACAATGCATGTCATGCGTTATGTAGGATTTTGAAAGTAAAGGTCACTGACAAATTTTACTAATTAGTTTTTTTGTTTTTTTTTGTGGGGGTAATACTATAGCTTCGCTAGAGGAGATATTGCAGGAGTGGTAATACAAAAAAGAAAAAAGCAGTGGCCAGCCGACAAAAGAGTTGGCTAAAGTGCAATTCAGTCGCATCTGAAAAGTGATCGAAAGTCGTCAAAGTCACAATGCCATAGTAGTTAAGTTATTCCACTCTTGAATTTCCCGAGGAAGGAATGAAAATCTGAAGCTGTCATTTTGAACCAGTTTTGTGCTAATGCTCGGGAATGATTTATTAGTTAAGACCTGGACTGCAGAGGTTTTAAGTAATTGGAGCTAGATATATATAACGGGAGCTGTTTATGATTTTGTCAAGAGTTTTCAACCTGTCAATTATTGCCTGTGTTTGTTAAAGTCGGAAGCTGGGCTTTTTCGACTAATGATCGGTGGGTGATGATCTCTTATTATAGTGTTAAAATTAAACCGAGCAGCTAGATTTTGAATGCGCTCTGCTTTGCGAATTCTATGCTTAGCAAACGGGCACACAACACTGAACTCGCGTAATCTAAAATGGGTCTAACAAAACTTGTATAGGCTAGGAGCCTTGTATCACAATCTGGGAATTTTAATTTTCTCAGTGCAGACAAAGTTCCTCTGACTTTATTAACTACTTTTAGAGCGCAGCTCTTAGGCGCCCGTTTCCGGCTTGAGCGGCGTCGGCGTCGGCGTCGCCGTCGGCGTAATTGCGCGGGGCATTATGGGGTACGTCCCATAACGCAACGCGCGGGTCTCACTCGTGAGCCGTACGTTGCATTATGGAACGTTTCCCATAATTACGTCAGAAGTGACGTCATGTGGGTCACGCGTGCTGCATTATAGGACGTTTCCCATAATGACGTCACACGTGACGTCACGAGTGATGTCACGAGGGTCCTGCGTGTTGCATTATGGAAAACATCCTATGATGTAACGAGTTACCCGCGCGTTGCATCATGGAACGTTTCCCATAATGACGTCACGCGTGACGTCATGGTCCCTCGTGAAGGTCACGACGAAGGTATGCCTCCTCCTCCGTACCCTCCCCCCCTCCTCCTCAGTAACTGCGCTCTAGTTTGACATTAAGGGGAATCGTAAACGTCTTTAATTTTTGTTTAAGTCTGGTTTCAGCTCAGCTTGTAATACATATAATCCTTAAATATTAGTATTTGTCTACGCGGTTTACCCTTAGCCCATCGAGAAAGTATAATCAGATTGAATAGGTCTTTTTTTTACTTTATATAGTCGTCAAGGCTGTTCTATGGAAATTTAATTCCATTTGCGATTTATTTGTCCAGCGCTTGATAACAGTGAGTGCTTCCTGTTATTTATAATTGTCTTCGCTTTCACTTTTCTTATGATATATGAAACAGTGGTCTGCAAATAGCCCGAGGGAATCATCAAAGTCAGTCGTCATATAATGTATTTAAACCAAAATATAAAAGGGGTCCAAGCACTGACCCTTGTGGTACCCCTGATGAGATGGGAAGTTTGTTCGAATCAAGTCTTTTATGATGAACATATACTAATGTCTATATGTTATATTTATTGCTATGCAACTTAAAATGTGGGTGCTATTAATTGTGTTAAGAGGTTTTGCTAACAGTTTCGGATGAGACACCTTATCGACTTCCTTGTGAAGTCTAAGAATATTACCTCGGTTTACCCTCTATCAGTAATGGTTTCTGCTAATTCGTGAGTGAATTCAATAAGCTGTGTAGTGGTGGATCATGGCCTTCTAAAGCCATGTTGATTTTAGTAATAAGACTATGGTTATCCAGGTGGAATGACATGTGTTTAAAGATATTGTGCCCTAGTAATTTACATAGTGCACTTGTTGAGCAAATGGGTCTGTAGTTTGATGCAATGTTCGAATCTTCCTCCTTCTGAAGTGATTTGATTTTTCCCGTCTTCCATCCATTTGGTAAAACTGCATGTTCGAGAGATACTCTAAACCAGAAGTGTCAAAACTTTCACGCTCATTCTGCATAACGCTTCAGGAAAACGTTAGAAGTTATATCAAGTATCGGAAGTTTTAATGCGAAAGCATTAACTGTCGCATGGAGCGAACCGGCATTATCAGCTTATGAAGCCGCGCCAAACGGCACCTAAATTCAAATGTCCCATGGAGCGAACGCTCTAGTTTGTAGCAGCCACCCCATTGGCTGGCGCGCGGCGTAGTTCCAAGAAACGCCACCCCACAGAGAATCCCTCTCCATGGTGGCGCAGCGGCCCGGCAGCCGGTAAGAGGGAACGGCCGACCGCAGAGCCAACTGAGCCCGCCCGGGCAGACTCCGATGAGGCTGCACGGCCGAGCTCAGCGCGGCGCGCAGCTTGTAGAAATAAGCTACGTATACGAATGCTTTCGGATTCCGACACGTTGCCAGTCTTACGCGTATTTTTTTGTATCTAATTTGTTGAAAAGTAATTTAAAAATTGCCTTCTGCGTTACACAATAATGTTAATTTTATTCACATCGCTCTGTTGAAACTTTGGAATCTCACCGTCGTCGTTAGAAAAGACTGATTTAAAAAAAAAAGGAATCGAACTCATTTTCGTATTCATTACTTGGTGCAGATGACTTCTTTTTGGTTGAAATATGTCGCCAGAACTTTTAGGAAGCGTTTATCATAAAAGAACGAAGTGTAGTATTGAAATACTTTTCTTTACTTCCAAACATTTGTTCTTAAGACGAATATTTACTTCTGCGAAAAGACCAGACATTATGATACAGTCCTATTGATTTTAAACGTTTTCCTCACTCGGAAAATTCTACGCTTTAAGTGTCAAATATCTAAATTTATCCACGAACTACGAACATTTGTTTTGCTTTTTTTTTATCTTGTGAGGCACAATGTTCGATACGCACTTGTTTACTACATTCTTAAGACCATACCACAATGCCTCAATATCTGAACCGCTAACAACATAAAATTTCTCAAACACGTTGAAAGAGAAATCTAAAAAATCAAGAACGGAAACATCATCAGCAATATTAAAATTGGGAACGGATGTAACAACGGGACAAGAGCTTAGATTTTGCTTTAAATATATTGACGCAAGCACGATTTTATGGACAGATATACCATCCCATATTTTAAGATCATACTCACGGCCAGAGAACCTGCCGCTCAGAAAAACCATCTAATAGAGAATGGCCTCGAGTAGGACAGTTGACTATTTGTACAAAGTTGTTTGAAAATATTATCTTAAAACGTCTCGTAGTGTAAATAATATGCACGGCAAAACGACCCTATTTCTATTGCAGTCTTGGTTGCGTATATCTGTTTAAACTATACAAGATCATTCTATTAGCGACGTGCGCGACCAAAAGCGTTGCTGTTGTCGAAGTTCTTAATTGGTCAAATCATTGCTTCCTGTACACTGCTAACGCCCGCCCAATCGTCGGTTTGTGGCAAGGCAAATCCTGCGAATCATGACGAGAAAAATCTTGTTGGTGACGTCACGAACAGAAACCGTAAGGGAAAGCCACCGAAGCATGTCGGCGCTGTTAGAGTCAGGGCGCAGTGTCAGAACGCAGGGCGAGGTGAGTCCACAATACCTTATTATTGCGACGCAACCAATCAGGTTGCTGCGTTCACAGATAACAACGCCGAAGAGCCAATCATGATGCAGGAGGCGCGAGGATGTCAAGCCACACCTTGCAGTTCTAAAGACTTTTATGACTATTCTTCAGATTACACGGCTAAATGTTAAAAAAAATATGTACCGGTTTCTGCGTTTATTAATAGTATCCATGTTATACTCACTTCATACTTGGACGTTTTCGAAAATACTTTGAATAGAGTAAAATTATGTTTATTTGGCACTTCACCAGCACATTTCAGGGACTGGAGATTTCGGAGGTGGATTTGACTGCAGGCCAAAAAACAACATAACCTCCCGGATTTCAGACCGGACTGCACACAGAAGCGCGAGACAGGTGGACGGCAGAATCGTCCGATCCGACGTCCGACCCGGCAGTCCGAACGCCGCTCCGAATTGCCGCACGCGACAGTTTGAGGCACACGCTTCCGACCTTGCATGCCACACGACGATCCGTTCGGCTCCACCCAAGAGGTCCAAGCGCTCCAGTAGAGGTCCCAGATTGACGGTTCAGCTCGCACGAGCGAAATTAGGAGCTCGTTCTCGCTAGCGCGTGCATCCTTTGCTGGGGCCATCTTTCTCGAACGGGTCAGGGGATTCACGCGTCCGGCTTCCCGCCGCCCAGGTCAGTCCCAATTTCTTGTTCGTCTCGCCAGACCCAGTACATCATCATGACGCTCGCGCTAGGTGTGCTGCCATTGGCTGGACGCTTCCGACAGTCCGTCCGCCGTGCGAAACTATCTGGCACGTCGGACGCACGCCGGGTTGTCGATCCGACGTCTGAAGCGACCAAACTTTTCGGATCAGGCAGTCGTATTGCCGAATCGGACGTCGGATCGAATGGATTTTTCGCGCATCTGTCTCGCGCTTGAGTTTCAAGTTTAGGAAACGATATTTGTATAGTGTATGATTTCACAACTCCGGCGGGCATGCGGCGCCTCCAAAAGGAGAAGACTTAAAGAAGAAAAAATGAAGATATATATAACAAAACAGTCATTAGATGCATAACATATCTGAGTAGTGTCTAGCGTCTTGACTAACGCGCGAAAAGCGAGAGAGCTCCAAGGTATTCGAAAGTAGCACTTAATACTTCTAAATATATATACTACTAGAATTCCCAATTCTTAGCCGGCATTGTGCCCAATTTTGATTCGTAAACAAGATTTTTATGGCCAATATTTTTACTTTATAAAAAAATATTAAGAAGGAAACGCCCTCTTTCTGTTTCTGATTTAATTGTTTTAGCCATTAATTAGAAACTAAACGTAAGATTTTCCGCCCTCTCTTTATAAATACCAACGTTACGCACTCCAAAGAATATGAAGCGTCTACTCCACATAGCAGTTGAAAGCCAATAAGCCAATCGATATAGTCTATGGAGAGAATTCTCCGAATGGCGAGGCTGACAAACTGCAGACCTAAAAGTCAGTCTCCACTGCGAGACTGATCATGACCATGCTCGGTGCCATACCTCGATCAGACTGTTTCCTTTAGTCCTACGCATACATCTTCAACCTAGTCGTTCGTCGAGTTGTCTCCACAGAGTGCAGCGACTGACTCGTCGGAGGGCTTTCGCGGGAGAGTATGAGCTCCAGCTTTCTCGAAGCGCCGAAGTAGAAGAGAACACGCGTCTGATCCTCAGATTCGTTTTTTGGAGCGAAATAAATGTCTCGGGATGTTGCTGTCGCGATTATTTGGCATTATGCTTCGCGAACAGCCGCGCCGCCGTGCAATAACAGCTTAGGTACAAATGGCGAGCACGTTTCGCCTATAGCCCGCAGGAAAGACTCTTTTTTTTTATTTCTTTCGCGACGGCTTAGCTCGGACGTCTCTCTGAAAAGCACCGCCGCCACACGAAACGATCGGGAGGGGGGCTCTAATCTCTTTTAATTTTGCGGCCCTCACCGCACAGAAACCGGAAACGGTCGGTCGTAATGGCCGGCGACTCGGGCGTTTTATCACATCCTTAAGACGTCCTCGCAACGTCTCCTCCGGTCGTAACCTTAGCTGTGCTCGCTGTTGATATATCCTGTGCCGCGTCCTAAAGCTGGACTGCTGCACTAGCACCCGAGCGGATTCGACCAAATGGGATCTCAAGCCTCAGTGACCATATGTATGACAACGTCATACATATGGTGTTCGCGGCAGACGCGATGGCAAAAGCATCTGTGGACACGACTCAGTCATGTTCGGAGCTTGTTAGCTTCATACGTATGAATGTTCTGAACTTGTCTAAAGGCAGGTATTTGTGTGACCGATGCAACGGAACCGTCATACGCGGAAGAAACATGCCTCAGAAAGCGCCTGCAGAACGTATTTTTCTATGACGGATTTGCAGTGTGCCCGCGGCTTCAGGATGGTGTCACCTGAGTGGTGACCTTAAAGGGACACTAAACAACCAAGAATGCTTCTTTTTATCTACTTGAAAAAAACACGTTTTAAAGTAGTATTCGCGTAGAGACAATCACTTACTGGCCGAATGGTTCTCTCCGAAGAACGATTTATTCTCTCTTTCTTTCTCTCTCATTCTCTCAGTTCCCCGATGATTACAGATATATTATAACACCTGTACGAGGTGGTGAACGTCTTTAAGCTTCTGTAGCGGCACGCTACGGCGTCCAAGAAAGACGAAGTACACCAGCACGAGAAAATATCACCACTGGCAAACTGGAGCTCAAGATGACAACGTTCGGCCACGCAGTCTGCGTTCTTCAACCGATAATAGACATTTCGCTAAACCACAGAAGCATCAAAGAGAATGTTGGGAACGTAGGTACACGCACTGCACGTGCTCCCCTTCGATATTGAAAATATTATAAATGACCAAAATAAAGCGTCCGCGGAACGCGCCTCCGAAGTGCCATTGTTTGAGATTTATGCCTTCGAACAGTTTGAGCTGAAGACGCCAGCACCCGCAGCGCGTGTATCTTCATTCCCAGCATTCTTTTCGACGCTTGGGTAATTCGGCCAAAGGCCTAATGCTTTAGCTCATTTGTAAATAATGTAAAATATAATTTTGCTAGCAACCGAAAGTGCCCCCTAGCTACTGTCATAATTTTTAAAGTTTTTTTTTTTTTTTGTTTACATAGGCCCACTTTTTTCCAAGTGAAAACTAAAGACTCATTTAAGTTTTTTTGTTTTTTCTTTTAAGTTTTCTAGGACTTTTTTTGTCATTTTATTATTCAAAGTTTAATGTTCTTTTTGTTCACGTTAATCTAAAGAGTTCGTATGAGATTAAAGAACCCGTCATAACTTGCAGGTAACAAACGAAACTGATTTTTCTTTTGTTCACTTCTAAGCACAACGTCTCATCTGGTGAACTTCTGTCTTTTTGAGCGTGCATAAAAGTTCATTCATTACTGCGCTTGGACGTGTTCTAATGTATTTCGCTCGTCAGAAGTAATCAGCAGTTGGTGGCGTTCGTTTTTTTTTTTTTTTTTTTTTTTTAACACTGGCCGTATCTGTGAGTCTGCTAGCGCCTCAGTCATCATTTATACCTCGCGAACATCGAACGCTGAGCTGTAACTGGCTCTTTTAGTGCTCAGGTCTTAAAACGCCAGAATGCCCTGACTTTCACCCACGAGATTGGAAGTAAATAAAGTACGGTGCAAGGTTGTTAATTGCGCGTAGCTCGTAAAACGTCAAAATCAATAGAAAAACACATTGAGCCAAAACTTGTGTTCTGCTGTTGAAGTTTCGTCGAAACCGAGTCTTAACTTGTTATCGTCGTAGAGTTGATTGGCTTTCAAACCTATTTTTTTTTGCGGCGTTTGTGGCAGCAAAGCGCCATCTTTTTATAGATGGAGTCAAGAGAGGGTGTTGGTTAAACGTCTTGGTATTCGAACGCAGAAGGGGACAAAGGGCACACAAAAACACGTCAGACACGGATAGCTTTTCTGACGTGTCCGACGTATTTCTGTGCGTCCTTTGTCCCCTTTTGCGTTCACATACCAAGAAGCTATCTCTTCATAGTTTGTTCCTTCCAGAGGATAGAAAGCACCAATGTCCTCACTGCATGCCTCGGGCGATCGCTAGTCAAGAAAATGCGCATTATATTAAAAAATGCATATACTATTATAGATTAATCTCGCAAAAAAGTAGCCTTACCAAATCTTCAGATGCAGGAATGGAACATTAGCTCATCCATGATGTGTTACATACAACATGAGCAGCGTCAATTATTTCGACAGACTTTTTTTAATAGGTATGTTATAGATATGTCATCGCGCGTTATAAGTTTGTTACAGTTATGTTATAGACATAAATAAAGTATAGATATGTTATCACCGATGTCTCATAGATATATCTGTTATGTATTTTATCAACACAAGCTACGCCACACCAATTGCCCACTTTCGCAAATAGTTACCACTAGGGGAGAGAATAGTTACCTCTGGAAGGAACTGGAGGATTTATTCTTCACAATATGTCGATTTAATACTATATTGTTATTAGAAAAACTGTATTTTGCAACGTAATTATGGATCGTTATGGAGTTATTTTTGTTATTAGTGGATCGGTAGGCGTAAACTATAGGAAATAATCAAACGCAATATTTAAAGAGAGAATTCCTCCGGTGATTTTGGAAAGGTTTTGGTGCACTTTCTGTTTATATCTTCTTGCGCATGCAAGCATGCGCGAGGATTCACCGCTCTAAAGGCGCGAGTATGCATGGAGCACTTTTGGACATCTTCAGGTATATCAACGGAATAACCCATTAGTTAAAGGGTCTGGTCATTTTCTTTTTTTTTTTTTTCTGTCTTCGTTGACTACAAAAGCTAAGAGCAAAGAAGAACGATCCCATTTTCGAGGATTGTTTGGCTTTTCATTCCCGAAACTGAAAATGGCAACAGAACGAATCTCAATCACACGCAAATGGAGATAAATCTTTATCAAAACATTCGTATCATTTCAAACACGCAGCTTCCTCCTCACTGTAACTATTACCTCCCACTACACCGTCATACTGATGCAAATGGAGCTTTGCTTCATCCTCCGAGAAGATAAAAGGTACGTCGGCATCATCCTGCAAAAAAAAAAAAAAAAAAATGTTAGCAGACTGCTTAGACATATCGGCGATTCCAGTCGTCTTATACATCCCAGAATTCGCTTCGCCGTCATCACCGGAACTCGCTGGCGTATTATCCGGTCTTGATTGATTGCTAGGTCGGGATTGACCGGAAGTCGGATTGTTCCCGGGCGGTGCCAATTACTGCTTCCGGTGTGTGCCAGGTCATTTTCCCTAGAGCCCTCGGCAACGGGGTGTCGTGCTCGGGGATGACAGGGGTGTCGGCGTGCCTGGGATGCCTATCAGGTCGTTAGAACTTGACCAGTCCGATTCTCTATAGTCGGTTCACCCCCTAAGCTGACAGTGCGATGAAAGCTACGAGCTCGTTGCACCAGTCGTACGCCTATCTTTCCTCACGTGATCAAGCCTATACACACGCGCATAGAGACAGGTCACATGATGAAAGGCAGGCAGTTGATTGGGTTGCCGAGCGCGTAGCTTCCACCGCTACTATCAGCTTAGGGGTGAACGGAGTGTGGACGGCCGCCTTTTGTTGCCTTTCGCGTAGATTGCGGGTCAAGATTGGAAGAACCTTCCAAATCATATCGGCCCAGTGAAGACCACCTTCGTGAAGACTGCTTTTAGTCTTAAGGCTTTTTACCCGCTTCAAGCACAACATCAACCATTCGCCCTCGTCCACAAGCTCCATTTAAACCATCATCACCAGTTTTTTTATTCAGCTATACAATATCATTTTATCGTCGCTGGACGCGGCGCCGTCGGCCTTCACGGTATAGGCTACTTGACTTGCTGCGGCGCCGCAGCTCTCCTGAGCCAAAATAAATAAATAAACAAATAAATAAATAAATAAATAAATAAATAAATAAATAAATAAATAAATAAATAAAACAAAATAAAATAAAATAAAATAAAATAAATAAATAAATAAATCTATCTATCTATCTATCTATCTATCTATCTATTTATCTATTTATCTATCTATCTATTTATGTCTATCTATCTAATCAGTAATTTAGAAATGAATGATTAATTGCGCACATATCCATGTATTTATTAGACACTTAAGAACACAAACGCTTTGTCTCAGTAGAAATCTGCACGAATGAGTCGTAACGATCGCAGTAGGTACACAGTTTTAAGTTCTTACAAATCTGAACGCCGTACTCAATAAAATCAAAAGTTGAATACAATTCTCAAGTTTGATATGCTTATGAGGACATACCCTTTGATGTTTCAAATTAGCGCTACCAGAGTTTGTTACTTACACTATTATATATACTTACTATTTCGACTAGTAAGAAACCTATGTACACCAGTTATATGAACATACAAACCACAGTAAAAATGATTGAAGATCCATTTCTGGGCTTCCAAAAACCAGGTAAACAAAGCATTGAGTGATGAACATCATTAAAATATCTTGCTCAATATTCTATTTTAAGAAATATGTGAAGCATTGGGATGTAGGGGTGCAGTATCTGACTTAAGGAAGGGTCCTTGCACTAGCATTGATGTAAATAAGGTATGCTTTTAAATTGCCATATGCAGTGCTCATCAAACTTATACAGAACACGGGAATTGTGTGTTTTCTTATGGCAACGCTATTCTGGAGGAGGTTTAACAATGGCGAGTGTACCGTCACGAAACCTTTGCTCGGCTGCCACAATGATGGATGTGCCTTGAGAAAAGACACAGTTCATGTGTTTAACATAAACCTGGTGAGCACTGTACATGCCGTAAGAGCCATGTATGATGATAAACAGGAGACTGGCCTAAAATGAGTCACTTTCGGGAACATGCAAGGCTAAGATTCTTCGAGGCAAGATATCCTACATACACACAAAAGATAAGATTTTAGGTGAGCTTGGGTGTTCTTAGAACTCCTGTTGACAGTTGCCCACTCCTAATGTGCAATCCCCATCGTGCTGGTGATGAAAACATACGGGTTACTGAGACTTTGCAGACACTGCGCTGTTGAGCTTTGATAAAAGACGACGAAGGGGAGGAAATAAACATGGCGTTAAGAGAGGGCTACCAGAGATGCTCTGTGTCATTAACGACTATCACAAAAGACATTTTGAAGTCGGACTAAATCCTGCCTGTAGCATCAAACAGTGAACTCTTTCAAAAATCCAGGCCAAGGCTTTGCGAAACTTGAATATTTATCTCGTATTCCCCCGGAAGAAAGTGGTCGGAACACACGTGACCCACGCGTGTGCCGATGTCGTCCGGACCATCGCGGTCAATGGCTCGAAGTCACAGGACCCTACGATGTAGCTCGCGCGGCAAGTTATGAAAGCGCATGTTGTCTGCGCTACTGTATGTCTTGCACCAGCGTCTCACCACACACACGGTTGGCATGGCGGGCGCTGACACACGCACACAGCCCACGAACAACGATAAGCACGAACCACAACCTGAACCCTGCGCGAGCAGAAAATGAGGAGCCACGAAACGACAAGTAACCGAGCAGTCGACAGAGCCACCGCTGGTATGGTTACCAAGCGGCAGAAGACCCAGATGTATTTGAAACCAAAACTCAATCGCAATCACGTGATGCCGTGTCATGTAAATTATATAAGAGCGTCAATAAATGATTCTTTGTGTTTTTTGTTTTTCATTTTCAATTTGTTGTTCGAAGATTACAGAAAGTTGAATATCTGTTCTACTTTAAACATAACATATGATGACGTTTTGTTGCCTCTGGTTCCCACACGGTGTCGTGTGATCGTTTCAGAAGCTGCAAGACATGAATTTTGAACGCGGTTTGAATAATACAGATGCAATATTTGGCCGCATAACTTAGGAAACAACATCTTTGGGCTTTAATGAATAGAAGAAAATTAAGATGAGGTCAATACATTTGTTTTTCATGGCCCCTTTAAGACGAAACGAAGTATAGGAATCAAAAGCACAAACCAAAAACGTTAAGTCACGATGCATTCACCGCGACGCTATCCGCACTGTAAAAACACGAGATACTTTTTTTTTTTATGCTGCGCGATTAGCCCACACGCTTTCTAGTGTCGACTTCGCGTCGCTGAAACGAAGCATAGCGAGGAAGATTTAATCATGCTCAAGGTATCTATCAACGGGAACCTAAACTGGAAGTTGAGAGAATGAAAATGAATTAAGTAATAAAATATAAAAAAAAATCGAGCAAAGGAACGACTTGACACGAAGGGGTAACATTATCAGCTCTGAAAGCGAAGAGAGATCAAAGCAACGCTGTCGACTCCGGGCTCAAACATTCAAGCTCCGTCTTATTTCGTCCTCGCCTTCTCTGCTGACAGTATTACCATTTTCTGGTTCCAAGCGCTTCTTTTCCTCAAGTTGCCATGGACAATGGTTGAACAACGTGTTCGTACCATCCGTTTTCTTGTTTGGTAGCGACTGCAGTTATACACGGTAGTTTTATGGTGTCGATTTATAGGGGAAATATAACCTTTTCAAAAGTCCGCGCCGACGCCTGTCCGCCATTGCTTGATCACATACCCTGGGCATGTATTGAAAGCGAAAGTGACGTCAGCGTTTGGCGAGGAATCGGATCCAATCACGCTTTTCTTGTACAAACATTGGCGACCGCCAGTGTTGCTTGACGAACTTAAAAAAAATGTCTATTGGCGGATATGTTTTGGTGATCTGTCATCGGACAAATGCTAAAACGGTGATTATCGGTTAAAACAATGTTATGAAAAACTAAGAGTTCGTGTCCAAGAGGAGAAGGCTTCGACAAAAGCAGTACAAGATTGAGAAAATATTTCCGGAAGTCTGGGTATTTTTGTTTCATTCATTTTTTTACACTAACCGATATTGGATACTGTTTTGCAGTTTCAGCCATTTTTTGTTTTACACTGACGAATGTTTATTGGCAATTTTCGGTTAAAGCCGCAGAGTCCTATGGCCTAGGTAAATAGTATACCAATGGACCTTTGTCGAAGATTGAAAATTCAGAACTACAATTGTTGTTGTCTTCATTGTTTTTCTTTTATTTTTTTTTTCATGGAGCGATTTAACATACTTACGCATGTATACATATTTTGGCCAGTCCAAGATTATGCTCATCGCCAACTTTCTTGGACATCAGCTCCTCGGCACATGCACTAAATTAGAAATTCAACTTAATCAGAAACATCGCAATATTAATTGCCCCTGATAATATTTTAGATGACAGTCATAAAATATAACTAAATAGTAATTAAACTTTTGTAAGTGCGCAGTTTTTTCATCCCACGGCTCTGCAAACCTTTTCGCATTAAATCATACGGGCCACATTCACAAAATTATCAATTTCTGCTTTTGACAAAAGATCGTAATCTTCCCGAGAACTATAATTTCCTTGGAATCATAGAACGCGAATCAATTTATTTTTTTATATTTCCTCGAAATTTTGTTTATTCCACGGAACGTCCCCAAACAATTGACCATAAAATACTCACAAACGCAATACAATCTAAAAAAAAAAAGATTAGTTATATGCCGTAAATTTATGACCAATTGACGATTAGTATAAGTTTATGACCAGCACATAAACGCAATCAGGCTAAGAGCTCTTTATTGTGACAACGATCTTGTCATTTTACCCGCCTCACCTTCTAAGAATCCGCAAAAAAAAAAAAAATGTTCTCGTTTACGCCGACGAATTCGTATCCCATAGATCACCGCTCATATTCGCTGCAATTAGAACCACAACGCCGGTCCCTCTATATTTTCCCCACCGTCTCTTCCCGACGGCACGCAATCTATTATGGCTGCTGATTTTTTTTTTTTTTTTTTTGCTGAACGTACGCGCTCTACCGTAATTCCACGTAACGAGCCAAAAAAAAAAAAACTATATCTTGGAATTAAAGCGTAACATAAAACAAACAAAAACAGAAGCCGCCGACTGCGATTGAAAGGACGCGAATAAGGCACTCTTATTTATTCATCGCCAAATTTAGCGGCCCTGCTTTCTTTGGCTGTGTGTATGTACGATGCACGGGTCCATGTAGGGCGCGCTTGTCTTTGAGCCCGGATATTTGTTAGCATCGCGGCAGCAAAAACGGCACGTAATAAGAGAAGCTGCGCCGCAGTGTCGGTGTCGGGCGTAATGAGTTCCAATTAAACATTGCTCTCTGAATCAGAAACAATAAAAACAAAAAAGTGAAGAGGTGTTTTTTTTTTTTTGTTTCGCTTCTTGTTCCTTTGTGGGATATTTCTGGGATGTTTGGAAGATGTTTCGAAGGATTCTTTTTTTTTTTTTTTTCGTGGATCGGTACGGCCTTAGAAGCACCCTGGATACACGGGCTTCATTACATTGGTTTGCTCTTAGATTTTTTTTCCCCAACTAAAGTACGAAATTGGTACGAAAAGACGGCTTTGATAAATCGGCTTCTTTCCGTTTTGGATATTGAAAGTTACGTATTTGGACGCTGCTTCGCGAGTATTAATATCCCCCCTTAGTACACGCGGAAAAGGCGGATTAGTGTTCAATAATTATTTTAGCAAACAAACACACAAAAAGTACGCACAATATTTTAATGCGTTGCAAAAACTTACATCGTGTTCGAGATGGAGGTTAGTGATGATTATTAATCACGCGTTGAGGGTTGTGTTAGATTTGTGTAGGGATTAAAACTTAATGTCAATGTCACAGAGACATGAGTAAAGGCTGTGTGTAGAAATGTAGAAACATACACCAGCTTGCAAGTTCTTTTTAGTTAAGAATAAGCTAGTTTTGAAAACAAAAAGAATGACAATTTTACAAATTGGAGAAAACACTGCTGATACGACGACTCAATTCAGCAGAGAGCCACCTTTTCCAATTTGGTATTTAAAATGCGTTAAATATAAAATAGGTTTTATAAAAACCAACCCTTACAAACAGACACGCGTTTCCAAAAAAAAAAAAACAGCGCTGAGCCAAGGCATCAACACATTCGGTGACTATATTTTTTTGTTGCAAACCGAGGCAATTTGTAAGTCATCTACAATTTTCAACTTTTTCCTCAATACTCGGAATCTGCTCATGTCCGGGCATTTTTTCTTTACCTTATAAGACCCTAGACACTATCGTAGTACTGAAATGGGGTTGATTCCGAGATTGTTTAACCTTTCCTTCAAGATATAAAAACCAACGTGTGCACACTTATCTCAGCCATGATGGGACCTCGCTCCTAACGATAAACGAGAGTTCAGAAAAGGGATGTCATTTCAGATTTAGAATATCAGCATGTGCATGCGTCAGCGTATTAAGAAAAGCGTGTGGATTAAGTCAACGGGCCAATTTTTGCACTCTGATTATCTCGTTTTCATAGACGTCACACCGCCTGATTCGCGGGGGAGAAAGAGGAAAAGGGGGCGGGGGCAACGAATTGCTGTGGAATGGCGCGAATGGACGCCCGTTTTTCTATCGTAGTGTTTATTTTTTCTATTTGTGTTGCTTCCCGTGTGGCAGCGATTGTTGTCTTGAATTAATCTCTGTAAAGGGGGCATTCACTCAGCTGGAAGCGATGCTTCATGGGAAGAACCATCGCATTTTGACCAAGCTGAATGCAGTCGAAACCGCTACTTGTGGCAGGTGTTAGGTGTACGGAGCTGCGCCGTGGTAAGCTCTAAAACTTCTAGCGCCCATCCCAGTGCGCCACTTAGAGGGCAGCTTCTCGAGGAACCGTAGTTTATTTAAACAGCAAAATAAAGGATACCAATTTTTGTTGATTAACCTACCATCCGCCTACTGCTAAATTCTAAACTTTAAACATACGTATTTTCCGTCGTAGTTCAAAACTGTTCAGTCCTTGACACAGAGCACAATCGCTCTCGGCGAGGGGACAACAGGACATCGAAGACGACAGTCACATTCACTATACTATAGGAGCTTACGGTTCGGACCAGCGTTCCGACATGACTTCCCGCGGGTCGATCGATTGCATCGTAATCTCTCAAGCGGTCCAGAACTCTTTAATGTAAAGCATAATGTCACCCTGCGCCTCCCGCACCCTCCGATCACAGCTTGACCAGCAGCATCAATGCCTGATACTCTACGTAATTGCATCTTGCTGTTACATCACTGATACGCGAACACACGGTCACATCGGCAACAAAATACCATTCTTCGTTCACAACGCACAACACTGCCATCGTGATGTTGCTGATATATGTTGCTGACACGCGGAAATACAAAACCAGGCTGACGGTCGGTTGGCACTCCGTCATCAGGAAACAGAGCCGAGCTCAGCACAGAAGGTACCCATTGCACCCGGCAGCGAAACCCGCCTGTCTTGGACGCAGCTTCTTCAATTTCCAAAACGTCGCCAACGTCGTCCCGCGTGGTTCCGTAGTCCGGAGACGGCCATCTTAGCCCCGTGTACGTATATAGCGCTGCTGGCGCTGCTCCGGAACTTCGCTGTTTCTTGCGGTTTCGTTTGCTCGTTCGTTTGACAAATTTAGCGTTAAAAACTTTAATGCAACCGAGATGCTCTCCGTGTTTCAACTGGGAGACGGAATTACAGGCGGCCTTTGCTGCCGCTGAAGCTCTATCAACTCAGTAATATTTATTAAACAACGCGTGCGACGTGCTCGAAAAACGAAACCGAAAGAAGATGTGTCAGGAGGGCGAAAGCTTTCTCCCGTCTGCCTGGAGTAGGGGAAAAACGACTCTTTCCTCCCTTCTTCGCGTGTCCGCTTGGGGGCGCGTAAGTAGAAGGGAGAAAAACGCGCCATTCCATTGCTAGCTTTTGCCTCCTTTTTTGCTTTTAGAGTGCACCGCTGCGGGAGCAAGACAGGATTCGAATGCAGCGTCAGTGTTCGGCTGGAACTCCTGTCCAATCAGTGAGAGCACGCGCCCTTTCTCTCCCTCTCCGCGTAAACCAGGCGATGTAATGTTCCTGTAAACGTGCCTATCAAAGTGCTGAAATCAGCCCATCGACTTACTTCACACGCTTTTCTGAGCAAGCTGCCCATCGAGCAAAAGATGGCGCAAAAGCAGCGCAGATTCAGCCGGCCAAGTTGCCCATCGGCCATGTCGCAGCCTTTTCATCGCGTCCTGGAGTAACGAAGTTCCTTCCCTCACGGCAAATGATACATGATCCTTTTTCGGGCTCTAGATTACAAGATCCAAAGACAGTAGCTGGACTGAATGCACTAGTCTAAACAGTTTTGAAGTATTCCACTCATTGTCAATGGTGTGTTTGATTGTGATCTACTTTTGAACTGTGTCGATTGTTATGTAACTTCCCGTGTTACTAGATATTGCACTCCCTTTACGTTCATTTTATCCGTAAGATACGTATACAGACTTTATTTAGTAGAATTGTTTCATCAAGCTTAGACATATTCAGTGATCGCCTTCCGCAAAGAGCTGGCATGGGGAGTAGCAAGTAGAATTTTATACTATTATAACTTACAGCGCGACTAGGACAAGGACAGACAGATAATGAACTCGTACCAACTCGCCCAATTGTCCATTTTGCTAGCATTTTATAAAAACCACAAATGTCTTTCTTTTTTTTTTCTTTTTTTTTTCTCGTGCTAGTTTACACTTTTATAGGATCTGTCTGATTAGAATTCTTTTCGCTTGTGTGCACCAAAGGGAAGAATTATGCGGCTGTTCTTAGACGAAAAAAAGCTATTATTATTATTTTTTAACGTTACCCTATCCAATTATCCTACATTTTGTTTAACGGAAACTTCGTTATGCAGTGACATTGGGTCCTCCGATTACTTTCCACCTTATTTTGTGGTGCACCGCCGTGACCGCGACTTGGCCAGGCGTGATACAACTGGAGGCGGCGTGTTAGTGGCCGTTGACAGGCGTTTCCGCTCGTAAAGATGCGAAGATTTAGAAAAGTTTTTCGAGGGTTTACGTGTAGAAATCGAGTGTGCAAAAGAAGTAAGCCTTTTTATTGGCCTTTTTTAACTGCCTCCGCAACCGACGCCAGACAACTTTCGCACGTGTCCCGCTGACATGGAGAACACCGTTAACGAGTTACACGGGTGTAATGTCTTAATCTGAGGTGATTTTAATGCTCCAGACATCAACTGGGCGCAGTTTAATGTTTCTAGTGACAACTTTTATTGCATGCAGAAAAGCAACGACCTCCTCCACTTTGTTTCTTTTTTAGATCTTGCACAACACAAGGATATTCTTTACCACCAAGGTAATGCTTCAGATTTAAGTCTCTCAAACATGAACTGCGTGTCTGTAGCCCGAGATGAAGTCTCTATGGTTCCTCTGGAGAAGTCTCATCCTGCCCTTGACTTAGTGCTTTTTTATATATAATTCCTCGATCCGCGCTTTTATGGTGGCTTCTCCTCCGCGCATCTTATACAATTTTTCATCGGGAGACTACATCGGGATGTTCCACCACCTCTCGAGTGTTGATTGGTCTCCGGTCTTAGAATCCTCTGATCCGAATTAGCAGGTAGCTCTCTTTACGAGATTAATTCGAGAGGCCATGGACAGATTCATCCCTATAAGATCTTCAAAGAAACCCCGCTTTCCTAATTGGTTTTCTGATGAACTAAGAACGCTACTAAAAAGGAAAGACTTCTTGCACAGAAAGTTTGAGAAAAGTGGTCTTCCAAAGTGGGAGGTAGAATTCAAGAGTTGCAGAAAGAAATGTAAGACAATGTTAAACCGGGACCGCTTGGCGTATCGTCACTCAGTGGAATCTGACCTTGTCGTAAAATGCTAAGAAATGTTTGGGGTGCACTAGATCACGTTCCGGGAAGGATATCAGGTCGACAATAGTTTTGGATCACCTTGAAAGAGATGCAGAGTGCGTGTGCTTGAGCTATTTGCAGATCATTTTAGTTCAGCCTACAAAGACAGTACCGTCTGCTCCTCCGCCACATTGACTCACTTGAAGGAATTCGGTAACTTACTAAGTTACATTAATATCGACGAGGAATGTGTAGTGCTAGGTATTAAAAAAATGAAAGCCACGCTTTCTGCGTGGCACGGTGGTATACCCCCATCTGCAATTTTCAAGATTTTTCATGATATGCTCACACCTACACTATGTGCAATATTTAATAACTCATTAAGGTCAGGAGTATTCCTCGAAATGTGAAAGATTGCCGTGGTCGTTCCGGTTCTGAAGTTAGGAAAGAAAGGTAATGTTCTGAACTATAGACCGATTACCTTTCTCTCTTAATTTACCAAGCTCTTTGAAACAGTCATCATTAATTCTTGTTTTTCAAATTTCGAAACTTAACCCTCCTTAATCAGCATGGGTTTATTACCCGTAGATTAACGACTACAAATCTTGTAAGTTTTATGTCTACCGCATCGGAGGTAGTCTGCAACTGAGGTCAGCTAGACGTGTTCTACTTTGACCTAAGTAAGGCATTTGATGTTGTATATCATACGATCCTTTTATCAAAACACTCCGCCTACGGGGTTTGTGGCACAGTATACGACAGGTTTCAAAGCTATTCGTCAAACAAAAAAGCGTGCGTTCGAGTCAACAAGATGAACTCCTCATTGTACGGGGCAAGTTCTGGCGTTCCTCAGGGATCCGTCCTTGGACCGCTCCTGTTCACAATTTTCGTAAATGACGTCTCTAATGCTATTTATAATTCTTCGTTCCTGCAATTCGCTGATGACATTAAAATCTACAAAGAAATAGTTACTTTAGATGATAGCGCTAGGCTTCAGGAAGCTGCATGTTCTTTCTTTAGGTGGTGCTCAGCCAATTATCTTCTCTTAAACCGTGCTAAAACCAAGGTTATGACATTTACTCGCAAGGCACAGAATACAATTTTCGCATCTAGTATTCATGGTGAACCCCTGTCCCGGATATGTGCAATGAAAGATCTGGGAGTTATGTTCGATCCTAGCCTGTGATTCTCTAGTCACGTACCTAGGCTCGGTAACTCGTCTCTGCGCACGCTGGGTGTTGCCTCTCGCTTAACGAAGGACTTCAAGCATCATTCTGCGTTTCTCGCGTTGTACCGTTCGTTGGGCATGCCCCAGTTAGAATATGTTTCAATTGTGTGGAACAGAATCTCTAAAACTAACTCACTGCAAATCGAACGAGTTCAGAAAAAGTTCGTTTCCATCTTTAAACATCGTTACCTTATAAAGGATGTTCATTGTTCAACTTATGACGCAACGTTAGAGCGTTTTCACTTGCTAAGCCTGCACCGGCGTCAGCAGAAGGCGGATCGATTGTTTTTGTTTAAAACGTTGCATGGTTCGATTAATTCACAAAGCCCCTTGTCTGAAGTGTGGCTTAGCGTTCCACGTGCGTCCGCTCGGAATCAATCATCTTTTCATAATTCCAAAAATGTGTGTCTTTTAAGCCCAATTATTAGACTGACTGAGCGTTATAACCAGTGCTCTGAGAAACTCGATATTTTTAAATCGTGCTACAGGGCGTTTGTTATTTCTATCGAAGACCTGTCCGGCGGGTGAATAATGATTGTGGGTCACTTTAAGATTGATTTCGCAGAGCACAGACATTGTTGGGTTTGTGCTTGTGCTACTGCTTCATATATTATTCGTTTTGAGTCTCTCTCAAACTTTCTTTTACATTACTGCACTTTGTCATTATTGTACACAAGACCTAGAAATTGTATTCTGTTATCATTCAGCTCAGTGTATGTCGTGTATGATTATATGCAGTTACTGTATAGTGCATTGCTCTTCTGTATTTGTCTGTTTTATGTATTCATTTTCATCCAGTGTGCCAGTACCAAGACCGCAAGGTTGTTCCTGGGCACAATAATAAACATTGATCGATTGATTGATTGATTTTTATTATTCTCATTAGTCAACGAAGCTGCATGTCTGAGTGTTGTGACCTCTAACCGGAGACCCAGACTGGTACGTAAGCTCTTATGACGAATTTGCTACCAACAAAATGATATCTGCCAAGTAAACGGAGACCAGCTTGAACTATGTATCGGTACACGCAACAGCGTGCGTGGCTCTGCTACTACTACGATGCGTGTAACGCTTCTTCGTCTAATTCGTTAGCAGCCCTATACCACCCATTCATCAAAAGTAATCCCGAAGTCGCGTTTAATTGCGTCACAGGAACTACAGGCCTGTCACGCTGTGGTGGCACGTCGCAATCCTGGCGGTTGGTCGAAAGAGAAAAGAGTTGCAGTAGTGCAGCTTGGTAGTTTATTATTATTATTATTATTATGACGTCATCAGACGGAAATCGAAAGACCAATTTTGAGAACGTGGTGAACCATAGCCTCCTATATACTGATAAAGCCTGGCAGATCGCCACGAGAAGCGGCCGCCGAAATGGAAAAGGTGAAGCGGCAGACAACGGATGAGAGGAGAGTCACGTGACTAGCGCCCCGCTGCGGCGAGACGACGAAACACACTTCTCCCAAGGGAACAAGTGTGTTTCGGGTCCTCGCCGCTGCAAAAGCATGTGCGCTGACGTCCAGGTTTCCCGAGAAATGGCTCTTTGATGCTCTGTGCTACCAGATCCTCGCGCTCCAAATCTGCCACCGGGCACTCTATGGCTCCGTCGTCAAACTACCAGGCCTTGTGAGGATAGAAAAGGCTACGGATGAACATATCGGTCGGAGACGCGCTGCAGTCATTGTACCTCGTACCGCGTAAATAAAACGCGTTTTTTTTTTTTTTTTTTTGCCCCGCATACATTACACAACGCAAAAAGTGTGAACACTGAGAATGTAAGGCTAGCGGTTGTGAGAGAATGCGGAAGTTGGAGAACATGGACGGGTTAACTGCAACAAAAGGTACGAGAGAAGAACGTTTTTTTCTCTATAAAACGACGTTCACCTAAGCCATAAACCGAAAATGAAAATAGGATGTGGGTATCTGTAGCCTTTATTTTGGTAAAAACAACTTCCCGCAAGAAAAACAAAGTCGTAATTCATTGTATAAAGATAATATTTTTATCGAAATAAATGCTACAGGCGCCCAAACTATTAATTTTTTTTTAATTCATAGTTATAACCTTATACTCCGTGTCACGAGTTGCGTGCAGTACAGACGAAGGCAACGCCAGGCGAGGGGAGAAGGGGCAGGTACTGGGAAGTCTGGAGAAGGGGAGAGAAACCTTATTCTCTCTTTAATGTTGCTAATCCTCAATATTTCTCCCCTCCCCCCCCCCCCCCATTGCCTTCCTTTGCCGTCCTGCCTTTCTTGTGCACACCCTTTCTCTCTTCGCCTGGCGTTGAATTCGCCTGCACTGCACGCAACTTGTGACACGGAGTATAGAAGGACGTCGGCTCACGGTACTTTGTGTTTGTTTCACCCTTACTTTTTAATCGAGGTAACGTCATGTTCTCAAATATTTTCATTTTATAACGAACGGCAGAGTAACATTTCTCACGGTGTTTCAGTTTTCTGCTATGCATAGTTTATTTATGCAGATTGAAAAGCCGGGTTGCATTTTTTTTTCAATCTTACCCAGTACTAGAGAACCACAAAAATCGAACTAAGTATACTCTTGTTTTTTATTAATATATATTTTTTTTTAAATCTAGTACAAGTTGTCACAAACATTCTCACCTCTTCGAATCGAAGCAAAAACGTCAAATAGTATATTTCAGACCTGACGCAAGTCTCACGGTCGACTCAGCCAATTGCGTCAGAAGACTCAAGATCCCAACCATCCCAACAGTGCGTGTTTCGATACAGTAAAAAAAAAAAAAAAAAAAGAAGCCGCATGTTGCCAAAACTCGCTTTGCAACGTCTGCTCCGTCCCTTCCAGTGTTCACTTGAAGGCGATTTACTTTCTACTCTTTTTTTTGTTTTTTCGTTGTCGCGTTTTTTTTTTGTTTTTTTTTAGGGGCGAAGCTCCTTAGGGGCTAGCCATGTCCGTATGTCCGTCCGCCGTCCGGCTGTCACGTGCTCGTGCTCCTGCTCGTGAGCTCACGTGCTCACGTGCTCGTGTAGGGCAAAACAAAATGGAAAAAAAAAAGTTGAAAAAAAATTATGAAAAAAAAAAAGAAGAAACAAAAGAGTAGGGGGTTCTGAGATGCCATCCCATGTCTTCTTAAAAAAAGAAAAAAGAAGAAAACCACACATTCTCCTACTGACATGAATGAAAACGACCGAAAAGCTCGGCATGCAGCGCCTCAGCGTCTACGCAGACAGCAAGCTGCTCCGGAGACCAGGGCGCGAGAAGCTGCTGCACAGCGTCAAAAATCAGCACCATCAGCACTACCTATGACCAAAATCAGTATCATCAGCACCACCCGAGCTTCGCCCCAATCAACATCATTCACCACGTAAAGATGCGGTCATTTTTTTTTTTTTTTTTGCTTTGCGAAGGTTTAATATAACGTCATCCCTAGAGGATTTGATAGCGTTTCCCAAGGAGCGTGACGCAATGCGTAGAGCAAGTCGTCTGCTTCTTGCGCTGGAGTTGCGATGACGTCAGCACGACGCCGAGCTGTGATTGGCCCTGATTGAAGGACAGAGGGTATAGACATCAAAGCAGGCTCCCTTGAGGTTTACCCATTATCCTTTCAATCAGAACCAATCAGAGCTCGGCGTCTTTGTGACGCCTCCACAACCCCTGCAAAAGAAGCAGACGAACTCGCGCTCCGCATTAGTACTCGACGACGCCAAGACGGACCCGTCTGCGGCTTTGAGGCAACTCATCGGCGAGCTTCGGCGTATTTTTGTCGCTTGGGGGCGGGTCGGTAGGGGATGCACTAACAATGACGTCATGTGCGGGCCTCAAGTCTTCTAGGTGGTACTCTCGAGACCGGTTATAACGAAGTCAACGGGAATCGGAAATCACTTCACTATATCCGCTATTTCGTTATAACCGACTTCGGTTATAACGAAGTGCAAAAGGGAATGGGAAATCGCGATCGCTTCCCTGTAGCCGCTATTTCGTTATAACCGACTTCGGTTATAACGAAGTGCAAAAGGGAATGGGAAATCGCGATCGCTTCGCTGTAGCCGATATTTCGTTATAACCGACTTCGTTATAAACGGTCTCGACAGTATTGGAAATAGCACGCGATTCGCCAGCGCCTTTCGGAGGCGCTCCGAATAATTCCTAAATTCAGACTTGCGCTTTTTTTTCTCTTTTTTTGCATCGACCTGTGACAGAGATCAATACCGGATCAACTTGCGTGAGCGGCCGACTCGATCAGTCGCAACGTCCCTTGTCGAGCGATCCTAGAGTGCCTTGGCGTGCACACGCGCTCTTCTTTTGCCGAGTGATGACATATCCCGGCGACCCTTTTTGCCACCCAATTGTTTTCTACGTTCTTTGGGCAGAAAGAGCACGACACCTGGCGTGATCCGGCTCGAACGCGTAGCGTTGGCAAAAATGCTTTGATGAAGTTTGACCGCATATAAAGCTGGCAGTCAAAGTTCTAAATAAAAAATCCGGATCAGTCGTTCAAGCAAATCACTTGGGGGAGAGTCAATCGCTGCAAACTAGTTAAAAACCTCGTCGAATGAGAAGGATAAAGTCTAGTTGAAGGAGCGCTTTGAGCTGTAGCACTCACCACGACGTGGCCCCGTAAAACGTCATACCCCCCCCCCCCCCTCCCCGTTAAAAAAGAAAAAATCTAACGTTGAAAGTCTATTTTTTATTCAATTATAGCGCTACTGCTTCAAACGAGATGGCAAGGGTTCAGAACAAACGGTTACCTTGTTCAAAGGTTCTTAGTGATTTTCTGAAATGTTCAACGGGAAATGGCGACCCACGGAACCTCTCGAGTACATGGAGCTGAATGGAGACGCTTACGGAAAACGGGCGAAAACGGGCCCTATTTTTTCCTTGACACTTTCAGGATATCACCTATCACGTCCAAATGAGGTAACAGTTAGTTGTGAAAGTTTTCTCATCATAGCTCGCGCAGCTGGCGCTAATTCAAGCGGAGAATAAGCGTTCGGTAATACGGAGTTTATTTTCGCGAAAAAGAAATATTGAAATAGTTTTTTTTTTTTTTTTGCGATGTATTGTAGAGGCAATAAAATTCTTAAAGTGAAACATCGAGGACGCTCATTAACACGCTCAAAAAAGAACGTTTCTCACTTCACTTTCCTGCTCAACTTGGAGGACAACCAATCACTGTAAATAATGGAGTGGGCCTAGCCAATGACGAGACTCGGAACACGATTAGAATTAAAGCATACAATGCGCGCAGGGACTTGGGCCGTGACGTTTCACTTGCTCAAACTTCTGTCTCATCTTATTTTGAGTTTTGTGATTCGCTTGTATCCTTCCTCAATCTCAGTAGCTGCGTAGTCATATTATAAAATGCTCACGACTCGCCGTACCCTGAGCTTCTCTAGCTGTCCGTGACTGCATTAAAAGAACATCTGCCTTTCCGCCTTGTTTCTATACCGTAATGACTCAGACTACATATCGTTCCGGCTGAGGCCCGGCCAAATCGGAGCGCTCTGGCCAAACAGGAGGTTCAGCCGAATTGAGAATTCGGCCGAAGTGGAGATTTAGCCGAATTGGAAATTCTGCTGAATGGGAGCTCTCAGGCTGAAATAGAGCGCTCTAGCCGAACTGGAGATTCAGCTGAATTGGGCATTCGACCGAATTGGAGCGTTCTGGCCAAACTGGATGGTTCAGCCGAATCGGGCGTTCGGCCGAATACGGAAACGAGACATGGCGAACACAGTTTCGAGGAACGCTAGGGAATTCAACTAATTATTGGACTAAATTTACACGCACACTTCGCAACGCCACGGGTGACACATTTATTTTACTACGTTTGGGCAAACATGCACACGTCACCCAAAAAAAGTGACTAAATAGGTTACTCGTTTCTGATTCTCAAAGGAAAGCGTTACTTTACCTCAAATGGAGCGAGTTACTATTCTCGTTTCTTCGACGACCAGATACACAACTGCTTTTGTTTCGTGGTTCGTTGTTTTCTTGTCAGTAGTCGTTGCACTTAAGCAGTAGGTGCCACTCCAAGTTTTCATCAGTTAGGTTTCCTCGCTTTATTGAGAATACATCTCCGACAACGATGAAGAGTCGTTCTACTGATGCACTCGAAAAAACGGCAGTGTCGTGCTCCCGGAAGAGCTGGTGAATCTGGGATTCCCCTCTCTCTTTTGTTCTCTCTCCTTCTAAAGTTCGAAGTTGACGATGGGTTCTGTGCCTTCCCACGATGGCAACCTCCGTGTTTACAATCGGTCTGTACACGATTCTAGAAGGTTCACCCAACGAACCTTATTATGTTCTCTGGGTGAAGGCACATTCCCAGCTGTATACGGTTCGACGGACGTGTTCAGCGATAAACGTTGCTATCGGCCTCGGGATCAAAACTAGAGGTGGCGCTACTGTCGCGCTATCATCATCATCAGAGAGGGGATAGAGGCATAGCCGCCCATAGGCTCTCCACGTGCGCCCGCGAGACGGTGTAGATTCTTGCGTTTATTTTGTAGCACAGTATCGGCGGCAAAGCAATTTTAGCGGAAAATGGTGCCATACCGTTCAGTGCTTCAGTGAAGATCGAATCGTGTTACCAGCGTCCGACCTAAATTTAAATAATCGATTGTGTGGATGCGTCGTCTGCTCTAGGCAGACGTTGGGAAGTAGAAGAACTTGTAGTTGGGCTAGTTGGTGAACATTACAAATCATGGTGTAAGGCGCAAGTAACAACGGACACAAGAGCGAAAACAGGCATAATGTTGATTGTGTTACGGGGGCAGTTTATGAAGCCCCTCTTACGTGTGGTAAGTCCTACGTGGGACAGACAGGCAGATGTGCGAACGATCGACTAAGGGAGCACGCGCAAAATTTAAAGAGGAATGATGGGGCCCATTTTCCTGAACACTGCGGCGAATGTGGGTGTGAGCCACGTCTTTCAGAGAAAGCGATTCTGGGCAAAGGCAAGTGCCAAAAAGCGCGCGAGTTATTGGAAGCGTATTTTATCAGAAAAAGGGGTACACAATGCGTGACACATCTTTTATGCTCTATAATGCCGAGATTAGATTATTTGATACGTTTTTGTGAATGGGAGTTCAAGCGTATGTCACATGGCCAAGCGCATGCGTGGACGTGACGAAGATGACGACATATGTATTCTTTTCCTTCTACACTTTTCAAATATAGTTGTGAGTGGCGCCTGTATGTCTGTTTTCTCTCTTGTGTCCATTGTTATTTGCGTCTTACACCATGACTTTAGACGTTGGGAAGCATGGATCACCACGACAGATGTCTGTCCGTCGTGGTGATCCACGACGGACAGACATCCGTCGTGGATTACAAGACATAACAAAAATAGTAATACAAAGTGTAGCTTTAACGTATTTCATGCAATATGACCGGTGAAAAATCAACTAACAGATTTATGAATTCATTAGTCTATTAAAGGGTAGCGATGAGCCGGATTAAATCCTTAATCAATCCACAGCGTCAATCAACATGCAATGTTTTATAAAGCTATAGTTCTTGCGAGGTAACAAAAATATGTGGGACCAGCGGTTTTATATGCAAACCAGAACACTAAGATTATGCAAGTATCCGGCTTAATAAGAATCACTTTGCTGAATTTCCAAGCATGTGCAACGACACAACACAACTTTTTGTATAAAGAAACGACAACAAAACCTTTCACCTTTCCACTTCGGTGAAGAAGGAAGACCAGTGAAGCTGTACGCTCTTCCCGTGTTTCTTCCTTGTCCTCGTCTGTTTTGAGCGCTGTTTCCTATGATGAATTCTCACCAACTCGCCCAACTATCCATTCTTCTATAATAGCTAGAAAGGTTGCCGCCATTTAAGAGCGACGACGGCAACCAGACTGGTTGTCTGTTTGCCGCCGTCGCTCATAGATGGCGGTAGCTGTCCAGAGTTTTGTGTAGGTTTGTGTCGACATTTGTTTGGTACCGGACAGGAAACTGGGGAAACTAGCCCTTAACAGCTCTGCTCTAAAACAACGAGCGTTCAATAAGGAGGGTCCAGCTCAGCCGGAAACGTGCTTGCGTCGTCCAGGTCCATGCATCTGAACGTGCGCCCGTAGCAGACGACGCACCGCGGTATCCCCGCTTTCGCATGTTTCCAATTTCGGTCACACGGTGGCGACACGGTTCGATCTCGAGGCGAATGCTATGATACTGTTTAGCTCTTTTTCGGGTTGCCCCTTTCTGCCTTTGTCGCAATAGACGCATACTCAGGTTATAACTAAAACGAGGCTGTTTAAACTTAATTTATACGCCCGTTAATCCTCAAAAGTAACAAAATACCGTTGCTGGTTACTTGGCCTTAAAAGGAACTAAGTACGTTACTCGTTCCTTTTTTCTAAAAATGTAACTAAATAGTTTACTATTTACCAAAAAAGTAACAAGGTAACTCGGTACTATTGACGCGCGTTACGTACATGTCTGCGTTTGAGCAGTGTCAACGTCAGCTTCCTAAATCCCTTAGCAGACACACATTGCACAATACACTCCTATCCATATTCCGAAATATTTTAACTAAAAGAAGATTGAGTTCCAAAATCGTTATACACGTTCTAAAGAAAACGATGTTTGTGGGTTAATTTTTTTGAAAAAACACGAAAACGGTTAATCACCTTTTTTGTTTCAAGCTAGGTGGCGCAAGCTACCGCCTGTTACAAAGGGCATAGCCAATATCATCCATCCATCCATCCATGGACGCGAAGCGAGTGATTGGATCCGAGTCCTCGCCGAACGCTGACGTCAGCACCCGTGTCCAATACGTGATCACAGCACGCGACCACACTATGGCGGACTCGGACGGTTGACGAAGCACCTACTAGATGGCGCGCACTTTTGAAAAAGGACTATTAGATCTGAAAAATCCGGTCCACACAGAGATAATGAGCATGATATTTTACTTGCGCATTGTCTTCGCGTAAATGGCTTTCCTGTTTTTTTTAGAGCGCAGCTCTCAGGCGCCCGTTTCTGGGTTGAGCGGCGTCGCCGTCGGCGTCAGCGTAACCACGCGCGTTGCAACATGGGACGCTTCCCCGCTAAAGTTAGCGAGGAAATTTTCCCGATATATTTAGCGGGGAAATTTTTACGCTAAATGTAGCGGGAAATATTCCCTCTAACGTTAGCGGAAAAGATTCCCCGCTACATTTAGCGGGGAAGTTGACGTCACGTGACCTCGACACGAATTCAGTTTGCCCGCTAAATTTAGCAGAGAGCATGACGTCACCATTTCGTGTCACGCCACCCATGAACAAATTCAGCGGCAGGAGGAGAGGAGGAGGAAAGGAGGAGGAGGAAAGAGGAGGGGAGGGTACGAAGGAGGGGCATAGCCTCCCCTCTTCCTCCTCAAAAGCTGCACTCTAGTTTCGCATTACAGGGATTTATAAACGTCTTTTATTTTTTTATATATAATTCTATTATCATCTTCATTCGCTGAAAGCATACTTATATTGTTCGCCGTCGTTGGTTGTCTCCGAGTTCCGCAAAAAAAATTAACTCATGAGCTTTTTTTTTAGGACGTCCGTTAAATTGGTTACTTTTAATTTAAATTAGCACGCACAGGAGCCCTACTTTAGCCAGCTCTGCGTAGTTACAACGGAAACTTCTCTCGGTAATAAGACGGACGCAGCGCCTTCTAGGGGAGACCTTTATTAATTTCGAAACTATGTGTCCTTCATCGGGCACCGGTAGCTCAAGTTTGGTACCAATAAATGAAACAAATATAAATCGAAAAGAGGGCGATTGAGCGAAACATTTCTAAGTGTATGTTCAAATAGTTTCTTTTTTTTTTTTTTGCAAGGATTTTGTTGTTTGCAAGTACGAAGAGACTCTGATTGAACACTTGGTTGGTCGAAGGTGGTACTTGATGAAAATTTTAATATGAGCCTATTACGATTCCCAGAGTCTCGGGCAAACTCCATACGTCTGCTTAGCGGAAATTTTTATATATATATATAAATTCGCCCGCATCAAAAGTCACACTGGTTCCCAAATTAGAATTTTAGTATAACGTATTTTTACATTCGGCTATTTCCAGAATTGAATTTGGATTTCTTGGGATTTTTTTCGTTTCCTATTACGCAGATGTACAAAATTGGCTTTTCTGCACCCCGTGCTGACTCAACGTAAAGAAGAAAAAAAAAATTGAACGAGATCAGGCTTCTGCACTGCAGTGAATTATCTCTGCCGTCCAATTAAGTTCGAGTCTCCAGTATTAATAAGCGGCGCTTTTGATATTTCCTCATTACTTTTCACGAACTAGCTGACGACAAACTGAAAAACTTTGTGAATTCTAGCTAAGCCACAGACTTATTTTTTCAGGCACAAAACAATTAACTAAATGAACCGTGCAAGCACTTTACGTTGTTGAGGGCCCTACACATGCTACGTGCAAGAGCCTTAAAGATATAATAAGAATACGTCGCAGAGGTGCATTCCATCCGACAAAAACTCACGTTTCAACTCGCAAACTTAGACAATGTAAATCGAGTGTTTGCGCGAAATTTTTGTTTTAAAAATTAAAAAAAAAAAAATCTTTCCTGGAACAAACTGCCAGCCATGGCAAACGTCAGAGGTTGAAAAGAAAACATACTAATTTGCTAAATAATTAACTAACGTTTACACATCAACGGTTTAATCACATGCCTTAGCAAATTTAATAGTTTACTATTCTGCTTATTACAATGTTGTTATTGCAATCTCTTATGTCTGCCGTGACTGTAACTTGTTTGCGTAATGAAGGTTTTTTTTTTCCTCAGCCATCCTTTTAGTGGAGTTTTAACAGTCTTCAGTGAAACACCTGATATATCAAAATTAAAAAAAAGGCTTCGCACCATTCTTCACAACATTTCGAACATCATATTCAGAACTGACACTCGCTGACGTTCAGCAGAGTAAAAGCCTTTTTAAATATCCGATTCTATAAGTACTTCATTGATACCATTTACGAAACCAACCAAAAAACACTCACTCCCTGAAAACAAGTAGTTCAAGACTGCGATTCTGAGTACGCAATAAAGAGTGACGTAGCCTCAAGCAGAAATATCACGACAAAAAATGTAATCAGGCATACTTCCACACTGATCTCGTCCCGGGTTTCTTCTCTTTTTTTTTTTTCCTCCGTAAACAATGCAAGCAAAAATGACACGAACACACGCGCCAAAATGATATAGGCGTGAGTAAGTCAAAACAGCCGAATCTTCCCCGAGCCGAGATTTCCTTCTGCTCACCCTGCAGCGCATATCTCGCGTGATCCATCACAGGTATCTCGTCTTATATAATCTCATTTAGCGCACGTGCTCGTGATATAAGCGACATATTTCTTCCTCTTTCCCTCTCCTCCCGTTGTTGTTGATATTGTTTTCCTTTTCTATGTATATACACCCGTCAGCGTTCTCTGTTCCGTCAGCCCCAACAGAAAACAGATAAAGTAGGCAACGCTTCCAGAATTCCCGCTTCTTCGCCGTGAGGGGCAAGAGCGAGTCCCGCCATCTGGGCACCTCTGCCGTTAGGTATACGAGATCCGCCTAAATCAAATCTCCCCGCTCCGAAACGCTGAGCGCCCCGACGCCTGCAAGCGCAGCTCATATCGCCGCAATGCCCGCGTCGCGCCCGGGAACGGGACAAGGTCGTAACGACACCGGAGTTTTGGAATCTACGTTACGTATATCCCCGCGCCCCCTTTATATACGCAAAGTGGAAAGAGCGGAAGCTATATGCTCGTTTGCGATTTCGGATATATGGGCGCCGCCATCTTGCTACCCCCAACGAAGCGGTATCGCACCAGTGGCCAGACTATATGCGGAGCGCAAGTTCGTCTGCTTTTTGCGCAGGGGTTGCGATGAAGTCAGAAAGCCGAGCTCTTATTGTCTGATTGAAAGCAAAAAAAGAAAATAGTGGGTAGACTTCAAGGCATCTAGCAATTAGTTCTGCCCACCATCTTTCCAATCAAAGCCAGTCGAAACTCGGAGTCGTTCTGACGTCACCGCAACTCCTGCACAAGAAGCAGACGACTTGCTCTCCGCATAGCTTCTGAAGCGTCTGGGTGCCGCCATGTTGCTCCTGGTGCGTGTATGTCGTCTGGTATACTAATACACATAGAAGACCATGCTTCCCATCTCCAAAAGTCGTCACTAATAGATCCACGCAGAGCCGTCTACCGTGCGTCAGCATTGTCGACAGCACATCTTGAAGCGTCTCGTGACGAGCGCGTCGTCACCACGCGGCGACGCCAAGACGGACGCGTCTTCTGCTTCTTGACGGTTCTCGTCCAGCTTCAGCGTGTTTGCCGCTTGGGGCAAGTCGGGGGTTCACTAACGATGACGTCATGAGCTGGCCTTGTATTCTAGGTGCTATGCGGAGTGCAAGTTGGTTTGCTTCTTTTGCATGGGTTGCGGTGACGTCAGAAAGACGCCGAGCTCTGATTGGCTCTGATTGAAGGACAGAGTGTATAGACCTTGAAGCAAGCTGCCTTGAGGTCTACCCCTTATCCTTCAATCAGAGCCAATCAGCGCTCTTCGTCTTTCTGACGTCACGGCAACCCATGCAAAAGAAGCAGACCAACTTGCGCTCCGCACAGGCTGCACACTGCGTCAACTACGTTTTTCTACGTTGTCAAGGGTATAGCTTCCGCGGTAATCCAAGTCTGTCAAGGCTGATTGCGCGAGCGCGTGCCAATGATGTGCAAGAAGAAGCCACGTGCTCTATCAGCAGCACAATGCTGCAACATCGCGGAAGCTACGTTAAGCTTAACGATATATAGGGTGTTCCAAGTCACCAGGCTCGATCTAAAATGGACCTTAAAAATCGACGTCTGCACGCAGAAATCTGAACTTTTCGTCGAAGGTGTATTTCACAGGTCGGTTTTTAGAGCGCAGCTCTTAGGCGCCCGTTTCCGGCTTGAGCGGCGTCGGCGTCGGCGTAACCGCAAGGTCACGTGACCCCCCCAGGTCACGTGACCCCCCCCCAAGGTCACGTGACCCCCCCCCCCCCCGAGGTCACGTTGCCCCCCTGGTCACGTGACCCTCCCCCCCCGAGGTCACGTGACCCCCCCCTCCTCAAGAGCTGCGCTCTAATTCGGCGTTACAGGGAGTTGTAAACGGCTTTCATTTTTTTTTCATAAAAATGAAGACGTACCTCTCTTTTTGTAAAAGATAGGACCAAGAAACTTGCCAGGGTCAACGGCGGGCGGCGCCGCAGACAACCAAGTCGAGTTGCGGGGCGCGTTTGGCGTTCGTATTAATAGATGGCGTCGTGAGCAGCGTCGGAAGGTGTACCCGACCAGCGAAAGAAAGCAGACGACACGCAGAAGAAATACGCCGGGAGCAAGAAGGTCGTCGTTACGAAACCGCGTTTTTCTTTTTTTTTTTACTTCTAGTCTTGCTTTTATTGTCCGCAATTGTGTTTTAACCAAAGGTACATTGCAAAAATATTATGTTCATTTTAATAAACAAGGGTGGTCGCGAGCAGTGTCGATAAGGAGGTAGCGCCATCTGGCAATACGCGGGCCAAACCCGCCCCGCTACTCGACTTGGTCGTCGGTGTCGCCGCCCGCCGTTGACCCTGGCAAGATTCTTGGCCCTAGTTTTTACAAAACGAGAGCTACGCTTTGTAATTTTACAAGAAAAAACCGACCTGTGAAATACACCCTTGACGACAAGGATTGCTCCTGCAGTCGTCGATTTTTACGGTCCACTTTAGATCTAGCCTGGTGACTTGGGACACCCTATAATATAGTAGTACAAAATAGTATAGACGCCGAGTATAGTCATTCCATGGTATGGAGGTATAACAAAGATTCTGGAGCCGGACATGACGCCACCTTCGCTGTCAGACAAGCTTCCTAAGCGTATAGCCTGCTTGCAAACGTGTACAGATTGTGCTTAAAAACGATCGCAACGCTAGACAGCACATGAACAAAAAAAAAAAATGTACCTATATCCTACGGATGAAACCGGGACAGACATAACTTACAACGTGTTTCGAGCTGCTCTGGTTGACTATTCATGAGCTCTAGTGTGCTCGCGACTCACGCTAAATTCCGCTGAATCCACTAAGCTTGTTTTCCCGCTTAATTGGGCAGAGAATGATTTCCTCTAGATACAGCAGAAAAACATCCGCTAAATGTTTCATGCGTGTGCGCGTATGGCGGCTCACGCGTTGCGATTATCTTAATTGTGTTACTTATGTAAAAATACATAATTGATACGACTTAAACCTAACACCGGTTTCTTTATGTTTTTTTTTTAATTGTACTGAATTCAACATTTTTGGGAACTTAAACATTTTGCCTTTACAAGACCTTCCGCTGCTTCCGCTGTGGTGTTTCGCATTTCCTTCGAGGGACATTTTTGCACACAACATCCGAGTGAAGTTTCAACTCAATCGCAACTCATCGTCGTTGCTATCAATGCGCCCTGCCAGTTGAGTACGCCGGCGATTGAGATTAGGCTCCTCCGACCTGCGACGTCACGATCAAGTTTCTTCATCGCTTTTTCCAGCATAGACAGACTGAAAGGTCCCTTCTCTAATCCTCCAACGCACAGATTGTGACGTGTCTATTGGGGGGGGGGGGGGGGGGGGGAAGGGGGGCACCCATTTTGTTGGCTTATTTCCACTAACGTGCTCGCACATATAAATACCTCACCTCATCAAGATGTCATGTATCCTCTGCGTTCACATTCCGAAGTGTCACTGTCTGTACCACATATACAAACTAATTATGGCGCGTTCCCCTTCATTTACATTGCTACTAAAACGTGGAACCCCCTACCACACAGCCTAACTGCCATGTCACCATTTTATATCGTTAAACAAACTATACGTGCACACATACTATCTGCATAATTCATCAACAATTTCTATCCCCCCCCCCCCCCCGATGAATTTTTCTCTCCTACGCACACTTTTCACACAATCCCACAATCACACACACACAAACACACACAGCAATTGTCTTTTTTCTTCTTTACTTTCTGGATTTTCTTCTCTCTCTTTTCACTTGGTTTTATATTTTGATTATGCACATACCGGAATCATATTTCGTTCTTTTTTTCGACAAGTTTTTTTTTCTTTAAATATAATAGTGCCAACTTGGTCGCTGACCAAACCTTTATTACCAAAAGGTCCCTTCAACAGTTTTCTTTGAACACTTTGCGACCCCCATCTGAATAAGTGTAATTAACTAACATCTTGTTTACAAAATAAAAACACATTTTGGCTTGACTTGACTTTCGAACGGCACGCGCGGACTCATGCACGACTTTTTTAATCCCTTCTTTCGATCCATCGCTCGTGCAGACCAAACCCGATATTCTGCGTGCAGAATATCGGGTTTGGTCGTCGGGCTTACACAATTTCTTCGTTAAAAAGACGCCATAGTGAAGTTGTGTGCTCCCTCAGCCCTGTTCGTTTTTTTTTTCGTTTTTTTTTTTTGCTATGCGTTTTTAAACATGAATAACAAACTCGTCCAAGCTCCTATCGTAACAAGATATATATTAGTTCTACGGAGGGTTGAACATCCATGCAACGAAGCCCGGAAATACGAGTTTGTCGCTGCGTTGGCAGTAAACGGCTTGACAGGTAACAAGACGATTTCGCAGCAACGAAGGCTGCTGCACCAAAATTAAAACCCACAAAACTATTTTTTTTTTTAAAGTAGGATATGCAGCGTTCGTATAGTAACGGAAACCCGGATGTATAGGATGTCCCAAGGATACCCGAACCAAACACTGACTAATGATTTCTAAAAATTCGTCTTATCAGACTAGACCCCTAATATATCTACTTTGTTTTGTATTTTGGCCATAGCTGTTTCAGGATTTGTTTTTCGCAGCCGCCAGCCCGTAGTTTTATTATGGTGACACAGTCAGACCTGACTTTCTTGTTCAGAGTCTCGGCACATATTTTGGTTTCAGTTTCGATAGTTTACGCTGGCAAAAGCAAGAGGTTTTTCTTCTTCTTCTTCTTCTTCTTTTTTTTTTTTTTTGAATAAAGGAAGTTGAGATATTTGAGAATATAAGGGTTGCTAGAAAAACTCCGGAATTTATAGACTTTTTTAAAGGTATAAAAATTGTCTGAAGAGCTTCTAAAAGGACGTAGGTCTGTTCATTTAGATACGTTAAAATAAAAGTTTTATACAAATTTGTTTTAACAAGGCTGGTGAAATAATAGAATGGAATGTTTCCTATGATAAAGAGAAGAAATTATAATCGACTGCCTTCTACGTTTGGGGGCTTGTATAAGATCACAAGAAAACGAAACCCGCCTATGGCAGAGACAGTATTAATTCCGTAATTACACACCTCTGAAAAATTCAGCAGCGTTGGCTCAGAGACAATCTTGAAAAAAAAGTGCTACTAAACTAAGACGTTCATTTCTCACAAGGCATCATAAAAATCAATGTCAACACGATTTGTCTAAAACACGTAACTTTGCGTAATTGAAACCCAGCCAAATGATGATTCGATCACTTCCATTCAGTGTTATATGCTTAATTAAAAAAAAAATGCGCACATAACACTTTTTTTGTTCAACCCATACGTATGTATAAAACAAGGTATGTAACCCCAAAACATGAAGAGAACAAGACAAAAATGTTTTCTTCATGTACAGCGTTAGGATCTCGGGTGCCAGCATAAAGATGTCCACACTAATGGAGGCAATGTAAATATATTTGCTAAACGTTTTCCGTAGCTTCCACAATATAAAAATTACCATGCATCCTTGATTCTCCACCTCTTGAGAAATTTTGATTTCACATTGCATTTATGTCTTTAAACAAAATGACGGACGAAGGACTGGTGCTCGCAATCTAATTTTCTTATAGCCCGTTTTCGTATTTTTGTCTATCAGACTACATCCGTCATAACCTGCTGTGCATAAAGACCCCGGGGAGAAAAAAAGATAAAATCTCACTTTTCCTTTACTGCGCAGGTGCGTGCAACCCCTCATGATAAATTCAAAATTCTCTAACGGTCTTTGTTCACTTCGAATGGGCCGTTCTGGAGTCGAGACGTCAACAAAATGCAATATTTTCTGTCGCATTTTAAGGCCCCTGGGCGACACTTTTGTCACTTTTTTCGGCGCTGTCTTTGGCGGGAGACTTTAGCGATGAAACTCAGGTTTGCATCTTTTTTTTTTTTTGCCACATACCCGGGAAAAAATCGCAGTTCAGTTCCATAAACCGAACACTCTAAGAAATCAGATGCGTCCACTTTCCCCCACAGCACCTGGAAAAGCTAGTCGCTGTTATCTCTGACCAATGATAACGCTAAAAATACATTCATAAGACCTGAAATTACAGAATCTGCCGTCAAACTTAAAATGACGATAGAGGTAATGTCGTCACAAACTGACGTCACAGACACTATTTTTTTTTTTTTTTTTCATGTCTACACATATTTTAAGCTCCGTTATTCCCCGAGCTCCCTCCATTCGTAGATTGCAGTGATTGGTTCTACCGAGTGCATTGTAGAAAAAGTGGAAGTACTGATCAAATTTCTAAAGAATGAGGACGATGTCTCAACAGCAACACCAAATTTACGTCACTCGTAATCATTGATAAGGGCTTGAGCAACGCAGAGCACTGGGGAAATCACGTGCATCTCATTATCCCTCCGCGGCCAATGAGATCGCAGCATGAACTGATACGAGCACCGAAGAGCCAATCACGAAGCAAGAAAAAAATTAACTACGCCCCGCGATTTTCTTTTTTCTTTTTAAAGTTGTCGGTGATTATGGTATTACTGTACCCTGCACGGTCATCGTGCGACGAGGATTGGTTTTTCGTCTCAGCCATCAAGTTTCGGTTTCCCTATGCGTTCTTTATCGTACGGCTTCCTTGCGTATGTAGGTGGCGGATATGGCACCTCTCAAAACTCGGTCTGTTTTTCGAGAAGGACGGACGCAGAGGCAGACGTTTTTTTGTTGTTGTTTTTTTTTTCTAAAAGACTTTACCTAGAAAAGGTGTTTCTTATGGCTCTTTTATACTCCGACGTCGAGCGTAGCCGACGCGGCGTAGCGCAGCGCACCCAAGATACTAATTTCTCGCAGATATCAAGTTCCTGCTCACCAGCCAATGAAACGCGCGAGTTCTGCGCTCAACGTCGGAGTATAACAGAGCCTATAAAATTGATGATTTTTCCAAATTGATTTTTGCGTACTTTCTTCACTTCCTCCAGCGTTTGTCATCCTTTCCATAGATTCCCCAGTCTGTGTCGTATGTTCGGTTTGTTTACAAAAATCTATAATATATATATATATATATATATATATATATATATATATATATATATATATATATGATAAACCGTGGAAAGTAGCAAGTACACTGTTGACCCATTCTGAAGTGTAAATTTTATTTTTTTCACTGGAACGCTCACTGTTTCTAAGAACTGTGTGTTGTTATTCGAAGTCCTGAATATATTTCAGCACGCAACGTCGTTCATGTTAGGCCTAAGTGAATGTATATTGTATTTATGGCCGGTTTTTCCCGAATAAGACGCCTGCCGTGCTCAGCGAAATGGAACACATCGAGTAAGAAACCGTTTTCGATTCAGGGTTCCTCAATCTCAATTTAAAACGCATCAAGTTTCTTTTTTTTGTTTTTTTTTTTATTTTAGTTTTGTTGTTTTGCATTTTGTATTTGCAACCCTTTCGTGCTGGTTTTGTGAGCGAAACAATTCAAAAATTCATCGCCCGAACGCCATTCGGGCCGATGGCGCTGAAGACGGAGTTTATTTACCTGCCTTGCTGGGATGCCGAGCCTCCGAAATAACGAAGCTGCGATTTTCTAGACGCCGCTATATGGCCTCCAGTCAGCAAAACGCAACAATTGGCAAATGCGAATTGTATTCAGTATGAAACAAGCACAGCGGGCACCGTACTAATAATAATATCGTACTTCGATAGCTTGTGCTAAAGCTCCAAAGTATACGACAACATATAAGCACGAAATCAACAATCACGAGAACGAGAGTTTCAATCGCCGTATACGAATTTTAAGGCCCATATGCACTCTTCTTTTGCTAGAGTAACCGATGTTTTACGAGCCTCCATTTCTCAAATGTCGGGCTTCTCTTGCGCGATAACTCCAGCATCATTTGTTCAAAACCTCGGAACACACGCCATTCTTCTTTGCCGTCGCTAGCAGGCGTCTAAATCTTCCGATTCATTTCTTATTTACCCACACCATAAATTTCAATCTTCTACCCTCCTGGCGGATAGGAAAATCAGAATCGAGAATCTCAGCTTTTTTATCATTCATTCCTAGACATATACGTGTGTAGACAAAAAAAAAAACGATCAAAATAGGATTTCCAACGAACGTAATCTCACACAACACTAAAAAGAGCCAAGGTAAACATCGTTTGTAAACTCAGGTGAAAGTACCACATATATGGCCATCCAAAACCTACCTTCACGTGTATGTTAAAATAACAAAACAAAAAAAAAACACGACATGATGTATTATGCATTTTTATAACCTAATAAACGGGATTAAAATGATCGACGGAACGAACGCCACGACAAATGGCCCGATAACTCAAGCTCAATCCCTTCTTCTCGCCAAAACATTCACGCAGGTCCGTGCTTGTAAGCATTAAATATTCTGCTGTATCGATGAGAGAGCGAAACAACCAAAACAAAACAGGCGATAAAGCGAGGCTACGAGTAGCCTACATCAGGTCGACAAAAAGACAACATTGGCGCGGTTATATTGCATGTTGGGAGATAAGAAACTCATTCATTATTCGTGATTTTTGTTTGCTTTGTTGTGCGAACGGACGTCGCCGGACATTTTGGTAGCGCGTCGCGCGTATAGCATGCATGGTGTACAGCGATTTCATTGCATAATGAATGCTGTACACTTTTTTTTCTTTTCCCGGAGATTAAAAGCGTGAAGTAATCCATTTTGTTTTACTCCTCTTTAGTTTTTGACTGCTTTGCTAATTTCTATGGGAAAAGAAGAAGGGGGGGGGGGGGGGGGGGTGAGCTAAAAAGTGATACCGGATGATGTGTTTTAGCTCCCTTAATTGTTATAAAGCACCACGTGACAAAAAAAAATTCTTGATTAGAATATTCAGTAAAGCCATGCACCCATTCCACTTGGAGAGAGCAAAAATGTACAAAATCATGAACCGTGAAGCCTAAACAGTAACCGAAATAGCCTTTTCAATAGAACCATATTCACGAAAATACTATTTCGTAGTATAGTTCAAATATAGTACTAGAAAGTTCTACAACGATGATTTCTGTCAAAGTAATTTTTTACGTGACGGCTTGCGTACATCTCATCTACCGAACTGATTCTTGGTCAAAGGCTTCATGTATTATCGTGACCAATTCCTCGTTAATCGACGAATACCGAAAACTCCGTTATGAAAATCGCGTGTAATTGATTACGTCTTCTTACATTTGAAAACCAGTAATAAGGTGCAAGCCTCAAACTCCAAGCTATAGTGCTGCTTAATGAATAAAATGTCAAATATATGTTTAATGAAAAGACGTTAAAACTAATGGTGAAAGCTATGACATCCACCAACTTGTTCAGTCGATGTTAAATGCTACATACTTTGTTCGTGTACTACGCTACCTTATTGGAATTGTAATTTTTCAAGTAGTTCAAAATGAGACGGGTGTTTTTAACCTTGCGCTTACAGCTCGGTCGCGTGCATTTTACGTCGCTTTATTACCGCGTAAAGATGAAATTGCGGCTCATTGTCGCAGTGAATTAGGGCAGTGTGTAGTGGGGTACGTATTAATCCTGCAGCAGCTATTTTGAGGTTTCTCTGGTTATAAAACGAGTGTTTTGGCTGGTACAAATTCAATCTGAGATTGAGGTAGGGTTGAAAGAAGATTTAGAGCGCATATTAGGACTGCGCGCAAGTTCGGCGCAGCTTTATTCTCAAGTAAATTCTCTCCAGCATTATCGATTTTCACTTTCTGTTCTCATAAATTTCACTTAAACCTTATACTGCGGCACAAAAGAATGGTAAATTTACCTGGATCAATCTTTTTGTTCCTGCGTTGTGCGCAGGGGGATTTTAAGATCCTTGACTTTAAGGCTTATTTTTTTTTACTAAAGATTTATGTTTTTATGAACATCTTAAGCGTTTTGTTTTTCGTTGTGTAAAGTTTCACGTGTTTTTGTTATGTGAAGACTCGTTTTGTCCTAATTACTCAAATGCGATCACGATGAATTTGGACATCAAGCCATAAGGAAGAAGTTACCAGAAATGGTAAAAAAACTTTTAAATTTTTCTTTCGCCATCTTAAATTGAGGGTTCCCTCCCATAAGAAAGAAAGAAAAAGGATTGTGTTAATTTGTTTTTTTTTGTATTTAGTTTAAGTTTAGATTCGCTTCCGCCTATGCCTGATTAATGTCCTAAAAAAGCTGTCCGTCTTTTTTTTTCTTTATAGTTTTTGTGCATTTTTTTATTTTCGTCAAACTTTCGAACTGAAGTAGAACTAAAAAAATTAAGGTCCTAAAACATCAGTGTAGCCGGTAACGAATTTTAAATTAAAAATAATGGTTTTTATTTTGAATGTAAATCTGCGTTGAATCCACAATACCTGGATGTAATGACTTTCAAACGTTCTCGTTCTAGCTTGTAGCTTAATTTTCTTTAAAACAAGAAACGCATTTTTTTTACCATTGAAATTAAACATGGGTGATGTCTCAAGAACAATCAAGTGTTCCATGTTCAGCCTTTTTCACTATTTAAACAAACAAAAATAAATCCCAGAGCTGTTCCCGCCTCTTAAAGTCATGTGTTTGTCTTCTAAATTTTGTACATATGTTTTCATTGTGTGGGTTCTACAATAGGATAGGCACTGTTCGAGCTCAATAATAAACGACCGCATTAATTCCACTCGACCGTAAAAAAAAATATAATTAAAAAAGCGACAAAACATTTTGTTCGTCCACTTCGTGTCTTTTTTAATTTAGTATGTAAGGTTACAAGATTGGTTTAGGCTGCTGAGAGGCCTTTCGATTGAGAAACCCTCGTAGATATGCATATTCCTAACACAACTGTCTCGTTAAGATTTAGCAATTAAGTTTATTTAAAGATAAATTCAGGGAAGTATAAACCGGGGTGCAGAATAACTATCAAGATGATTTAAATCGGGATTGAAATCGTGATTTAAAACGTAATTAAAATCAAAAGTTCCCCGCAGAAGGAATCCCGAATATCTCTTTATATGTAAATTTTGTCTATAAAACAAAAATGAGCGGAACCTACGTTCGCAAAGTTTTCGCATATGTAAGCTCAAAGTAAAATCTGTTTCGATTTGCTGAAGTATTACACCAATACAGCTTTTTTACAAACTAAAAAACAAAGCTGATTGTGTTCTAGTAAGGCGTGGTTCACGTCAAAAGTAAAAGGTTTTGATGTAAACTGTACTTTACTGTGTAATTTACTTGTTAGTCAATTTCTCTTCTACACTGATTTCAATCATTGGGTAGATTAAAGAGTGACGCAATCTGTCGGTCATGTATAAAAGATTGAGTGAGAAAAAAGAAACACTATCTTAGACAGGGTTACTTAAATCATATAAATCTGATTTAAATCAAATAAATCTGATTAATTTCATTATTTTTTAAATCTGATTTGGTATAAAGCTTGTAAACCTATCCCAAAATTCCATCCATTCATGTTGATGTAATTATAAATAATATAGACTATTTCAATGACCATAAAATGTTTACCAGGACATAGTATTTGCTTGGTACAGTATTCCCAGATTACAACCCTGTCTAGGGTGAAGAGTTATTTCTGGCTTGAACACTAAGTGCTTAGGTATCTGACATTTTTATTGTGCAAACGTGTATCTCAATATCGCGGCGATACAATGAGAGTTATTTGTAAGTTCGCTAAATATTCTATATCTCAATCTATACCTGTAATTTGCGCGTTGTGGTCTATATTATTTGAGCGATTAATTATTTTACCACATATGAGCATCGAAGAGTAGTCCTAACATTGCAAGTAGCAAACAATTAAAATGAAAACCCCTTTCAGGTCAATCACCACGAGCGAAACTGAACGGGTCATGGACATTTCACAATGACATAAAAGCTACGTAGTATAATTTTCATAAAAGTCATCATCGTGCGGTTTATCATATTTACATTTCATTCTCTGCTCCCTTTAGGAGGAAAGAATAAAAAAAACAATTGTAATATTCTGGGAAGAATGTTCATTTTTATTCAGAAACAGCCAATGTCAATCTTTTTTTTTTTTAATTTTCAGAATGAATTTTTTTTTACGAAGTCCAATAAGCTAAATATGGTCCTAACCACTAAAACCGAGGCCAAAAGTACGATTGAGCATTCTCAAGATAAGGCATTCAAACATGATGAAGGTAACACAGAGAAGGGGACAGAACACAATGACCCTCGGTGTGCCAAACTCGGTGTAAGCTATCACAGCTGTCACAGGTATCAGCGCGTTTCCAATCTTACTCGATACACACGCGGCATCACTTGAACCATCGGTTTGCTATTTTATTGATTCGGTCGGAAAAAAATCTATCGTTAAAACTAGGACCATGTCAGTAGAACCACGGATCCCTTCTACGTGCTACCTCTGGCCTTAGATTACCTGGAAATATTTTCGTCACGCCACGAGAAAGTTTTTTTTTTTTTTTCTTCCTAGGGACGAACTGAAACACCAAAGACGCACTTCCGATCGTTAGGAGCCAATATTCAGATTGCTCGGAGAAACTAAAGGGTGGACGTGGTTCGGAGCAAGCGACCGTGGACAAGGTCGATGAATGCGGCTATCCTTTCCTACAACCCGTTGAAACCGCCAAAAAGATGGACGGTCGGAAACGCCATCCATTCTTGAAACCTAGGGGTTTTCATATTTCGGAACAATGGAAATGTCAAGTAAAGGGTGCTATATCTGTTTTAAAAATGTTATCAAAATTGTCACTGTATTTTTTTTTACTTTACATTTGTTTCCATTTTTTTTACTCCTACAAGATTCAGCGACGTTTGTGGTTAAAACGTTTCGTAGCTCAGAAACCGCCGATATTTTCAGACAGCCAGTTTATCTAAAGACCGGAGTGCAGCGGATCTTACTCGCATTATTAAACTTTGAGAATAACTACTGTCGTTTTCTACCGAAAGCTGTACATCTGAAACACGGTTAAGTCGTTATCACCTTCTCTCGTAAATATTATAACGGTCAATATGGAGATGAAGAATCCGCCACCAGACTACAGTGCGGCTGACCGCAGTTGCGACAATTCTTTTTGCGAGTGTCCTTTTTTGTGTGTTTGTTTGTAAAGTGTGCCGAAGCGAAGAGACGAAAACGTGCGTCGATAAACTATGCCAGCATAAAATACGCCAGTGTCACCTATTGAACCGCCGAAAGATTAACAGTGTGCCACAATAAAAAAAAAAAACGGAACGAACTAATTAGAGTAGAAACGGCCAACGTAGGACAAACCAAGCTAGGAGAGGACAATGATATTAATACCAGAAACGTTCGCATTCCGTATTAAGCTAAGCGGTAGCCGTCAGCTTGCCACGGCTCCTGGAGGACCATTTATCGGAGCTTTGTGGATTGGACGTTAGTATGCTCGAATAATGATAGAAACAGCTGTCAACAGCGGGCTGTCGCGCGGGTACCGTTGAATGTTTTACTTACTCGGAATATTGTAAACGACTGATTTTTTGCGGGCTTAATATTTCTAGATTTTGGTCAAAGCTGAAGTTTTGGAATAATTCGCGGGTTCTAATTTTCGCGACGCGGTGGGATCTTATTATAGATTCTAATGTGCTTACATTTCACCGGAATTGTTCGCGGGAACCATTTTTCGCGAATCTTGTACAGGATTCGCCGAAAATGTGGTCTTCGCGAAAACTAAGTCGTTTACAGTAATCCTTTAAGTTTATTTCTAGTTTTTGTTTTCTATACATTTGTCAGGAAGAAAACACTGCAATAAGTTATAACTTTTGCTCTTGTGTATCTTTTGTTATAGAGCTATTCAACAAGGTATTTTTGCGTATGATAAGCCTTGAATCAACGGGTTTCGCTATGCCGCGTTGAGTGAACGGGATATGAATTTATCACACATAAAACGTATCCAGAAATAAGCTTTAAATGTGTCTAACCTTACAAAAAAATGTATATATATATATATATATATATATATATATATATATATATATATATATACACATTTCAGGGCAACTGGTTTTATTTTTGCGGCGTCAACTCGTCACTGCCAGTAAGTGCTTCGGTGGACTGTCAAGCTATAAGGCGATATGCTGCAGCAGAAACAGCGTCTGACACATCCACCACCGCTGTCGTGACGCCGCCAACAGGATGGCCACTGGTGACAGCCTTACACTTCCACGGTGTAATCGGCCGGATATTGAGAGGGAGCACTTTTTTGGACGCGGTAAACTCACCAATCGGAGACGCGTTCCAGCCACCGTGTATAATACCCGCGAAACATGGCATGCGCGAAGAGATTCAAATGAGCAAAACATCACGCGGTACGTTTTCCAAATCCCGATTTCCTCCCGTATGCTCTCTAGCGCTCCCCTCAGTCCATCTGAAAAGAGGTATAAGAGGTACCAGTAGACTGTGGAATCCACTTATAACGATAACGAGAAAACCCGAAAATGCAATCGCTATAACCGATTATTGTTGGATCTGGACTATAGAAACGGATCGTTTCTAGTCTAGAAACTTTATAGACTGATCGTTATAAGCGGTATATCGTTATATCTGGAATCGTTGTGAGTGCATTGCACTGTACTAAGTTTCAGCTCACGATGGACAGCAGCGGACGCGACGAGCCCATCCGAGTCAATCCACTGTGAGCGTCACCTGACCCTCGGGAGAAGCGTAGTGAAGCGTGTGGCGCGTGATCACGTGATAAGTTCCTGGCGGCGGATTGGCTAGGCTGTCCCGTAACGTCCGCCGTGATCCATCGAATAGGGTAAAAAGGTGTTTAAGAACCGATAGCCAGCACGAATTTCCTCTAACCGGAAGCTGGAACTCCCGATCACTCATGAATAATTCCGCCCTAATGGATGCCGCCTGGCGTGAGAAAACGAACCGGCGATCCGATCTTCACGCAAAACGCCGCCATGCGGCCGAACCTCACGTTATTCCGGTATGCAAACTGTTGGGCGCATTATCTCTGATTGATCGCGACTGAGCGGTCGTGTGGCACCTCCGGTGATTGACCACCTGCCAGGCTTACGCCTGCGTCCTCCATTGACCGGAAGACGCGGCGTCTCGGGAAAAAGGTGGCCTCAAGAATGCGACGCGACATTTGGGGAATTATGCAACCGGCGTTCTCTTCGCAATTAGCAGCGGGGTTGGCTGACCTGAAAGCATCCGTCTCTAACGTTCTAAATAATTCGTTAGAACGTGCCGGTCATTTCATCGAGTAAGTATGAGAAATGGGGAGGGGGGAGGTCAAGGTTGAGAAGGCTAAATTATCAATGCGTCGAGGTTAAGTATATTGCTGTAGTGAGGGGCTGCATTTGAGTCGACGTGGTCTGTTTGTGGTCGTTTGTCAAGTCATACCCGAGAGTTTGTTGCAGGTTGACTGTAGCAGTGGGTAAGGCAAACGGGTTAAAGTAAGGCCGACTGTTCTGTAGTACGTGTAGAAAGTCGGTCACTGCTGCCAAAACAATTTGTGCGTTGAGGCTTGCATCCATCCGTTCAAACACTCAATTTCCACAGAAACGTCCGCCATGGTAAGAATTGATCCTGCGAGCAAACTTTGCATCCTACAAGAGAGTATCTTGATCACGTGGGTACGAAGAAACAATAGCGGGCCACTCCTGCTCGTAGAAAAGGGAGCGAAATGCGTTTCTTTGTAGATATTGCCACACGCGTCGGCAAGCAAGCCCGTGCGTGGCCGAGTGGTTACCGCACTTGACTCTCATGTGGTAGCCCAGGTTTCGATTCCTGGGAGCGCTGCGTCTTTTATTTTCTTTCACTTTAGATTTCTGGTAATTTCGAGAGCACTGTTACTTGGTTCTAGGTTAGAATGTTCTACGCGCCGAACCTTCTAGGCCGATTGTTCCAGAAGTCCACGCGTGTACAAAAGGAGCCCCGCTTGACGAGCCGGAGTCAGTTTCGCCCACGGTGGAAGATGTTTCGCCTCAGCGTTCGATCCTGCTGCTTCGCCGCCTTCGACGCCCACGACGCTTTGTTGTTATCTTTCGTTTTCCTTTCATTTTTAGGCACAAGTTCGCCCCATCAAACGTTCAGTTTACTCAGTCATTCGCCGCCTCATCACTTGTCATTCGTGACAATATCAAATGATTATAGAGGCAGCGCTGAACGGTAAACAAATGTCTGCGGCTATGGTATGCGTTAATGAGCCACAATCTCGTTAGATGCCTCGCCAGTCACTCAGGTGGTGAGGCAATAAGCAAAGAGGTTTTCGCACTGAATGGAATACAGAGCGCTCTCGCTGATGGAAGATGGTTTGAAAGTTCTTCCGTTGCGTATCTATTAAAATGTGCCTCCGTGTTGCGTACCTACGCGTGGTCAAGTTTTACCGCTGCATTCTGTTAGCATGTGGAACAAAAATAAACGACAACTGTCAACAGAGGCTAGAACTCTTGGGGTTGTTTACTGAAAAGAAAGGGGTGTGTAAATAAAATAAAAAGTCCTCAATGTCGGGGTACATTTTTTTGTGTTCGGTGTTTCGCAGCTTTCAGGACCTAGGTTGCAAGTAGAAGGCGCGTAATTTGCTTGATCACTGACACGCGGCATACTATTAAGTTGTTTTTGTTTTTTTTCTAAGCGTAACAGACTTGTTTAAAAAGCTGTGAAATCTACACTTATATGGTCTCTGCGGGTAACTTATACGGCCAGGGGGACAAAGTATATGGGGCTAATCGTAACGATCAGTACGCTAATTAAGCAAAAATTGTTTCGTAACTTCTTAATTAGTGAAAATAGACATGGGGTTCTCATTAGAAACATGCTGAGTATCATAGAAAGTAGTTATATCAATAATTATTAGAAATACTTTGAGCTCGTGGAAAGCGTACACTGTTAGAAAAAGAAGACAGTTTAAATACGGAACATATCCCTCTTAACTTTGTTGCCATAACATGTCCTATGTCACTGAATTACGGAACATGTTCCATAACGTCTAAGTACGAAACATGTTGTGGCAACAAGGTTAGCATACATTTGTCCCGTACACAACCATGATGGTACAGACTCTGTACAGATACAATCATGCACGTGAGTCCGGACCTATTTTTTGTGAATTGTTTTATATGTTGTTCCTTATCATGTGTAGGGAGGGTATTCAAAAATATTTCGCAAAAAAACGAAATATTTACAGTAAAAAAACATTTTAGAGCGCAAGAACGGCAGTTTTGATTTCTGAAGTTTTCATTTATGTAATATTTGGGGACACCTACTACGGGAACTACGAATATAAAAAATATAAAATAGTTTGCACTTATAATAAATCATGGGAACTATAGAGTGGTATATGAACAGCATTGTGGAAGTCATATATTTCGCCTCAAACTAGCGCAAACGTGGCTCCTTTGACGTTTTCTCACCAGATTTCTGACCCGTTATCTTCAAAAATTTAATTGCTACAACATTAAACTTTATGCCATATATTGTTATTAAGACGTTATCTCTAATATTATATAAATATTTGCTTTATCTCAAAGATTAAAATTTTTATGTCGCTCCAAACATTTTCTAAATTACAAAGTTAACGAATTTCAAAGGGAAATATAAAAAAAATCTCATCTCCGATTTTCCTGAAATTTAGAGTGATATAGTTCTCCACCATACTCTTGTGTTTATTCCTAACAGACATGTTTATCATTTTGTTGGCTTCAAACTTACAGAAATACAAAGTGTTAATTCCACACCGGTATTTCTGGCCAATGCCACAGACGAGATAATATTTTTATTTCGTGGATTTTTATACTAAATAAATTTTTAGTGTTCTATTCGGGTATTGGGCTCAAGTTCTAGTATTCTACTCATTAAAACAATAACCGCGTTGCTCGTCAATTTTATTATTTAAACCAAGCCCTCCCTTTCAAATGACAAGTTCTATGAGCTTTAGCTGAACAAATTTTCACAGATGCTGGACGAAAACTTGTAATCGCTACTACTACATTTTTTTTTTTTTTTTTTGCAGAAAGTAGTAGAAAAATATTTGAGGAACACTTAAAGGCCGACGACCAGACTCGAGATTCTGCAAGGCAGAAGATCCTCCTCACCAGGGGGAAGGAGGGAACAGGCAACGGTGGTCAGGGTAGAAGGGGGCGAGGAGGAAGCGGGGGAAAGGTGGAAAGCGCGAACTGGTCGTCGGTCTTTAAGCTTCGCCTTTAAGAGTGGAACGCGATAGCGTCGTTGGGTCCCGTTCGCAAAGGCTTTTCATATAAACGCCTGCTCGTTGCCAAGCCGCGCAAGCGTGTGTGCGGGGTCTAGTCCGTAGTGTCACGTGTCACGTGAAGTCGCACGAGGCTGTGACGACATGACTCTATCGACCCGCTAAACTTGGCGGGAAAAATTTCCGCTTAATTTGGAGAAAAAAGTTTCCGCTAGATTTAGCGGGAAAACTTTCCGCTAAATATGGCGGAACAATTTTAGCTAAATTTGGCGGGAAGATATTTTCTCCAGATTCAGCGGGTAAATCCCATAATGCAACACGAGCAGCCACGAGTGACGTCACGTGTGACACACGTGGCAACGCGCGTTGCATTAAGAATTTTTTCGGTCCACCGACGTCGGATTCTCTGCGACACGAGTTTCTAATCGCGATCGCGTTAAAATTAAGTACTGTGGTGCAAAGTATATGCGAATATTTATACCTATATTCGCGATGAAGTGAGAATGTTTGAGCCACGAAGCTTGTTACACTGCTATTCATGACGGTTGTACGCCCGGCTGACCAAGGTAAACCTGCGATCTCACTGACACTTTTAGCAAGATGTCCGTTAAGATTAAAAATGTTTGTATATATTTCTTCTTCTCATATTAATAAAAAAAAAACATAAAAGTAAGAAAAGTAAAAACGTCCCTCTAAAAACGACTGATCTAGTGGTTTTTTATGACGCTCAGCAAGTATCTAATTTGAACCATACGTCTATTTTCACAAACGAAAATTAATTAACAAATTTGACCTAATTAGCCGACTGATCGTTACCATTAGCCCCCTGTACCATGTCTTCCTGGGCGTATAATTCACACCACACAAAGGTAGCTTTCACTTTTTTTTTCTAAATTTAGTGAAGCTCTAATGGGAAAAAAAACTATTCGGCGTGCAAGTTCATCTGTTCCTTGCGCTCCTCGTACGTTCCTGTACTTCTCTATGTCGCCCTTTGATTCCGATGCGCCAGAAACACATTTTGTAACACTTGCTCACCGTACAGTCACTGAGTGGCATAAGAAACGCAGGGCGTAGGAGAGTTTCGAGCATGGAATGTTCGCTGTACACGCATTGAAATCGCGACATTCAGCATTATGAACGAGCGCTTAAGGACGAACGACCAACCAACCCCGTCAATATAATATACAGCCATAGCCTCCTATGTACTGACAAAGCCTGGCAGATCGCCACGAGAAGCGGCCGATGAAATAAAAAAGGTGGAGCTTCAGACAACGGATGAGAGGAGAGCCACGTGACTGGCGCCCCGCTGCGGCGAGACGTCGAAACACATTTCTTCCTACCAAATAAGTGTGTTTCGGGTCCTCGCCGTTGCAAAAGCATGTGCGCTGACGTCCAGGTTTCCCGAGAAATGGCTCTTTGATGCTCTGTGCTACCAGATCCTCGTGCTCCAAATCTGCGACCGAGCACTCATGGCTCCGTCGTCGAATTGCCAGGCTTTGGAAGTATAGAGGAGGCTATGATACAATGCTCCGCGTTATTGGGCTGCAGGCGCCTATAAGAGACCACATTTAAGCACACATAATGTGGCCCATAAAAAAATTAAAGCCGTTTACAACTCCCTGTAACGCCGAATTAGAGCGCAGCTCTTGAGGAGGAGGGGAAGGCACGGGGGGGGGGGGGGTCACGTGACCTGGGGGTCACGTGACCTCGAGGGGGGGAGGGCGGAGAAAATGTTCCGCTAAATTTAGCGGGGAAAATGTTCCGCTAGATTTAGCGGGGAAAATTTCCCGCTAAATTTAGCGGGGAAAATTTTCCGCTAGATATAGCGGGGAAAATTTTTCGCTAGATTTAGCGGGGAAAATTTTCCGCTAGATTTAGCGGGGAAAATTTCCCGCTAAATTTAGCGGGGAAAACTTTTCCGCTAGATTTAGCGGGGAAAATTTTTCCGCTAAATTTAGCTGGGAAAAGTTTCTGCTAAATTTAGCGGGGAAGTTTACCCATCATGCACCGCGCGGTTACGCCGACGGCGACGCCGACGGTGACGGCGACGCCGCTCAAGCCGGAAACGGGCGCCTAAGAGCTGCGCTCTTATAAAGAAAAAAAAAACGGGGGAAAAAACTGGTGAGTTTATTCGAAGCAGTGGTGAGCGGTCAGTTGTATGATTATACCGATGAGGAGATGCAAGTATGTTTGTTAAGATCGTGAAATGAAAACTGCGTAGGCGGTTCCAACGCAAGTTTATATATATATACATCTGTTTTCTCGGGAAGTTATTGAATTTTAATAATTACGCTGGGAGGCTCAAGTGGCCACAGTGAAAACGTGACGTCAAAATTTTGTAAAAGGGGGACAATACAGCTTGTTCACGGCGCTTTACGGACGTTTGATTGTGTGAAATGAATGCTGGTGAAGCTCAAGTCTGCAAACAAAAAAAAAACGCCCAAAATACTGTGTCGTTTAGCATAGTCTTTATGTGCCGTTTTCGCAATAACTATTTTGAATTTCGAGATAATTAATAGCACACTTGAAGCAGTAAAACGTGGACATTTTGTAAATGTCTACAGCTTGTGTAGCTAAAAAAAAACGCCAAACATCACGTACTACTCTCCCATCTTCGATCTTTAGCAATCTTAATGACATCCAAGCCTCATGCTTTAGCCAGCACCAAGTCGCGTCTGTAGCCTGACAGGCGCGTCCTTTCACAGACGCTTGTGGGCAAGTTTCACACGGTAAACACGATTCTTCGACGAACTGCTTACATATCAAACGCTCGGCGAAGTGCCGCGCCAACAAGTCCGCGTGCGTGCCTTCGAGACGTGTTCGTTCTTCGAATGACCTAAACGAGGAGGTTGCCGGGGTCCCCGGTTTGAGGTGGGAAACGCAGTCCGTCGCCAAATCGATATTTTATCGCGGACTCCCCCTCCCCTCTTCCTTAAGGAAGTGGCATCGATTTGTCCAACCAACCGACGTCGACTCGAGACACGCCGGACCCTTCTCACCTCCCTATAGAGTCGACTTCATCTTTAGGTGGACCGCGACAGAGGCCGGCTCAGAAAAAGGAGCGTTCACAGCTTGTTTCTTGGCTGCCTGGCATTCCCTGACTTTGAACAGCAGTGAATGGGCATGAGATATTACTGCATTTTATGCACCTTTCCAAAAAAACGCTCCTAGGCCGCAGCCATGTTGTTGATGCTGATGCGGCTAGTGGGACTCTCGCGCCCCCTATCAGCTAGAAATTTTCAGCCACTTTATTGAACAGTAGAAACCCGCTCAGCGCGATTCCTTACCTATGTTTTGCGGATTTGCATTCGACGTTTTCTGGCCCCTCTTGAAAGTTTCCATTTCATTTTTCTGATGTATGCTGCGTACCCTTTCTGTGTTACCTTCCACTGTGAAAAATAGGGCTGGTAAGTGTCTCCCGTTCAAGCGTTTCTGCTCAACATTCACGGGAAACGAAGGAGGGGAAGGACGTCGAACGGCACGCGATTATGCGAACAATGACAACTGTTCTCCCTTCTCCCAAAGATAATCTGCGTAGAGTCCTTCTCAGCCATAACCAAAAATAGTTGTTCAGGTTATAGTCAGTCGCGTCCGTTTCTTTGCCTTGGTGCTGGTGCGAAAAAAGGAAGCTCTCCCCAAAACATGCCCCAAAACGAAGTCATCTTGGATTCCGTCCGATTGTCAAGATATGACTGTCGTCGACTGTGACTGTGTTATTTGAGATCTTACTCAAATAAATACTTTTCAGATAACGCCGCATTGTGCGGTACGTAAAAAAATATTGTTCGAATGTTAACACTTGCTAAATTGTGTGTCCGTATCCTGTCCATCGGTAAACACCTTATTTGTGAGCGTGAAAAATGCATGCACTTCGGCTATCTTTTGTTGTAAATTATTTTCGACAGCTAAGCGCTTTGTCGTTTTACACGCGGGTAATCGGGCGTCGTCGTCAAAACTTGTCGTAAAAATACAAACGACAACTAACCAGGGGCGGATCTAGAACTTTGTTGTTGTTGTTGTTTCTTTTTTTTTTTTTGGGGGGGGGGTGAAAGTTTGGGGAGGGGGGGGGGGCGGGAAAATTTAAAGTAGCATAAATGGGACTCCGGTTGCGCCTTTTGTTTTAGCTGCCGCAGAACCACACTGCGCCGACGGCTTCTAGATGTGCCCCGCTGCACCGACTTAAGGCTTATTCACACGAAGCATCTTTTCAACGCGCCACAGTTTAGCGAAACCAAGATTTCGTGAAATCGGCCTGTTCACACATGCAGTTTGACGCGCGAAACCTGTGACGTATTGACTCACGAGAATTTCGCCAAACCTTGTCATCTGCACCGGGAATACAAGCGTTTCGCATCAAAATGATATGAAGTACGCACAGTGTGAAGAGAGGGTCTGTTTTATTAATACCACTCAATGAACTTCGTCAGATTCGGCTCACTGGGTTTACTAGTCCTGCCAAACCCGGGAAAGACCGCGAACGTCAAAGAACAGGCAGTTGATCTCGAAGCATTTCGGACATTTTTGCACCGCTAATAAAGAAAGCTATTCCCAGTCATCAGGTTTATATCCGGTGCTTGCACTCGTCGCGACTATTGATGAATCTGCACCGCGCCACCAACCCGTACTGTGGGCGCCGTTCACACACCTGCAGTCGAGTAGGACCAAGACTCGTCGCCCGTACGCACCGCTTCTCCGCTTGTCGCACGCCATATTTGTTTATATTTTTTTTTCGGCTTTGGCTCGGATACAGAATCGGCCGAAAATCAGACTCCTCCAAAAGCTCGCTCCTCCTTGAAGGTCTGACGTCATAGTGAAGTCGAGCGGCCATTGGCAGCGTTCGCGTGTCTCCTTCGCTTGATTGACAGGCCTCGGTGAGGTTTCAGCGAAACATTGCTCCAGAAGCGAGGAAGACGCGCCACTTTTTTCGGAGGCGCGCCACTTTTTCGGTCGCGTTCAGACTGGGAATTTGTTTCCCGGAACCTAGTTTCGCGACACAAGATTCGCCAACAAGATGCATCGTGTGAATAGACCTTTATAGGCTCCAAGCCGTGCTTTGGAACCGCCGCCGCCGACTTCAGTCTCGATTGAAGCGACGGAGTGGTTCTCCAAGCTGAGCGTACAAGTTCTACCACCTGGCAGGCCGGTAGTCGGTTTTATTTCCGGGGGGGGGGGGGGGGGGGGGGTCCACCCATGCCAAATATCCCTCCGAGAAGGGGGAGGGGGGGTCGACTTTCTTTGGGGGGGGGGTCGGCAGTCCCCGTCGCCCCCCCCCCCCCCCCCCCCTCCCTTGGATCCGCCCCTGCAACTAACATTCCGCCTACATTCGTTCTGTCGCGGGCAAACCCAACAAAAAAGGTTACTTTTTTTTTTCAAATGTGGTACAATGTTTTTTTTAATGTCCTTGGGAAAATCCCTACACCGTGAAACACAAAATACAGCTAGAAAAGACGAGAATTTAGCCGCCAGCAGTGATTGAAACCAGAGGACGGCATTTTAGGTCACCCTCACTCACCCTCACCTCACAGCCACACTCACCTAAGCCCCTCACTCACCCTCAGCTACACTCACCTTCAGTCCCTCACTCACCCTCATTCTCACAGTCACACTCACCTCCAGCCCTTCACTCACCCTCACTGAACCTCACGGCCCTCACGCCCCTCACGCCCTCACCGCCCTCACGACCCTCACGCCCCTCACGCACTCATGGCCCTCACGCGACTCGCCGCCCTCACACCCCTCACTCACTCATGGCCCTCACGCCCCTCACGCACTCACCGCCCTCACGACCCTCACGCCCCTTACGCACTCATGGCCCTCACGCGACTCGCCGCCCTCACACCCCTCACTCACTCATGGCCCTCACACCCCTCACCCATTCACCGCCCTCACGGCCCTCACGCACTCATAGCTTTCACGCCACTCACCGCCCTCACGCCCCTCACGCACTCACACACCTGACACACTCATCGCCCTCACGCCGCTCACCGCCCTCACGCCCCTCACGCACTCACCACCCTCACGGCCCTTATGCACTCATGGCCCTCACGCCACTCAGGCCCGCTACAGATGGGGCAATTTTGACCAGAAACTTGACGTCGCAACACCAGCAACACGGGCCGCCCGCGTTCACACGCAGCAACCAATTGCTGCAATTTGCCATCATCATCATGAAATTTTACTTTTCCTGTACTATCTAGACACACAATTACGCGCTATGCGGAGGGCAAGTTCGTCTGCTTCTTGCGCAGGGAGTAGCGGTGACGTCAGAACGCCGAGCCCTGATTGGCTGATCGCGACCCCCCTATCTGAGCGTCGTCTGCTCCTTTGCAACGTCGTCTGCTCGCAACGTCGTCTGCGTCTGTCTTACCTTTCCTGCGACTTTCGGAAGTGCAGAGGCCAGATTCACAAAACCATCTTACGCCAAAAGAGTGCGTAAAACAAAACGTGAGAACAAATTCGTATTCACGAAACGAAATTATCGTAAGTTTTGCTCATGTAACGACGGAATCCTACGACGATCAACTCAGCATGGCCGACAGCGTCGCTCAGTTACTTGGTCGCGACGATCAACGGACGTTTATTTTTGTACGTGCTCTTCTCACGCGTCCCGACTGCAAGCAGGAAGAAAAAAAGTAAAAAGTACTTGAAATAAACCACGACGAACAAGAACGCTGGATCCACAAACACCCGGGAAATGCTCCAACGGCCACGATTCCACCGACCCCGAGTAAGCGAGCTCGGCAGATAGGCCTAGCAGGCACAGCGGTGCTCCAACGGTCCTTGGCCAAGACCGTCTGCCCACGACCGGCTTTCGTGCTGAATGGAATATGCCCGCGCGACCCTTGTGAACCCTTCAATCTCTTCCTCTTGTCATCTCCTTGTTTTCCGAGGCAGCGGTGACTCTCGCCGGTGAAAAAGCGGTGAATCTCCGACAGACGCAGGAAAGGTAAAGCAGCCATCGCTTTGACTAGCAGACGTAAAGCAGACGATGTTAACTGCGCCGACCGGCCGACGCCGTTAAAGAGTGAGGAATCTCGCCGCACACGAAAGGAGGGAAGAAGTATTTGGGAGGGAACTTGCGGACACTCTCGGTTCTTAGCAAACAAACCTCGGCGCCTCGGGACACCTCGCCAGCGAGTCCTTTGACTTCTCTCCTTGATGCGTGTCTGCTAGTTGTTAAAAACAACGTACCGCTCGATTTATTTCGTCTGCCCTCTCTGAAAGGCGAAGTCGAGCTCGCTCGTAAAGACCTGCACTTCCGAAAGTCGCAGGAAAGGTAAGACAGACGCAGACGACGTTGCGAGCAGACGACGTTGCAAAGGAGCAGACGACGCTCAGATAGGGGGGTCGCGATCAGCCAATCAGGGCTCGGCGTTCTGACGTCACCGCTACTTCCTTTCTCATGCGCAGAAGACGAAAATGAGCCCACTTGCGAGGCGTATAAAAATTGTTTTACGCATTTCAATCTCGTTGAGAATACTAATGCATCCTTGTAAAACAGTTTATTTCCAAAACCGATCACTTTCAAACCAGAACCAAGTCTATTGTTGCCATCAACCCCGGCAAGAGTTATCCCGTGAAAATATCACGTCCCTGATTGGATGCAGCCGCTTCAAACGTCTTCAAATTGCTCCGAGTTGCTCCTTTGTTTTGAGCCGGACCCGATCTCAGCAATTCGTGTCGAATTAGGGAAAGCTAGGGAACAACCCGCCATCAACACCGAAATTGCTGAGAAAGTTGCTCCGTCTGAAGGGGGCCTCACGCACTCACCGTCCCTCACGCCCCTCACGCACTCATGGCCCTCACACCCCTCACGCAGTCACCACCCTCACGGCCCTTTCACCCCTCACGCCCCTCATGCCACTCACACTCACCGCCCTCACACCCCTCACGCACTCACCACCCTCACGGCCCTCACACCCCTCACGCACTCACCGCCCTCACACCCCTCACGCACTCATGGCCCTCACGTCACTCACCGTCCTCACGCCCCTCACGCACTCATGGCCCTCACACCCCTCACACCCCTCACGCACTCACCGCCTTCACGCCCCTCACGCACTCACGGTCCTCACAGCCCTCACGGCCCTCACTCACCCTCACACTCATGAATTTTCCTGGTTCAGAAACTCACTCACCCTCACCTCACCTGTGAAAATGAGGGTGAGTGAGGGCCCTTATGAGTGAAGTTTGCCGAGGTATGTTTGAGACTGCACTCACGCAGGCTGCGCCTATAGAAATCATAGTCCACTTGGCTTAGGGTTAGCAGGGACGCCGGTGAGAGTCTAGCCTCAAACCCAGTGACTGGGCTCGAAAACGGTTTGTTGCACCTGGGGTCGACTGTTTCTTGGAAAGGTGTATAAACCTGTTTCGTTTACCCTCGTCTCCAGCCCCGCAGTTGAGAAATTCGGTACAAAAGATGGACAAAAAAGCAAGGTATCACAACCGGGAACAAGTAAAGGAATATACCGGGTGTCTCAAATAGCGGCCAGGGTCTTTAAATCGACCGCGAAAATCGGTTTCTTAACTTATCGCGCTACGATTTCGTGCAGCGTTGCCCATAGGTGGTGCATTTTGTCTATAAAATTTACCAAGATCGAACTTACCTGAGGAAGTAGTAAAATAATAAAAAGTCTTAACTACATTGGAAACGCAGCGAAGCCACCGGTCTTCCAACCATAGGGCGCACTATTGTTTGAAGACCGGTTTTTTTGCTACGTTTACATTGGAATGAAGTCTTTTTGTTTTTTTTACTTTTTCCTGAGGTGAGCTCGATCTTCGCAAATTTTATCGAAAAAATGCACCACCTGTGGGCATCGCTGCACAATTTCGTAGCGCGATAGATTAAGAAACCGATTTTTGCGGTCGATTTAAAAAGCCTGGCCGCTATTTGAGACACCGGGTAGAAAAGGAAACACGCGAATGATAGTTCACAAGAAAGCGCCTCAGACAAAAGGAGACAATGAAGACAAGTCAGCACAGAGCGCTGATCCTTGTCCCCGTTTTAATGCGTGAGCATTAGAACGCTCATTTGGACGGAAACCCGGAGGTGTCTTTTGTTTGTCAGCGCCGGGGACAGAGCGAGAAGAAGGGGGAGAGGGTGACGCGTGGGTCTCTCCCATTGGTCGAAAGCGCTGACGGCAACACGAGTCAACCACTCCCTCTCTCCCCTGCACTGACAGACTGACAGACACCGCCGGGTTTTCGTCAAGACGAGCCATTTCGTTTTTGTCAAAGTCACGCGCACAGCTGGCGTGGAGCGAGAGACGAGAAGGCGCCGCGCAACACCTCCTAGGTAACAAAGCCGTAGTACTGAATGATATGGCATCAGAGAAGGCCGACGCTGGGCACAGAGAGGAAACGAGTGCTGCGTCAGCGCTCGGATTCGAGTCAAGTTTGAGCCGAACGTTGACGCAATCGTCGTCTCCAATCTGTGAACAGCGTCGGCCCTCTATGATGACGCCGTCTAATCCAGTACTACGGCTTTATTATTTAGGAGGTGTTGCGCCGCGGCGAGGTGTCTGGAATGCGGGCGTGCTCAGTTGCTGCTCTGCCTTCGCCGGTTCTTCCTCGCTCTGGGTTTCCGTAGTAGCGGTGCGTGGGCTGTGTTATGTGTGTGTAGATAAAACTTAAAGCGATGGATGCGGATCCGTCTACGAGTAATATGGATGTGGTTCCTTCAACGAGTGGTATGGGTGTGGTTCTTTCCACGAATGATATGGATGACCATGTCCAGGAGCATCGACCTGCCCTGACAGGCAGAGTGCAGTAAAGGGGGGAAAACAATTACAGAAGATGGATTCTTTGGGAATCCGTTAGCATGAACATTGGGAAACGCTGCACACGTTTCCCTTTAAGAAACGCTAACACTGACCCCGTTATAAGGCCAAAAAGAGGCGAGAAAAATAAAAGGAAGCAAAAGAGAAAGTCAAAAGAGAAAAGTTGAGGGATAAGCGTTAGCGTTTCCCAATGGAAGACGTGTGTGGCCTTTCCAGGGGTCATGCTAACACGTCCCCTAAGAATCCACCAATGAATCTTCCCTGTATTTTTTTTTTTTTCTGAGGCGCATTCATCTGAATGAAGATGGACCACCAATGGACCTTTTTCCTGTAACGATCGCCGTCAACGGAGTTGTCTTCTGACTACAAATGCAGGGCAGCTCAACCTGCCTCATTGGAATGAACATGGACCAACTGGCCCAGGAACTTTTTCCAGTAACGACCGCCGTCTGCGGAGTTTTCTAACTGCAAGCGCAGGTCAGCCCAACCTGTCTCCACCCGTCGGAACGCATTGGCATCGGGCTGTCGTATTGATCTTTGTTGCCATTTATTCCCCATACCGGCGTGTACTCCAACAAGCATCTCTAAAAGAGACAAAATACCAGCAAAGATAGTTGCTGAATATGTTGGCCGACCGAAATTTTGCCCTACAAAAAATGGCGACAACGGCAAGCAAGCCCAGGAGAAGGGGTGTGCGAACGCGCAGAAGGTTACTGAAAAAAGGCGAATTAGCCATTTTGTTGCAAGCATGATAGTCGATCGCGAATAAAACGTGAGCTTCTCCCAGTGATGTGGCGAGAGCAAAACGAGATTTTTTTTTTTTTCGCATACAGGAAATTCCGTGATTTAAGATGGCGGCGCCCGTGTATAAAAAAAAATATAGTCGCACAGTGACTGTAAAAAAGTATCAGTTTACTTTTTTGTAGAAAACGGCGACAGCCAATCACGGCTTACCATCGAAGGACACCAGCGAATAACGAAGCTCATAATATGATTCAACCAAAAACATTGGGATGTGATTTTGGACAAAAAACTTGACGGTTCACTTGCTCGTTGTCCCTGAGCACATAGCGTTTTTTTTTTTTTTTTTCAATCTATAATCGTAATTTAAAAAAGTAAAAACAAAAAAAAACGCCGGCGAGTTGGTGAATTTAGCTGGTGAAATCCAGGGAAAAGTTTGTGTAGCGAGGGTTCATTACTTTGTTGGTCTTGTTTGTGGTTTGCGGTCACCCCTTGGCAGTGGACGTTGTTTCTTGTAGACATGGTAAACCTGGAGCAAGGGGACAAGAGATGGACACATACGAAGCCCCGATTCGCGTGTTCCTGTCAGTCCGCCCCTTCTTGTCTCCTCGCTCCGAGGTTATTAAGTCTACCCTAAACCACTTTCCCTGCTATACTTGCTTTAACTTGATTCTAATGCCCCTTGCTATCCTGCTGCGAGGAGGTTGGCAACCTTCGGGAGGGAGGACGACCTATAAATGCGACGATAAGAAGAAAAAAAAATCAGTAGCTGCGTTTGGAGAGTGTGTGTGTGCTCGTCCGTTGATTATTTCCCAGTCTCGGGTTTCTTCAATGCGGAGCGCATTCTGTGCTTGGTCATTCTCTGGGATCCTTATATTGTTCCTCTTTATTGGCTGTCCCCGTGTTCTGCAGGAATGTGGACTCGCAGATCTCTTATTAAAGCTTCGGATAAACGATGGTAAATACAATTACGCCATTTCGATTCAGACAAGCCCCACCCTTCGTTTTTTCATTGCGGAGTGTCTATAACAGTAAATATTACCAGAGCACTGAATATAATAATAATAATATTATTATTATTAGTAGTAGTAGTCATAATAGTGGTATTGGAAATAATATTCAAGGATCTACAATCAAGAATCAATTTTATTTCGTGACCAGGAACAAGCTTACGGTCTTGGTGGTGGCAGACCGATACTTACACACGCAACAAATAAAACACAAAACTGACGACACGAAAACACCGACACTAAGAATACATTGACCATACATACATGTACACACCGAGTTGCACATCGAATACAAGACACAGTCCGTAGTGCAAGGCATGAGCAAGAGTGGTTGATTGGCTATCGCAGCAGTAGTGTATTACAAGATAGCACAAAACGCCCTAGAATTTAGTAGTCTTCAAGAGAGAAAAAAGAAATATCTACCTTAATTCCTACAAAGCTAGAAAGCAAAATATACTTTATATCGTGGTAAAAAAGAGGAACTAACTGCACAGGCAGTACGTTTTTAGGCTATCACTTCAAATAATTCGTGCTGCCTATCTCTGTCCGGACTCGAGCAGGTGTGCCATGTGTTTATCAAAGTTCTGACGGCACGAGTTCAAAATATCAAGTTCTGCGGAGTAACAATTGAAACACTCTACTAATCTAAAAGTTGGGTTGTGTCGACAAAGATTTATAGAAGCATGAAATGTCGTTTTGGGCAGTGCAGACACACGCGCAACTCTGATACACACTTCAGACAAGAGACCCGGAGAAGCAATCAAACCATACAAAGTTTTAAAAAGGAACAAGTCTTTTTTTTTCCCCCGATGTTGATGTAAAGGAAGTTCGCGTGTGTCAGCACAGCCTCATAGTTCTCGTGATGCGTGTTCTCATTCAAATAACGATATTTAAAAAGAGAGATACATTTCCTTTGCACACGTTTTATTCTTAAGAAGTTAGTTAATAATATTAATAATCTAATAATAATAATAATAATAATAATAATAATAATAATAATAATAATAATAATAATAATAATAATAATAATAATAATAATAAAATCCTTATAATAACAATAGCATTTCTTTGCATCAAGAATTACATGATGCTGGAGGCCTGCAGAAAAACCTGTCACATGTCTACCTTAAAAAATCCGAAAGTGTCCTTGTGACACCTTCGGCTTTCGTGTACATAGTACATGAAAGCATTGCTTAGTATTCACTTCAAGAAAGTACAAAGTAAGCAAAGATGATCACGGTATTGTAACAAGAAATATTCATAATAACATCATTAAAGCAAGTGGCTGGCATGAATACGTCCGGAATCTTAATTGCTTTTATTTATTATATTTTATTAGATGCATACCTTGGCAACACAAATCATATGTTCAAGACAGATAGGCTTTCGAAAGATTCTGTATGAAGAACCGATCAAAAAAATTAAACGGAATGGAGGTACAATATAATCGTTCAATATTTTCTCAGTCCAATGTCTTCATTCTGTAGCTATATAAACGAGCTCGCCTGTCCCACTGTTTTAGCATAGATATTCTCTTGTTCTGGGTTTTCTAAATGTAATATGCTAACGCAAGTGAACAATCGTTACTACTTTAGATTCTCTTCTACTTCCTTTTTACATATATATGCTCTTTTTTTAAGTTTACGGTTTTGTTCTACTGATTTTATAGATGGAGTTATAGCGGTCACGTGAAATCCATAAGTCTGAACCCTGGCTTCTATTAGTTTCACTAATTGATAAATGCAATCCTGGACTATTTCGTGACCTTACCATACTCTGAAGATCTTCAGAATAAATGGAGCAAATATAAATATAAACAAACACAAGTGCAATTCAACTACTGGTCATAATCAAAGGGAAACAGTACTTTACAAACAGTATCAAGACTACAACGCGACGTATTTAGAACGTGTTGATTGTGCCACCCCATGCACTACTTATCACGAATTTCGATATAATGAACCAGCAGCAAAAGACTGCAGCCACCCGGGGCTAGCTGAATCGTTCATTCGTCCATGTGACTTCGAAATGCCGTGACGCTTGTAAATTACAGAACCCGACTGGTCTAGGTGACCCTCGCAGCGTTCACTTCGCTTCACTTCTGGTCCAAACAGGGTATTATGATGGAAGCCTTTCCTGCTTCGTCGTTGTGCCTTTCGTAAAAAAGGTTCGATCAAATCAATGGCCACCGGGGGCACAACGGGTGAAAGCCACGTACTCCATCGGCGAATGACAGCATCCGTTCTTTGTGCGTGAATTATTTCACTTGCTCCAAGATTGATCGTGGAGATTTGCAAAACAATGCCTACGCAACTCACTCAAAGACAGATATCGACATCTCCATTTGTGTCTCTGACCGCATCGTTTTTATTACTTCGCCCGCATTACGGAGGGGTCGAAGTGTCACTGTGTTTGGAAGTAGCCTTAAGTAATGATCTGTGCCGCATAAATTATAGATCAGACTGGGAATGAAAAAATGACGGGATAGGTCCCAGACTAAACAGGATGGTTAATTCGTTTTTCGATATATTGATAGGAACTTACCGACAAAGAGCCTGTAACAAGTTTTATATTGCCCATCAAACGAAGCTTAAAAACTTTTGCTGCCTCGCAAGTCTTTTTTTTTTTTTAATGCGATAGCGTTTTTAAGTTAGTCTCCCCAGATTTCTGTCTATCTAGAATCTAGCCTCGAATACTTTCCCCGCTAAATTTGGCGGGAACATTTTCCGCTACATGTAGCACAAAAATTGACGGCCCGTCACCTATGTAACAATTCATTTTCCCCGCTAAATTTAGCGGGAAAATTGACGTCATACGACCTATGTAACAATTCAGTTTCCCGATAAATTTAGCGGAAAAATTGAAGTCACGTGACCAATGCACCAATTCAGTTTACCCCGCTAAATTTAGTGGAATCATTGACGTCACGTTACCCATGCACCAATCCAGTTTCCCCTCTAAATTTAGCGGAATATTTGACGTCACATGGCCTATGCACCAATTCAGTTTCCCCGCTAAATTTAACGGAAAATTGACGTCACGTGACCATGCACCAATTCAGTTTCCCCCTAAATTTAGCAGAAAATTTACATCACCTGACCTATGCAGCAATTCAGTTTTCTCGCTAAATTTAGCGGAAAAACTGCGGTCATGTAACCTATACACCAATCCAGTTTCCCCGCTAAATTTAGCGGAAAGTTGACGTCAAGTGATCTATGCACCAATTCAGTTTCCCTGCTAAACTTAGCGGAAAAATTTACGTTACGTCACCAACTCAGTTTCCCCGCTAAATTTATCGGAAAATTTTACTTCACGTGATGTTTGCACTAATCCAGTTTCCCCCTAAATTTAGCGGAAAATCGGACCTGGACTGAGCTGTCTTGAATTCTGTCCGTGTGCTTCATTTCTTCATCGTCGAGACCCAACACCCGTCCGTGTGCGCAAAGATGAGTGCTACAGCATTCACAGATAAACGCCCCAATGGTGTCTACAATGGTTTTTCTTGTTTAATATTAATCTGGGAGTTGCCAGATCATTTTCTAAAACAGCCAAAGCAAGAACTCAATTTTGCATTAGAATTTTTTTTTTTTAATATGTCGTCTCAATTATAATTTTAGTAGAACGTTATATTCCGTAGGAAACGATTTTACACAAACTTAAAGGGGTCATTGAACAATATCGGGTTGGAATGTTCATGACTTTGCAGATTTGTACTGGTCATACTCTCGCCCAAGAACTGTAAAACCCTTAATGTTCGCAAACCTCTCAATGTTCGCAAATTTCTTGAGTCGAAAAATTCGCGAAATTTAAGGGCACGCAAAAATTTCGGTTCTGAAGAGTTTCAATGCAGGTTTCTGGAATTCGCGAAATTCAATGGCCGCAATTATGTCCTCTGACCGATTCGCGAAGAATAGGAGCCGCGATTATGAAGGGTTTCAACTTTCACAGTACACTCCTACACAGACCGCCACTAATTCAGGACCTCTCTCTGTCACGGTGAAATCGCGAGAATAAAAGGCGACTATTTCTTTCAGTCGTGCCTTCGCAAAGCTTGATGGCCTAAGTGTGGGATCGAAACCCCCCGCCTGACGACAGTCGAGCGCGGCTCGTGGATTGGACACGAGAACTGCGTGAGCACTCGATTTCCGCTGCTAACAATCAATGCCTCAGCGGACACTCGGGTAGTGGCTCATGTCCAACCACTGCGGTGCCTGGAGCTCAATCCCTGGAGCTCAATGCCTGGAGCACAATGCCTGGAGCTCAGCACGGGTTTTCTACTTTGCCAGCCCCAGCGTGTGGCTATGATTAACGCTGGCGGCAGAGTAAAGGCACCAGGCCACGTGGCCGCTTGCTCTGGCTTCGAATTGAGGGGATGAATGATGTTCATATTTATCGAATTTATTTGCCTACTGTCATCGTCTAGAAAGATAAACTCAGGCAAGTTTATAGTTATTAACGTTAGGGAGTGATCCTAAGTACTATTTAGCGAAAGTAGGAAAATCGTTTCGTGGCTTTTTTAAAACTAATAAAGGGGTTCTTTTCAGCACTTTTCTGTCCCATTAGCCTCTTCGTAAAACTCGTCAACCCCCGAATCAGTAATAAGTATCATTATTCTTCCTCATCTCTATGAAAAAAAACAAAAAAAAAACTGAACGCACCAATCAAACAAAACATAATCTTGGTAAAACACGAGGCCGAATTAGATGCCCCCACCCTACACAACGGAAAGATAACTCCATCAACGAGGAATTAGGAAACTGGAAATTCAAGTCGGCTTTCCGTTCATGCGGTAAACTTTGCGGGTTAAGAGAAGACACACGAAGAGAGAGGGAAAACCTTAGACGGAAGAGGAGGTTGAATAACCTAGGTCTAAACGTCACTTTTAGATGCCCTCCTCCCCTTCCCTCCCTTTCCGTCACGGTGCAGAGGATCCTGCCCGAGTTGCCTAATTAAAGTTGTCTTCGAAGCAATTACCCGGCGCTGCGCAGCTTTGAACCCGAGGTTTAAACACCGGTTGGGGGTTCCGGTCGCCGCAAAAACCGCAGCAGCGTCGCTCGCTCGCCCTAGAGAGAGCCCGGATTTCAGAGAACCACGGACACAAAAGGTCTCTTGATGCGGTGCAGTTATCATACTAAAACTTTATGAGTGTGGGCTTAAGACAAGCAAATGAAGCTGAAAAAAACTGTTTTTTTTTTCCTGTGCAGGCAAACAACAACAAAAAAAAACGCCTGATTGGGGCTGTTATTTACATAGGGAGGATTTGTATGCACATTCTTAATGCAAAATTCAATGACTTTTTAAGGAATTTAAAGGCATCAGAGGACAACATTAAGGGCAACGCGGAGCAAGATGGCGATGACGCAAGATGCCTTGAAGGTGGGTGGATAGAAGCGCCCGTTAACAAGGTGCGCGTGATGCAAATGACGCAATCATGATAATTCACGCGAGCGTTGGCGGCTTTGCAACACAAAACGGAGACACAATCCTAGCCCGATTAAAATTGTCGGATATGCTATCCGCGCAGGGAGCAGGCAAATTCTCCCGCGATTTTCTTGCGCGCATAATCGCGCACTACACCCATTATCGCGGCTCAGATGAGTCAAGAGAAGCGAACGAAATTCTCAAACCACCATGATCCGCAGCAAAAACAACAAAAAAACATGTTATTAATTTTCGGACGTTCAAGGAACACTAGGAGCATTGAACATTTCAAGAAATTTTAAGGGCCCTTGAAAGTCTCTTATCAAAATCCAGGCTATTCAAGGATTTCAAGGAGCTGTACGAACCCAGGCATACTCAAGCTGGAATCTGCTGGAGCGGTTTTTAGATGTTCATGTCAAAGAAGAATTAACGCTTTCGTTTTAGGTCCTGTCATCTGTAAGTAGCTGCGTCAATCGGACAAACAATTGTTTTTTTTTTTTAGGTTTAAGACTTGCTTAGGCAAATACCCCCCTCCCAAATTTACACTTATAAAATGTGAGTATAAGAAATTCACCACTTAAAGACACCTTTTTTGGAAAGTTTCGTTGCACACAGTCGTTGCGGTTTATTGGTACGAGTGTTTTATTTACAGCCCGAATATCGCGGAGAAACACCCCGTAATAGCGGACGCCATTTTGGGCCAGAGTCGATCGCGAGTGCGCACGCAGTGCTTTCTCGCATGACGAGAAAAAAAAAAAAAAGGCGGACAGAGGGGACGAGACGCTTGCGGACGATAAAAACGCTTTCGCGTCCTCCTCTTCCTTCGTGTAGCAAAGCGCGGCCACGTGATCCCCGACCGAACAGTTGGAAGCCCTCCGAAATCGGGGCACACACCGGCCGCGGCCCTTTTAGACGAGCTGGTCGTCTGCTCGTCTGCGACCGCCGCGTCGCCTCCGCTTTATCTCCGGGCGGAAGAACTCTCGCTCGCACTCCTTTGTTGGCGATGCTCTTTTTTTTTTTTTTTTTTTTCTAGCGATCTCTGTACTCCGCTTAATCTTACGATGGACCGCAGCGAAGTCTACGCGACACGGGAACCAATCAAATGCAGTGTGAGTGTCACGTGTGACCTTCTGGAAGCCACGCGCCAGACGCGCGAAAAGTCCGCAACGCTCGCTTGTATGGGACGGCCCGAGGCCTCCGCTTCGCTTCATCGTAAGGTAAAACGAAGAATAAACTGAACATTTTTTTTTTCCTAAATTATTTCTATGTTTTGCGTTTTTTTTTTTTTTCAATTTTGTTTTCGTCGTTGTGTTTTTAAGGGAAATTAGTTGGCTCGCGAGTTAAGTCGTGCCTTTCGGCGAACTAGTCTCCCCGTACCTGCGCCGTCTTCAGTAGACGGATAAGAACTTCTTTTTTTTTTTTTCGACATGATTGTGATTATTTTAAGGGAAGGCGTGGATGCAAATATTTAATGAATCAAAGTTTGCGTCTTCTCGGGGTGAAGAAGGAGAAAGCGCCGTTGCACCGAGACACGGGGAGTGCAGTGAGTTTAAGTAATCATTCACTTACGGGCGCTATTTTTTTTTTTTTTTCGCGTTGAATTGGACGTTTGGGAAGTTCTGCAGATTAGCCTAATGGTGTTCATTACTTAAGGAAACGAAATTGGGTTTTAAAAACTTTACACTGATATATATATATATATATACATTAGCTTTTTTTTAAGGGTGCAATTTGGTAGTTGGAATTCCGTGTTCACTAGGTGCTTCTCGAGTTCTATGTACGCAGCGAATAACCGCCACAGTCTGTTTAGTAAGTAACTAAAATTCGTTAATTATCATTTTAATTGCTAGTGTTTTGGTTCATGTTGGAACTACAATATTCATGTCCACCACCATGGAAAGCTAAAATGATTTGCACAATTAATAAAGAACTAACGGTTTTAGAGATCTTCGCCGACAATTTCTCTCCATCGCTGTTCTCCGTCCACCAAAACTAGACGTGCATTGAGCGCCGGAAGGGCTGTCCGCGTGATGCGTGTACGAGTGACGTTCGCATGACGTGTAAATCTTCGCTGCGGCTTTCACGCCACGGCTCTTGACATGAAAACTCGCTGCGGCCTTCCGTACCTAGCGAACGGCGAAAATTACGACCCTGGGTCCCGCGACAGCGCTCCATAGCAGTGACCTTCGGCGCCTTGCTTTCACGTGCTCGGCTTCGACACTGTTACTAGCTAACCCAAATTGTAGATTTCGCTCTTTGCCAAATTAACGTAAAACCGACTATACGTGGTTTATACGCTCACATATATCTGATCTTCTCGTTGGCTTGGAAAAATTATAATCTATGCTTCCTAAGTAAATCTTTCTTCTAGTAATGCCCTTTTTTTGGGGAAATTAGCTCGACAGGCAGTCTGAGGGACCGTAGCAGACCCTAAGGTAGGTTAGCGTTAAAATGGCCGCTCAAATTCCTCACCAAGCTATTCAGTCACCAAAAGGGTTGACATGGTTATGACATACGCAGAAATTAATTTGGAACGTTCGCCTCGCCGCGAGGCTGTACGCCGCCCGACACCCTGGTTGTCCTGTGCCCTCCCCGTCTACCTTCTTTAAGGTTCTCATAAGGTTTGTGTCGGTTGGATCTGTGAATCGTCAAAGAAGAAAGAAGGCAGTTGTCTCGGACGAAGTTTTTCGAAATCGCTGTCCTAGTGTGTGTACGAGCTTATCCCCGAAATTAGCATACGAAGAATCGTCGAAGCTTCCGGAGGCATGCTTCTTCTCGTTGTGGAGGTTGCTAAGGAAGCGTAAGCTTAATTCATATCATGCGATTGGTCCCTTATGAAAACAGACGAAGACCCTGACTTTCTGAGGAAAGTGCTTTGGAATGGTGAAGCACAGTTTTTTCTATAGAAATGAAAACGTGAACGTCCACAGTGCGCACTACTGGTCGGATTGCAATCCCCGCTGGCTTCGGCGCAACAACCATCAGGTGTGGTGGTCAGCGAATCTGTGGTGCGGCATATTTTATGACAGAGTAGTGGGGCCATATTTTTTAGAAGGCACACTGAAAGCTCGGTCCTGCATAGCCAACATGCGTAATGGTACTGTCAGTGAGTTTATTTGCGACCTCCCGCTAACAGACCTCAGAAGCCTGTGGTTCAAGCATGATGGAGCGCCAGCTCTCTTCACGTCGCGTTCTCGGAGCTTTCCTGACAGCAGTTTCGCTCAGCAGTGAATAGGGCGCGGTGGACCAATGCCCTGGACGCCGGGAGTACCCGATCCTACTCCGCTAGACGTTTAATGCATTAGCATTAGAACCCTCCTCTTCACAAAAACCCGGCGGTGTCTGTGAGTTTATAAGATCCGGGAAGAGAGGGAGAAGGAGGGGAAGAGGGTGACGTGTGCGACGCTCCCATTGGTCCGGAGTACTGACTTCAGCACACATCCACCCTCTCCCAATTACTCTTTCCCCGGAACTGACAAACTGACAGAAACCACCGGGTCTTCGTCAAAGCGAGCGTTTTCGTTTTCGTCAAACGAGCGTCGCACAGCTGGCGAGGAGCCGAAGGGGAGGAGGCGCCGCGGAGCGGTGGAATGCGGGCGTGCTCAGATGCCGCTCTGCCGTCGCCAAATGTTCTTCACTCTCGGTTTTCGCAGTAGCGGTGCGCGGACTGTGATGTGCAGTCTGTAGTTAAAACGATGCGTGCGGTTCCCGCCACGAGTGATATGGATGTGGTTCCTTCCACGAGTGGTAGGGATGCGGTTCTTTCCACGAGTGATATGGATGACAATATCCGGGAGCATCGACGTTCTCTGAGAGGCAGATTACAGTAGAGGGGTGAAACAAATAGCAGGACGATCCCTTGGTAGATTGTTAGGGATTCAGTTAGCATGACCATTGGGAAACGCCACACACGTCCCCCTTTGGTAAACGCTAACACTGACTCCGTAACGAGGGCAAAAAGAGGCAATCAAAAAATAGTGGAAACAAAAGAGAAAGCCAAAACAGAAAAGTCAAGGTGTCATCGTTAGCGTTTTATAAAGGAGGACGTGTGTGGCGTCTTCCATTGTTCGTGCTAAAGCATTCCCTAAGAATACACCGGTCGATCTTCGTTTATTTATTTTTTTCTCTACGCGACTTAGCACCAAGACGTCACTGAGCTCAAGCAACGAATTGTCGCATCATGCGCAAACATTAAACCGCACGTTCTGAAGCGAGTGGCGCAATCAATGAAAGAACGTTTCACGACATGCGTAGGACTGGAGTGCCGCCATTTCGAGCATTTCTTGTGAGGCACTCTATTTGGTGAAGGATATTGGAACTCCACATTTTCTACCATTCTGATGTACGAAGTTTCTTTGTGTAGAAATAATGAATTGATTGTCTTCTTTTCATTGTCGTATCAGTCCATTTTGTTTTCTAGATATGGCCACAGCCAACAAGCTCTAGCGATGCCGTTCCGACGCAGGTTAACGATCGCGAGCGATGCTGCCAGTGCGATGGCGCACTAGAAGATCGACGCAGCGACTTTTTCATATCAAGAATCGAGGCGAGAAAGCCGCAGTGAAGATAAGAGAGCCAGATCATGTCATGCGAACGTCGCCCCTACAAGCGTCACGTGGACATTCCTTCCGACGATCTTTGCGCGTCCAGCTTCGGAGACGGAATTATGCTTCGTTTCACCTTAAGTCCAGACACAGCTAAGGGGGACCAATCAGAGATCGTCAAAAGGCACCATTATGGTGTTCGTCATGGTTCTGCGCGCGTTTTATCATCGCTGAATGAATGATAAGCAAATAAGGCCCAGCGACTTCAACTTTTGACGCTGCTTTAATTTGTCCCATTCGCTCGTAGCGACGAAGTATTGTACGAAGGAACAGCCAAGGAAATGCTGCGCGCGCAGGAGGCAGCACAAAATCGTTAGTTATTTTTTCAATTGTGTAAATTGGTCTAGCTTTCCACAGTGGCCGACATCAATATTGCGATTGCAACATGGACCGAAACAAAAAAGTAAGTAAAAAGATCATTAACAAATTTTAGTAAATTACGGCAAAGACTGAGGCGGTTATCCGCTCCTATAGGGTGTATTCACTGGCGGCCATATCTGTGTGCGCTAATGCTGAGCACGTGCTGATGGCGAGCTTCCAGAGTTATTTTGCAACGTGCACCCCACACCATGAAGATTGCCGGTCTTGGCAGCCTATTAATGCGAGCTCATTCTGAGCATGCGCTCTAAACAGTGACCTCAAATATGGCGGCCAGTGAATACCCCCTATAATGCCCGCAAAACTCCAGAGAAAGCTTGCGAAGACAACGTTCAGTTAGCAGCTTGCACTCTTTTTTTAATTTTGTTTCTATTGAAAAGTAGCACCTTCTGCACAAACGAGCCTCTTGCTCTAAGTTAGTGTCACTGGGACGCCATAGGGGTTATAAACGAAGCGAATTTTGTCATGTCAAAGTGAGAAGTTGCGATAACTTTTCCTTAGCAAGGATCGGACATTATCCAAAAAATCGCGACAGCTCTAAGCAAAAAAAAAAAAACAGAACATATATATATATATATATATATATATATATATATATATATATATATATATATACTGAAAAATACTTTTTACAGTTAGCTTTGTGTTTTAACCGAGTTGCTCTTTTAATTTTTGCATTCATAGCTTCCAATGCGGTGCCACGCGTTAAATACTTTAAGAAGGATTCTGCCTTATGTTTGGTATTCGTAAAAAACTCCGGGGCATTAAAACTGGTCCTTTAAACTGGTGTCTGGGATATTTATTCACAGCAGCTTGCACGAGCAAAGTACATTACAAGTTCGTTTTGCAGTCCAGGTTACTCCACTCGACTTAAAACTAGACAATCGTTGTGTGACTGATATGAGTACGCAAAGTTCAAAGCGCGGAACTCATTGAAATCTTTAGTGAAACTCTTACATGTATAAAAAATGTTTTAGTCCAGTAAACGCATATGATTACATAAGATCATAAAATAGCATATAAGAATGTTATAAAGGTCATATAAAAACGATATAAGATTATTTAGGAACTTGTAAGAAACCTCTTATCGATTTATTATAATATCTTATATACTTTTGTATGGTTCTTCTGTGGTCTTATATGATCTCATGCGACCATATTCATTTATTGAACAAAGGAATTTTTTATATACTCATAAGATTTTTCACAAGGGTTAGCATACCATTTCTGCTCTGGACCTCGCGAGCACAGGTTTTCAATATCCAATCCTAACAGTTCTGCCATTCTAATTTTATTAATGCATTCGAGAACCCATCGAGCGCTTGGGTAAAAATACACATTGGGTAAACGCATTCCTAAGATCCGAATCCCACGTGCGCGCCTCATTTGCCTAAAACGAAGCGAGAGAAAGGGAACGCAATACAGCGCCAAACCTCCGCACGCCACTTCGACCGTAAGAGCTTGAATGCTGTCCCAAGCAGGTATTGAAAACTCCCTTCGCGAGTTCAAGATCTGAAAATATATACCTCTAGAACCCGAATCGTGCATGCACGTGAACGCTTGAGATCAAGTTGTGCGTGGCACCACACGAATTCAACCCTTTCTATTTTTTTTTTTTTAGCTTTCCTTATCTCGTTTTTGTTGTTTTTTTCTTTGTCTCGTGGCGACCGTCTCGAATATGAAGATTCTCGATTTTACTTGTCCAAGTGAGTGTCAATTCTATCGACCACCGCAATGTTGATAACCAAGCCCCAGTTTGCGCAGACCGGGTGACTGCACGTGTGCAGAAACAAACCAGATTCGCCTGAGGCGAAGTATCTGCGCATGCGCAGGGCCGACAGCAGCGCCATCGCAGTAGCGCGACGCCACCGTTTTAACGAGAACCGAATGACGTCATGAAATTTCAAACCTTCTCTCCCTCTTTTCCCTCTTTCCCTCTCCCTGGAACGCGCCTCCAACTGGTGTGTTCAGAGTCGTTTATACTGAGAGAGTTTGGCCAATGGGCGGAGCTTGTTGCCGCCTAGAACCAGCGGATTTCGCGATAACACAAAATGGCGTTACTTCTTTGTCTCGTTTATTCCCGAGAAATCGCATAGATTTTCTACGAGTCCGAGCCACAAAATGGCGGACGGAAGTATAGTCATCCCCCGGTTGTTAGACTACGCTGCTGTGGTTGCCAGGCTGTCAAAATCTCCTTTAAGGGACAATGAAGGCAATTTCGGATATTTGTTTGGCAATTGAACTGGGTTCCAGGCACGTCTAAGGCGACGTTGCCCAAATTTCAGCCGAAACCGGCTCTTATGTGCCGCGCAAATCAATTAAACAGTCGCGGTAATAATCGTGCCGGAATCGACTGGGGCGACGCCCCGAGAGTTGCGGGAAAAGCCAGGAGAAGCGAAGCTCACCTGACCAATGCGGGGCCAAGAACCGCGACATCACAAGAGACGCGTCAGCGACTGGTCAAAACGAGAGACCTGCCCTCGGTCACGTTTTGGTTCGCAATTTTTAGGAATGCTGTTCTAATTTCCACTCGAATAGCCATGAAAAGTATAAATCGGACCGGAAATGATTACTAAACCGTAAATGCAACAACATACTTGTTTTTTTCTTTGCTACGCTGGACGCTAAACGGGCAACGAGTAACTATGGGCAAACAAATTAAAATTTAAAAAAAACACGCGGGAGACGCTTGGTTTTCCGTTTCAGATGTCTGTTTCGTGTTTACTTTGGGACCACGGTACTCGAAGGATTCTGCAAAATGGTAATCATGCCAAATTTGTGCGCTGTAGATGGCTGTTCTAACGGTCGACAGAAGACCAGTTTTCACGTGTGGGTTGCTGTTCGTGTTCTTTGACGACAAAAAGAGAGGACGTTGACTTTGGTGAAAACCAAAAATGGTGCTGATTATTTTCTCCGCGTCCCTCGTGGAGGAACCGGTTCCCGGGAAGGGCGGGTTGTTCCCGCTTTTCTCTCGGCATCTCCCCCGCGTCCCTGTCCTTCGGCAACGCGCCGCTCTCGTATCGCCCGGAGCCTGCTCGGAGCCTGCGGGCCGCTCGTTGCCGGCTGGGCGGTCTCCGTCGGGTGATGGCGGAGGCCGCCACACACGTTCTCCCGTTCCGTTGGTGTTAGGTCACTGAACGGAAGCCCCGAACTCGCTCAGCGAGAGCGGCATTGTCGTCCATGTTGACAGATTCGACGAAACGACCGCGCCACCGCGTTGCTATAACCCACCGCGGTAACCAGAGTCTCGATCTCCTAAATACTACCGATACCGACTATTCGCACTTGACGTCACTCCCTACGTCACCTCCGTTTTCGGAGGCCCAGAAATGAGAATGCAGATAGTTCAGTTTTGGTTTCTTCAGTTCTTTCGTAGGCACAGAAATACGCGTCACAAATGTCTCCAAAGTAATTGGGCAGCATGCTAGGTTCCCAAGAAGCCTAAAAATACCATTTAAAAGAATTAAATAGTAGAAAAGGCTCTGGTGTGTTTAGCGTACCCAAAACAAAAGTGGTACCTCGATTTCCTCCTGATGACGTCATACAAGTGTCCCGCAGTCGCCGGTCGCGGCTCGCACTCTTTTTGCCGGGACTTCCGCGACCAACCACCAGGATCGCGACGTTCGTCAGCACGTCACTCCTTCGTCTGTGACGTCGTTTGTTGCCGTTTCGGGACCACTTTCGATACATTGGGTGGCATGCAGGGCGCTCAACACACCGGCCGCGGAGACGCGCTTCGCGCGTGCGCCGTATATACTCAAACGGCGTGTTCCCAGATTCGGGCCGCCATTCCTGCTCGTAAATCTGCGAAGCTACCGGACCCACGAACGCGCGCACGCGAAACATCCCGGCTCTACTCGTAAACCAGGGCACGAACGAACGTTCGCTCTACCTACGTAGTCGTAAAACACCCGCAATAGTCCCAGAATCCTTGTACTCCAGCTTGAACCTCGCGACGGACCGCAAATGGCGCTACGAGTCATCCCAGCAAATCCCATGACGGAGTAAGTGCCAGGCGACCTATGGGAAGACCACATCGACGCGCGAGACACGTATGGTCACGTGGTGCGTTCAGGAACGCCGGGTTGGCTGGGTTGGTGCCTACAGCGTCCGCTGGCGTCCAATAGCTAAAACGGAGTAATGCATGCGCGCGTGAGTGTCTACGTGCGTTTGTTTCTACAGGGGGCGGTCGGTATATTTGGCAAAATGTTACATACGTCGCGAGCCATTTGACTTTACCGAGCTTTTTGTTGAATGCTTGTGGGGTGCTTTAAAAAATGGCGTTTCGAGAGTGAAAAAAAGAAAAATGAGGAAAAACAAATATTTTGGCTGGAAGACATCGTTTACGCCAAATGCCGGCTAAACCAAACTCGTTCTTTTTCTTTTTCTTTTTTTCATAAGGCTTGTCGTGCTTTCCAGCTTTGCTTTTACCATGCAAATTTATGTTCGAGCTTCGTGTCGCTGTAAGAACCTAGATTGTTCGTGGTTCCGGGTTTTCTTGCGTTGAGTTTCGCTTTTGCTCCTCTGCGAGACGCAGCTTGAGGACGTTTATGGCATACGATATCTTGCGAAAAACGTTGCTTGCCATTGTTTCGTCTGCCGTCATTTATGAATAAATGACCCCTTCTTTCGGTTTCCCGATGTTCGGGACCTCTATCCCTCCTCAGACAAATGTTTATTTCGAGCTTGTTTCTTTTATACACCGTGAATATATTACCGACGAACTAGTAAGTTAACGGGAAGATCATTATGCGCAACAGATCTTCAAGAGAGACTTAATGGATTTAGGTATCATGCTTCTGCGGAAACTTCTGTCTCCATTAACGTTGGTTTTTTTTTTTTTTTTAATTTAAAACGTTATTTGATTTTCAAGTCCAAGAAACCATGCAGGGTCCGAATGAAAATGGTCAATGCCGATTTGGCTCGGCCCGTCCCCTTCTGGTTTGGCTCCGTTTTATCAGTGAAACCGTATTGAATAAAATATGAGGCTGATAAAGAAAGGAATCTACCTCTCAAATTATCGAGCCGTACTCTGACCTTTAAGAAAACAAAAACACACCGTTTCGTGTGTTTTCTTTTATTTATTTTTATATGTAATATCTGAAGACGATGTGACGCCACCTGCGATCGAAAGCACGCTTGGTCGCAATATATTTGAACTCGAAATTAAAGAGAAACAAAAAAGTTGAATACAAAGATCTAGGCCTAGTACTTGTTTGTTTGTAGTTACGGTACGCTCGCATTAATGGAAATGTGACTAGTTTCACAATTTATTTTCTGAGTGATGAAAACGTTTGACCGTGCCTTATACACAAATGAAAGTCATAAAAGTCCAACAGTAATAGAAGGACAAATATTCAACGTCAACTTCCCCGTTTCTGATTGAAAACGGTGTTGCGGGTGTCTATCGTCTGTTCTTTTTCTTTGCTTCGTTATTTCTTTGTCTGGAATTTTAAGCACCGTGAATACCTACACCGCACAGTAAACCTTTAGAAAAAAAGCACATGTTTTATTTTGTTTGTTTATTTGTTTGTTTATTTTCTTGTGTGTGCGCGCGCATGTGTGTATGCGTGCGTGTCTCTGTGTGTGTGTGTGTGTGTGTGTGTGTGTGTGTGTGTGTGTGCGTGCGTGTACAGAGCGCGACACTGTTAGCGCGAACAAGTGCTCGCCAGTTTTCTGTGTTTTTCTATAAAACCGAAATGGTCTCATCGAAGATAATATTGTTATTGAAAGAGCTCATCTAGGGCTCTAATATAAAGAGTACAATTGTGTGCCCACTAATACTCTTTCCTGATAAAATGCGAAAAGGCGCCGATGTCGTGTTCGCGCTAACAGTGTCGCGTTGTGTACGTGTGTATGTGCGTCTGTCTGTGTGTGCGTGCGCGTGCGTGCGCGTGCTTAAAGTGCGTGCGTTCGTGCGTGTGTGTGTGTGTTTGTGTGTGTGCGCGCGCGAGCGCGAACAGCACACCTTTTACGATGCGTGCGAGCAGCGCATCGTGAAAGGACGAGATTTCCGGTAGCGTATGTTCCACAGGGTGTTTCCCGAGCACTAGTCAGAAGAAAAAGATCATAGAAATAATCCAACAAACTGAGGGCAATCAACCCTTTCACAAATGCGTCTTTATGTGCTGCATCTATTACACTCAAATCGCATAGGTGTAGATTTCAGAAAAATTATATAACCCTAATATATTTCTATTTTTTTTATGCGCAAGGAGGAAAACTAAAAGTCGTCAAGTTGACGTGACTATTCGCTGAGGGCGCGACATAAAGCAAAAATTTTGGTTGAGACTAACGTCCCAAAGCAGGTTTAGCAGATCAGAGGGTGTGAGGTACCATCTGGGAGTGTATAGCAGAGTCAGCCAGACGGTTTGGTTCCGTTTTCCTCACTTTCTGTGATGTGCCCATCAAAACGGCGCATGGATACTCACGGCTGAACAATATACAACGTAGTTTACAAGTGGCGTGCGACTGAACCTGGTCTGCAGCTGTGGCTTTCGTAGGGTAAAACGAACAATAAGAACCTAAAGTTCGTGACATAGAAATTCTACGCACTATGGCGGGTCCGTACTGTTTCCTCAAAACACGTTTCGTGGACAACGTTTCATGGGCACCCGTTTCATGGACACGCGTTTCGTTGCCACTGGGGCGTTCCGCGGAAACTCGTTTCGTCGACTCCTGCTATTGTTACGTTGCGTTGACAACGTATTTTTTGCTGAGTTCGTGATTATCTGGGAGCCACTAACGGCTAATGCGTGATTCACTGAAGCGTGTTTACCCGAGCTTCCTCTCTGCCCCCCCCCCCCCCCTCCCCTAAACCAGGATTGTGTTCGACGAAACTAACTCTCGATGAAACTGCTCAAGCCCACGAAACGAACTGTTGACGAAACGATCTGTCAATAAAACATTCTGTCGACGAAATAATCTGTCGACGAAACAATCTGTCGGTGGAATGTCGTTCAACGAACTGATTTTCATCACATTACAACCTTGTTATTAATGATTTTTCTCGGAGGCCGTCTTTACCCATCCTATGTCCTCTTTTGTCTCTACTCCACAGGTGGAAACGAAGCAGCATCAGCTGTAATGAAGGAAGCTTCGAGACGCCAGCGCACACTACGGCCCGCGGACAAGACCTTGGCAGACGATGGCACCAACGTCCACTTCTCGGCCCACCTTGCGAGCAAAGGAAGATAATCTAGTGCAAGATTTCGTCTGCGGGACAACCGACGGGCCGAAGACGTGCCCGCTATTCTTCGAAATGACACATCGCTGTAGGCCGTTTTGGCGGCGGTTGTCGTCATTTGCGTCCTGGTGCTTGCCGCCCGTCCTGTGGTGGTTTTGCGTGTCCCAGGTGCTGACGGTGCAACGCGCGTCAGCCTCGACGGGGTGCAAACTTTCCGAGTTTATGTGTGACAACGGACGCTGCGTCAGCCTCAACAGGTACTGTGACGGCACAGACGACTGCGGCGACGCGAGTGACGAACAACTCGTCTGCTCGAGTGAGTATATGGTGACATTTCATTTCGTAGACTCGTAAATTGCGATCTAATTTCTTCCAACGACACCGCACTTATTTTACATTGAAAGTAAACAATAAAGACGTTTGCTTTGCAGAAACAAAAATTTGACACTGAGACAGTACCAAACGGTTTAAGTATTTAAACTTCGACGCTTGGTTGTGTGTAGTCCTCTAATTGTTCTTTAGTTTTTTTGTTGTTGTTGTTTGTACATCTTCAGATATATACAGCAACTTGCCTTCTCACAAATATCATTTCATTGTAATTTTTACTACTTTCCCATTTTATGCACTTTCAAATGACTATTGCAAATTAAGGTGAAGTTTGATGAGATTTAAGTTAAGAAATTTTGATGTGGTCCAAATACTTATCAGTGCTTGCGCGAGCACTCATCATAACCTTAGTCTCGATGAATCAGCATTTCTAGTCAATTAAGTCCGCATCTTGACGGCCGAAAATTATCATCACGGAAAGTCTTGGTAACGACACTCTTCGTGACATATCTTTATGAGCTCTTATTAAAGATCCGCATAAGGATACTAGAAACCGAGGATAAGAATTTTATTTGGTATAGACATTTATTTGTGTTTTTATAATTGAAGATGTCGCAATGGTAATAAAAACAGACTATTAAGAAAGAAACTGGGTGTATATTCTGCCAGTCACTGACCAGACAGTGAAAATTATAGTTTTCAATACCAGAGAAACAAGAACTGAAAATATATATAAACACTCCTATTTTTAGAGGTATGCCTAAAACTGTGCGGTGCTTTGTTTGGCAGTGATTTTGTTAGAAATAGAAGATTTGTTGAGAGGTGAGCAATGTACTTATTATCGTAGTGGCAGTCAAACTGGTAAACATCTAAGGTAGCACTGAGAGTTACTCCAATGCTACCTTTTGAATGGTCACGTCAGCATACCCTTATCTGAAACCCAAAATTCCCGTACAGATACATACAGCATTACAGTTAGGATTAACGAGCGATTATTGATTTTTGCAGCATTTATTTCATCCATCATGCTGCGTTCGGATCAAAACTATATACAAGAAAAGCACGATGTCATTTTGCGGTGCAGGCGGCGAAAATTGGTATCCAACGCCAACATGCGTGCCTAAAATGCTTGCGTGCCTGAAATACAAAACGCATTACTGAGGTATTCATGCTGAGTGAGTTGCACGCTGTAAAGCAAGCACTGCTGAAATAGTGTCAGATTGACACAATCTAGATAAGCTAACCAGTTATGCTCCTCTAGTTTCCTATCCTTTGCGACTTGGAACAACATTCGTCCACAGGTTTTCATACGCCGTGCTTCAGGCATTTCTGGCTGAGACACCTCTCGTATTTCAGAAGAGCTCGTCGAGACAGTGCACTGCTCAGTTTTCCTAATTTAATGCCATCCTCGGATTTAAATATCGTACAATGATTTGTCCAATTAAAAACCAAATAACCCAGATTTGTGTGTAACATAACGCTCATTCGGATGACAATCTAAACTGCTGGACATTTTTTTTGTTTTGCTTTTTGGTCGAGTTGAATAAATAAAAGCAAGAAGGCGAGTTATTATACTTGTTTGAACCCTCAATCATGATGGGGGCGAGAGTGGTTTTCAGACGCATTTTTTTACGCTTCCTTTGCGGGGTTGTCTTTCTTGCAGACTGCAATCGGACATACTACGGTCAAAGGGGCGTCAAATACGCCCTGCGCATGAGCGAACCCTTCCAGCGACACCTGGCCTTTGTCTGCCGGATGAACTTCGTGGCGCATGGAGATGAGTACGGGGACCTGGTCGAGATCACGTTCCTGTCGTTCCAGGTGGGATTCTACCATCTGGCTAGGTAACGTGAAACTTCCTTATTTTCTGCTATATAAAGCCTTTTTTTTTAATTTACTATATTAAACCGGCGCACTTATCCAATAGTGCGCAGGGAATTATAGTAACCATATACAGGGTGTTTTTTTTTAAGCTTAACAGATTTGTTAAAAAAAATCCGTGAAAGTTACACTTATGCAGCTTGTGGAGGTGGGTTATACTTCCAGGGTGACATATTATAGGAGGCTAATCGTAATGATCAGTCGGCTAATTAATTAAAATTCGTTAATTAACTTTTTAATTAATGAAAATAGACATATGGTTCCAATTAGAAACTTGCTCAGCGTCATCGAAAACCCCTAAATCAGTCATTTTCAGAAAGACTTTGAGCGCGTGAGAAGCGTAGTAGTGCACTAAAGTTACCATACTTGGAGCAGGTACAAGGCTGGGGCTAGATAAGAGACGGAAAAATCGCACGGGCGCCTTATCGCAACCTCTAGCTTTGTACCTGCTCCACGAGCGGTAACTTTAGTGCACTACTACGCTTCTCACACGCTCAAAGTCTTTCTGAAATTGACTGATTTAGATGTTTTCGACGACGCTGAGCAAATTTCTAATTGGAACCATATGTCTATTTTCATTAATTAAAAAGTTAATTAACGAATTTTAAGTAATTAGCCTACTGATCGTTACAATTATCCCCCTAGAATCTGTCCCCCTGGCCGTATAACTCACCTCCACAAGCGGCATAAGTGTAACTTTCACGGCTTTTTTTAAACAAATCTGTTAAGCTTAAAAAAAAACACCCTGTATATTTACAATTTACGTAGCACTTTGTTTTAGAGCGCGGCTCTTAGGCGCCCGTTTCCGCGATGAGCGTCGTCGGCGTCGCCGTCGGCATAACCACGCGAATTGCATTATGGGACGTCAAAGTTTCCCCGCTAAATTTAGCGGGGAAACTGAATTGGTGTTGAGGGCATACGTGACGATGGTTTTACTGCTAAATTTAGGGGGGAAGTAAATGCGCAGTGTTGCATTATGGGACGTCACGGACCTACACTCCAATTCAGTTTTCCCACTCAATTCAGCGGGGAATGGAATTGGTGTTGAGGTCACGTGGCGACAATTTTCCGTTAAAACTAGCGGAGAAACTTATTTTGTTCATAGTTGACGTGACATGAAGTCATGTGACGTCATTTTCCCCGCTATATTTAGCGAGGAAATTGAACTGGTGTTGAAGTCACGTGGCGACAATTTTCCAGCTAAATTTAACGGGGAAGCTGTGGGAGAAGGGGTGGATACGTAGGAGGATGAGGGGAGGATATGGAGGAGGGGAGAGGGTACAGAGGAGGGGGAGGGGAGGGCACGGTGGAGAAGGGGAGGGTATGGAGGAAGAGGGGAGGGTATGGAGGAGGAGGAGCAGAGGGTACGGAGGAGGAGGAGCGGAGGGTACGGAGGAGGAGGAGGTGAGGGTACGGAGTAGGAGGAGGCGAGGGTACGGAAGAGGAGGAGGGGAGGGTATGGAGGAGGAGGGGAGGGTATGGAGGAGGAGGAGCAGAGGGTACGGAGGAGGAGGAGCGGAGGGTACGGAGGAGGAGTAGGTGAGGGTACGGAGTAGGAGGAGGCGAGGGTACGGAAGAGGAGGATGAGAGGGTACGCAAGAGGAGGAGGGGGATACGGAGGAGGAGGGTACGAAAGAGGAAGACGACACGGAAGAGGGTGAGGGTGCAGAACCAGTATGTGAGGAGAGTGATTTGAACATATATATACATATATATATTTCTTTCCGAAATTGTTTAGCACGGTTTATCGCAAAATCAAAATACCTCAAGAGCTGCGCTCTAATTTTGCGTTACAGAGATTTGTAAACGTCTTTAATTTTTTTTTACATTAGTGATTTTTACATCATCGTAGTGATATGAGTCATGGGGAGATCTAAAATGACAAATTCCGGAGAATATTTTCTGCACATGTTCCACATTTTCAAAAGCTGTAGCACTGAGTCTATTTCAAATCACAGAGCAGAAGTCAGATGTTGGAAAACGTATGATTCGATAAAGCACGAAAAAAAAAAAACAGGAAATCGTGACGTAAATTTCCCGGCTCAATTTATCGTGGAATCCAAATCGCTGTAGAGGTCATGTGGCATCAGATCACGTGACGTCGAGTTCCACCACTAAATTTAGCGGGGAAACTGGATTGGTGTTTGAGTCACGTGACGGTAATTATCCCGCTACATGTAACGGGGAAACTGAACTGTTCTGTAAGCCACGGGACGTCCATTTTCCCGCTAGATTTAGCGGGAAAACTGAAGTGACATATAGGTAACCTGACGTCAATTTCTGCACTTGTCACGTGAAACCAAGTTCCCCTCTAAGTTTAGTGGAAAATGTATAAACAGACAAACGAATAAAAGCTTCTTTTTTTTTTAAACCATACTTTAAAATTAGATAAATCACCAAATGTGCGATTAAGCAAGCACATGTCCGCTTGCTCATACGCATACAAGTTAATATAATAACTCCGAGACCGTGCCTCGAAAACATGTACAAATTGTTCCCTTTAACATTAATACACCCCCCCCCCCCCTTTTTCCATTCCCTAAAAAAAAAACAAAAAAAAAACTCGTTTATGTTGTGACTTGGCACTGAACACTGAACAAGCACCCGGCCGAGGATCCAACATCAAAAGGCATTCATCTTTGCTTTCAAACCCAAAGCACATAATTAGCTCGTGATACCCGTGTAATTATCCGCCGAGACCGTTTTTTTTTTTTTTCGTTTTGGTTGTTCTTATTCCGTTTAATTCGTGTGCCCCTGTTTGCTTCCCGCGCCCCCATGCCGACGAAACACAACGGTGTTCAGCCGTTCAGAAACACGTCTGTATTATGCAAATTGAAAGCGTATCAGTCATAACGAAATAACCTTTGCCACGTTGTTTGCCTTAAAGTAGAGAAAAAAAAGAACAAACAGGCAAAAAAAAAATAATTACAACATTTTCTTTTTGTATATAAATTAAGGCAGGCATGTTCCTTTTGCAGGGAAAGATGAAAACGCGGGAAAAGGGGTTAATTAGCTTCCTCCTTTCACCCGTTCACAAGATTTTGCAGACCGAGATGCCGGCTCGTGGGAATGGGGAAAATTCTCCTCAGCAAAGAAGACTGGTGAAATGATAAACGCCCTAATTTGGGCGTTCGACCGAAGAAACTTCCGGGATGTCGGCAATGCCGAGTTCCTTTTAAGGAAGCGGCATTGGTGTTTGCAGAATATATGGAATTTTTTTTTTTTTTCAAAGCGATATTTGTGGTCTTTAGCTCGTTCAGAAGTCCGCAGGCTGGACGAGGATAATTTGGAATGTGAAGAAGGCTTCATCAAATTAACGAATTGTTATAAGAACAAAATGATAAGTACATTAGGAGTTAATGCATAGGTGAAGAACAGTAATCGTTCAATCTGGATGAGTTTCGTACCTGCACGCGTTCGTGTAATTACTACTCCGTGGTGCACGTTAAAGACCCCAGGTTATTAGCGGTTGTACTGCACTGGCTAAATTTCTCATCTACAGCTAAGCGACAAGTCACCCGTTGAGGCGTACTACCATCAAGTCTGTCAAAACATACAAGCAACACGATTCTTCGTCTTCTTCTTCAGGAAAAAAAAAAAGCTTGCTCATGTTAATTTCGTTAAGATATATGTACCAAGAGGATTTGCGAGTATTATATTTTTCTTTCAACTATGAAATGATGTGATAGGTTTGAATCATGTTGGAGAAGCAAAATGTTTTATTTTTTTAGAAGATAAAGTACCTTTCGGAAAATAATCGCACGCTTAATTTTCATTCATTGCACTGTGACTATCTTGTTAAGATTCATGCCTTGACCTGTCCCTCTACAAGACAACATTTCATTGCTTTCCCACTTAAGCGCAACCTTCTGTTATCATCGACTGCGCGGCAGGCTTGATTTCCTCAACCACAGTACTACAGAACTTTTTAGTCCCGCGTGGAATCATCCGACGCGGCAACAATATGCTGGTTGATGAAGGACTTCGTTGATGCATGTTTGACACTGTTGTAAATGTTGTAATAAAACTGCCATTTTTATTTCAGTAATAGCATAGCATTTGTCGTTTAATTCTTACGTTAATTACATTTTATATGTAGAGCTTTGTGATAACAAAAATCGGCATGTGGACGATATATATAATTGTTAAAAAATGCAATCCTGCCCAACCCTTTAAAGATTATTCCCAAGCTTCCATGCACTGTCCCAGCTAATTTAGATATAATCTACTCTACTGACCGTCCATCAAACCGATAAAACCTATATAAAGGTGATAACAAAAGAGAAGGTGGACATAAAAAATAAACCTATAAAGCAGTACATATAGAACTCCCACAACTAAAGTATACTTTCTAAATCTTGTGTTCGAAAAACAAAATGTCAGAATATCGCAGTCTATAATTAATACTAGTTACAAATGTCTTTTAAAAAATTACTCCAAGGTACACTTGTTCCTTCAGCATTCACCAAGTTCTTTTTTACAGCGAAGCTGTTAAGGGCTAGTTACCCCACCATCGTGTCCGGTACCAAACAAATGTCGACACCCGTGGTCGACATAACACTTTGGTTGCCGCCGTCGCTCATAGATGTCGGTAACTGTCCAGAGTGTTGTGTTTGCCGGTTGTGCGCTTACCACCGTCGCTCATAGATTGCGGCAATCTTTCCAGCCTCGGCAACCAGAGAACTGGTTGCTGCCGTCACTCATAGATGGCGGCAACATTTCTTCGAAGGAAGAAGAGCGGGAACAGAACGAGCAGCGGAGATGTGCGCGGCAGTGCGAGTGATTCCGCCCACCGCGAGGCCGCTATCGCCTAAAGTTCCACTGCGTCGAGCGCATCAGATTCTTTTGCGAAAGAAGAGCAGATCGCTCGTCTGGAAAGCTACCGCCGAGAACTGAAGCTTCAGCTCCGCTGCTCGTCCTTCTTCACCAGAGTGGAAAGGCTGAACGTTTTTCTTTTTTTTCTTTTTTTATATGCGTAACGCCTCTGCGTGTAACGTCCTGCTCTGGAGGAGTGCTTTAACCTTAACACAAGGGTGCGCTGCGTTGAAGCAAGTTGCACAAAATCGCGATGCCAACTACGCGGTTGCCGCTTTGCTGCAGTGCTCCAGTGCGCGGTGAAAAGGGCACCGAACAGAGCTAGCTAGCCGGTCGCAAAAGACCACGAACATGAGAAATATTAGGAAACTTTCCAGTACTGCCAGTTTTTGATAGAGTGATCAAATCAAATCAAATGTTAATTGAGGTGATAATCGACAGTTTTCCGAATCGCACAGCCTACCGTAACGATCACGCCATCTAGCGAAGCTTAAGCTGTTACATTTAAACAAAAGTGAAATTTACGTTTTGGAGTAATGTTGACGCAAATTCATCATATTTCGGCATGATGATGCTGGATGAAGTAGGGTAAGCACTTTGGCGCACTCTGGCGCAAATGGCGCAGATATCACGACACAGAGTAGAGGGTCACAACGTTAAAAAAAAAATCAAAACATTACGCGCACCCAAGATTATAAAGCTTTCCCAGGCCAGGCGAATCACTTCATTTCGGGTTTCCTTACATACACCTCTCATTTGTGATTGTGAAATGTCACTGGAAGAGCTCTATCGGCATCGCCGTGGTAAATAAAACCTGTCTAGGCAAAGGGTCGACCAACTACGCCCTCAGGCACGGCAACAATTCTTCGTTGATAAAGGTTCACACTGATCCAATGTTTCTGCACAAACGATCCTCTTGCTCTAAGTTAGTGTCACTGGGACGCCATAGGGGTTATAAACGAAGCGAATTTTGTCATGTCAAAGTGAGAAGTTGCGATAACTTTTCCTTAGCAAGGATCGGACATTAGCCAAAAAGTCGCGACAGCTCTAAGCAAAAAAAAAAAATATATATATATATATATATATATATTCTACATATTATTTTCTTTTTTTTCTTTCAGCAACTCAAGTCCGAGCTGTCTTCAAGGCCACATGAAAGTTACGGAGGATCAGGACTCGAACGACGTTGTGCAGTCCGACCGCCCGTACAGTGTGCAGCCCCTGCGCCTTGTCAAAGACCGGATCCACCACGGCCACCACAGACCATCGCCAAGACTCGTCGACCGAGACAAGACCGACGTGGTCACGCATCGCGCAGCCGAATTCGGAGGATTCTGCGGCAGCCTCGTCGGACGCAGCGCGACCTTCTACAGCGCACGACGGAACGTAAGCCTAACGGTGTCCTTCCCGGTCTCGTCTTCGGTCAACATGGCGACGACGGGAGTCTTCCTCACGTACCGCTTCCTTAAAAGCACCAAACCTCACGACGACGTCTTCTACGGCGACCCGGTGCCGGGCTCGTACTGCGACCGCGTCTTTACCGACTGCCATGATAAGCAATGCCGGATCAGGTCACCCAACTATCCCGGCTTCTACCTACGAAACGTGACGTGTACTTACCACATAAAGCAGACGCAGGCGCCGCCCGGTCTCGTTTCCCAGATTGTGCTGAATCAGCGCAACGAGTACAAGATCACCATCCACAGCGGACAGGCCAACGCCGGCGGGGTCCTCTACAGCGCGTTGACGACCGAATGTGCCGGAGACGTCGTCAGAATATCCGATGGCTCTCCGAGCTCGGAGTCGGTGACCCTCCTCGAGTTCTGCGGGTCGGGACCACTTCCGGACGTGACGTCGTCCGGACCGGATGTAACGGTACAGCTCATCAGTGTACCCTACCAGCAGCTCCTCGAATCCCGGATGGAACTGGATATTTCGGTGCGGTTCGTAGACCCGACGGAATTCCGGATGACTGGACGCACCTGCAAGTTCATTCTAGACAGTTCCGATCGGCGCAGCGGGCAGGTGCACGTGCCACGACACACCATTCCAGCAAACACGGTCTGCACATTCGAGTTCAAAGGTCGATCTCGTTTTGAACGTGTGTGGTTGTATTTCACGAGTTACTTTGTTCCCGATCGGCAGCCGTGGACGAGCGTTGAAAAGTGCGATGTAAGCCAGCTCGAAGTATACGACTCAGCCGTCTTTGACAACGGCGCGTACAAGAGCGAAGACAATGACACTTCGGGGCTCATGGGTCGGTTCTGCGAAAAGTCGAGTCCGCGGGTATGCAGCCACGCGAACGATTATCCGAACCTCATACCAGCCCGGCCATGCCACAGGTCGACGGAGAGCTACTTCTCGAGTAGTCCCACCATGACGCTGCGTTACAAGGTGTTTCAGAGCGGCGACGTCACGTCGAAGACCAGTTCCTTCACGGCACGGTACGAGTTTGTAGACACCTCTCAGAACGGAGTACCCATGAACGACAGCCTCTGCAACCGCCTCTTCAAAAGCAGGACGAAGACAAGGGGACGGGTTGCGTCGCCCAAAAACACTTTCTTCTACGGACGCGGCGGCGAGAAAGACTTGACGTGCGCGTACCGATTCCTCGGAACATCTCAACAAAGGGTGCGAATACGGATCGACAAGCTTCACTTGTCAACAGAAGGTTGCTCCACACTTTACGACGCCAACCAACTCCGCTACACTTGCAAGCAGGGCGGTAGGTTACCAACATCCGTTAGACGGCGTCGCCTTGCGGAGCTCAGCATGTCGGAATCCTGGTTCGGCATCTTAATCCCAGTGGGCTGTCTATGCAGCAATTCCACGTTCCTCTCGTCGCCGCTTGAGCTGACTTCGGTTGGCAGCGACGTCGTACTCTCATTTACCGTACGGGGGATGGCCGTTCACGAAGACTTCACCAGTTTCGGTTTCGAAGCAACCTACGAATTTCTCCCGCCCAGCGACTGTGGTGCAGACACCGGTCTTCTCAGGGGTCACGTCGGCGAGGCTGAACTTTCATCTCCAGTGCTTCAGGAAGATGGTCCTGGCGTAGGAGCCTACCGCAGCGGAATCTTCAAGCGATGCCGATGGCTCCTGGAAGCCTCACCGGACAAGTACCTCTACCTCCAAGTCATCGGTGGTCGGCAGAGCATCAGCGACTGCGGAGACAACCGTCTGCTGGTCTACTCAGGCGAAAACTTAAGCCACGTGACCCTCGTTTGTGCATCCACGTCATCGGTGGAGGACTCCAGCGCGGTCGACATCTTCTCTCCGGCTTGGGCAAACGAAACCATGACGGCAACGTCTTTGAGGCCCGAACGGTTATTGCTCGAGACACTCTGCTCCGAGGAGTCTCCTAGCTTTAGAGTGCGATGGATGGAAGTTACCAGGCCCTTCTTCAGGACGCGGTCGGGTCAGACCATGAGGAACGTCGACTGCCTGTACGAGTGCCCCGAACTCGACGCTTGCATCAGTCCTGAATTGTGGTGCGACGGTGTGGCGCACTGTCCGTCGGGGTACGATGAGGTGCCCGAGAATTGCGCGAGGTTTCCGACACTCCAGGTGATTCTCGGATGTGCGGGAGCGCTAGTCGTGTTTGTAGTAGCGCTGGGAACACTGGCTCTCATGAGGAGATCGTGCCAGTTCAAGAAGTCCAAGTCTTCTACTCCTTCTGGCCGCCCTGTGTCGTCTGAGGATGTCCCCATGGACAGTATTTGACAAGAGGCCAACGGGAAAGATGTCATCGAGAAGGACACTGTTAGAGACAAGGATAGTGTTCAGGACGATGTGGCTTAGTCTTTCCCGGCCATCAAGGTGGTGCGAGAGTGTCGTGCGACGGACAGTACTCGATGATTCGTCTTTCCAAAGATCATTGGACCGTATTAAAGAGGAACTTTGATATGTCAAGTCAGAAACGCAGTTTTATGTGAATTTCCATCGGGAAGATGGTGAAAGGTACAGTGATTGCAAAGAAAGAAATATAGTGATTTTTGTGGAGTCCTGAAGAAATATTTTTTATCTTGATGAATCACGGGCTGCTCTTAGACGATATAGTGTCACGTGAAAATGTAAAGATGAGCGTTAGAATGTGTGTCGACGCTTGATGGCTTTATGAGCGGCATACCTACGGATGGCTTACCAGGACTTACATTTTTCCACTCAGGTATTTCAGGCTTCGATAAATTAATTACAGGTAACCATCAGGTCCTAGTTACTTTTTACATATCAAAAGAAGGTACTATTTACCAATTTTAGTCTTGAGTTAAGGCTTTTTTTTTTAACCTCGTTACCGTAAGCGCCTAGAGGTTAAATTATATTGCTAACAGAATCCTTGAACCCTGAAAGAAATGAAGGTGTTTCAGAAATACAAAGCTGATATTAAACAGGAATACACCACGGCTCAACATCAAGCTGATGACTGGACGCTTACACGAAGCGGTGTGCATTCGAAACGTAATTCTCCAACAAGCACTGACCTCAAGCATCCAGACTTCCCAGTGCCATCAACTTCAAGGCAGGTCGTCTTGTCCTGCTGCTCACGATCGTTCACTTGTTGTGCGTGATTCTGCGTCTGTGCGAGTGTGCAAACTTAAAAACTTGTGTCGGAATTGTGAGTGCGACTCAACCTTGACTGCTTTCTCAGAGACCACGAAGCGAGACAAAGAAGTGATCATTTTGTACGACCTGAATATTTGTATAAAGCGTTTTAAGTGTACCCGGATCAGCTTCAGTCAAACTGGTGTGAAAGAACATACATTTTGCGAGGCGTGCGGTGTCGTTCGCGGCGCCGAAGGGAATGCCGGGAACTCAAGGTAGAATCTGCTGGAGCAGACGAAAGGGGCAACCTTGGAGGCGACGGCGAGCGGGCGAGGGCAGGCGGGCAACTGCGCTGCCCCCTCGCCCTCGTTAGTGTCACGTGGGGACGAAGAGCGCTCAGGACTTCTCGCATGGCGTTCTCTGATTTTTGTGAAAGATTTATTGAGAAACCCGAAATAGTTGAAACTGCCAAAAAAAAATTATCAAAGTAATTATTAAAGGATTTTGAACATTTACCCGTTTTAAGCTCGTTAACAAGCAAAGAATCGCCTACTGTGATTTTTATATCGAAGCATCGGCTTCCATATAATAATCCCCGTGCATTCATTGATAATATTTTCTGTTTGTTTTCAACAACCTTTTAAACCAGTAAAACGACACCAATGAAAGGTTGAAACTATATAGTGCATTAAAAAAGACCGTACGATTACATCTCCTCTAAGCACAAGAAATTCGATCAATAAAATTTACAAATCAAAAGTTCAGTGTATAAAAGCTTTCAAAAATTGATCCCCAGCAAATGAACACAAAATGGCACATCGAAATGCGAATACCACGAAGAATCCTCTACAATTGTTTTCTACTTTGAAGAGACCTTTGGGTATGCGCATTTACCAGTTGGAGCTTCCTATCCCGACGACTACGTGAAGTACTTTGTTTCGGAAGTTGAGCACAATTAAGACGTTGTCCCCTGAGCACTACTTCAGGACCGGAAAAGAATCCACAACCGCCCGACCGGACGCCATCCAATCAGTTTGCGACAGGCGCCTCTGACACCAAATTGGGTTGAGACGCAGCCGGAGATTTCAATTTATACTGGCTGCAGGTAGCGTACACGCTAAAATACATAAAAAAGGTGCTACTGCGCTGCGAATCAAGCGTTCCCCAAATCCCTCAAGAGCTAAACCAGAACCCAAGAGAAAGAATTAAACCGCTTCTCGCTAAGAGCTACATTGTTCCGACAAAACAAAACAAAAAAAACATTTATATTTGCCATTAGCGGCAATCCCTAGAACGACCCACCTGCGGACTCACCCCCCCCCCCCTCCCCCCGCCCTCCCTCAACCCCTTTTCCGGTAATTGTTAAAAACCCCGAATTCGAAACGGCCAAGCCCCCGTGCAAAACACCGGGGTAATTCAGGGTGCTCGGAAACCTCCATCGTAATCATAAATGCACCCAATTTTTTTTTTCAATTTCTTTTATTATTTTTTTAAGGGGCGGGATCACGTATACCGGCTCGAATTACCGCAATAACCTCACACTACGGTACGCCACCGCCGCCGCCGCTACGGCCTCGGACACTTCAAAACGCATGATGGCTCGCTATGGAGGCACCGCCACGTGACCCAGGCATCCGCTGCAGACAGGGCCGGCCTACGTGATTTCCCTAGTAATGGGGAGGACCGTAAAAATGGCCCCCGTCTGCCCGGAGAGAAGGAACCACTGGTCTACGCGCGCCCCGCGTTTCGGCGTTCCGAGGTAAGAACCTTTCTCTCAATCCTCCTCGCAGAGCTTATGTGGTATATCCCTATTTCTCCTTCCCTCTTTTTTTTTACGTTTTCTTATCTTGATGCGATGGGCGCACGTGTTGGTGGCACATTAAACGTTTCGCGCGAAGCTACGCCCCAAATAATAACCCAAGTACATAAATGAAAAGGCTTAGCGGATTCACGAAGCAAAGAAAAACAAAATGCGAGCGAAATGAAAACGGGCGGAGGAAAAAAAAACGCGGGGGAAAAAAAAGGCGGGAGGGGAAAAGTCAGCGAGGAGGACAAAAAAAAAAAATAAGGCATCGCGGGGAAGGGAAGAAAAAAAATCAAAAGATACTTCCCCAAAAAAAGGAAATGGTAAAGAGAAACAAAACCAGCTCCCGTAATAAATGTTCGTAAGGGTTGCCTCTAGCATGTGACATGTCAAGGGTGGTTTAGGCATGTCTGCCTCTACGTGAGGTTGCCGGGTGACTCTCGCAACTTTTTACTCCAGTTTTTTCTTTTTCGATCATTTTTTTTTTACGTAGCGTTAGTTGACCAACGCGTATCCACGAACGCGTAACGTGACAATGATACGAGTTCGCGGGTTGCATCAAGCTCCCCCGAGGGTGCGCTCGTGTCACCAACGTTGCGGTACATCAGCTATGCACGGTTTTAAGTTCGCTTGATTTTTTTTTTACTTTTGTTTTAAAAAGTATTATGTATTGTGCACGTTTAAAAGCTCGTTTTTGTGTCGAGCAAGGTTATTGTTTGTCTATGCTCGAGATGAGCCATACCTGGGTATCGCGAGTTTTGCTGTTACAATTTTAAGCGTGCGAACCAAAGATCCAGGAGTCTAATTGCCGTTTAATGCAACCTACCCCCCCCCCCTTCCACACGGTTTGAAATCAAAATCGATCCATCATTGTCATCCCTAATGTCTCTGGCGATTCTTTACCTGGGCCTATGTTCACAGTCATTCGGCATTTGTTTTTTTTTCGTATAGGCGCCTTCGTACGAGCACTGTTTTTCTTCCTGTTTCTTCTTAATGGATTACTCTTGTTCGCTTTTGCCCATATAGTTATACTTCCGATGAAACACCGGCATTACTAACAGCAAGCTCTGACATATGACGAGTTAATAAACACCCAAATTTGTGTTTTGGTTTTTAGCATTGTTTATCAGGGTACGATCTTGTGACTCAAACCAGGGTTTTTGGCCTATACACAGGTGTAACATTAACAACTCGCTCTCCCTATGGCGGGCGACTTAGCTGGAAGACTTTACTCCCAAAAATATATGCGCATAAAGATGGTCCTCACCAGCCATTTGTATTGACATAATCTTAACGATTTTTGTTTTGTTTCTTTTCACTTTAAGCTTTCAATTTCTTAGTATGGAACAACTAAGCAACCAAAGGCTTTTTTTTTAAATATCACATTAGTGTTTTTTATGTTGTCAGGTACTGATTACGCTCCAAAATATAAATAAAGTTGCAATGCCACGCTTTCGCAATCTGAGTAACTTTCTAAAATCAATGTCAAACAAATCAAAAGCTCAGAAAATTTCTCAAAGTTCCTGGTAGCTGAGATCGAAGAGACCTTTTGTGTAAGACTTTTAAAGGCTTTGAATGAACAAACAAAATTAATTTCGTATTTCCGAATTCCTGTTTAACACTTTAAATGGTGGAACGTTTAAGCGAATACTTACGTCAATTTCATTTATGCAAAATACTCGTGCATGAAATGGGGTAAGACAAAATTTGTGCAACATATTCATGTCTCGGTGCACGTGGCAACGAACATCGCTAAATATTAAAAACACAAGCCGTTCGGCGTATTCTATAGTAATCGAATGCTTAAATGCAGGGCACGGTGAGACCCCACAACTTATTGTCCCTCCACAGCAGATTTGTACGTTACTCATTACAAGCAATCAAATTCCTCGTAACTTAGTACATTTTTGAGTATTTTTATTATCATTTGATCACACTTATTAGGAAGTCACCTCAACAGTAACCTGATTACTGTTGAATGAATTAAAATTATTCCTAAGCGTTACCATTTTCGCCCTCCCTTCCTGACGGTGCCTTTTCTTTCCACAAGTTTCCTACCAAGGAATCATCGTGCCAAATCTCCAAGAGGAAGACGTCTTGCCGAAATCGGTGAAGTAAGGAGTTAAGTAGATCGTGATTCGGTGATTTTAATCTAATAGTAGATAGTTTTATGGGGCCGTGTTTGCACATCCGATACGGTATACGATGGGCCCTCCCGTACCAACTGCGCATGCGCTACTGCAGAAGACTCGCACATGCGCAGTTCGTATACCGGAGGGCCCCATCGTATACCGTATCGGATGTGCAAAAAACGGATCCCTAAAGCTACCTAATGGAAAGTACGAAATACCCGTTTTTCGAACCGGCTGAAAACTCTGTCGTTTTGAAAATCTGATGTGATCGGGAGGAACTAACGGTTACGTTTTCAAGCAACGGTTAGTTACTTTTTCTATCGAGTAATCGAGAGATCAAACTGTACTTCTTAATAAGAGCAGTTGTAATTGTAATGATTACTTCTTTTCTTTCGGGTAACGTTACAAGACTTCTCCGATCGTGGCATTAGCCGATGACAACGCTAGAACAGATCACATCGCAAGAAGCGTGGACATGATATCGTAGACCACACTCAGCCCTTATTAAGCTCTCACTGACAGTTTAAGGAGCGTTAGGATTTCAGAACAGGGGAGAAAAAAAATGGAATTTACAGAATCAGTTTGCACTACAGAACAGCACGAGTTTTTAAATAATTATTATACAGCAGAGAGAAGGGGAGACTAAACGTTTTATTTAGACTGAAAAATTTGTCTCAGCGTTTGTATCACCACTCCTCGCCCAGCACGTTATCGCATATTATCGTTTACGTCTTTGACATGCTGAACCTGGGGTGGCCAGAGGATGACTTTTATATTTTTATTCGTACGACAGATTTTTAAAGGCTAATCAATTATATTTGGGGAGGCACACAATTCAAAACCATGTTTGCTGTGAGCACAGAAATGTATAATATGCAAGTACGTAAAGAAAACAATAACTAATACCCCCCCCCCCAACCACCTCCTTTTCTTTTGTCAAAAAAAAAAGTAGAAAAAAAGCGTATGATAACAATCACTGTGCCTCCCGGCCTCAATATCAAGAATCGCGAGCCTCCATCGGGGGGCTTAAAACCCTAATATCCATGTTTATCCCTCTGGGTAGCGGGATAATCCCCAAACCTCGTGCGTGAAACGCGAGGAGACTGAAGTAAAATCAGGGAGCGTGGGCCCCGCTTTGAGAGGCGGGGGGTCGGTGGTCTCGGCGGATTAGCAACGGAATTAGAAATCGCATCTGGCAGGGGACTGCCCCTTAAAACCGTTATCGAGATTATTGCTGTCATAACAACGAGCTAATGAAACCGGCTTTAGTCACGTCTTTGGAAACAATACGCTTTCACGGGGGTATCTCCAGCTGCGTATAATCACATTTCGGTTACCGCCACACTGTAATCCCGTGGAGCCACGTTATAGCTGCCGATCTCGCTGCCGTCGGGAGCGGTAACTGAAACGAAGTATCAAGAGTATTCACATACTTTTAGAGCGCTGCTCTTAGGCGCCCGTTTCCGCGTATAGCGGCGTCGCCGTCGTCGTCGGCGTAGCCGTCCCGCTAAATTTGGCGGGATATTGAATTGGTGCTGATATCACGTGACGTCAATTTGTCAGCTGAATCTAGCGGAGAAAGTGATTTTGTTTATGGGTTACGTGACACGAAGTCATGTGACATCATTTTCCCCGCTAAATTTAGGGGGGGGAAACTGAATTGGTTGTGAGGTCACGTGGCGTCAATTTTTCAGCGGAATTTAGCGGGGAACTGGGGGGAGGGGAGGGTATGAACGATGAGGGGAGGGTACGGAGGAGGAGAGGAAGGGGAGTGAGGAGACGAGGAGGAAGAGAAGGATGATAGGGTATGCAGGAGGGTGAGGGGAGGTTACGGAGGAGGAGGGGAAGGAGGCGAAGTGGAAGAAGATGGAGCAGAGGAGGAAGATTAGGAGGGGAGGAGGCGGAGGAAGGGAGGAGGATGAGGAGGAAAGAAGGTGAGGAGGAGGAGCAGAGGTGGGGAGGAGGACGGAGGAGAGGAAGCGGGGTGGAAGAGGGGAGGAGGAGAGAAGGAGGGAGAGTACGGAGGCGGAGGGACATACCCTCCCTTCCATACCCTCTCCTCTTCCTCCTCAAGAGCTGCGCTCTAATTTCGCATCACAGAGATCTGTAAACGCATTTCATTTTTTTTTTTTTTTTTTAATTTAATACACTGCGACCATATTGCCAGATATGTGTTGATTTCCATGTTCGTAAGATAGTTAAGGTCGACGTGACTCTTGGACTCCGTCACTGCATTCACGTAAGGGGTCAAGAGCTGTCATTTAACAACAGCATTCTCGCGACCAAAAAAAAACATACTACAATGAGGGTATAAACTCATGCGGAAAACGTTGTTCTTTAATAAGTGAACAAAAGCATTATTGTGTTAAACCTGCCGAGTGAGTCATTTTGGAGCACCTTTTGGAGAAGCCGACAGTTCACTTTGAAGCAGCGAAAATTTCTTTTGTAGCATAAGCACACGCTCCATTTTCCATCATACCACTGCAAAAAAATGTTAGGATTCGTGTGTTGGTCTGTTGAACTGAAGGACAATGTCTACATTGACATCCCACTTTTCTGAAACCTTTTTGTTAGCATCCGTTACACGGTAGGCTTGATTCCCTCTTACACGGAACAAGCTGCTGAGTTGTGCGTAGAAGCAAAAAGCAGGGCAACAATGCTGATCGAATAATGACTGTGTGAAGTGCACTGTTGCGTTAATATCGGTACAAAATGAAGCATAAAGCATACAGTAAATAGCACTGAAGTAACAATCAAATGAAATAATTTAGTGCACCAATATTGACGTTTCCTTCGAATTCTAAATCTTCTGATAAAAGTTCAAATCTTAAATAAGATAAAAAAACAAAGCTTTTGTGTTTTATCGCGGGCATGGATAACATTTTATATAAAGAACTTATAATAAAAATACTCGGCATGTGATTGATAAATGTATGCCTTCTTAAAAACAATCTTACCGAATTCGCTAAGGTTGTTTCCAAGCTTCCACCAACTGCTCTAGATAATTTGGTATTAGTGTACATTTTTTTTAATATGTCATGTATATAAAGATAATAACTTAACAAGAGATTATCAATAAAAAACAAACCTATGAAGCAGCCCAGAAGATCTTAGCAATACTCAATTATCCTCTCAAATCTCAAAGTTAAAAAGTATATCTTCAGAGTATTGCACTCCATTTTACCTAAATATAATCAGTGTTGGGAAATACTTCAAGTACATTGTTCCTAAATTATTACTTCATGTAGGTTTAGAAAACGTGTCCCTAACTTGAAGTACAATCTCTGAGCACGCACTTGTACTCTACTTTGTGTATTTTTATGACACTTCAAGCAGAAAGTCAAACCCCCGACATTAAAGTACTTTACCCCAAAATGAAGAAAAATGGCGTGTCATGGGAAGACGCCCCATCTTCTTTCCAGACACCAATGGTCATTTCTCTGGTGTAAGTTTTGGCGGCTAGAAGACCGTTACAAAGAAGTGCCTCGTAAGTTTATTTTGTTAAATAGTTCATCAGCGAGAAAAAAAAAAAAACTACTTAGTGGCAACTCGACTTTCTCCAATATTCGCCGCCATTTCCGAAAATAACTGATGCACCCCCTATTACCCCCAAGGGCAATTACAGTTTTACAAAAAAAAAAGTATTGTAAATAGCTGGGCAATCGTGGTGCGCACGTGAAACGCTCTTGCATCAGAGGCGTTTACCGATACTCTGCCTTTCCAGTCGAGAGACGCCTACGTTCACGGCGCTCTTCGTCAGATAGTTTCACGCGTACCACGTGTACACTTGACACTTGTTCCTAGAATGAAGCGACACTAGCGCTAATCAGGCTGATAAATATGGCAATCTTCCAGAGCCTTCCGTACTCGCGAGATCATCTCACCCGATGCGCACAGGTGGTGGAGCTCGTCCTCGCCTACCCCTCTGGTCACGTGACCTTCCCGTTCACCAATCAGCGTCGAGCACCTCGCGAAATGGCGAACAGCTAGCCAAAGAAGGTTTCACATTAAAAATCCACTGTAAAGCTGAATGAAAGGGCAGAATAAAGGATGATGTTACAAAAGTATGTGTGCTTTACTTTGTGAGTACATCGCATTCATAATATTTCGATTCGAGTACAACGTGCCCGGTGTACTTATTATTTGACTTGAAGTGCATACCGTTTCATTTCCTTTGTGTTTTAGTTCAAGTGCTTTTTATATTGTCACGGGTGGTGACCAAAAGAACAATAAATAAACAGAAAGAAAGAAACGTTTAATGTGGCGAACTTGTGCCAAAAATAAAAGGGGTACAGAAAATAATAACAGAGCGTCGCGGGCGTCGAAGTCGGCGTAGAGCAGAGTCGAACGCTGGGGCGAGACTGACTCCAGCTTGCCACGCGGAGCCGCTTTTGTACACGCGTGGGCTTCTGGAGCATTCGGCGTAGAAGGTCCGGTGCCTAGAACATTCTAACCTCGAATCAGCAAGACGGTTCTCGAATTTACCAGAACGTCAGATTACAGTGTCAACAAAAATGTGTAGCCGCGGCCAGGAATCGAACCCTGGCTTTTCGCGTGGGAGACAAGCGCGATAACCGTTCGGCCACGCGCGCGCTGCCTAGTTGGCAAGCTGCGCGCGCGGCATTACTCCCCCCTTTAAAATGTGCATCGCCCCGATGCAGAGCAAAACAAAGCGAGCAAAAAGAACGGTAGGCTAAAGAGTCATTTAAAACACATAATGTCCACAGTCCTATCGAGCGTAGTATGGCTTCATGCGCACGACGTGTACGACTTCTGGTCGTGGAGGGCGGCGTGATGAAGTCCGTGTTCCGTCGGGCATCACCTCGTAGTTCAGATCTCCAAGTCGACGAAGTACCTTGTAGGGTTCAAAGTACCGTTTTAGGAGTTTTTCTCTGAGACCGCGTCGTCGTATCGGGGTCCAAACCCACACACGGTCTCCAGGCTTGAAGTGGACGTCCCGACGACGAAGGTTGTACCGGGTAGCGTCGACACGTTGTTGATCTTCAATTCGGAGTCGGGCGAGCTGGCGAACTTCTTCGGCTCGTTGAGCAACCACTTGGGCATCGGGGCTTCCATTGTCAGCTGGTTCGTGGGGTAGCATCGCGTCGAGCATGGTCGTTACTTTCCTGCCATGCACCAGTTGAAAGGGTGTCACCCCGGTCGTCTCTTGCACGGCCGTGTTGTAGGCAAATGGGACGTACGGCAACACCTCGTCCCATGTCCTGTGCTCCACGTCGACGTACATGGAGATCATGTCGGCGATGGTCTTGTTGAGTCTTTCTGTCAGCCCGTTGGTCTGCGGGTGGTACGCCGTGGTGCGACGATGGCTGGTGTGGCTGAGACGAAGGACTTCCTGTGTCAGCTGGGCCATGAACGAGGATCCACGGTCTGAGATCAAGACTTCGGGGGCGCCGTGCCGGAGGACAATGGACTCGATGAAAAACTTGGCGACTTCAACAGCCGTTCCTGATGGAAGGGCTTTTGTCTCGGCGTACCGTGTGAGATAATCGGTTGCGACGATTATCCATCGGTTCCCTTGCGTCGATGGTGGGAATGGCCCAAGTAAGTCCATTCCAATTTGCTGAAACGGGGCAGATGGCGGCGCAATAGGCTGAAGAAGTCCTGCCGGTCTCGTCGGTGGTTTTTTTCGTCGTTGACACTCGTGGCAAGATAGGGTGTAGTGGTGCACTGTCTTCGCGAGCTTGGGCCAGTAGTATTTTTCGCGTATCCTGGCGAGAGTTCTGCTGTAGCCAAGGTGTCCCGCCGTCGGGTCATCGTGGCAGGCTTGAAAAATTTCTTCTCGAAGACTGGAAGGGACCACCAACAGCCACGCCGTGTTGTTGTCGCTGAAGTTCTCCTTGTAGAGCACACCCCGTCTGAGGGAGAAGGTTGGCAGTGTTCGTACAAAACTGCGGGGAACGGCACTTCCTTGTCCCTCTAGGTGCTCGATGAGTGCTCCCAGCTCAGGGTCATCTCGTTGAAGTGCTGCCATGTCGCTGACATCCAGAGCGCCAAGGAAACACTCATCGTCGTCCTCTTTGGTGCAGGCAGGAGCGGCCTCGACTGGGGCCCTTGACAGGCAGTCGGCGTCATTGTGCTTCCGGCCGGACTTGTACACCACGGTCATGTCGAACTCCTGCAGTCGTAGGCTCCACCGGGCGAGGCGTCCAGAGGGGTCCTTCAGATTCGCCAGCCAGCAGAGCGAGTGGTGGTCTGTGACCACGCGAAAAGGACTTCCATACAAATATGGGCGAAACTTTGTTATTGCCCAGACGACAGCGAGGCACTCCTTTTCGGTAGTTGAATAGTTCCTCTCCGCGTTAGACAGCGTCCTACTTGCGTATGCGATGACTCGCTCTGCGCCGTCTTGCATTTGGACTAGTACCGCACCCAGTCCGGTGTTACTGGCGTCGGTGTGGATCTCGGTTTCAGCAAACTGGTCGAAATGGCCAAGAATCGGGGGCGTCTGGAGTCTTCGTTTGAGCTCGTCGAATGACCTCTGGTGTTCTTCTGTCCACTCGAACTTTACGGCGTCCTTCGTGAGGTTCGTCAGCGGTGCGGACAGCTTGGCGAAGTCTCGAACAAAGCGCCTGTAGTAGGCACAGAGTCCGAGAAATCTTCTCACAGCCTTCTTGTCAGCCGGCGGCGTAAATGCAGCTACGGCGCGGGTCTTCTCGGGGTCAGGTAGAACGCCTTTGTTGTTCACGACGTGGCCAAGGAACTTTAGTTCCCCATAGGCGAACCGACACTTTGTTGGCTTGAGTGACAGGCCGGCGGTCTTGATGGCTTGAAGCACGGCTCGAAGTCGTCTGAGGTGTTCGTCGAAATCTCATGAGAATACCACGACATCGTCCAGGTAGACGAGGCAGCTCTGCCATTTCAGACCTGCCAGCACGGTGTCCATGACGCGCTGGAAGGTGGCTGGTGCTGTACAAAGTCCGAACGGCATCACTTTGAATTCGTACAGTCCGTCGGGAGTGACGAAGGCAGTTTTCTCCCGGTCACGTTCGTCGACTTCAATCTGCCAGTAACCACTCTTCAAGTCCACCGACGAAAAATATCGGGAGTGGCGCAATCGGTCTAACGCATCGTCGATGCGGGGGAGCGGATAGACGTCCTTCTTCGTCACAGCGTTCAGTCGACGATAGTCCACGCAGAACCGCAGGGTTCCGTCCTTCTTCTTTACAAGTACGACCGGGGACGCCCATGGACTTCTTCCATGGACTTCTTGAGGGTTGAATGATGTCGTCGTCGAGCATCTCCTGGACTTGATCTTGAATCACTTTCCTTTCCTTTAAGGAGACTCGATACGGCGACTGGTGGACAGGGAGTGCGTCGTCGTAGGTAATAATGCGATGTTTCGCCATTGGTGTTTGACGAACTTTCGATGTCGTGGCAAAACAGTCACTGTATTCGGCGAGGAGATCAACCAGTTGCCGGCGCTTCGGAGCTGGGAGCTCGGGGTCGATGTCGAGCGGCGGCGGTGTCGTGCTCTCCTGCTGTGACGACGAGGTTTCTTCGGAGATTGCGGTGACCACGGCTGGCGCCTGAAGCTCCTCGACGTAGCCCACGGTGGTACCCTTCGTTAGGTGCTGCGGCTCCTCTCGAAAGTTTGTCACGAGAACAGTTGTACGTCCTTCTTGGAGATCCGTTACGCCTCGTGCGACGCAAATTCCTTTCTCAAGAAGCAGTTGGACGCTGCCTTCCAGAAGAGCTTCACCGTGCATGACTGCGTCGGTTATGACGGTGACGAAAACACTTGACCGCGGCGGCAGATTCACATGGTCGGCTATAACTCGAATCGCGGATGACGTCGTGTTGGCATCCACCGATGGCAGAACAGGCTTTCGCAGCGCATGGCCTCCGAGATCCCGAAGCGCGCGCGCGAACGCTTCTCCGGCCGTCCCATTCGTGCGGAGAGGGCGTAATCGAAAAAAGAGAAGGAGGTGGCGTGTCTCCGCGGGGAGGCGCTCCCAACCCAGTTGTCGACAGCATGGCGCGAGGCAGAAGAGTTCAAGAAAAAGTCTTGTTACGTCGAGTTACTAGCCGCGTTTACATGAATGCGACTTATACCCTAGTTACACGGGCCGTTTTAACTGCAGTTAAGCGTAACCGCGGTTAGCTTAACCGCAGTTACCCGCTGTTACACGGCAAACCTAACTGTAGTTGGCCGCTAACCATAGTTAGCGTAAACTGAGCTTGGCAACCTCAGTTAGGGCTCAGAACTGACAAGATGGCAGCGTCCGAAGCAGCAGCGAAGTCGCAGTGCTCGAAATCAGTGCAACCGGGCAAAAAGCGCGTTAACTGGCCGGTTGCGATCACCGAGGCCCTCATCAGGATTTGGGAAGACAATTTGCAAGCGTTGCGCTCGAATACAAGAAACGCGGCCATCTACGCCGCAATAGCAGAGCAGATGTTAGGCTTGTGGCGAGACTTGTAATTACAGCGGTTCCGCGTTATCTAGGCTGCTTGGCGTACTGGTGCCGGCTCCCTGCCTGCCGCAACCACCGGTTCGCGTTGGTCCTGAGTATTTTGTTTCCTCTTAATATATACACATAGGCTGACTGAGAAGAGGACTTCCGTGTAACACCCGCGCACCGCGGTTACCGGTAACTGCAGTTAGCGCCCGTAACCATAGTTTGCCGTAACTGCAGTTAAGGGTGCCCGTGTAACAAGGGTATTAGTCGCATCGAATCCAGTTGTCACATTCAATGCGGTCATGTAAACGGCATAATGCGCAAAGAAAGCGCATAGCATTCAAGTCGCTAGACAGAGGTGGATCGAGATGGCGAGTGCGCATTCATTCAGCCCATGTAAACGGAGGTCGCATCGCATTTTGGAACGGGGAGGATTATGGGACGGCGCTTGCTGCGGGAGCGAGTGAACAGCTGAGAACACGGCGGCGGCCAACCTCGTCGGCGGCGCGGAGAGCGGTCCCGTATGGTCGCCCACAATTTTTTACCGGGAACAAACGCGAGTTTTTATTGCCATCATAAGTAAGCGGAATATAGCGGAGCTGCTCGGTGAAGGCGGCCCCCGTCCAAGCCTTGCGAAGTACGACTTGTACGTCCGGGGTCCCAAAGGCTTTGGCGCAAGCACGAACGACACCGAGAGCTCCGATTCATTACGTAATTTTTGCGGGTCGTATTGCGGTGTTTGATTCTACTAGAAGCGCCTTGGTCACACTGCTTATACATTATACACAAGACATTCTGCGGATATCAGTCACCACGATATCCATGGTTCAAATGCCGCGTGCCAAGTGTCTCCTTGAACTCGTTGCCTTGCGGCATTCGAAGCTCAGATCTCGTGGTGACTCGAGTTTGGATCTGTTTGCAGACTGTCTTCTGTATGATGTACAAGCAGCGTGACCCCGGCTTTGGGGAAAAACCTATTGCGGTGAGGTACAACCACCTCGCAATGATTTCTCCATTTTTTTTTTTTTTTATAAACTTCGTGATAATTGTAGTTACTGATTGAAAAGGTGGGGCGTCCGCCAGGGAGCCCGGAGCACCACGACGCGACTGACACCACCCACCCGCGATGCCTGCGACTAAAAGTCTGCACGGGCCGATATGTCGAAGCCCGCCCCAGCCCGGCCCGTTGTCTATTGGGCCCGGACTTGCCCGCGGCCCGCTATCCATTTCCAACAGCCGGCCTGGCCCTGCCCGAAGTCACGGGCCAGCTCGCTTGCAACTGCTACACATAAGTTGATTACGACACCCAACAGCAAATACTGTAAGCATTTTTTTTTTTTTGACCAATCTGCAGGCCTAGGCAGCTGGTTAAGAAAAATCTCCCGATCTTCCTTTTCTGCGACCAAACACGCGCGGAAAGGATGAAACAACAAAAATGTCAAGCAGAAGTAAACAAAACCACGTGTCACAGTTGGAAAGGAAGGAAAACAGAGCGACGGGGTTGTACAAAAGACGGGCAAAGTTCTAAATTAGCCACTCTCGCTGCGCACAACCGTAAAAAAAAAAAAAAGAAGAACAGCCATGTCGTCGTCTTGCGCGGTGGTCTGCGAGAAATTGTTAAGGAAAAGTATCCCTCAGGGGAACCTCTTCACCCCTATTGGGGATGCAAGCACTCGTGCGTACAGATGGTTTACGCCGGCGAGGGGACGCGTAGGCGCGTGTATGTGCGTGTTTGTGGTGAGAAGCGATTGTATGATGGCGCCGGCGCCGCCGGGTACGAAAAGGAGCGCCGCGCCGCTAGTCCTCTACCCATATACCCAAACACACATGATTCAGCATCTGTTTATCCCCCCCCCCCCCCCAAAAAAAAAAAAAAAGAAAAAAGAAAACTGTGGTTCCTCTTCAAACCCCCGAACGCTCTTCGGAAGAGCATGCCGCTAAAAAAAAAAGTAATGGCCGGTTTGGCCCGCTTTGGCCCCCCTTGAAGACTCGAATGCAAGGCCCGTACCCGGCTCGGGCCCTTCATGAATGTACACGTGAAACCCGAGCCCGGCCCGAGAGCCGGGCCGGCCCGTGGCCCGCGGTCTGGCCCGTACCAGCGCAGATCTCTGCCTGCCACGCTGACGGATCGCCCCTCTCTTATGACTGGGCAGATAGCTCCTCCTCGCGGCGAGCGACGGAGTTAGCGCAATTACACACTTCTGCTGGGGCGCGAGACGAATGGAACGGCCGGAGAAGCCTTCGCGCGCGCGCTTTGGGATCTCGGAGGCCATGCGCAGCGTCAACTGGTTTGCCCCGAGGTCGATGACGGCACCATACTCGCAGAGAAAGTCCATTCCGAGGATAACGTCCCTCGAACAGTCTTGCAGAACGACGAACTTGACAGGGCACGTCTCACCGTGGATCTCGACGCGAGCAGTACATCTCCCGACTGGTGTGATGAGGTGTCCTCCGGCGGTTCTTATTTGTGGTCCATCCCACGGCGTCATGACTTTTCGAAGGCGGCGGGAGAGCCTCCCACTCAAGACTGAGTAGTCTGCTCCGGTGTCCACGAGCAGGGTATTGAACCGAACCCGAACCGTGAACCGAAAACCGGAAAAAACCGCTATTTTCGCGCGAACCGGGGTTGAACCGGAACGAAATAATTTGTTTCGCTCCGGAGCGGAACCGCTATATTTTTCATGCGGTTTTCGGTTTATACGCGAAGACAGGTCCCGTAAAAAGTGCGTGGCTAAAAACACAGTAACCTAAATAATAAACCAAAAAATGCAACAACAAAAAATTATTTTCGCGCAAACCGGAGTTGAACCGAATCGAAATAATTCTTTTTTCGTACCGGGGCAAAACTGATAAATTATTTTTGCGGTGTTTCCTTCCTGTGGGAATTCAAAAAGCAAGAAAATAGGTAGCGGAAAGCTCTGTAACTTTCTATTATCAGGTTTTTACATAACGGACGTCTTCATAATTCATCAAGTTTGACTCGAGAACTCAAACGAAATGACCACAGTAACAATAAATTTTCCGCGATTTCTGGTCTTACGTATTTCTTTAACAAATGGCCACATTCGTCCCAACCTTTTCTTGGGACCCGGAAATGGCTTATCAAAGAAAATTTATTGCTAAAAACATACCCAATTCGTACGTCAGAAAAAATGACCAATTAATGAGCCTGTGTGGTGGCAAAACGGTGAGTTGGCTAGTTGATTTCTCATCTCAAACTTAACGTCTAAAAAAGAAAAAAAAGGACAAAGAGAGGTATAGACAACACGCCTAATGTTATCTATACCTCTCTTTGTCCTTGTCTTTTTCTTTGGCGTTTAGTCCGAGATCTTTTTGGTGTTTTTTGTCTTTAATTATGTAGAGTCGTGAGCAATTTACTCTAAACGCCTTGATTTCATGGTAGAAGCGATCGGATAATAAAGCGATACAAAGGCCGATGGATATTTTAGAACCTGCACTAGTTGCCATACTGTGGCGCATCTATAATGTGCTTTCAAAATAACTCAGCGGATTTTATAATCTGACCGAAATTAAAGTCTAGCACCAGGAAGGGAAGGGGGGATTCAATTAACAGTTGCAACTACACAAAACAGCAAAACAGCTTCGATCTCTGGCAGTAGAAACAGCAAGGACCAAAACGTTTTCTCCTCAGAAACATGAACTTCAATACGCACAGTGGTCTGAGCATTGCTTCCTTTCCACACTCAAAATGCAATCTCGTTTCGTTTTTTTTTTTTTTTTATTATTAGTGGCGGGCGGTTAACGCGCCTCGCGAGTTGCCGCTACTCTGTCCAGACTCTCAGGCGCGTTAAGAGACACGACTCTCGCTGCTTATGCTCAGCTTCAACCTATGATGGACCGCGGAAAATCCTACGAGCCATCCTCACAATTCAGCGCTCTGATCGTACAAAGAGACTTCACGTTTCGGACGTCGCTGCTCCACCGGGAATATAGGCTCTTAGCACTGGATATGCTAGGCGAGCTGCTAGCGTTCCGCTGCAGTCCACCTTAGCGTGAAACTCTGTGCCAGTGTTCTTTCTTACTTGCCTTCCTGCTAGGCCCTCGGCTCGGCGGTTCGGCTGGTTCGGGTTGAAGCTAGAGTTCAAAAAACCAGTGCTTGATTGTCCAACGCGGTGGATGTCCACGCAGCATATGCTTACCAGGCTACTTGAACTACTTCGAAATTAAACGGTCAGCTAGACGATAGGGACAAAACACAGACAGGGAGAAACAGAAAGAGAGACATACTAAGAGGCTTCACTGGAGGGTTGCTCTGAAAAGAAGAAAGCTCCAGCTGGACTGAAGGCGTATGGGCGGAAGTCGAAATGCTCGCAGTATCGCTTCGCACGGCAGAAGTGGCGACGAAGACATTGCAGAAATAACAGCTCACTGTAGAAGATTTCTACGGAGCATGGCTGAGATGTTTCATGGACACTTCCAAGATATTGCCGCCGTTAGCAAAGGCCTTGGTCCAGTCAATGAAAAAGAGGGAGCGACAACTTCTTGACACGGTTGTCTTCTGTGCAGCAGTGTACATGGATCCCCGCTACCGCCTTCTTCTTACCCCCGAGCAAAAGCACCGGGACACATTGCATTCGACAAAGACTTGCAGGCGGATCACAGCTCTGCAATGCGAGCAAGTTTCTGCCCTTTCTTCTGAACTTGCGGCGCCTCCAGGAAGCGCTCCTCAAGGGAAAAGAAGTTGAGGCTGGCGTGCACGTTCGAGGTACTAGTAACCCACTTGATATTGCATGCCTCCTGGAAATGCTAGACAAGGGGCCGAGGCTTTCAAAGGACACTAACGTGTTGCAGTTTTGGGCGGAGCGAAGAGAACTCTATCCAGAACTACGCATTGGTGCAAGTAGCCCTGGGAGTGCCTGCGACCCAGGTCAGCATGGAGCGAGCCCTTTATGCACTGAAGTTCATTTTATCGTCTCAGAGGTGCCGTCTTTTCCCGGATATGCTTTACGACATCCTGCTTCTTCGGTCAGCTGCCTGACATTGAACTGTGCTTTCAACCACGTCCCGAGGTGCCCCGGCATTAGCTCGTTCGTTCTACACTGTAATGTGAGCCTTCGCTTTTTATATGTAACACTTTTATAAAATATGCATAGTTTATCTTTTGCTGCCGTCAATTGTTTTCGTAGCATACGAGTATGAACCGGTTCGAACCGGTTTGAACCTTTATTTTTTTACTCCGGAGTTGAACCGGAGCTGAACCGTTTTCCCTGAACCGGAACGAAAACCGGAACGAAAAACAGTTCGGTTTGACACCCTGTCCACGAGTGCTGATGCGTCGTGGCCGTCGATGACGACGTTTAGGTTATTGGACACCGTTGCAGGGGCGTCGTTTCGGTCTTTGGTAGCGTTCGAGTGGGGGCCCTCCGACGTTCGTGGAGGATCTTGGCGTCGGTCGTCTTCGGCAACTCCACCTCCAGGGGTTGCCGCGCCTAGTTTCCCCGGCGAGGAGCGAGGGGCGACAGGCTTTCACGTCGGGGTCGGTGCATCGGCGATGCTGGACGTCGTGGCGAAGGCGACCGGAACTCTCGGCGGGACGCAGGCTCGGGGGACTGAGGTCGTCGCAGGTAATCGTCGATCTCCCGAGGGCGTTCACCATACTGGGGGCGCGGGCCGTTTGGGTGGAATCCGCGCAGTCCGAGTCGTCGGTATGGGCATCGGCGGTACACATGGTCAGCTTCCCCGCAGTGGTAACACAGCGGGCGTCGGTCGGCCGTCCTCCAGACGTCTGTCTTCCTCGGCGCAGGTCGGTCTGAGTGAACGTGCGCCTGATCTTCCTGTCGTCGGGGGTACTGCGGCGTTGGGGCGTCTCTTCGGGGTGGCGCCGTGGCTTGGCGGGGAGCTTGCGGCGGTCGTCGGGCAATGGCAGCGAAGCTCAACGTCGGTTCCTCCGGCGCCACCGTGGTGACGGGAACCTCTGGTTGGAGCGCCCGATGCACTTCTTCTCGGACAGCCTCGGCGATGGAAAGGGTTGGCGGATGGCTGGTGGTTGGCAGCAACCTTCGTAGTTCCTCCCGGACGACCTCCCGGATAATTTCTCGGATATCCGTACCAGGAGTGTTTTCGCCGCTAAGCAGCGCGGTTGCAGTGACGCTTGGATGCCGCTGGTAGTGCGAAGCGCGCGCTTGGAGGGCGCGCTCGATGTTTGTCGCCTCGGTGACGAAGGCGTCGACGGTTGCCGGCGGGTTGCGGACGAGGCCCCCGAAGATGTCGTCTCTCACCCCGCGCATGAGAATTCGTAGCTTCTTCTCTTCTGTAGCCCGAGGGTCGGCGCGGGCGCTCAGGCGCAGAACATCCTCTACGAAGCCGGTGACGCTCTCGTTGGGGCCCTGGGTCCTGGTTCGCAGTAGGTCCTCGGCTCGCTCTCGGCGGTGGTGGTTTACGAATGTAGCCTTCAGATCGGTCTTGAAAATGTCCCACGACGTCAAAAAGGACTCATGGTTCTCGTACCAGTGCTTGGCGGTCCCCTCAAGGGAAAAATAGACGTTGTGCAGGCGCTGCTCGTCGGTCCAGCCATTGTGGCGGGCAACGCGATCATACTGGTCAATCCAGTCTTCGACGTCTTCGTAGAGTTCACCGTGGAAGGGGGCAGCCGTCCGCGGTGCGACGGGCATGTAGATGACGGGAGCGGCGGGGGCTTGCGACTGGTTTGCCATCGTCGTCTTTTTCGGCCTGGGCCTGTCTGGCAGCAGACCCAATTCAGGGAACTGACCTCTGGTACGCCGGCTTCTTCGGACTCCGGCGTCTTCGGCGAAGGGTAGTCTTCCGGGGCTGAGCACGTCGCTTGGCCGGGATTCCCTTGGAGGGGTACGATTAACGGGCATAGAATGGAGTACCCCGCACCTCCACCAAATGTCACGGGTGGTGACCAAAAGAACAATAAATAAACAGGAAGAAAGAAACGTTTAATGTGGCGAACTTGTGCCAAAACTAAAAGGGGTACAGAAAATAATAACAGAGCGTCGCGGGCGTCGAAGTCGGCGTAGAGCAGAGTCGAACGCTGGGGCGAGACTGACTCCAGCTTACCACGCGGAGCCGCTTTTGTACACGCGTTGGCTTCTGGAGCATTCGGCGTAGAAGGTCCGGTTCCTAGAACATTCTAACCTCGAATCAGCAAGACTGTTCTCGAATTTACCAGAACGTCAGATTACAGTGTCAACAAAAATGTGTAGCCGCGGCCAGCAATCGAACCCTGGCTTTTCGCGTGGGAGACAAGCGCGATAACCGTTCGGCCACGCGCGCGCTGCCTACTTGGCAAGTTGCGCGCGCGGCAATATGTACTGTACCCAACACTACGTATAAGAGTCACAGCTTTATTATAAATCGCGCCAGGTCCTTCCCTGGAAGTGTGCTTTTCCCTTAACACGATGTTGCGCTGTGGCGAAGCACAAAACGCAAGATGCGGTTGTCGCTTCACTGCAGTGCAAGAGTGCGCGAAAAGAAGCGCACTCAACGAAGCTATCAGAACTGTTAGAACAAACCACGTGCATGACCAGTATTGCAAAACTTCCGAGGGCTTTCAGTGGTTGATAGAAATGAAATCACATAGTATAATATTTGACAATATAATGGAAAGTTCCGAAAATTCGCACGAGCCTGCTGTGACGATCTGACCGTGTGGCGAAGCCTGATGTGTAATATTTTAAGCATTTCAGTGATATTGACTTTCGGCGCAATGTTGGCGTAAATTCCCCAAATTTTGTCGAAATGTAGCAGGACGTAGCCGTTTAAGTACTTTGAAACAGTTTGGCGCAAAAATGACGTAGCAGTAAAATAACTGCCTGCATGAATAGGACGAACTGACTAATTGGCGCTCATAGTCTTAGCATGTTGCCACAGAGCCACCTTTAAAGATAATTAATCTCCAAGCCCCTTATTCAATCAATAAACGTAACTTTCAATACCACGTTAGCAGAAAGCGTTCATATTTTAGTTTTTTTAACTTCCCTAGCAGAAATCAGAAGTTTGTCGCTGGCAGAACAAGAAATACGGAATTTCTCCTTCGCAAGTCCAACTCGCAGCACCCTCCGCTTTGCCCTCCGTCGTGCTTTTCCCGGAGTGTTATCGAAAGTAGGATGCTGGCGCTAGAGGTGGCACCAACGAAATAGTCTCCCGCCGCTCTTATTCTATAAGTGACGATACTCGATGAGTGACTATAGTCGATATAAGTGAAAATAAAAAAAAAAATAAAACAATTGTTTTTTTGTTTCTTTTTTTTTTTTTGCAAAAATAAGTTTTATATGGTAATCGAAGTAACGAAGGGATGTTGACATCGAAGGGAAGTATTTATCTGGAAACATTAACGAAATATCAGACTGTCAAGATAATTTCCTAAAAAGTGCAATAAAAACAAAAGCATTAGGACTTCTTAAGAAAGAGGAAACGCACGCAGTCAGCGGGGTCCACATCTGGGAAGCAGATAATTGTGTTCAAGTTGAAGAACCTTCTTTCTGCTCTGCAACGACTTCAGAAACAACGCCGTACGTGCAGGAACGTTATCGTCGAGAAAATGTCAGGAGCCATACAAGGCGCCTTACAAGACTTTCCCTTGCGAGACGCCGCGCAGACCACAAACCACATCCGGACAGAATCAGTCTTTGCGTACGCATACGTAGGGACGCCTGTCTAAAGGGCGATTCACACACTCGCGTGATTCGTACCAAGCGCGGCCGCAACGGCCTTGCGACGTTCATCCTTTTACGGATTGCCATTGCGACGCTGTTTAGCCGTAAAAAAGATTAACGTTGCAAGCCGTTGCGGTCGCACTCGGTCGAACTCACGCGAGTGCGTGAACCAGTCTTAAGGCATCGAAAGATCAATATTTCGCAGCATTGACGCTCTCATCAAGAGTGTCGTGTTGCCAATCAACGCCTTCTACATAGAAGACAAAGTTGTGCTCCCGAATTTTCGTAGTCACCCAAAGAAGGCTAGCCTTGGGCAGAGATGGGGAACCAGTGCCTCGTTAGCGTTAGCGTTAGCGTGACTCGTGTCTTTGATTGAGCACGAGCTCCAGCCAAGTGATGACGCAAGCACTCGTGTCAAAGCTCTGCCCCGCTCTAGCCTTGTCTAGGTGACGCCACAAATTAAGCAAGGTGGCTTAGGTATTTAGATATGGCGTGGAGGCTATCAGGGAAATTGAATTGACAAGCATTGTTCTCGAAAGTACTTTACCGATAGCTGTTATGCACCCCCCCCCCCCCCACCACCTCGAAATGACGATGTATTGATGTAGGGGACTACTAAAATTTCTAGATATAAGAACTTCCTATAAGTAGCGACATTCTTTGAAGCGGGGTGACGGTGCAGGTTATAGAAAGTGAATGACGGCGCACAGCAGAGAACTGAACTGAATGACGCCATTTTGTTTCAGCAAAGTGTGCTTTGTCATTTGTATTAGTTGCAGCTACTTGTAAAAAAGAGTTATCGAGGGACTAGGGATTATGTCGTCGACATCTCTAAATGCTAAAAAAAAAACTGCAGCAGTTTTTTTGTTTTTTTTTTTTTTTTGAGGGGGGGGGGGTTGTTGATCTTGAATCAACCGCGCTATAGATAGCTTGCACGGACGTCACTTGGTCAAACATTATCAGGGAAAGGGTGCGTGGGAGGGTAGCTTCCACCGCGTTAACAAGACGCATTTTGCCATCAGAAAAAACATGGCGGACTTGGGGGGAAAAACGTAACTTCCGCCCAGTCACCTCTTCTGGCCACCAGAAAGAAGGGCGTACCGACGTCACGGGCAAATCATGTTTCACCTTACGTACGGGCGCAAAACGTGCCACGAGCCATTGGAGGCGATCCAAAAGACCGTCGTGAGTTTTCCGTGACCTTCGATAGAAAGCGTCGTGAATCGCGCAGAGTGTAGCCACGTGCGAGTGAAACAGAATGTGCCCCAAAGCCACACCCGACGCTTTTAACGCGACGCCTAATAAACCGTATCCGTTGAGGACAGCCGCGCATACGAGTCTCGCGTAACGTCAGTTACATGGCCCCCGGTTGCGCGGTGACATCGCATCGCGACCCCTGAGGCCGCGTCCCTTCGAGCGCTTCTGCGTGCATAGAACAAACGAGAGTGTTGTCACTCTCCGAGCAGGCATTGGCGATGGCTCCCCCGCGTATGGTGCCCACATTCTAAGAAATGCCTGCGAGTCTACTTACCCGCAAAACACTCAAACAGCCAATCTCTGCGATCTACGAAATCTGCTCAGCGAAGGATGAGGCCGAACATCTGTTTAGACCTCAAAATCAAGTCTGCACTGTGGCATTACGCAATGCAAAGCGTCATGCTTGCATTGCGCAATGCCGCAACGCAGACTTTATTTTCGAGGTCTAAACAGATGTTCCGCCTCATCATTCGCTGAGCTGATTTCGTAGATCGCAGAGATTGGCTCTTCGAGTGTTTTGCGGGTAAGTAGACGTGCAGGCATTTCTTAGAGTGCACCACCACGGAAGAAGCGGAGCGCATCACCACAAGGTCAGCAGAAAGCCTTCGCGGGTTTACTCAAATATACAAAACGATACTTTAGGGCGCGATAAGCTGTCGCATCTATCGCTGTAACTGCATTGCGTATTCGCGCGGGACGGAATAAAAAAAAACTTTTTCTCACGGAAACTGCTTCCAACACTCGGAATCATAGCTGATCAAACGCCGCCCTTCCACGTTGCATCAATAAATTGCAACGAGCGAAAGAAACGTGCCGCTTCGCAACACTTCACTCTGCAAATCATAGCGCGGAACCCACGACGACAGATGCTCCTTTTGGGGCACGTTCCCAACGGGTTGCCGAACCTCCGCCCCCCCCCCCCCCCCCTCCCCCCTCCTGGCGCGAGTCTTCGCGATTTGAATATGCCCCCATTGTAGCGGCTTCCGGGGCTCTAAGCTGAGTGCTTTGTGATGTATACAACCGTCACTCGCACCGATGTGCCCGCTGCGGGATAGCGGACTGAACGTGACAAGTTCCAATTCATTTTTCTGTCGGTGCTGCACCCTCCGGGTTTTCATGACTCATGTTAAGCCTTATTCCTTTCTGTGGGAGACCCCCGTACGATTTGACACCACTCTCCGTGTAGCACATCGATGAGTCGGAGAAATCGGCGGGGGGAAGAAAACAAACGCCGTTGACAAGCTATTGCATTGTTTTCAGGCAGGTTTCAATCACTTTAAACACCAGTATACGGATAATCTATTTGGCCTTCCGAGTCACGGGTGGCAGGTCAAAAGGTAAGTACACTCTAAAGAAAGTTTGTTACCTCACTTTCTAGCAGAACGCAGAAACAGCCAATCACGGCCTACAAAAAAAGAATCCCAGTTAATCTCGAAGCTTATAACACGATCAGACCAAGAAAACGCGGCGTGCGCAGGGAAGGTTAGCAAATGAAACGTCGAGCGATGATTGTCCCGCGTGCACATCGCATTTTCTTGGTCTGATCGTGTTATGAGCTTCGTGATGGGCTGGGATTCGTCTCTTGTGATTGGCTGTGATTAACTGTCTCGTGTTCCGCGAAAAATAAACTCGCACAGATTTTTTTTTTTTTTTTTTTGTTTTTCTAGAGTGTAGATTTTTGCTGACAGGGTCCCAGCAGTCTGCTACATTGTTCAGCAGAAAAAAAAGAAAATAAAAAAAACGCACGCACAATTACAGAGTATAAGGTCATGCATACGGCCTTTCTTTTGGACGAGCAGTTACATTAACTACAAAACAAAACTCGATACTTGTTTAAATTATGATGTGAAGCGGCGCATTGTTTGTATACAAAAGGCGCGGTCGGCTTGGTGTAAAGCATTGTACTGGCGTGCGGTCCTGTTTCACAAATGCGTGTTGCACGCGAAAGAGACCAGATGAACAGCCGAGCCGTAATGGCTCAATTTCTCATCTACAGGGTCAACGGGTGCCGCCACCTTCCGTACCACAACGGTGGATCTGCCTCTTATTGTCTTAACATTCAACGTCTAATAGAATATCACTTTTGCCTCGACGCAGTGTACATGCAGAATGTTTCACGTAAGAGTGACAGTATATACAAAAAAAAAGTTACCTTTAAATAAAGAAACGATCCCTTCAGAATTACATTGTCCATGGCGGTCGACCCAAAGGCCCAAGTGTAGAGTTCTCATTGGATACTTAAATAACAAAGAGTAACTACTTAAATTTTTATCATTTTGTTTAAACTAGCATGTTTCGATGAGAGATTTGCAGCCAGTCGTGTACTGAAGCTGAAGCAATTGAGATATCTCGAAAAAAAAACAAAAGGAAATTCTACTTAGAGTTATTGCGTGGAGAATTTCGGTAATCACAGCAGCGGGAAATCGCAACTAACTCGGAAAAAAGCGCGAGGAGTGCAAAACGTTTCGCTGCCCAAGAACTCATTGGTGTAAAAATTATACAAGAAAACCACAAGCTCCAGTTATCTCCAGCAACGAGATGACTGTCAATTTTGAGCCTGCTCGAGGGAGCAGGCCGCGAACTGATTCGGGATTGGGCAAGAGGTTTTGGTCACGCGTCCGCACAGCAACTTACGTGTCACCCCAAGTTACACTCTGACGCCTCTTTGGCAGCCTAACTGTTTCCGCTCCTGAAGCGCTTTTTCCGAGTTAGTTTCGATTTCCCTTTCCGTGACTGCCAAAATTCGCCTCTCAAGAATACTGAGGCTAACCAGCTGAGATCTGTCCACTGCTTTACCCTCAGTAAACGACGGTATGCGAATTTCTAATTAAAACTTGCTAGATAGAACAAGAGGCTAAAAAGTTAAAGAGTGACTTTTTGTTGAGTTAGCGTCTAATAAGCACTTCACACGTGCATCCTTTCGTCCGCCGCCGTGGGCAACGCAGTTCCAAAGAAATTGTGCATTTATTTCACTTTTTTTTTAAGTATTTTTGTCCTTACCTGAAACACCCTGTATACTATGGAACAAAACGACATCAGTATTTTAATTTATGTAAAATGGCAACTATAACCAATAACCTAGTTTCCACACTAATTTTGCATTGATGCAGTTCTTACTTTGTTGCGTACATAATATTCCCGGGAAATAAAGCAAAAAAAAAAAAAAGCTCTGATCGTTAGGAACGATTTAAATTACCGGTGAAACAATATGAGTTTATGATATCACTTGATTAATGTTTTGCTTTCAGTATGAACAAACCTATCATGCACACTTTAATTAAAATATAAAAATAATTACTTCCACATTTAAGTATATGGGCACATGTGTACTGATAGGAGGAAGTACTGTGTAAAGCTTCACTAAAATATAATTAAATTATCATTGGTTTATTGAGGTTTCTGATGCCTAGTGAACCAAATGAAACATTTTCGTGTCTTTGATATCAGCAATCAGCAGACACCAATGGACAACAGCGGAGCAGTGTTTAATAATTAAAGCAATGATTCAACCCATAAATCAATGGACATCAAAATGGCGTCTCTACCTTTACCTTATTGTTTGTTTTTTCTATAGCATTCCTAACTTATGCTGGCTATGTTCCTCTAAAAAAAAAAAAAATAAAGAAGCCTTTGTGCGTGGGCTTTATTAGAGGCAATACCCAATACTTACGTTGAACCATTGATCACTGGGTCAGCTCAGAATGCTCCTTCGAAAGGCCCGCGTTACTACAAACAATGGGTCGGAACATAAAAAGAAGTATAAAAAACATAATAGCAGGCGTTATGAGTTTAAAATAATAAATTCTCTTCGATTATCCCGAGCGAGACAAAAACGAACGGCGAAGAATAGAAATAATAAATCCGTGCCCATAAATAAAGCCGGGGTGAAGTTCCGATTTTTCCCGGCGACACATGTGGCTAATAGGCGAATCGATTTGTCATAAAAAAATTTACAGCAATAATAATAATAACCATAAAAAAGGCCCCTGCCAAAGGTCGCCGTACTCACGGCGCGAGCCCCTTTGAAGCGTCCCTGCTCTCGTGGGCTTCTGTGATTGGCTGGAACGCAAGACCCTGCAGGGGTTTGAGCGCGCGTGCGCCGCAGAGCCGTGTATTGGGAGAGTTTGGCCAATAGGCGGAGCAAAGGCCGCCGCCAGCGCCGAATATTCCCCCCACGCTTAGAGCGTAAACTAAATTTGTGACACAGCGTCGACCAATCAGGAGACCTCTACTCCATCTCACAAATGTCTGCAGTGAAGACAAAGGCACAGGCGCGTGAGCCTAGCTCAGCGAAACGCTTTTGTTTGTACGAGACCTCGTGCATAGGAGGCACTTTCCAAAGCCACGCGCTCGTGCCCATGCCTTTGTCTGCACTGCTAGAACAGCGTCCTGAGACTGGCTGAAAGAAACCAGTGCAAAAGGTGGGGTGCGCGAGCGTCTTGAGACGCGGAGTTCCGCTCGGCACGGCTCAATAGTCGTGTCACAAATTTAGAGCACACGACCACCGCTAGGGGCTGTTTCGCGGCCTGTGGTTGTCCCCGAGATGCTCGCCTATTCAAACCAATGTATGGCCAAACTCTCTCAATAAACGGCTCTGGTGCGCCGGCTTTTGGGGTGCCATCTGGCGGGATGGTGAAAATTCTCGGGTTCCTCCCTCAATAGCGTGGACGACACTGTAGCTTTGTTGTTGTTGTATTTTGATATAGATAATATGGCACGTAAAGGCCCAGGAACACATGCGCGTAACTTTGCTTTCGTTCCTCTTGCGAGGTATGGTCTCGTTTCCGTTGCCTCCCGACAAGTTTAGGAAGAACTGAACAAAAGAGGAAACGTTTCGTGTGGAACGCCGCAGTCCTCTAAAGTCTTGTCTATTGGTAACTGTCAGGTTTTACAGCCGCCAGGTGACACGAATGTAAACTGGCAGGATTCCAAGAAATCGCCAGAACTGTAGACGCAAGAAAGGAAATTACGTTTCAAGCCGGAATAGTCTTTTTTTTTTATGAATGTTACGATTTTTTCGAACTTTATGGCCCTGTTTTTAATATAAAAAAGCTTCTTTGAGCATGAGTTTGCGTGTTTATTATTCTAGTCGTGATCGCGAACTGATGTGGTGTATAGGTCATCATGTGGCGTCGCTTTTTCCGCTAAATTTAGCGGAAAAACTGAATTGGCCTGTAGGTCCCGTGACGTCAGGTCACGTGACATCGAATTTTCCGCTAAATTTAGCGGGAAGATTGCACTGGTGCATAGTTCGCGGGACGTCATGTTCGGTGACATCAATTTCCTCGCCAAATTTAGCGAGGAAACTGAATTGCTGTATAGGGCATAAGACTTCCAAAGTTTCCGCTAAATTTAGTGGAGAAACTGATTGGTCTCTAGGTCCCCGTGATGTCAGGTCACGTGATATCAAATTTCCTGTTCAATTTAGAGGGAAAACTGAATTTGTCTGTAGGTCCCGTGACGTCATGTCACTTGGCATAAAATTTCCCGCTAAATTTAGAGGGGAAACTGAATTCGTGTATAGGCCACGTGGCACCAATTTCTCCGCTAAATTTAGCGGGAAATGCACGGACGGGCGGAATGACGGGCGGACAAGATTTTGGGATTGGGGACGAAGCGTTTAAGGGATGCTGAACCAAATAATTAAGTGCCCATGATAAGTGAAGCACGATCTATCTACGTGGCAGCAGCCGCCGGTGTGCACACGCAACGAAATTAACGTCAGCATTCTCCATTCACGCTTAAGATGACAGTGAAATGTGTGGACTCCGGGGGAAAAGGAGAATAAATAAAGGCTTTTCATCTCCACAAGTGGTAGCTACTTTCTCGTTAGACCAATTAATCTCCTATGTTTTGTCACCCCCCCCCCCCCTTGTAGATATGAAAAAACCTATCTTTATTCTGCTTTACTCCGGAGCCCATACCTTTTACTGTCATCTTAAGCGTGAATGGAAAACACGGACGTCATTTTTATTGCGTGTGCTCGCATACACCGGCAGCTGTTGACTCGTAGAAAGATCGTGCGGCACTTAATATGGACGATTAAACATTTGATTCAGCATCCCTTTAAAAAGCATTCCATGCTTTAAAAGAAAAAGTGCTGGATCTGAAGCAGTCACTGAACGCTATTGGTTTAACCGGGGATAGGAAAGACAGAACGACGATGGGACAAGCACAAGGCCGCCCTGAGTCAGTACTCCATAGGGGACAAGACTTGCGCATGACGTCATCGCTCGTGGACCTTCGTCCCGCCCCAAGTGGCAAACACCCTGAAGTTCGACTAGAGACGCCGCAACGCGACAGACGCGTGCGTGTGGGCGTCGCCACGTGGTTAGCGTCGCGCTCAATGCGAGACACCGCGGGACGCGCTGTGGCGACGACGCGCTGACGCCAGCTTGGACGGCGCTGCATCGGTCCACTACTGGTGACGTTTGAGTGGGAAAGGTTTGGGCCTTGAGCTCCTAGGTTTCACTGCCGCAGTTCAACGGAACAAACCCGACGATTGGATCGCGCTTGTCGCCGACAACAAACAACGGCCTTTTCTTACACCTGTATGCTTCTCCATGCACTGCAACTCCCGAATGTCTGATCACTCCCTTGAATATTGCAACCCACGTTCGGCCACGGTTCAAGGCGGATTGCGCGACAAAATCTCTGTCATCGATTTCAGCAACCATCGCCTCCCCTCTTTCGCGTCTATTTTATTTTTTATTCCTTTTGTACCGCATTGATTGTGGGTCCCTCGCTAACTTATTTACCAGGTGAAAGCGGTCGCTCTGAATTATTGATTAAAAGCGAGTCCACTTTTCCGCACCGATTCGCTCAAAAAGCGCAAGCGGTGAATTGCTTCCGCATCTGCGTAAGCCTTCGCTTACTCAACAACATTTTTGTCTTTTTAATATATATTTTTACGATCCATTGATCGAACAATCGAAGGAGCCTGCTTTGTGCAAAAAAAGAAACCTAACTAAATATTGAAAGATTAGAAAACTGAGACGGCGCCAAGTCAAAATATTGATTGCTCTTCCTTCTGCCGACCGTTCGACCACTCACTTTGACGGCGGCTAACTGAAAATCGAGTAAAGCGCCAGGTTAAACGATTGAATGGCACCTCAAAATTATGTTCCGGCTTTTACTAAGTACTAAAACTAATGTGTCCTGGGACAGCAATGCGTTTTCGTTGCAGTATGTTAAGTTCTACAGAAAAAAAGAGGAGTAAATTACGTTTTATCTTACAACGTACCTAAGCGGACGATGCAAGCCATCGGATACAATTTGATGCCGTATAAGTGTCAGGTGATCTTTGAGTTCGGGGTGCATAGTCTTGGGATATATTCACGGTGTTGGATGGTCTAGGCTGGCTCGTAACGTTCGCCGGAGATCACCGTATAGGGTTGATCGGAGCACGTAAACGCAAGTCGGTTTTGCTCCTCGGACTCACCTGCTGGAAAACGAGCTGTCACGTGCGCCGGGACGTGTTGGCGTGTACTGTTGGCGTCATCTCTTGTGACTCGTAAAGACGACAAGCTGTCTGGGCCGGCTTGCTAGATGAACCTCTCAGCTGAGACTGGGTAAAGGAAAGCACTGCAAAGGCTGGGGACGCGCGAGCGTCTTGAGACGCGGTTTGAGCCCCCCGCTCGGCCAACACCTCCTAGACAGCTTTCAAAGCCTGCGCGTCACGTGACATGACCTCACGTCCATGGAGGCCTGCACGGGCGCTGATTGGATGCGAGTGCCGCGTCAGCGTTCGCGTGGGACTCGTTTCCTATCACAGTCCCACGCGAAGGCTGACGCGGCACTCGTACCCAATCAGCGCCCGTGCAGGCCTCCGGGACGTGACGTCATGTCACGTGACGCGCAGGCTTGAAAGCTGTCTAGGAGGTGTTGGCTCGGCTCGCGCGCCGGCTTTTGCCAGTGCTTCCTTTCACCCGGTCTCGGCTGAGAAAGCTGTTTCTAGCATGCCGTCCCAACATCTTGTTCATCTTTACGAGTCTCGAGAGATGGCGCCCAAAGCGCACGTGGGGCAGAATACGTCACGGCGCACGTGACATGCGCTGCCAACGTTCATCGTAGTCATCTACGATGAACGTTGCCAGTGCCTATAAGCAGCCCTTTTTGCATGGCAAGGCCGCAGTGCGGAATGTTTTCTGCGTCACCTACATGAGGCCAAGGGTGGGACACACGTTGAACACGAGTGTCGATCGTGTCTGCCGTTCGGCTGTGACACGTTTCCCCATTGAATAAATACGAGTGCCAGCCGATCGCTGATTCAGTGCTTGGCCTTTGGTAGGTTAGGTAGTAAGATCCAACACTACGTCCTTGTTGTGTAGGAGGTGTGCTGTGGAGTGCTCCGAATATTTATTTTTACAGCGAAGCTGTTATGTGCGAGAATCCGACAAAACATGCGTCCATGAATGTTAACAACAAAAAAAAAGTCCCGTTTAAACGGCGCTCCTTCGTTCCGATTGGTCGTGGCAAGAATAAATAAAAAGGTGGGGCAACCCGCGTGAGTCACCCTTCCTCGGCATTATTAGATAGTGAGGTCCTGATCCTTTGTTACCATCTACCGTCCCCGACCTATCTCGGCTAAGAGTGCGCTGTGACGAGGCTAGGGCAGAACGCGCCGGTCTAACCTTCTTTCCTTTCGCTTCCGCGATGCTGATAAAGAGACTTGGGCTCAATCGCGAAAAATTGTCCTCGAGGTGTGCCTTGAAAAATTGGGTCTAGAACTTACAACGTCTTGTATGGAAAGAGCTCATCGCCTTTATCTGTGCGTGTGTCCTTAATCAATCTAAATAGCAATTCGCTGTAACGTCGCTGTAAAACCTAAAATAGCTACAAACCAATGGCTGTGTTCCTTTGTCTCTTGACGTAGCCATGTCCTAGCGACGTCATCAGTTGCTCTTTGGACTCACCACGGGTAGGCCGCGTGTTCGCTCTGAAGAGGAAGAGCACGCCTGCAAGGACCGTCGGCGCGCTCAACAGCGCGAATGTGCGCGAAAATCGTCGGGAAGCCGAACGTGCAGGGGCCCCACGTGGTGCGGCCGATGGTGTGGGTCCATCGGCTTCGATTGATCCTCCGCTCACCAACGAAGAACGTGCCCGTCTAGAGCGTCAGCGGCAACAGAAGCGGGAGTGTGAAAGTCGTCGTTTGGCGAAAATGACCGACGAAGATCGGGCCGCCGATGCCATCCGGAAACTAGTAGCTTTTGTCTTAAGGATACCAGCTTCTCTGGTCCTCCATCTTCACGTGAACTAGGTGGGCTCTACAATATTTTTGCGAGTTCGGCGTTTTTTGTTGAGAACCTGGATATTGAACGAATATTCGATGACTATTACCGAGTGGGACTCGGCTGGAGACGTAGTGCACGAGTCGCGATCGGTCTCAGCACATCCGTCTGAAACCGTTGGAAAAGATTTTCTTTTTTTAATGAAAAATGGCATGTAATTTTGTGCCCTTATTTATCTACTTTTTCCAAAGAATATCACATTTCTCACTCTCTTGTTTCGTGTGGTAGTTTTCTTGCGCCCCAGTAGGCGGTAGGCGTTAGTAAACTTCGAATGAATAAACTCAATATTGTTGCAAGCTTGCAGTAAATAGAAAATAGTTTACAAATCCTGTAAATTAAATGTATCCTAAACTCCCCATCATTCATTACCGATTAGTCGATTGATGAGTCATTTGATGAGTACTTTTATATACTCAAATTTCTGCTATAGGGCGAGGACGAATAAACATATAAAAATATTACTCGGCGACAATTTCGAAATGTCACGTCCAGTGTGTGGTCTGCGGTCCCGGAGTCAATCGTGAGATCACTTGTGTGTAGTTTGTTTTGGTCTTCTTTGTACATGTCGTTTCGTCGGCCGTTATTCACCATGTATTCCGTTTACCAACTAGGCGAGCTTACCACATTACACATTTAAACTATGCTTTCTTGCTTCTGGAATTAATATTGTTGAGAAAACCTTTTATGCTTGGCAATGAAGTAGAACTCAAAGGACAAAGGGACGCTCATATTCAATTGTACATTTCTTAAAATAAAAGAACACTCCCTTGATTTCTTAAATAATACCAATTCCTAACAATCTGATGTCTGGTTTTGCAATGAATGTGTTGTCCCATAACCGAAAAGTTGAGTGAAATTTTATCTCGATGTGTCATTAGACGTCTCACGAGACTGAATCCTTCGATTTTTCACTGTAGCCTCACTGACTCGTTCGTTCTTCTTAACTCTCAGCCGTCCCCATTTAAACGCCGCACACAGCTCTTTTCCCTACCCCTCGCACCCGTCCGGATGCCCTGGGGATCGTAGTTCCTCCACACGTTCGGTTTAATTCCCCAACCTGGGACTTTGCTGCCATCCCAAACAACTCCAGTTTCCCCACCTGATCTTCCCTCCCCTTCCCAGCTCCCGAATCTCCCGCACCAGAAACCCAGGTCCATTCACTGTTTGTGTAACTCCCCTGCCCACTCCCCAAGCAGCAAAACAATGGGCCGAATCACTCTTCAACTTTTCCCCAGCAACCACCATTCCCTCTGGACCGAGTTGCCGTCATCGTCACTGTTACTGTCTGGTCTTTTTCTTTTTGATTATTTTTTTACTGTCCGGGCTTCAGACTCCCTAAACCGCTGTGACGATTCCCGTGGGGACCTCCTACCCTAGCGGGGGAAAAGAAGCAATGGGGAGAGCCAGAAACTTAACCGAACCGAGACGACGTTTCGGCTAAGTGATCTTCGTTCTCCCTTTTTTTCCTCGTTCTCTGGCAAACTAGCATGTCTTTTTTTTTTTTTTTCTCCTGCAGCAACCTAGGTTGGTAACCATGACGGAACACACAGGAAGATAACGCTTTGAGAAAAATTGTTGTATCTTTGATATATTAACTGTCGGTTTAAATAACGCAGGACGTGAATTAACATACTCAAGTTTTGAAATTCTCTATTTGGTATTGTTTATCGGCTAGTGCTGCGACCTCACTTGTGGGACTTTTGTTTACTTGGCAGAATTGTTCGCGTCATACAAAAGGCAGTGTTTGTGGCACGTGCTTGCTCGAGCCTGCTTGGCAGCGCACCCGGTGTTTTCAATGAAAAGCAAGATTAAGCCAAAATGCGCACCATTGAAGCATGAGGAACGTATTATAGCGAGGAGACATAGCCAATGAAAAGTTAACGGAGACAGGGCAGAGTCAGCTATGACCACATCAGTGACACAGAGCAGGAGCTAATATCAGACCACCCGCTTCACGATGCTTTAGGGAAGCGTCGACGACAGACGATGTCATGCATGTCCTTCGCCATGCAGTTTTTTTTTTTTTTAGTTTTAGTGGCGACAAAGAGACAGCCGTCTGTACGAAGCGCTTACCCAAGTAATTTCCTTTATAAAAAAAAAAAAAAAACATGTGCGGACCAACAAAATGATTGGACCTAAGCTCAAAATTAAGGTTCACGCATGTCTTCAACTTCTTTCATCATCCATTAGAATAATGGCATTAGTATGGCACAGAGACACCCAATCACGATATTCTGGATGTCTGAATAAATAGAGCTGAACCCTTCTAATCGGGCGGCCCCTTGCGCCACATAGCCATGGCTTTTAGTTCAACGATGAACTGATATCCGGCTAAAAAATACAAAAAAGTAAGTTTCAGGATCTTAACTGTGATTCTTTAACATTCGCCTCTTTCACCTTCACCCGGAAGATGTAAGATAAACTTTGTAAGAATGTTTTTAAAAGGAGCAACTGCGTAAACCTTAATATTACCTGAAACAATTATAGACGGCAATAACACGATATTCGTTATTAGTAATGAGAAACCCCGGGACGTATTTCTTTTTAGCATTTAATCTGGCATATTTATTTATACCGGCTCCTACGAACGAGCTTTGGAACATTTTAAATTCTTGCCCACCATACTGAAGATTCGTAACATTCCGGGTGATAATAATCGCGCTACACTCGGAGCACGTGCAAAAATTCAAGTGTCACTATTTCTGCAAATACTTTACGTTCTTCAGGAGCCTTTCGTATTGACGCCAGCATTAGCCGCTGTGTGATGACTATTCCCCTGTACGCCGACGCACAGACCAAATAACAATTCCGAAACGTTAGTGGTCATGAGATCGGTGGTATAAGGCGTTTCTAACACCATTAACGTTTATAGACATCACGTGGAGCCTCGGGGTGAAACTAAACTAAACACCTCGCCGTGTTTGTCATTGTAGCATAAATGTCACGCTCTCAAACATTGAAAGTGATCGAGGTGGCCAGTCTGAAATTCGGAAAGTGTCTATACCCGAGGCAATGAACGCGACTGTCACGGACACCTCTAGAAGAAAAAAAAAATAAATGTTTCGGCATCCGTAGCTGTCCGACTGCTTTTGTTGTCTCAATTATAATGGCGCTTTTCTTTCCTAAGATCTGTAACGCGGCCGTACTACAATCAAGCTGTCGACTGACATGAGCACTGAACGTGCACCCGCACTCAAAACAGTAGTAAAAAAACGAAAAAAAAAACGTGGTCAAGCTGATGTCAGAGCGAGATAGAAAGCAAGAGGGACAATCTTTATTGTTCATAGAACACCAGTTCCCGTTGTCCGGCGCTCGAGCAGATCTAGCTAATTTCTCCACGTTTCCCCGACCACATCGTGAACGTGTCGATAAATGTAGCCCTCTATACTGTTCCTGTAACTGTATTGCACGTATGTTGAGACAACGAGAAGTTTGTCAGCACAATGGGCGACTGGAATTTGCGCTGTATATGAGAAATGTAGAACTATTGGAGTACCACAGCTAACCTGGGGTCTCCAACGCGCAACACGCAACAGTAACACACGGCCGGCCGCACGGCGGTACGATGCTCATCTATACTCATCTATACTTCGTTTCACTTTATCTGCGAGCGAAGCCGAAGCTAGAAGCGCGAGACCAACGCTTTTTGCGTTTCTGCCCAGCTCGCGCGCTCGAGCAAAGCCTGAACGCACGGAGCTTTCGTACTCGCGCTTCCAGCTTTGCCTTCGCTCGCACATAAGGTGAAACGAAGTATAGAAACAAAACGAGCAGGGGTCAGGATTGAACCCATGATCACTGAGTTCTGCGTCGCAAGGTTTCGCTCCACGTGCTCCGAGCTAAGGTGCGCAAACACGCGCGGCCACCGACCTCGCTTATCTTTTCTGCGCTTCCAGTGGATGCCACTCGCTTTTATTCCAATTTTCGTTCTGTTAACACGCGCTTGGTCATTGAAACGAATACGGCAAGGCCTATCTTTGTACTTGTACGTGCTCCTCCTTCCAGACGCTTCCAGACAAAACAAGTCATTTTTCGCCTGAAAGTTATTTCGGAAGCGGGTCGTTTTATATCTACGCCCAGTCAGGCCGTCAAACGAAGCAGTCCTTTGTACATTCTTGAAACTATTATTTGTACTTCACTTTCGTTTTGTACTTTTAGATATATATATATATCGCAAGGTGCGAAAGTAAGGCAACGTCAATCCAAGTTAGCCCCCCGAGGGTCTCGGGAGACCAACTTACTTTGTAAAGCCACCGAATGAAAAGTACATCCCCCCCCCCCCACACACACACACACAGACAGACGCTCTTCTCCCGCCAAACTCGTTTCAACATCATCTCAACGATCAAACTGATTTCGTTTAGCCCCGCTTATGCTTCCTTTGTCCCTCCATCTCACCGGCGCTACTGGGATCGAACTCAGTTCTTTGTGTTCCCAAAAGAAAAAAAAAAACGAAAACAAAAACGGAACTCAAATTCGATAATCATACAAGAGAATAATGGCTTTGAAATAACGGAATCCCCGCCCTCCAACCCCTCCTCCCCCAATGTTGTAAGAACAAGATATAATAAGAGAAAAAAAAAAATCTCGCGGTTGGACCGTTTGATCTCTAGGCGCCAGCTGGTCTCCCCTTCGTTTAGGATCGGACGTTTTTACTCTTATTATTATCATTATATGCTTCATTTTATGTTTCTTCCCTTCTGCGTACATGTGTGTTCTTTTAAGATACCCGTGGTTTCGGACGTACCTGGTCAGGCTAACGAAGCAAAAAGCAGAATCCGTTTTTGTGGGCGTGTGTTTCGTCAGACAAGTTTCCCAAGTTGTTAAAGGGTCTGCGATAGGGTCTGCTCTTTTTTTGCAGTTTGTTCGCAATAGCCCTTTGTTCGTAAATAGCTGATGCGTAGAAAATTACACTGTTTAAACGGGCGAAAAAGAAAGTGGGACAGCATGAGATCAATCAGCTTTTGATAACGATTTAAACAAACAAGGCAAGTACCCTTTCGTGCGGTTGACTGAGAAGTCAATCTCAGCGTTTCGCGTATCTCTCGCATAACCGTTAGATGCATAGACTGTGTGCCGCTTTTTGTTACCAGATATCACACATGCTCTGGCACGCTAAACAAATTCAACCAAAGCAAGTTATGTAAAAAAAAAAAAACTTATCAGCAAAGCGAAACAACCCCCGGAACAGCGGCCAGCCATTATTCCGGATGTCCACGTAAGCTCAGCCGCTGAGTACGCAATAGGAGGTCGATTCGCTGATTGCACAATAGGAGGTCGATTTGGTGATTACACAACAGCAGGTTGAATAGCGACACGACGGTTGCTCTTCGTAACCCCAACGCCTTGTAGATGGCCGCAGGTAGTTTTAAGATGGCGGAGGACACAGGGATAGATTCTCCGTGATTTCCCGCGCGCCTGCTAGCTGGCGTTGGTCAATGTGCTAAAAGTAATTCATTTGAGTACAAATCCGAAAGCGGTCACAAGGCAGGCGCATATTGCGGGTGACGAAGATGTTGACGTGCGTTAAGTAAGTCAGCATGTTGCTTTTTTATAGCGGAGCTGTTAAGGGTCAGTTTTCCCAGTTTCGTGTCCGGTACCAAACAAATGTCGACACAAAACTACACAAAACTGTGGACAGCTACCGCCATCTATGAGCGACGGCGGCACTCATAGATGGCAGCAACTTTTCCAGCTATCATAGAAGAATGGATAGTTGGGCGAGTTGGTGGGAATTCATCGTAGGAAACAGTGCGCAAAACAGACGAGGACGAGGAAGAAACACACGGGGCGAGCGTACAGCTTCGCTGGTCTTCCTTCTTCACCAGGGTGGAAAGGCTGAAAGATTTCTTTTCTTTTTCTTTTTAAGTTGCGAAGGAGAACACAACATTTCCTATACTAAAGCAATCGCTTTTTTTTCCCCCGTCAAAGTTGCACGATGCACAAACACACCGACCATAACCATGCAGCGACAGCAACACCAAAGCTGACAAAGTTCTTTCCACCGCCTCCACACCCGTCATCGCTCCTCTAGATTTTCGTTCTTTCGCGAGAGGGCGATTGAGCAGCGGGATGGAGTTGCGAATAGCAACCTGGTGTACTCTACGGCATCGTTCAATACGGTCTGTCCTAAAGTATGCTCCGAAACGCTTAATTCGAAATTAAGAGCAGTGGGAACCCAAATGATCGTTCATAAGGTTGCAGAGCGGAATACATGAGTAACAGAAACAATATCTTTTTTGGCTGATTGAGCAAATAAGACTTCGCTAATCTTTTGTGAATATTTTTCGCCGTACGCATTGGAGTTAATCTATCTTTAAAACATCATCCTCTTGACCGGCGACTTGCGTTTAAGTCACCGTTAATGGCGCATAAATAGTGCAGCCTGTTAACACTTTGTAATGGTCTACTCCTCCAATCTCCCACCATGCTTGCGCATTACCGACTAACAAAACTGGCAGCTCGAGAAAAAATAATATTTGAACGTATTTTTTTTTTCATATAATTAGGAAGCGTGCAGTTTCTGCAAGTCCAAATGCAGGCAGTCTTACCTCTGTGCTCTTTTGCGTTATTCGATGTGCTATTCATTTCGACATTGTGCGTGACAACGTTTTTTGTGTTATGTCTTTTTAATTCATTTTATTTTATTTCTTTATTTGTTTCGCGCTCACCGGGATGTGGCAGAAACTGGAGGCGTGATGCCTGACGAGGTCTCTGACACCTTTACAGTTTCAGCGAAAAGCACCTATATAATTTCTTGCAAAAAAAAAAAAAAAGAAGGAATCTTAGAATTAGAAAAATAAGCAATAAAAAGAAGAAAATAACGATTGTTTTAACGATAAATTAACGCAGTCAAATAAATGAAAAAGGTATACAGAGTTTGTTTTTTTTTGTTTTTTTTAGCTGCACCGAATTTTTAAATAAAGGGGGGAAGTTGCCGGGAACTCTCTCCTCTACATGTATTCTTCCTCCCTAGTTCAGTTTCGGTTTCGGTTTCAAGCAGTTGCGTTTTTTTTTTTTACTTTATTAAATATTTACGCGGCGCCCTATCAAAGTATTGATTGGGTAGTCTTCTGACACAATATTCAATCGCCTGGCTAAAAATAAAAATATTTTTGGGAGGCGTCAGTGTTCCTTTAAAGGTTTATTCACTCCTACGAACTAATAATATGACTTCCTTTATATTACAAAATACAGAATATATGGGGAGACGAGGGGAAAAGTGTTTACAGACATCTTGACTGGTCTCAAGCCTCCAAAAAAAATGCAGCAGCTGCGTAGCACGTTTGGAAATGCCGACTTTTGCATTTAACAAGTAGCAAAGAAAAAACATTAAAAAAACTTGGTACATAACAAGTTGCCGTTGGAATCAGACGAGTGCGTTGTAAAACATATCGCGTTAAGGTGCTCACTGATAAATTGTTAATTTCAATACTTCTGACGCTAAGCTGATTCAGAATGATCCGAAGAATGTATGTTAATGTGTGATGACCAGAATTGTTCCTAGTAAATGGTACTTCCCACGGTTCAATACTTAGTGCACAATATCGCTTTTTCTGTTAAATTAGCTACATTTTCGCGGTAACGACTGTTGAACTTTTTTCTTCTTCAATATTATACCTAAGATACAAGCGGTATCATATATAAATCCTGTAGTTTTATTATACGGAGTTGATAAAAAAAAAATTTTGTTGGACATTCAGTCGCATTATGGTGAATGATTTTCAGCATCTTTTTCTTGAATACGAAAATATTTTCAGCATCTTTTTCTTGAATGCTAAAAGATTTCGGAGATTCGTTTCAGTGTTTGTGCCCCATGCAAAGTCATTTCTTTATACCGTCTGGAAACTTGAGCTTGTCAGTTAACTGAAACAAAAGCGCTACGCCGTTGCACACACACACGGCAGCGTAAAAATCGAGAGTCCAAACACATGCAGTGTTCCCAGTGTAACGCGCTGGGGGTCGCCAATAACTTCCTTTCATCTACCACCGCAGCCGGTGTAAGTGGAAAGAGATCGAGGCCTCATGAACCGAACAAAGCCCGTCGTCGACTCCCGGAGGGAACAGCCGTGGGACACACCGGAAGCTATAGTGAGCGTATTACGGAAGCCGGTCACGTCGGGGCGCTCCGGCAAAGTGCAGCTTACGCCGGCCACCGTCACGAAGCTCAAAAACAGCAGCAGGAGCCGAGTGAGGAAGCAGCCGCCCGTCTTCTTGTTCTTGATGGCGTTGTCCCCGCACTTCCGAGGCTGCCGCGTCGTTCGGGCCTCACTTCGCCCTCCGGAAGCGTTAACAACTTTGCTGAAATCAAATCTCGAAATAAGGAGTGCCTCGAGCTTAGCGTCCGTCCTGGAAGTAAGTGTGGGCGATGAGCACTGGGGAGCTCTATATAGTGTCGTTGGCCGCAAGAGGAGACCATCACGGGAGCTCTGGTAAGAAATGGAACGTCGCTTCGTTTTGCACTCTATATACGTGGCTCGCAAGTGACGTCATGGCACCATGCTGGATGTATGTGTCCTTGCAGAAGAAACAAAATTCGGTGTTGCGCAATACGTATGCGGCAGAAAGAACGCGCTCATCGGCAAGGCCACCACAGCTGCAGATCATCTGACGTCAACGCAAGTCTCGCACAGTCGATGACGGGGTTAAGCGGTAGATGCACCGCTTTTAACGTGATCTTCCTGCCTTCGATAACACTTCGGCGCACGTGCAGCCAAAAACACGATGGAATTCGGAACCGTCTTGTTTTTGATGGCAATGTCTCTGCACTTCCGTCTATAGCTGCCCCCTCACTCGGGCACCGCGTATCTTCCCCCGGAAGCGTTTAAAACTTTGCTGGAATCCAATCTCGAAATAATATGGGCTTTGGGCTTATAGTCTGTCCTAGAGTAAGTGTGAACGATGGGCACTGGAAAGAGGGGGAGGGGGGGGGGGGGAGGGGCAACTGTTGTTGGCCGCCGACCCTAAGGCGACCTACGGTGTAAAACAGAATACACTCCGTTTTGCACGATGATAGTCTATATACTGGCATGACTATTGTCACTGATTATGTTAGAAGAGGAGGGAAGAGATGTGGTTGTCTCTCTTCCAGCGCGAGTTTCCTGTCCTTAGACAACGTTTCGGCGGGTCGTGCAGCTCGAGCGCGCATCCGCTGTCAAAGCACGGCGGAAGGCACGGCGCGCATGCCGTTGGCCGGACATTTAAAAGACACTCCCTGTCGTTGTAATCTTCTCCGTGGCTATACCTTTACTATACGTGCTCTGCCCTCGTGGTTCAAAAGTAAAATGACGTCAACACATGACTTAGCGTGAACACGTCATTTTTCTGACGTAATCCTTAATTGAACGTCTTAAAGTCGCGTGCAACTTTCCAACGTTTTAACTTTGCTCCTTGAAATAAAGGCCCACAAACGTATTCCCTATGTATGAACGGCACACACAAAAAAATCTGAATTCCTACACGACCGACCGCAGGAATCTTACGATGAAGAATCGCCTCCTCCGAAAAAGTTTGATGCCTCCAAGGTCCACGTGACCGCATCACCCTTCTGCTTTCCATAACTCGTCTCTCGTTTCTATCCACCATTCCGACCTCCCGCGTGTTTGGTTTATTTGTTGGCCACGCTCTGCTCAGAGTCCATCTTTTGAAAGCGTTCCTCCATCATTTCGAGCGCGAGTACCAAGCCTGCATTTCATTCGTATACGCATTTTCTATATAGATATATAGATATATCTGGACATCGTATTGAGGTCAAGCCTGGGTCCCGAAACCTTTCACGAGCATAAACTCGGAGGGACCCCCATTCCTTTATTTCAGTATAGAGATATCAGTATTCAAGATCGTGGTGCACCTCGGAGATTCTCCTGACAGCAGTGCCCCCTGGAGGGACGCGTTCGCCGGAATACGACTCGCGCTCTCCTTGACTTGAATTTCAAATGAGCGCAGATTCATCTTTACTACCGTGGACTCAAGAAGCCCATTGCTTTCACGATCGTTGCTTTGCGTCCTCTTTCTTTTTTTTTATTTTCTTAACTTGTTTGTTTGTTTCCTTGCGATTTCACGCTGTCAATATAACAGTCGTCTATCACTGCCTGGATTTGTCATGTGTGCGCAGACGCGTAACGTGCGTTGAGGCATTTCCAGCAGAAACCAACATGCTGTCGTCTTTCTCCGTTCTCCTTTATTTTTTTATTTAGATAAAAGAAAAATTAGAAAGTGTAGAGATATGGGAGATGGTTTCACGTATATCAGCGTCAACGCTTCAGTAAATACAGAGAGAAAAATCCCAAGTCCAGTGTTGCGAAATTCAAACTTCGAAATGACATCGGACTCTTTAAAGAAGGAAGGAGTAAGCTAGATCAACGAGTTAGGTCAGAAAGATGTGCTCACCACGTCGACATAATATATGACTATATAAACATGCCTCCGCCATTTTCTACGTTCGTTCGCTGAAGGCAAAGATAGATGAATACTTACTATACATATTCGTCTTTGTTGGTAGGTTTCGACGTCTCCAGAGGTCAAAATACTCGAATTGAAAGCGTTGCATTTCTTTTTTCTCCACTACCGAGAAGTGTTGCGAAATTTTAAAGTTGCATAAACAAACTGCAAGCTTGCATAAATTCTGCCTTGTTTTGCATAACGTACCGGACGATTGACAACATGACTTTTCTGCTATTCATAACACGCTGACTACCGGAGGTTTTAAACGGAAACCGAAGCTGTTTTGTATTTGAGGGAAAACACTTAAATCATCCTCATTTTTACTGCATGACCTCTACTATCAAAATGATAGTTCAGACTGACGCGCCCCGTAGCCACAACAGCACTTTCAAAATAACGCTGAAGCCCCTCCTCCCCGTCGGGTTTGGTGAGAGGGGAGCATCGTGACGTAGTATACAGAGATCTCAACATTTCCGCGTCTTCCTCAAGCCTTACCCGAGCAGTCAAAGATTCTGCACTCGTTCCCTCACAAGCGTTAAACGCGAGGCAGTTGAAACCTCTAGGTATGACGTCACATTCAGCGGTTTGTTTTTCGGTTCTCGCGTCTATTGATAACTTTGTGTCAAATACTGTAAAACCCTTAATGTTCGCGAGCCCTTAATTTTCGCGAATTTCGCCAATTGAAGAATTTGCGAAATTTAAGGGCACGCGAAAAATTCGAACCTTAAGAGTTTCAATGCAGGCGCCTGGATTTCGCGAAATTTAGTGGCCGCGATTATGTCCTCTGTGACCGATTCGCGAAAAATAGGGGCCGCGAACATAAAGGGTTCTACAGTACTTGTAATATTCAAATTCACAGAGAAAAAACACAATACAATTTACCTCTAACCCTGTTTGTTTGTTTTTTGTTAGAATCTCTTTAGTTGTTTTTTTTATTTTATTCATTAAATCAAGGCGCAATATTTTCTTTAAAACCTTTATCGACATACCGGTGGGCACCGACATTGTGGCAATGTATAGAATGTTTACGTTTCCCGTAGATATTGGCTCGATGTCAGGTTACAGATTCGGTGTTAGCATCAGTCAGATTACACAAAGATTCACCCGACCCTTATCTTCCGGAAACCCGTAAGCCTCTTGACCAAAACGCGTCACTCAAGTTGCAAAGCGAAGCTCATAAGTGACAATACTTTTTCACAATTTGGTGATGGCGTCCACCAGGCAACTCCTGCACCAGATGAAACGAGCAAACAAAAACTGTCCCTACTGCCCAGTTTAGAATGTCCAGAAAACTACAAGTCACCTCCTGTGCTACAATGTCAGCTACATGCCGTACAAAGAGAACGCCTCCGCTGGTCAATGAAATGTGTATAGTTAGCAACAGTTTGTGATTCATTGTTCGGCACGAAATTGGCTAATATCACAGTGTCCCTTACTGCAGAGCGAGAAGGAGACGATCTGGACACGCCATGACCTGCATTTCTTAAGTTGTCAGTAATCACAGACACCAGACCGCTCCCTCGTGACAAGTTGATGGGCCAACGGCAGTGTACCGATCGCTCGCTGAGAACCACAAGAGCACTCACACGCTCGCGCAATTCGTCAAGAAAACCCGTCTAATCGCATCTCAGTAGGCCAAGGTTCGGCACTTTTTCGAACCGATTTTCGCATCATCATCATCCCTTCAATTTCTTCGTTGCCCTAATCAATACATCACTTTTTCAAAACACCATTGATCGCAACATTGGCGGCCGCCATTCGTTGGCTCACGAAGCGTGTGATAGGACCCGAGTCCTGTCCAAAGGCTGACGCAGCAGTCGTTTTAGGCACGAGCCGAGCCAATTTCAGGCCCAGCGCTAACACAGCCTTCCTGTCCAACGCATGCTCAGAGTACGCGTGCCCGAAGAATGGCGGACTCGAATAATTTCCGCAGCAGCTTCTCGATGTCGAGCACATTTGAAAATGGTATATTCATATATATGCTACTCATATGCGGAGAGAAAGTCGTCTGCTTCTAGCACAGGAGTTGAGGTGACGTCAAAATGACACCGAGCTCTGATTGGCTTTGACTGAAAGCATAGTAGGTAGACTTCAATGTTCTAGACGCCTTGAGGTCTACCCACTATCCTTCAATCAGAGCCAATCAGAGCTCGGTGTTCTGACATCATCACAACCCCTGCACAAAGAAGCAGACGAACTTGCGCTTCGCAAAGCCCTTAATCCTTTTCCCTGTGCAGAGTAGGCCGATGTTGCCCATTGCCCACCGAGGAAAGCTTCAATGGATAAAGCATATCTAAACAAATAAAAAAAAAGTTCGTTGTATAACTGCGTCAGACTTAAATTACAGCTACGGTTTCTGCGAATCACGAACCCTTCCGTCAACCTTCCACGTGCGATTGCCGTGTCTGAACCGTGGGCGTGCCCCATCATTCGGACTTGCAACACGCGCTCGGCATGGGTGGAGTCGCAGAAACGTTTACGGCTCTGCGACGTCTCCCCGGGTCAATACACGGAGCCATTTAGAGGAGGTACGATACGCACGCACTCGTTGTCGAGTCAGGGTTGCAGGTGTAAAAAGTAACAACCGAATGTGCCAGAAACTGCCACGGCATGTCACCAAACTTGGTCGACGTTCCCTACTGTGGACACTGACAGCATTAAGCGCGCAGGGTGTGGTCTTATTATGCTGACTCATCTTGCTTGGTAATTCATTGGGGTCCTCATCGGCTAATCTCATTGACTGTGGAGCGTCAATGAGATCATTGAAACTTCTTACACCCGTAGTTTCTTAAGCTGTGGGGGATTGAATATCTCATCACGTATTGTACACTTTATAAAAACTCGTGGTGACTGTAGACCTTCAAAGAACAGAAGAACTGTAATTTTATTGCTTTTTTTCACTTTCTTTAACGCCCTACAAGCAATCTACAGCACGTTGGTTACTATACCTTACATATAGAGGGTGTATATCCCCTAAAAATGTACAGGATTTGTTTGTTTGTTTTTTTCACGGGAAGAGTAAACTAGGCATATCAAAAAACGCTCGTTCTCCGCCCAAACGTAACCCTTAGCGTTCCGATCCAGATGTCAAAGTCACAAAACTAATTGTTATTTTATTTAAAAGTTATAAGTGATTTTCGAAAATTTAAAGTGGGAAAATGGCAACCAACGTAACTCTACAATACGTGAAGCACTATAGTTGCATTTACGAAAAACGGGGGAAGGCAATTCCCATTTTCCCCAACGAAATTTAAAAAAAAAAAGATCACATAACTTTTTAAGTAGCTAACGGATTGTTCCAAAACTTATGGCATCTGGATCGGATCGCTCGCGCGACATCTGGTCGAGGTAACGGGCGTTTGGCAATGCGTAGTTCATTTTTGCAATTAAAAAAACAAGCAAAAAACATTCCAATTTATTTTTTGGAGGGATACGCTCTACATTACGCGTGAAATACGCATGGCAACCACGTGGTTAGTTTTTTGTGCCACTATGGCACCAACCACGCAGTGACGTGGTTGGTGCCGCAATCGGTCACGTGACTATGGGACGTGACGTTAGGTCGCGGGATGCCACGGAGTCACGTGGCATTACGGCCCCGCTGAATTTGGCGAGAGAAGTTTAGCCTAAACGTGTAAAGTGCGCTGCAGAAAAGCTATTTATTGATCGATCGATTGATGCCTCATTGTTAACGCGGAGTATTTATAGGGCTGGGTTCATGAGATGAGAGTAGCGTTAAAAAAGAACGTTACAGAAGACAGCCACGGGAATGCTAAATTTAGCAGACTTACGCCCATCTTCATTTAGCTTAATGTATCAAGTCCCTCAATTCAAATATCAATAATTATCAATAATAATTACCTAACTTTATGGAGATATGTGGGCACGTCTTTCTGAGCCCACCCTGTCTCCCGAGCCTATCCGAAGGAATGACGTACAATTCATTTTATGTGTGAAGACCGCGGCATGACATTTACCCGTGATTCCCTGAAGCTGCGCCAACCGCAAACCAAGAGTATTTCCTGTCGGCCATAGCTGTGTGCAAGGCTGCTGAGAGCGTGCTGACGACGAGCTCCCGCAGTTCTTTCACAACGTTCATTCCGCACCGTCAAGGTTGCCGGTCTTAGTAGGTTATTAATGTGAGCTCGTTTCTGAGCATGCGCTCCAAACATCGCACACAAATAAGGCTTCCAGTGAATACCCCTTATTGGCGACGTGAGCGAACGAAAGCGTCGCTGTGGTCGGCCCACCACAATTGGCCGAATGCTGACTATGACGTCAGCAAAGGATGTCTCATCGACGGAAGTAAGAGGAATGTAAGAACTTCAATTTTGATGCTGTTGGCAGTGTTGCTTTGAGAGCGCTATGATTTCAGGCTTCCACCATGCCCATTACAAACACCATCGAACTTGTTGTTCACAAGGTAATGACGTCACAAGGGGGAACCATAGGAGGGCGCCACCGAAACATCTCGCCGTTAATACAGAGAACGGTGAAGGCTGGTGGAGAAGGGTAGAGTAGAAGAATGGACAGAAACAAAAAAAATGTTAGCAGAAATCCAGAATGGCTTTCGCAAGGATTGGAGTCAAGAAAAAAATCTGTATGCAGTCGTGCAATGCATAAAAATAGCACAGAGAAGCCAACGATTCATATGGATGGCAATCTTGGACATACAGGGAGCATACAATAACGTAAAACAGAAAATTCGGTGGACACAGCTCAAGGAATAAGGTTTAAATATGAAATTGGTGAGGTTCTTGCAGGAAGTGTACATGGACAATACCGTAACTATAACATGGGGGGGGCTGAAACCACAGAGCCAGCAGCAATAAAAGGGGGGGGGGGGGCGGGCGGGGCGTAGGCAAGGATGCCCCCTGTCGCCGCGACGTTTCAAAATATATTTTGAAAAAATGAAGAAAAAAGTAGAGCAGAATGAATTAGGTTTCAATGTATCGTAGATAAAGGCAGGGAAATAGTGAGGCAGAAATTGCCAAGCCTAAGGCACGCAGATGATATTGTACTTTTAGCAGATAACCGAGAAGGGTTGTAGAAGTTGATTGGAGTCTGCGGCACGGAAGGGGACGCTCTCGGGATTTAATTTAGCGGAACTAAATTTGGAATTATGTTTTTAACGGCATCAACGGAGACCCTTTAAAGATACAGGACATGGAGATAAATATGGTGGACAAATACAAATACCTGCTAGTGTGGATCAACGAAGGAAAAAAATACCTCGAGGTATATGAGAGACATATAATTGGCAAGGGACAAAGGAATTCAGCCATTATAAAACACAGGGCGCTATACAGTAGAACTTCAATAGATACAAAGTGGTGCGGAGAGTACGGAAAGGAGTAAGGGTACCAGGATTGACCTTATATAACCCACTCTTGTGCATGAGTTCTGAAGTTCAGGCGAGAGTGGAGATAGGACGAAGGAGCGTTGACAGGAAAACTTTTGGGGCACGGGATCACTCCAAACGAGAAAGTGCAGGGTGACATGGGCCGGTCATCGTTTGTGAGCAGAGAGGGAATGAGTAAAATAAATTTCGACCTAAGCCTAACAGACATGGAGGACACACGGCGGACGCATAGAATCTATAAATACCTGTATATGAGGAATCTGAACAAAAATGGACAACACATGACACGAAAGCTTAGGATGGAATTCTTGCAGACGGGCAATGGAGTAGAGCAAACTCGTTCAGTGGACAAGTCAGTTAAGAATGCAGAGAGATGGGTTGTGTAAGAGAAAATGCAGGCGAGGTCAGCTTTAACAATTCATAGGTCACCAAAAAAAAAGAAGGAATGTTTATTCGATAAGTCAAGACTGTAAGCTCTACTGCTTGTGGCGAGGACGGGAGTCTTAAGAACAAAAACGTGTAGGGCCGAATTTGAAGACACAGATACAGTGTGTGCATTATGTAAAGAGGAGAGGGAAACAATTGAGCATGGGATTCTAAGATGTAAGGTGCTTCGTCCTGCCCTTTCCGAAGGGGCGCCAGACGTACCGGTGGCCCTCGGTTTCTGTGGAAATATGGAAGGGTGTATAATAGGGGAGTAAAGGCAACGATGAGGAGGTTGCTCTGCTGGGGGAAATTATATAGTGAAAGCTGAACGAAGTACGACTAACTAGCACAGCTGGGGGACAGGCGGGACAGAGGAAAATTGGGACTCCCTCCCACGTGGCTTCAGCCCAAAGTCTCAACCCTGTTTCCCAGTGGTTCCGGTGTAAGGTGGTGGCGACAACTGGTTCGACCAGAGTAAAATTGGTGACTCCCTAGCCGGGGACGAGAGAAAAAAGAAAGGGGGGTAGCTTTTTTTTTTTGCTTGATTTTTGGAAGGTTTGCTTGGCGATCATCTTCATGGCCTTGGGATAGTTAGAGAAACGCATTGCCTTGAAAGGGAAAAACAGGTTTTACAGCGAAGCTGTTTATGGCTAGGGTTCCGTGGATTTTTCCCGTGCGTCAACAAAAACTCAGGTCACGAATTTGATGCAAAATCACTTCATTCTATGCGAAAGCTTATAGTTTCATCACTTGAGTATGCATGTGCCGTAGATGAGTTATCAATAGGCACTTTTTTCAAGATCAGTATAGACTCTCATGTAGATAATAGAGGTTTCTCAAAGATTTCCCGCTCTGCGACCCTCGACGGCAATGTCTACGCTTGCACCGCCCTCTCTATGTCGTCGTTCCAAGCGCTTGAGAAACTAGTTTCCTTTCCTCCCGCTCTCCCAGAGTGGCGGTCCCGTCGCCCGTGTCTACTTTCCGCCGGGTGGCGGTCCCGTCGCAATTTGTGTTGGAATGCTTTGGTTTCACGTGCCACACAAATTGCGCAACCTCCCCCCCCCCCTCCCCTCACCACCGGTCGTGCATAGATATGACTCTGGCTAAGAACGTGGGTTTTACCCGAGCCGATCAGTGTGAACCATAGCGACCACAAGGCCATCGTCACCGCCATCACGGTCAAATGATGGCCAATAAAACCCCACCGATTAAGACAAATAATGACCACCGATCAAGACAACAATAAATATGTGTGCGTACTTATCGTCACGATGACCACCGACCAAGACAATAAATGTATTAGTAGTTTTGTTCAAAATTCTGTGTCATGTCTGTGTCGTGTGCTAAACAGCTACGCTGGTCATCCACCTTCACAGAGTGGAATGGCTCATTATTTTGTGTCATTGTTTTATACTAGATGGCGTAAGCTACCGCCCGGTATAAAGGGTATACAGCCGTCTTTATCCATCCATCCATACATCCAACCACAACCTCAAGTCTTTTAAAAACGAAACTCGGAACGTCCAAATGCAAGGGCCACTGATCGTCATTGTAGTAGGCAGTAGCACGGGCTGATCGTGTTTTGGGAAAATGGCGGTCGACGGAGTTTTCGAATACATGGGGCTCTATGGCGCCAGAAACCGAAAACAAGCAAAAATGGGTCCATTTTCCCATTGAAATTTTCAGAAAATCACTTATAACTTTTGAATAAGGTATCGGATCGGGCTGAAACTTTGTCATCAGGTTGTGACCTCTAGCGCTACCTTTGGGCGGAGAATGAGCGTTCGGCAACGCCTAGTTTATTTTTGTGGTAAAAAAAAAAACGCGTAAATTATTTTTTTGTAACATCCTGTATATGTTTTTACGTTGAAATATTAAATTTGCGAGCCAATTTTGAATTAATGTTTTGTTGTTCAACAAGATCTTGGTTATGATAAGCCCGTGTTTAGATAATGCAAACGTTCTGACGAGGGCTCCTGCAGTGTGCATTAGTCGTATATGACGCAGTAGCGTCGGCAATATTCCCATTGGCGATTATTCCGGCTGACCGTGGCCCACAAAAAAAAAAAAAGTATGCAGTTGTTGGGTTAGCGGTCATAAAAATTTTAAATATATATTTTTACGTTGAAATATTACATTCGCGGCTAATTTTTTATTTCAATCTCCTGTTGTTCAGCACGACCTTGGTTATTATCGACCCATGTTTAGCTAACGTTCACGTCAGTGGTGGGATGTACTTTAATTACATTGTACTTAACATACTACTTCAAGTAGGATTAGAAAACTTGTTCTTTGCTTGAAGAACATCCTTGAGTACCTACTTGTACATTACTTAAAGTATTTTTTTCTGGTTCTTTCCGGGGAAAGTTCAACTCCCGACTTCAAATTACAATCCCCAAATTTGGTCTTGTTAAATCTGTACCCCAAAATGATGCTTGTCAACTTTGAAGAAATACAGGGTGGGATATTCTACTCACCATAAACGGAAGCGGGCGACGCATCGCTCATCAGGTCATTTCTCTGAGGGAAGTAATGGTGGCTTGAAGACCGACACAAATAAGTGCCTAATGAGCTTGTTGTATGAAATAGTTTGCCAGCGAGGGTAAAACAACTGCTCTGTGAACATTTGACATTACCTAATATTCGCCTCTATTCTCAGAAATAACTGATTCAGTCCCAATTACCCATAGGTCAATGCACACCAGTTTAAAAAATAGGAAAATTAAAGTGAATCATGAAAGAATATGTTAAAAGGTACTTTTATTTTACTTTGAAAATATATTGTATTTTCAGTATTTTCTTTCAAGAACATTGCGCCCAGTGTACTTACTACTTTACTTGAAGTGCATAACCTTTTATTTACTCTGTACTTCAAGTCCTTTTTATATGTACTTTACCAACACTGGTAACATCCTGACAAGGTCTCCTGCAGTGTGCACTAGCCGCATATATGACGTAGAAGCCCCTGCAATAATCTCATTGGCACTAATTCCACCGGCAATAAAACCGCCGGCCTGTACCCCACTAAAAAGATAATATAGATGGGCGGTTTCATTTGGATTTATTCAACGAGTGGCAGTCGTATTTTTTATTTTGCTTCAAATTTTTATATTTTGTGGAGCATGTTCCAAGAAGAACAATCCTTTTTATTTTAATGTCCTGACATGTTTAGTTTCTGAGAAAACAAATCTCAAAGAAGCGGGAAAGAACGACAAGGTTTTGACGATTGTCGTGTGTGGCGCTTTTGAATCACTCTTTATCTCAAAGTATTCAAAATAGAGCGTCTATATTTTTTCGAGTGATATATATAAAATTAGGTAAAACGACATTATAACTACTATTTATTATTTGTCGCTCCAATTTTTGTAAAAATCCCCAAACATACCTCCGCGAACAACTGTGACCTAAACTGCGGATTGTTTTCTGAGTCGACTATGTTTAGTATCGCTTTTAAAATAATACCACGTGTAGAACCTTTCATTGCCTTCCAAATTAAACAAAGCTCGTGCATTTATCATGTATGAGTACAGAGAAATAAATTATGAAACATATAAGGTTTTCACTTTTCGTTCAATTTCAGCACGCTGTATAAAAAAAAACATTTGTAATTTTTTTTTCTTTTTCTCACGTCGCGTTCTCTTCACACCCTTCTTTTACCCAGAATACGTTCCGTTAGAGGTACTTGCACTGGTTTTGAGTTTAAGCCTCTAAATATGCAAAACAAAAGCAAATGCCGATGGTGGGTTTTGACGATTGTCGTGTGTGGCGTTTTTGAATCACTCTCAATCTCAAAGTATTCAAAAGAGAGCTTCTATATTTTGTTTGTTATATTTATTCAAGTCGGTAAAACGACATTTCAACTACTATCTATTATTCGACGATCCAATTTTCGTAAAAATCCCCAAACATGCCTCCGCGAACAACAGTGACCTAAACTGCGGATTTTTTTCTGAGTCGACTATGTTTAGCATCGCTTTTAAAATATTACCACGTGTAGAACCTTTCATTGCCTTCCAAATTAAGCAAAATTTGTGCCTTTATCATGTACGAGTACTGAGAAATAAATTATGAAACAGAGTAGGTTTCCACTTCTCGTTAAATTTCAACACGCTGCATAAAAAAAAAAACATTTTTAATTTTTTTTTTTTGCGTCGCGTTTTTTTCACACCCTTTTTTTGCCCAGAATACACTCCGTTAGAGGTATATGCACTGGTTTTGAGTTTTAAGCCTCTAAATGTGCTAGAAAATGATTCTGTTCTGTTATCAATATGAATTTAGCATTAAAAATATAAAATTTCAAAATTTCAAAAAGCTAGGTTTCCAATAAAAAGTGTATTTTACTCTAATATTTTACGATCTTATACTTTGATATTTCTAACGTAGTATAGATTATGTAGTGCATAGGTTTTAGGCTTGAGTCCTCTCCAATCATGGCACCGGCGGAAATTGTCTGAAAACCAGATTTCGGCAGTTGCGATTTTATAGTGTTTAGACTTTTTGAATTGCAAACTTGTTAGTATACGCCTAACGACATTCATGTTTTTATATGAGTATTTATCCAACGTCCCTTAGATTATTATAATAAAGAATAAAATATACAGCTATAACCCATAAACCCACCATCAGCATTTGTTTTGTTTTTTTAGCATATTTAGAGGCTTAAAACTCAAAACTAGTGCATATACCTCTAACGGATTGTATGCTGGCTAAAATAAAAGTGTAAAAAAATGCGACGCGAGAAAACATTTAAAAAAAAGAAATTGTTTTTTTTTTTTTATACAGCGTGCTGAAATAGAACAAAAAGTGAAAACCTTCTCTGTTTCATAATTTATTTCTCAGTACTCGTACGTGATTAAGACAAAAACTTTACATAATGTAGAAGGCAATGAAAGGCTCTACACGTGATATTATTTTAAAAACAAAACTAAACACAGTGGACTAAAAAAAATCCGCAGTTTAGGTCACAGTTGTTCGCGGAGGCATGTTTGGGAATTTTTACAAAGATTGGATCGACGAATAATAAATAGTAGTTGAAATGTCGTTTTACCGACTTGCATATATATAACAATAAAAAAAATATGAAAACTCTCTTTTGAATACTTTGAGATTGAGAGTGGTTGAAAAACGCCACACACGACAATCGTCAAAACCCACCGTCGGCACTTGCTCTTTCTTAGCATATTTAGAGGCTTAATACTCAAAACCAAGGCAAATACATCTAACGGGTTGTATTCTGGGTAATAGAAGGGTGCGAGGAGAACGCGACGCGAGAATAAGAACAAAACTAAAAAGGGTTTTTTTTTTTCTTACAGCATGCTGAAATTGCACGAAAAGTGAAAACCATCTCTGTTTCATAATTTATTTCTCAGTACTCGTACATGATAAAAACACAAACTTTGCTTAATTTGAAAGGCAATGAAAGGTTCTACACGTGGTATTATTTTAAAAGCAATACTAAACATAGTCGACTCAAAAAAAAAAAAAATCCGCAATTTAGGTAACAGTTGTTCGCGGAGGCATGTTTGGGTGTTTTTTACAAAGATTGGTGCGACAAATAATAAATAGTAGCTATAATTTCGTTTTACCCACTTTTGTATTATCACACTAAAAAAATATAGACGCTCTCTTTTGAATACTTTGAGATAGAGAGTGATTCAAAATACGCCACACACGACAATCGTCAAAACCTCGTCGTTCTTTCCCGCTTCTTTGAGATTTTTATTTCTCGGAAACTAAACATATCAGGACATTCAAATAAAAAGGATTCATCTTCTTGGAACATGCTCCACAAAATATAAAAATTTGAAGCAAATTAAAAAATACGACTGCCACTCGTTGCCTGAATCCAAATGAAACCGCCGATATATAACGAAGTATGCAATTAGTTTGCTTAGCAGTCGTGGAGGTTGTAAAGAGATGTTTTTCTCTATATTTGCATATTATATTGAGAAGCTACTTTTTTATTTCAATTTATTGTTGTGCAACATAATCTTGGTAATGACCTTAGAGTTATTACAATAAACGCTAGAGGCTCAGCTGGCGCTAGTGTCTATGGGACTTCAGGTTGCAAATTGAAGCAGGCAGCATGCAGTCTACATTTCCATCCTCCCTGCGATATTCCTATGGGAAAACGCGCGTGAAGTTTGTCTCTTCGCCGGAAAATAACATTAATAACTTTGTCATTTCGGTTGTACCGGATAGTATGTACATTTATTGGTATTGTGAAAGTGTAATTTCTTTAGTTACAGCATTTTTCTTTACCACTGAACGATGTTAAACTTCGCTCTATTTCAGGCCCAAACCTCTGTTGCAAAGAAGGTATGTAAAAACGAGCGACGATTCTAAGCAAACTATCGATCGAAAGGAATGTAGAGTGTGTTCAGGGTTTGCTAGCATTTCGGTGGTGCTTATCTATTGCTAATATGCCCGTCATATCATTGGATGAAGATGACTCCGTCGTGCATCTTTACGATCGGTTAAAAAAACATTCAAACGCAAAAAATAAAGCACGTGAGCTACGAAAGGTGTGTATTTTTATTATTTCGTATGTCGGGCAGTTTTTATCGGGCACTTGCTCTCTGGCTCCCCCTATTTGCAAAAATTTGGAGCGTGCGGGTGATGATTTGAACCCAGAACAAGCATCTTCGCACATATTCATGAGCAGAAAGAATAAAGCAGTATTTATTTATTGCAAATCTGACTATATTACGTGGCTTTCAATTTATTTTGATCGTCTGCATGCACAAGGAGTTACTTATCCAGTGTTTCTGCGTAGTTCTTGCCGTCTCTCTTGGTTTTCCACATGTCCTTCGTTCGCTTGGCACGTATATCCCCCATGCTGGAAAGCGTCGACACCGTGTTCGCGCTAACAGTGTCCGACAGTGCACATAAATACACGAACGAAGCGGTTTTAGCGCCGTTTTTCATGCCACGAATTTCAAATAAAAATTTGTAACTGACGAATTATTTCGTCTGCGTGACTGAGAAATGTTCCATTGTGCTTAGTACGTACAAATTATTCGTGATATTTGCTGTTATAATCGAGAGCAGAGAGAAAGTGCACTCGGTTTTTCCCATAGAAATGCATTACCGGAAGTCAATTTCTGACTGCTTGCTGTCTGCTTCAAAATGCAACAGCACACTAGCGCCACCTGAACCTCTAGCGTTTATTGTAATAACTCTATGGTGATTACAGACACGTGCTTAGATTACGCAAACATCCTGACGAGGATTGCAGAGGGCATAGTCGTATATGACGCAGTAGCGCAGGCAATAATCCCATGGGAAATATGGCCGTCGGCCCGTAGCCCACAAAACAAAAATGAAGAAGTTCAACTGCTTAGCAGTCAAGGAGGATTTAAAGATATATATATATTTTTTTTTTTTTTTTTACATTGAAATATGATTTCACGGGATAATCTTCAATGTGTTAGCATTCGAAACCAGATGGCAGGGAAAAGCTGACGGTGTCCGTCTGTGGACAAAGCAGTGGAAAGGGAAGCGCGCTGCGTGGAGAGGAGGACACTAGTGAAGGACAAAGGCGAGAAGGAGGTGACGTCACGGAGTGGAAGCCAATGAGCGCGCGGATGCTGGGGCGAGTCTTAAGTTGCAGGGGTGCGGAGCGCGTAGGCCTCGGTTTGTGCTACAAAATGGAATGTGAACCAAGCACTAGCGCTGGTCCAAGTAGGAGGAAAAAATAAAAGGAAGATCCAATGGTGCATCTTCAGGGAATGCGCTAGCATGACTCCATGGGAAACGCCACACGCGTCCCCCTTTGGGAAACGATAACACGGAACCCGTAACAAAGCCAAAAAGAGGCACCAAAAAAAAAAAATAGAGGAAGCGAAAGAGAAAGCCAAAAGAGAAAGTCAAAACGGAAAGAGAAGGGGTCCGCGTTAGCGCTTACTAAAAGAGGACGTGTGTGGCGTTGTCCAAGGGTCATGCTGACGCATTCCCTCAAGATCCACCAATGAATTCTTTTTTTTAAAATTTATTTAGACTTTTTGTTTAACAGGATCTCGTTTATTATAGACCCGCGTGTTTAGATAACGCAAACATCCCGACGAGCTTTTCTTCAGAGTGCGTTAGTTGCATATGACGCAGTGGCGCAGGCAATAATCCCATCAGCAATAATACTATCAATACGCGTAGCCCACAAACAAAAACAACAACAAAAAAAAAACGAGGTTTGCAGTCGCTTTCCTCAGCCATCGTAGGAGTTCTAAACATATATTTTTACATTAAAATATTATATAAGTGTTTTTTTTTACTGTTTTAGTTTTTTGATGTTTAGCGTAATATAGGTAATCATAGATCCGAGTTTAAACGAAGCAAATGTCCCGTGGACTGGTCCTGCAGAGTGCATTAGTCGCACACGACGCAGTGGCGCCGGAGATATTTCCATCGAGTGGTCAAAAACAATCGAAGAAGAGCACGTTCTCGGCTTTTAGCATAACAAAGAAACCGATCGAACCTCCACAATGACCTTCCCTAAAAAAAAAGAAGAAACAATCAGGCGGGCTGATCTCAAATTTTACGAGTCTCTGCTGCAAAAGCCCGCAAATGTTTTCGAAAGCCTTCGAGACGCGCTAATTGTCTTTATAAGCCGCGAATAATCCGAACGATCATCGCGCCGCTCCAAACCGTTACCACCGTTTTTATGTAATGTCTTTTTTTTTTCTCGTGCACTTAAAACCATGCGCTTTCCAGGCACAATTCAATCGGATACAATTAGCAGTCAACTGAAGCCTCCTGGGATCATCGAATTTTTTTTTTTTTCCGGTCTTTCAGCGAAATTTAATCTTCTTACTGTTCTTTTCATTTATTTCAACCATTCTTTGACTCGCTTTGAATATCGACACCGTATTGAATCCTCACCCAGGGACCGACACAGTGATACAAGGCCGAGCTCGGAGAGAGGCGACGAAAATAAAACAAAACAAAAGACAAAGAACTAAAAAAAAAAATAAAAAGCGTTGAAACGCGCGAGGAGTCGCCAAAAAAAACAAAATGAAAACGAACGAAGGAGCCATATATTGACTTTGCCCGATCGTTCCCCAGGCACGTAACCTTATGCAGCTCACGCGCCTGAGCCCAAAAGCGCGAGCTGGTAAAAATACGCCCGGGCATTGAGCTGTAGCAAAAAAAGAAGCGATGCAAGGTTTGCAAACGAGTCAAACAATAAAGATAACGAAGGATGGATGCCGCACGCCGCTTCTCTCGCAAATTATACATGCGCGCCAAGCGTTCTCCGGGGCCAGCATGCAGCTTTCCAAGGAGTTGAATTTGAACAGAGGGCCCCGGCTCGAAGCCAGAAGCCAAGCCAAGCAGAGCCTGGGCCTAGACCACAGCTTCATTCTCCGTCATCGCGTGTTTCCGCCTGGACTGTGTTTATGTTCTTTCGTTTCTTTTTTTTTTATTATTATTTTTAAGCAAACCTTTTTTAAATTTATTGCTGTCTTGAGTGCGTTATATTGCATATTTACTTGTCTTTATCCCATCGGTTGACTAATCTGATTATCTGATATCCCCGTCAAGAATCCTTCGAAGCGAAGTCAGCGTTTTTATGTTGATTTTTTTTTCTGTGCGAAGATGGGAAGAAAAAGGGGGGGGGGGGGGAGATTTTCAAGATCTTATGGTTCAACCTTTTTTATTATTATTTTGATTCCATAATACTTTCAAAATATTTATGGGGAAGCTTCGGAGTTGGGTGGTGTGACTGTTTTGAGTGATAACAGCGTCCAAGGAGAAGCGACGATAATGGAAACCGACCTTCGTCGAAAGAACTCTTGACATTGAATCAAGTCTCAATATTCTCCAGTGTCGACAGCTAACGTTAATCTCTCTATTGGAAGAATTCACTGGCGGCCATAGCTGTGTGCGCGACTGCTGAGCGCGTTCTGTCGGCGAGCTTCACAGTTCTTTTGCAACTTGCATTCCGCACCATCAAGATTGCCGGTCTTAGCAGCCCATTAATGTGAGTTCGTTGTGAGCATGCGCTCTAAACATCGCCCTCAAATATGGCGTCCAGTGAATACTTCCTATAACGTGCGGACACGCCGCGAATATGGTTAGAAAACAAAATCGTTCGGAACGATGGATTTACTTTGTAAGTGCGATAACATTTTTAAAGACACCAAGTCGTGGTACCACCTGAGTCCGTTCGCCGGTGCCTCATAGCTAAATCTAGCTTGGGAACTTGAATTGGCGTATACTTTGTGGGAGATACTGGTTTCCCTCCCCCAAGAAGGCGTAAGCCGCGGCCGTTCCGGCCGGAGTCGTCTGCCTTCGAACCCGCTCGTTCCGTATCATGTCGGCGAAGGTACGCCACCATGCTGGCCTACTCTCTCGCAATCCTCCGCGCCGTTTTCGGGAGACCTGCGAGGTCGTGCGGAGCAGTCTTGCCTTCCCTCCTCCGGGTGGACGGCCGTGTGGTCGAGGAGCCCTGGATTGGACTCCGGGCGGCGGGTCGAGTCGCGGCGTACGAGCTCGACCGACCGGCGATGACTCAACGCTAGCGTTCCCCCCGGCTCTGACAGTCGGCGCCCCTCCTCCGAATGGACGTCCGTCTGCCGAGGGCCCTGCCTTGATCTCCTGCAGTGACGGGTAGCGGCGTGAGCTCGGCCCACCGGCGATGACTCCGCTCGCAATTACCCCTTTGGCTCTCAGGTCGGCGGCCGCTGCGGGCACTCTCTGTCCACGGCTCGCTTGATCGCAGTGTCTTGTTGGGGACTCCTGTTTCCAGATAAACGATGTTGGATACCGGGGTCACCGTTGTAGGCATGGCTTTGGCAAACCCGGCGCGGCGACCGCCCTCGCTGGTAGCTGTCGGCCACGCGGTGGGGCGGGCATCGGTCCCCGGACGTAAAGGAACGTAAGTCTCCCCACAACTTATAGACCGATTCAATCTAGAAAGAACTGACGTAAAAACGCCACCACGTTAAGGCAGACCCAAAGGGCCAGGCTCTACTAACGGTTAAAGAGGTGCACCCGACATTGCCGTTAGTGCTGAGACACCCAATATTTCCACTTGCAAATTCGCATTGTTAGTTCTTTTGGTGACCGCATTTTAGGACATGGTCACCAACGACGACGTACTTAAATACTCAAGGGGTTTCTTGGCATGAGCGATCCTCTGTCAGTGCTCCAGCCAGCCAATGGGAAAGAGAGCACAAAGAGAAACTTCTGGAATGGTTCATCCAGGATTAGTCAAGCTATGGATTGTCTGGCAAGGGTCGTGAATGGTCCCAATTTCCAACATCAATAAGCCACAGAGCGAAGTGGTAAACTTGGGATCCACTTTGCTCACATATATCATGTGCGAGACGCTGTGAAAAGTAGTCCTTGAACGACTCAACTGACATTCGAAGACGCGTGGCTACCGCGGCCTCTGTTCCAGATGGGGTTCCGTCATCACATCTCTCAGGAAAGCTACAAAATCATGCACAATGGCGTTTTCAGCCCGGAGTCCTCAGACCCACAGGTAGAGTAATGGCGATCGGCGTTAAAAAGGCATATGATTAGCTCCACATACGTCGGTGATATAGGCGGCCAGGAACTGTGGACTCAAGCAGATTTGTTAAGGCGGTGGTTACATGGCCCCAAACCATAATACCGGCGGCAGCTGTGCTAATGCTCCTGTTTGCGGTGCAAATGTCCGCGTCTGTGCGCGTGTCATGTATTTCGTTCTTTTTTGTAAATAAATTGCCAATCCATCATTACTCTTATAGTGGAGAATGTGATATGCATTTTTGTTGTCAAAGCTTAAGGCACAATAAGAAAACAAAAAGTGGAAGTTTTCATATTTTCAAAGACATACTTCTATGCATTTCAAGTTTCTAGTGCATCCAAGACGCGTTCTCTTTTTTTCATTGATCATATGAAGGACTCGTCTGGTTCCGTGTATACGTGTTTTTCTTGATCAGTACACCCACATTTTTTTTTTTTTAAATATTGCCGCGCGCGCAGTTGAACAAGTCGGCAGTGCACTCGTGGCCTAACGGTTATCGCGCTTGTATTTTTTACAAATTTACCAGAACATCACATTAGAGTCAACAAAAATGCGTGCGGGTACGCATTTTTGTTGTCTCTAATGTAATGTTCTGGTAAATTCGAGAACGGTGTCGCTGATTCCAGGTTAGAATGTTCTACGAGCCGAACCTTCTACGCCGAATGTTCCAGCAGTCCACGCGTGAGCCGTAGTCAGTCTCGCCCCAGCGTTCGATCCTGCTGTTACGCCGAATTCGACGCCCGTGACGCTCTGTTTTTATCTTCTGTTCTCTTTTTCGTTTTAGGCACAAGTTCGCCCATTAAACGTTTCAGTTTCCTCAGTTATTCCTTGTTCGTCACCTCGTCATTCGTGACAATATTTATTCAAAACGGGCCTTTCTTATGCGATTTTGAATTGTTGTAACTCAGTTTCACATCATAACGCAGCCACGACAATTAAGAGCATTCTCCTGGTAAACATAGGAACTCAGCATAAAAAATAGTAGAAGTGCAACACCATCACTTTTCTCTGCTCAATGTCTCAATGTCCTTCTGTTTAGGGTGATGCCACCCTTTGTAGTACCCGATGCCGACAGCACGCGCTCACGGAGAAAATACAAATAAATCGACTAAAACAAAATGTCGCCATAGCAAAGTCAGCGCCAGAAACGCGTGAAGGGACACGTTCTGTCACGCACTTCTGAACAGAAAAGAAAAAAAGACGCGTGGGACAAAATGGCGAGATGCCACCACCCTAAGTACCCTAAGCAAAGAAAAGTAGCGCAAGGTTCGTCGATGCACGAGGGACGTGCAACGTGCAACCCTTGGGAAGATCACGACGACACAGCGCAGCACAAAGCTAGATTTCAGACGCCATGAATTTCCCAGAAGCGACGCGCGACACGTGCCTGGAGCATTTCTACAACAATGGATGGCGCCACTTTTCCCAGGATAAAGGGGTTTCAAGCAAAGCGCAATAAACGGCTCTGGCAAAGCGCACATGAAGGCACCCTAGGGGCGGTGATTCTGTCCCTGACGGTGAAGATTCTTGTCTCAAATATTTCTTCGCGCTTCTTTCTCGTTCTTGTAATGAGTCACAGTTAAGGCTGGTTCACACATCTGCGTTGGTTGCGTTCGCATGCAACCGAAACGACCGTAACGACAAAGTCACCGGGACAAGCGTTCGCCGAACACAGCATGGCAAGTGATGCAAGGGGTAGCTTCGCGAAGCAATCCATGAGCCACGGTTGTTGCGGTGTTTTTGTCGTTACGGTCGTTTCGGTTGCATGCGAACGTAATCGTTGCAAGTGTGTGAACCAGCCTTAAGTCTTGCGAGAATAAAAAAAAAAACGAGAAGCGCGTCACAAGGGTCACGAGCAAGTTCTCGAAAACCCCTAGGGCCTACAAATAAGCTATGCAATGCTGTCCACCATGTCCCCACATCACGAAAGGTGCAAATATTGAACTATATATGATAGCGACGACGAAGGGGAATTCACTTCTCTCCACTCCAAGGTAAACAAACATATTTTTTTTTTTTAAGGTTTCAGCTTTCCAACCGCGCCGGTTCTGTGTTGTTCGCCATCGTGCAGGAATTTCAGATTTTCAGTTTTCACGTTACTCTACTCATACACAACAGACGGAGAGTGTTATGTCCAGACCGAAGTGACGGGGCCTCACGGTAAGGCAACAAATAGTCAGTCACCGTTGCACAAATCTACAGCTGCGCGGATGTCAAGCGAAAGGCTTTTTTTTTTTCTTTTTTTGCTTTTTACAAACACGTCGGTTCGAACTATGTACATGAACACGCCAGCCCACCGGTTTGAGTACATAGCCTCAAGATTTGACACAGATGTAGTTTTCACATGCAAATCGAGGCTGGGAGACCTGTGCAAGACGGTAAACAGAAAGGGACTCGATTTCGCCGCCTCGCCGCACCAAGAAACATGCTAACAGGTTCACCGCCTTCAAGACTGAGCTGAACTTTTCAGGCCCATGTCCTGCGGCGTTAGATACATCGGGCAAACGGGTCGCTGCGTAAACGACCAGCATCACAAAGAAGTAGAGGACGCCGTACCCAACATTACGTCGTCCTCCTCTTGTACTTATCATCTCATAATCATCATCACTAGACGTGGCACCGCGGGCCTCCATGGTACGGGCTGTTGCCTTTCCGCGGTGCCACGGCTCTCTTGAGCCAATAAAGATTATTATTATTATTATTGAGCACCCGATAGGCACGCAAAGACGGGAATGTCGCGGCTGCGCTCCCAACTCACGACGTTGGTGGTAAATCTTCGTGAACGCGTCGAGAGGGAGATTATCGAAGCCTTTCAAATGGTGACGAGCCCGCAAATTATAGGCTCACTGTCTATTTTTGCTCAGAAAGATCTCGGCGTCCTTGTGGCTCGATTGATGCCATTTTAATCCTAAATCACTCGCCCCCCCCCCCCCCCCTCTTCCAATGCTTGGAACTCGTGGCCTCAAAAAGTGCCCCCCCCCCCCCCCCCGAAAAAATTACTGGCTACGGGCCTGATGTCTTATATCTATCCTTTATCGTTCGATAACATTCTTCACTTATTGATTGAGTATGTTTTTATTCCTTGAATAGTTAAAACGATAGCTACTGCCATGTGAGACTTGTGAGCCTCTAACGAAGTCGCTTTGCATAGGGTGCCTATATGTTTGTCTAAGCGCGCGTGTGCATGAAGACACTCTAGCTCTGCCAATTCCCTGCAGCGCGGAACAAAGCCAGTATCAAATGTGTCCAGCTTGGCACTCTCGCTCAGGTAGATGAGCTCGCTGGGCTCCGCTTCTGGGCGAACTGGGCACTGCTAGCACCACTGGCACGTTTGCTGGCATATCTGTCAGCGAGATGACGCGCTGAGCGCTGAACGTGCACGGGCGAGCAGCAGAAAGGAGGAAATTAAGAGCAGAGGAGGAACATCCCTGCCACGAGTCAGTTTTTTGGCCACATGGATGAGTGCCACGACGTGCGCGATCGAAAGCGTCGCTGTGGTCGGCCTTCCACGATTGGCCGAATGCTGACTATGACGTCAGCAAAGGATTTCTCATCAACGAAAATAAGAGGAATGGAAGAACTTCAATTTCGACGGTGTTGGTAGTGTTGCTTTAAGAGCGCATTGATTTCAAGCTTCCACCATGCTCCTTACAAACACCTTAGAACTTGTGTTTCGCAAGGTAATGACGTCACGAAAGGTAACCGTAGGAGGGCGCCACTAAAACATCTCGCCGCTAATACTCTGTTTCACCTTACGGTGTTCCGCAGGAAAAGCTACAAGCGCAAGCTCCTTGCTCTAGAACACATCTCGGTGGCACAAGCACTCGTGCATTAAGGGCAGCTGCCAATGCTATGAGCGCGCGCTTCTAGAGGCCGGTTGTCACATGCAGCAAAGCGCTAATGTCGTGTCGTCAGCTACTTATCGTCTGCCATGAGCAACAGTTTTAACGGTGTGATACAAAGCTGGTGAAAGCTCCCGTCAGCACGCGCTTAGCGCGAGGTCAGTGCCATGCTTGTAGCGCTCCGCTGCATGTGTGAACAGGCCTTTGTGGCTTGTTCAAGATGGCCACCGTGGGACCGGCTGCCTTGAACATTCCTGCAAGAATGACCCTTGCGGGGTTCGGCTGCGACAGACTATGAGACCAAATGTCTCCAACGGCATCGGAGTACCCCGCGGCCAGCATCTCTCCGACACTTTAGAACGTCGCCATGGCTTTGTCTACCACCAAGCAGGTTGGCGGCTTGGGGCCCTACGTTGCACGTTTTGGACTCCCACGGCGACTATGGAGAAGCATACTTGGGTAGTAATTCAATTACAGTAATTGAATTACTATAATTTAATTACTTTTCTTGGTAATTTGTAATTGTAATTAATTGCTTTTGGCTGAAAGAAATTGTAAATGTAATTTAATTACTTTCTAGCGTCAGTAATTGCAAAATTTCAGGCACAATTGCAATTACTTTTGCAAAATATTGTGGCGCCGACAGAACCTCTCTGAAAGCCTCAGCGCGAGCACAAGTGGCCTAGCTCTCGGTGAAACACTAGCGCACAGACACGCACTCACACACACGCACAACATAAATAGTGTCGCACTGTTTGCTGTTTTGTTGCTTACACTGCGGGGTGAGAGACAATCCTCTTTGGAGCCTACCTCAACGGCGCCGTGTAGCCCCGTCTGCGGTACAAGCAGAAAACAATTGCGCAAACATGCCAAAATATTGAAGGAAAAACAATTTAGCTTCAGTTTTCAGCTGAGGTTGGGAATTTTAATTCTCTATGAAGTTATTTGTTTTTCTTTTCTGCCTGTTTTTTACGTTCCTCTTCCAGTACTGTCGCATATTTGTATCTTTGTAATATTTCCAAGTTTATTTCATGTTGGTGTGGCTTCGGATATTATTTGCATAAGCCTTTTGGAGACTGACCTCGCACCTGTGAATATTGACACCAATGCTTCGGGAGTCCCGATTTGGTTCTTACATATTTCTGAGCCATTATAATATCAACTCAATTTAAATATATACAATACCATGATGTTTGTATGTGAATGCGGTCGTATTATCGCGTGTGGATTTTAGTTTTATATTAACACTATTAAAATATTCATATATGACTAATTGTCACAGTTTTATTTGCCTGGCTAACAAAAGTCCATCAACCCATTTTTTTCTTTAGCGATCTGGCGTCCTCCAGCATACAAACAATTTTATTATTATTTATTAAAAATATAAGAATGTAGAACTTCATTGCCCCAAACCGTCAATTGCCATTATGAATATAACAAAATTCATAAAGGAAAGTACAATACGTGACACCATGAAGCGAAGCTTAAGCTTCCTCAAACATTGGGGCAAGGAATGAACAAATAGGTTGCATTCTATGCAACTCGTTTAAAGTCATATGGCCCAAGTCGGGTCGCTCTCAGAAATAAGTAATTGTAAAGTAATTTCATCGCTTTTTAAAAGTAATTTGTAATTGTAATTATTACTTTTCACGTAGTAGTAATTGTAATTGTAGTTAAACTACTTTTGAAGCCAAGTAATTGTAATTGTAATTAAATTACATTTTGGAAGTAATTTACCCATGTATGTGGAGAAGGAAGTGAGGTCAACGACACAGCAAACGCAGATTGGATGTTGACAGAAGAAAAGAAAATCAACATCCAATCTGCGTTTGCTGCGTTGTTGACGTCGCTTCCTTCTCCATAATCGCCGTGGGAGTCCAAAACGTGCAACATAGGGCCCTTGTTCTGAACCCTTTATGCTGACATCACGCCTAGCAAGAAACCACACAGCAGGAAGGACTCCACACGATGGTGGCCTTGTGCACGCCGGGAGGCCTCTACCCCCTTGCCAAAGAAAAGTGTAGGTTGTAGCAGCTCACTTACAGGACTTATTGTAAACAAAAATTTTCATTTTTTTATTTAGGATTTATATATATATTTATTTAATTAGTTACTTGTATTTGTTTATTTTTTTATTTAGTCATTTATTTATTATTCGTGTATTTATTTTTCGAATGCCACTAATCCACATTTTGGTTTGAGTGATTACAAGGCGTATGCATAACTGTATTAGAAAGAGATATAGATGCGTATTCATAAATCAACGCACACCGAAGTTAAATTGCGTCAAGACCTTAGAATACTTCGACATTATTCATGAAATGTGAGAGCGAGCTGGCGTGCACAACATGTTATGACAGACTACTGAAATTGGTTGATTAATCTTCTGAGATTCGATCAGGTTGCTCTCCTGTCCTTCGACATCGGGTGCCTGGATTACTGGAACATTATCCCGCAGTGCTAGATAACACATTGCAAGCTTCAAAACTGAATCCTAACAAGAATTTGAACTACAACTGTCACACTAATCATTCAAACCATATGGGTACCTACACACCATTCTGTAACGCTTTCAGAGCGCACATCGCTTCGGTAGGACAATCCAATGTACACCTAGTAGTTAGAACCATAAATTATTCTTTCTATTTGTTACGTGCCAACACTCCCATCCCAGTGACATCCAAGACGACTTGAGAATCCAAATAAACAAATGACATGAGAGATCAACATCAAGTTCAGCGCAGACTCCGGTAAACATTCGCTCTTATTTGCGCTTAACATTTATGAAGTTGTTGCTCCTGACGTCGGGGCCACAGACAGTTTACCTGGAAGCCCTAAGCTTCGGCAGCGTTCACGTGCAAACAGGCAACACAGCTCGCGTTTATTTAACCTCTCGTATTAGCTTGCTGCGGTTTCTACAACAACGTTAATTGCGTTAGCTACCGAGTTTACACACGACGGAGCGTTAAAGGTCGTGCGAAAACAGGCGCCGATATGCAGAGCCACGTGTAAGTGCAGAGATATCTCACTAATATAGACATCTCCCCTCTCCCTCTTCTCCCCATCCCCCCTCTCCAACCGCCCTCCCCCCTTTTTCCCTCCAAAAAAAAAAAAGTGTTCTTAATGTGAAGGAGTTGTTCATAATAACAAGAAATATGCAAGTTCGCCCTTAAATGTTTATCTAATTAGCAGGGTCCGCATTAACGAGATGTGACTGTACACCCCCCGTCTTTGGCCAAGAATACTATACAAGCCAAACAAGAAAATACTGTACCGACAAGCGGCGCGGCCGTCAAGAAAGGTACTGTCGGGTGAAAAAGCTACGTCCGTCGCGCCATGGTGTTTTCTCTTGGTGAAATGTTCACGGGCCAAATTGCGAGACTCCGTTTTAAGTTTCCAGAGGAATAAGCATTTTTATGAAATAGACTGATGAACCAACTGAGAAGTTGCCCTGTTTAAGAAAAGGACCCCACACTCCAAAGTCTTCAAACTACGCTAAATACACTTGCTCAGATGCGTCCGCACAGGAGGTGCTGAATACCCCCCCCCCCTTTCCCACTATAGCAGTGGTTAGAAATCAAGAAATCAAAACAAGACCCGACTTACCAACCGTCTATACCACGATGCATCCACATTGAGAAGAGATTATCCCACTTAACCTTAACCACCTCATGTCAGAAAACGAGGCTCACAAAACGCATCGGATGTCTGGCCTTAGCAAGTCTGAACCACGAAGAACTCACTCAGGACCACGAGTTGTGGACAAGGCCGTCGGGGGAATCTGAACGTATACACAGGGCATTGCAGTCCGTCCTCAAATATCACAAGCGGACCGAGCTTGACATTCGCCTCTAAGAGAAGTTGCCCACTGCAAGTCAAGAAGCGTTTCTCCAATCCAGTCCAATTGAAGCAATGGTTTTAATTGCGAAATGCTGAGTCCGACGCAATTACAATCCTTCGGAATATATTAGGGGTCTTTATTACGGTGTGCTCAATTCTCAAGGTAATACGAGGGTCGTCCTATGACCCAATGCACTATAATATGTAGGGCCTAGGCTATACAGGCTGAACCAACAAAAAAAAACTATGCGATCTCTCAGGGGCGAGCATTCATGCGAGTCTTTACGCTGCAGGCGATTTAATGCGTGCGGTATTTCAAATAAACGCGGCCACGTTCAGTGCCATTCTGACAAAGCCACCCACGAATGTCCCATTTTCGGAGATCATACATCTACACGCCGTTGTTGACTATACCTGTTTTCACCTCAAGAAAAAAAGTACGTTTTGCGTATTGTTCCTACGTGGCGCGAAATAGTTCTTACGAGATTCGGTTGTCGGAGGAAAAAGCAATGCCTTTGATGTTTGGAACGTGTACGTCTTGATAAGATAACAGATATCCAATCTAAAATTCACCTACATATGTCTTCATTATCCACATAAAGGGGGAAATTAGTAATGTTCCGCGAGGAGCCGGACTTGTTTTAGTTCGGTTCTTGAGGTGAAAACAGGTATAAGTTAACGCACTGACTGCACAAAGCGATGCGCCCAAACAAGTGCTTGGAAGGAACTGGTATATAGGGAAAAAAATGAAAGCCGTTTACAACTCCCTGTAACGCCGAATTAGAGCACAGCTCTTGAGGAGGAGGGGTAGGCACGGGGGGGGGGGGGGGGTCACGTGATCTGGGGGTCTCGTGACCTCGAGGGGGGGGGGGGGGGGGGGGAGAAAGTTTTTAGCCAAATTTAGCGGGGAAAATTTTCCGCTAGATTTAGCGGGGAAAATTTTCCGCTAAATTTATCGGGGAAATTTACCCATCATGCACCGCGCGGTTACGCCGACGGTGACGCCGACGGCGACGCCGCTCAAGCCGGACACGGGCGCCTAAGAGCTGCGCTCTAAAAATAAAAACATGACTTTTATTGTGTGTTATTCATACTCGTCCATATACGGCGTATTTCTGAACAATAAAAACATCTACATTTCTTCGCGTTCGAAGCTACAAACTCGCGCGGTTTTGCCTCTCTCCTGGCGCTTGATGGCTCATCATTATGAGACCATGAAGCGAAACATTATATATTTACCTGGTCCGGAAATAAATCATGGTAATCTTCGTAAGATGAAAATAGGCACTTGGCGCCTGCTTTCATCAAACGAGAGTCACCTGCTTTGACGTTGACACGGCCGCATCGGTATGGTGGCTCTATAACAGTGGTTCGGAATTATCTAAACGAGCACAACACGGTAAACCACTGTGGCGAGTAAGAAAAAATATTTTTAAAAAATAAAAAAAAAGTTTAGAACGTTTTTATTTATCAACACTGTTGGATTTCCGCCGCGTTTGAAGAAGAAACATGGCGCATTTTTCTGCGCTATTTTTGTTGCTTCAATCCGCACCGAATAAAGTGCCTAGCGTCAACCGCGTCATTATGAGAGTAATATAGCACGTCGCACAAACGCCAAAACAAAAGCACCGGCTCCACAACACCTCTTTTGCCGGAGAAGAAAGATGACTTTCGTATGTATCCCGAGCCTTCGTTCCTCCAACTCCGAGCCTCCAATCTTGTTCGCTTATTTATTTTATTAATATTTTTTTTTTTTTTTTTTTTTACAGTGCAGGTTTTCGAGGCTGGAAGCACCCGGGGAAATGCCGGCAGTTTTCTACGGTCCCTGAAAATCTGTCCCTGGGCAAGCGCAAGCCGCTGTAAACAAGCGGATGAAGCTGGGTAGCCATGAGCACGTAAATAATTACAGCCGCTAGGGGAGCCATATAGGTTAGATTTGTCCGCGGAGGCGGCCATCTTGGCGAAAGCCTCTCCGCTGCTGCCTGCTCGTGACCTCGTTCTCCTTGAAGAACGGCAGGGGATTATCTAGCCGCGAATCCTCGGTTTCGGCTGAGGGACTTAAGTCTGAGGGCTAACGTTTATATCCGGCGTCATCCACAATTTTTAAGACGTTTTTCTTCTTGGTTTTTGTTTGTCTAACTTTGGCTGGCGTCGTTTCAGAGAACCGCGAAAGTTTGTCTGTCTACGTAAATGTTTCTCCAAGCTGAAGTTTTTGTTAGGCGAGCGAGCGAGGAACACTGGCTAGACACGAAATAACCGCCTTGTTGGCAACATTTACATAATGCTTTTATGTGGTGTTACTGCATATAGGATGCGGCTTTGCGTCACGTGCTTTCAGTTAAAACTATCGCAGGACGCCATCTTAATAAACTTTCGACCTGTCTTTCTTTGCGCGGGGGCAGAGTTTTTCAGATAGTTCGAGTTCGTTCGCGTTGTGATCGACTGCGCGAGCCAGTATTGGCTCGTACTTGATTTGTGTAGATATCCGTCTTTATGCGAACTTGAGACGAGCCGGCAATCGAGAAGTCCTCAAGTCGGGGACCAAAATTGTCCCATTAAATACCGACAAGGCGACGCAAAACTTATACAACCATGATTATGCTGACGACAACCGGTAAGTGTAATGATCACACGACTGCTTTGAGTTGAAGCCAGAAGCGAACAGCCGCTCGTGCCTTTTATTCATGAGCTCGCGCACCAGCGTGGCTGGAGCACGAGCGCGTCGGCAACACCGATACACGATACATCCTCGGGTCTTTAGAGAACGAAACAAAACAGAAGGAAACATTGCAACCGTATAACAAACGATAAACACATATACACACTAGGAGAAACAAAAAACAAAACAAAAAAAACTAGAAAAAAATTTAAGGGAGTTGTTCAAATGTTTCATCATAAGTTAGTCGGCGGGGTTGTAGTCTACTTCTTGATGATCTTCTAACCATTGTTCTAACCGATGAGGCCCCCGGAGCTGCCACTTCACTTTGCTCTGGCGATGAATCTGGAGAAGTTGTTTGGCTTTGGTTCCCGTGATCTAGCGCAGGTGGCCCTTCCTGCACACTTGTAGGTTGGTGTGGTGAGGCGATGTCATCTTCGAGGCTGCTGAATGTCTCAGGCGTTTTCAGCAAGTGACGGTGGTTCCTCCGGTAAGTCCTGTTATTCTCTGTCTGTACGTTGTAGGAGCGTGGTCCAACACAGCCGGTGACCTTCGCTTTATCAGCCCAAGAGTTGTTTCGTCGTAGTCGTACAATATCACCCCTCTTGAGGTCCTTCAGCGACGCTCTGGTGGTCTTGTACTGCCTCTTCTTGGGCACAGGGCTACTGGGGTCTGACGAGAAGTCTGGAAGCTGTGCACGCAGTTTTCTCCCACTCAGTAATTCTCCCGGAGACCGTCCACCTAACAAAGGAGAAGATCGATAATTCAAAAGACCCAGATAAAAATCCTCCCCCGCGTTGTCGCATTTTTTCAAAATCCTCTTTGCGATTTGTACTCCTTTCTCCGCAAGACCGTTGGATTGCGGGAAGTGAGGACTTGATGTCACGTGATTAAAATCATAAACTTTCGAGAAACACCTAAACTCGTACGACGAAAATTGTGGACCATTGTCTGTGCAAACCTCTGCTGGTATGCCGTGTCTTGCAAACCACGATGACAACGTTCGAATGACTGATCGAGAAGAGGTCTCTTGAAGTTTCTCCACTTCTGGATAATTAAAGTAGGCGTCAAATGCCACTAAGTAAGAGTTTCCACCGTAATCGAACAAATCAACGCCAACGCGATACCACGGGTAAGGAGGAACTTCGCGCATGATTAGTGGCTCTTTGGGTTGCTGATAGGCAAACTTTTTGCATGTGGTGCATCCGGCCACAAAAGATTCAATGTCTCGCGTCATTTTTGGCCAATACATGAGTTGCCGCGCTCTTTCTTTGCATTTGTTGATGCCCAAATGCCCTTGATGTACCCGAGCTAGCATAACTCTCCGAAGGGCATGAGGTATTACTACCCTTGTTGTTTTAAAAAGTATTCCGTCAATTACTGATAGCTCGGGATCCAGCGAACTGAAGTCGCCTTGCAGTGTGACCCTATTTTGCAGACATCGTAGGACATTTTGCAACTCGGGATCTTTTTTTGTTTTGGTTCTGAGCAGGTTCTGTGTCGCCTCACTCACGAGTGCACCAAGCATTCCCACAGCATGCACTTCAACATCTAGAGAGTATTGTTTTTCTGGTGAACCTGGCTGTACTGCTCTTGACAAAGCGTCAGCAAGCACGAGCTTTTTTCCTGGCAGAAACTGAAGGGCGAAATCATATTTCATCAGTCTCAAAAAGAAACGTTGTAGTCGAGGCGGCACATCACCGAGGCTCTTTTTAGACAGTGCGACCAATGGACTGTGATCAGTTTCAAGAATAATGTGCCTACCGTATGTTAGGTGGTGGAACCTCTCACACCCGAATACCAGTCCAAGTGCCTCCTTTTCTATTTGAGAGTATCGTGACTCGCAGTCCGATAGCGACCTGGAAGCATACGCTACAGGACGCCATGATCGGTCATGTAGCTGCAGTAAGGCTACTCCAATTCCGTCCTTCGAAGCATCAACTGACAGTTTTGTCGTCCTGTCTGGGTCAAAAAGAGCAAGAACTGGAGCACTCGTGAGCATTAGTTTCAGCTGCTTCCATTCGTGATCATGCGCCTGGGTCCACTCAAAAAGTACACCTTCGTGAAGAAGCCTTCGAAGGTTGGCTGTATGTTCAGACAAACGGGGAATGTATTTTCCGAAGTAGTTTATGACGCCGATCATGCGCTGAACAGCCTTCTTGTTTGTGGGCGCTTCGAGGTTCAAGATGGTATCGAGAAGGCTTGGGTCAGGTTTGATACCTTCTTTACTCACTACGTCGCCATGAAAAACAACTCCTGAATTCCAAATTGAAATTTTTCTGAATTTAGCGTCAATCCTGCCCTGTGTGCAGCCTGCATAGCTAATCGAAGTCGCTCATCATGCTCCTCACGGGTAGCTCCTCACGGGTAGCTCCTCACGGGTAGCTCCTCACGGGTAGCTCCCCAAACAAGTACGTCATCGATATACACCCGCACTCTCTTCAGTCCCTCAAAAACCTCAGACTTTGCACGCTGAAACACTTCGGGTGCAGAAGCCAATTCAAAAGGCAACCTCAAAAATCGGTAGCGGCCGAAGGGTGTGCCAAATGTACAAATTCGCGATGTTTCATCTCTCAGCGGGATCTGATGGAAGCCTGACCTTGCATCAAGTTTTGAAAACACAGTGAACACAGTTGAAACACAGTTGAAAACACATCGGGTTTCGGCACCATGTAATGATCACACGACTGCTTTGAGTTGAAGCCAGAAGCGAACAGCCGCTCGTGCCTTTTATTCATGAGCTCGCGCACCAGCGTGGCTGGAGCACGAGCGCGTCGGCAACACCGATACACGATACAGTAAGCACAAAATGTTTGATAGGCCTTCCAGAGAAAAAGAGAAGGTCATCTGAACGTCACCGCATACCGAGCATTCGCTACCATTTCTAACACATGCCGGGAAAGGGCGCAGCATGGCAGGAAAAGCGCACGCCGCTCGAGAGAGTCCGCTTTTGCGTTCTAGAAACTACCGACCCTGAATAGCTCACATAATTAAAAAATATGTTAATAAAAAAAAGCTCTGGATAGCTCAACCGGCAAAGCAGTTGACTCAAAGCCTCGTGGTGGTGAGTTCAAATCCAGCAGAGGGTGCAGCATTTTTACTTGGTTTCCTACGGCCGTAACGCTTTTCGGTGTCGGTTTTTCGTTACAGCCAGCTGGTATACAGCCAAAGGTTACAGAACTCCATGAAAATCGAATGATACAACACATTCCGTGTTGAAACGACTGAGTAGACATGACGTTTCGCACCTTGAATACGCCCAGGTTCTACCTACTGAGTTCTGCCATCTCTGGAGATAATCGCCATGCTTGTGCGTGTCACCAGCACCAAGAACGACGCCTATAGACCTTTTTCGTGTACCCTCGTCCCCAGCCACCTAATAAGGAGTATTCACTGGGCGCCATATTTGTGGGTGATGTCTAGAGCGCATGCTCTGAACGAGCCCACATTAATAGGCTGCTAAGACCGGCAATCTTGATGGTGCGGAATGCACGTTGCAAAAGAACTGTGGAAGCTCGCCATCAGCACGCGCTCAGCAGTCGTGCACACAGCTATGGCCGCCAGTGAATACTTCCTATAGGCGTATCCGGTATGGGCGACGAAAAAATATCAAAACATTTCAACCTGCGAATAGTAAAAAAAAAAATAATTAAGGGTAGGCAAAACGAGAATGTGTGACGGTTACGTTTATGTCCTAAACGCCTTCTTGGCGTGGCGACGGCAAAACAATGTTTTCGCCCATACTGGAAGTGACGACAATTCAAGATGGCGGCGCCCTTGCGGAAAAGTCTATAACTAGAGCGTTTTAGGGGACCGTCTTTGCACACCCGATACGGTACGACGGTCCTCCGGTATACGAACTGCGCATGTGCGAGTCTTCTGTGGATAGCGCATGCGCAATTCGTACCGAAGGGCCCATCACGTACCGTATCAGATATGCAAAAACGTTTCCCTAAAACATCCTACTTATCGTCTGCGTGCGAGCTAACTGGGAAAGGGCCGGCCGCTGTTTACCAACATAGTGGAACGCGGCTTACCGGAACTAAAAGGCGTATCAGCATAGGGTGCCTTGAGCGCGTCTCCGAGTCGTGTATTTAGCGTCCTATGTCCCGGCCGTACATCAAAAGTTGCCCCGAAGTGACAACAAATGACGTCACAAAAGCCGGAGTGTCCTGATGTCGGATGTCGTCACGATCCTGGCGGTGGGTCATAGAAACACTGGCGAAAAGTACGAGCAAACGCGAGTGTCGCTGTCGTCGCGGCGTGCCAACTCCTGGCTGCCGACGCTTCCGTGGACTGTCCAGCTGGAGGTCGACCTGCAGCAGAACAGGCGTCTGCCACATACACCACCGCTACTGTGACGCCGCCAGGATCGCGACCGCCGACAGCATGACACTTTTATGTCGTCATCAGGAGGAAATCGTGGGACAAATATTTTGGACGCGGTAAACACACGAGTCGGAGACGCGTTCCAGGTACCAGTTTCGTGGAGGCGAAGGCTTTCTTGCATCAAAAAGATTTTCTTTTACAAAGACCGTGGTTATCTAGAAGTTTAGTGTCCTTCAAACCTCCCGCCGTCGAAGCCTCTGTACAACCATAGCCAGCTTTATACTCACAAAGCCTGGCAGTTTGGCGACGGAGCCCGGTTTGGAGCGTGAGGGTCTGGTAGCACAGAGCATCAAAGAGCCATTTCTCCGGATGGATGGATGGATGGATGAATACGGCTGAGCCCTTTGGATCGGGCGGTAGCTTACGCCACCTAGCCATTTTGTCTTACCCTTTAAGCTTAGAATATTTAAATGTGAAAACTATATTCACTCCGCACTGAAAAGAAAGTGAGGCTATAAATCCCCCTTGCCATCAGTTAATAAGAAAATTCCTAGTTTTCTTTCGCTTTCTGCCACCATTCACTTAATCTTTGCTTGGTAATCTCTACTGTCTTGAAATCCACTTTTCCTTCGCTGTCTCTAAAACCCAATGACCTTATTAAATCTATGTTGTCTTCGGTATGCATAGGGTGAAGCCCTTTACAGTAGAGTATCAAGTGCTCAGCCGTCTCGTCCTCCTCTCCACAAGCAGCGCACACTGTGTCCATTTCCTGGTACTTCGCTCTGTATGTTCTGGTTCGCAAAACACCTGTCCTTGCCTCAAACAACAATGAGCTTCCCCTAGAATTGTCATAAATGCTTTCTTTGGCAATAACTGTTTTGTTTAATCTATAGCCTTCCAGAGCCTTCTTTGTCTGCATTCCCTCTAGCCACCGATCTCTTTCTGTGGCCTTAACTTTCTTCTTAACTGAGACCTGCTCTTCCGTAACCCCACTATAGCCTAAAAACTTTCCTCTTAATTTCCTAGTGCGCTGTCTCCATTTTGTGTCTATACTCCTCATGTATAAATAGCTGAAAACCTTTCGTGCCCATTGCTCCCCACCCATTTGCCTCAACCGATCCTCAAATTCTATCTTGCTCACAGCTTCCCTGCCCTCAAATGACGCCCATCCCATGTCTCCTTGTACTCCCTGGTTTGGTGTTTTGCAATGTGCCCCCAAAGCCAGCCTACCTACTCCACGCTGTTTTATTTCTAGTCTTGCATGCACTTCGGATTTCATGCATAGCACTGCGTTTCCAAACGTCAAGCCAGGCACCATGACCCCTTTCCAAATCTCTCTCACCACCTCATACCTGTTGTAATTCCAAAGTGCTCTATTTTTCATTACAGCCGCATTTCTGTTGCCCTTACCTATTATATACCTTTCATGCTCACTGAGATATTCTGCACCTCCACATATCCATACTTCTAGATACTTGTATTTACTAGCTCTCTCAACTGTAATATTCTATATCTTCAGTCTCTCAACATCATCATTGTTAAAAATCATGACTGCTGATTTTTCACTACTGAATTCTAAACCTAATTCCTCTCCTTCCCTACCACAGATGCTCATTAATTCCTGCAAATCTATCCTGTTGTTACCCATTAGTACGATATCATCCGCATATATCAGTCCCGGTAAGGATTGCTGAATTGTTTGGCCTAGCTTACTGTACGAAAGGTCAAATCCAAGCCCACTCTTCTCTAGTCTATCCTCCAATCCTCTCAGATACAACATAACAGCAAAGGCGATAACGGGCACCCCTGCCTAAGGCCTCGTCCTATCTCTATTTTCCCCGTTGCCTTTCCTTCCCATGTTATAATCACCTTATTATCTTTGTAAATGTTCCTTAATATGCTGTTAGTCCTTCATCTAGGTTTAAGCTCTCCACTATGTTAAGCTCTCCACTATGAACCTGGACGTCAGCGCACAGCGTTTGCAGCGGCGAAAACCCGAAACACACGTCCGTGTCCTCACGTCTCGCCGCAGCACCTGGCGGCAGTGGCGAGACGCTGCGTTTCGGCAGCTCGCCGCAGCGGGGTGCCAGTCACCTGGCTCTCCTCTCAACCGTTGTCTGCCGCGCCACCTTCTCCATTTCGGCGGGCGCTTCTCGTGGCGATCTGCCAGGCTTTGTCAGTATATAGACCGACAAGCTGTTTACAACAAGCCCGCGTTTGCCCACACCAGGTGTGGGCACTGCGCGTGCGCACAAACCGAATTCGCTTGAAGTGAATCGTCCTGCACATGCGCAGTGCCGCCGACAGCGCCACCGCAGTTGCGTGACGTCAGGGCCGCGTGTTGGTCAATAGGAAGTTATGTTACAACACACGTTTAATAGGCCGTCCGCCAAATTACCCAAGCACCAAAGAGAGTTTTGGGAACGTAGGTACGTACACGAGCTGCACGTGCTCGCCTTCTCCGTAGAAAAAAAATCCAATTAAATAACCAAAATAAAGCGTCAGTAGAACCCACTTGCAAAGCGGCATCTGTTTCAGATTTTTGCTTTCGAACTGTTAGAGCTAAAGGCGCCAGCACGCGCAGCGCGTGTACCAACGTTCCCGGCGTAATTTTTGATGCTTGGGTATTTCGGCAAAAGGTACATTTTCTTCTAAGGGGCCGTGCAACAATATTCGCTCGGATTGTTTTTTTTTTCGATTTACACGAGCTTACCGGCCCTAGTGTGGCCCACGTGTACTCGTACGCAAGCGAGTGACGAAGAGTCCTTGTTGGGGTGTAAGTGCACGGACACCAGCGTGTGTCTTTCTTCCAATCTCTCCATCGTAGAACTCAATGACGTCGCTGGAGGGTCGCGGTACCACCCAGTCACGATATTTGAATACGGCTTACAGACCGTTTTCTTTGCGAAAGCCACAGGGCGATGCTCCAGTCTTTGGCGTTCCAGCCAACTTCCGATTCTTAAAAAGAATGAACAAAGCCCACCTTCGCACCTCTGCTTGAAACGTTGATGAAACATTTAACCACCCCTTCTCCAGGTCAACGCCAAAAAAACCAAGAAGCGGAAGATCTGTTCAAAAGTTTTAGGATATTCTTCAATTGCAGCCCAAGGCCCTCGCTAAATTTCCAACCTTGTTGTCCGTGTAGCATATGGACTTTCTAGCACCGGTGACATAAGCAAGCTCGACAGGCTTGCAAAGACGAGGCGGCCGGAGGTCGCTAGGGACGCAAGCAGCGGCTCATGTTTGTAAACCGTAAACGGGTCCATAGATTGGACCCGAGCATTGCGTGAGCACTCGGTTTGGGCTCGTGAGAATCGACAGCTCGACAAGCATTCGGGTAGTGCCACCACGATGTCTGGAACTCACGGAGCGCGTGTCTTGTGCTTTGCCAACCCCAGTGCCTCAGTCCAGCGTGCGATCTTCACAGTCCAGCACGTGCGTGTTCGTCGCTTCGGAAAGCGAGCGACGCACGCGCCATTCGCACGAACGCTCAAAATGGCACCGGCCACAAGCTCGTTTTTGGAAAGGTCTATAGACGTTTTTACAAAAATCACAGTCCACACGTGTTAAATCACAGTCCAGAACGCGCACGTTCGTCGCTTCGGAAACCGAGCAAATCACGCGCCATACGCACGAACACTGAAAATGGAACCTGCCAAGTGCCCTTTTTTGGAAAGGTCTATACGATCAACATGGGCGGCATCATATAATCGCTCCAGATCACGTGGCCGCTTGCTCTGGATGTGAGTGGAGGAGCATAAAGGATGCTCGTTTTTTTTTTTTTTTTTCTTTTAATTTTTTTTTTCGACCGTTACCGCGTGTGGTGAAATACGAACGCGTCTTTCATAGGTCGTAAACGTCGGGAATTCGTTATATAAACAATATTTTCTCAAAGTAAAAAAAAAAAAAAAATCGTTGCATCGTTCTTTCACAGCCGGGATCACACTGCTCATACAATATACAAAAAAAAACATGATACGCACTGTAGACATGACGATTATTATCTGCAGACACGCATCGAGTGTATCGCAATAATGTTCGCTTTATACATTGTGTGATTCGAACATGCATATCCAGATAGTGTTGTGTACGACCAATGGGACAGGACCTTCATAGAAGGCAGAAACACCCGGATGTATGGATGGATGCTTACGACTGTGCCCTTTCTATCGGGCGGTAGCTTGCGCCACCTATCCATTAGACAGTGTCTGCAGAAGGTCTTTTGTATAACGTATAGTATCAGCGTGCCCGCGGCTTCAATGATGCGTTTAAACACGCGAATTCGCGGGCGGATTTGCGCTGGCGGCGCGTAGCGAATTTCGAAGCCGGGTTGCGAAAATCCACCCCGCCGGTCCGGCGAAAAATCCGGATCGGCCCAGGTCCCATATAGAAATTTTCCACCAGCGTCGAGTTGATTTCGCCACCCGGCTCTAAAATCAGCTCGCCGCCGCAAGCTCGGATCCGCCCGCGAGTCCTCAAGTGGAAACGCACCGTAAGGAATCAGGAATTTGAGAGACGAAGGTTTTCTTCTTCTTTTTTATGTTCCAAACAAAATGAATTATCTTGATTATTTTCTTATCTAATAAGCATAAAAAAGAAAAATCAGGTGATTAAAAAAAAATAAGAAAACCGCCCTTCTCGGGCGATGTGTTCCCTCTTCGTGGCCAGACAAAAGACTCCCCAATCAGGGAAGAAAGGGAATGGAGCAAGCCGTGGCCGCAACCATTCGGGAAGAACTCGGCCGTCTCCCAAGACGCGCCGAGCACACGACCTCGAGTCGCCACTTAACGACCAGGGGGCGCTGCTCTCTTAACCAACTTCCGTTTTGCGTGCGGGCCACGCCCTTTCCCCCACCCCGTATACCTACGCCGCCCTGCACAGACAGACAGTTTCACGCGAGGAGGCCGAAGAAGAGAAAAAATGAAGGAGGTGGCGGTACTTTCCGCGCTCATTAAGCCTTAAGGATGGACGCCCGTGGCTTGAACCTATAGACTACGTTCGCAACCTAGGCTGAAAGTGCGCTGGAAACTACGTTCCTCTTTCGGGAGTCATCTTTTTGCCACGTGATCAAGCTCCCGCCCACGCACCCACTCGCAGAAAGAGGGGTCAGGTGATTAAGGGGAGACGGTTCATGGGCCCGGCGAGCGCGTAACCTCCACCGCGCAGTCCGCTAGGGGTGCGAACGAAGTATAGCGGCCGGGCTTCCGGAAATTGGAGCTCTTCTCACACCGGAAGTGTTCCCTAGAGGCCACTTCCTGTTTCTTCTCTTCTTCATCGGCTCCTCTGTGTGTTCTGCGGAGAGTGTGCGTCTAGCCTGATCGAGCTGGGCTTTATAACCAAAAGCGCGCGAACAACGGGAACAAAACTAACGCCGGCGAAAATGTGCAGGTGCGATTTTCTTGTGGTTTTCTGCTCCCCCTCCCTTCTTCCCTCTCTCTCTCTCTCTCTCTTTCTCCCTCTTTCTTGTTGTTGTTTTGTTTTGGCACTTATTGTGTGTCTGCGAAGCGAGCGGGTGGTCTGAGCGCGCGAGTGCACGTCTGGGTATAATGGGGTATATTGATGCCCACGGTATTTGCGTGGTGCTTGGTCGTGGGAATGAGCTCGCCTAATGAACAATAAGATTCGCATTTCTTTACGGCGGAGAGGGGTATCACTCCGCGGCAATAACCTACTTGGATGATGAGGATGATAATAATAAAAAAAAAATCCTAAGGCTGTCGCCAAAGCTTAGCTAATTAAAACCCTGCTCACGGGAGAAAGGGGGCCACGTGGTATCGGACAACGGGACACGGTGGCGTCACATGACATTGCCACCTGATGTCAAGTCCCGTAACGGTGAAGGTTACGTGGCCAAACGTCAGGCGTTACGTTACAGCTCTTTTCATAATAAACCTGGCGGTGAAAAGTAGATAATTCATTTAAATAGTACAGGGTGCGTGTTCCGGTGCACATGTTGCATTTGTTGTAATTCACCCGTGCGCCAACACGTGGCGTTGACGTCACGCCGCTGCTGTAGCGCACTGGTTGGCACGGCGCATGCGCAGGGGCGTCTTTTCACGCGAATTTGATTTCCGCGCGCGCGCAGTGCCCGCACCGGGTGTCGGCCAACGCTGAATCGTTCGCAAACAAAGTGTCGGTTTATCATCGACGACAACTTGAGAAACGCGAGGCGTTGCGAGTCCCAATAATTTCACCACCGCTCGGCAGCCAATTAAATTCTTGCATCAGCCCATGAGAACGCCAAACGACCAATCACGAAGAAGCTTAACCATGATAGGCTCAGCCTCGCATTTAATATGCTCAGAGTGATTGCTGGCATTAAATGAATTTCACAACCGGAGTCGAGGGAGAGGCCAGCCGTTGTCGCCTCAAGCTGCCTTAAAACATTTGGATGGAGTGAGAACACTGAAATTGACAACAACGAAGACGTGTCTATTAAATATAAAAGGAGGGAAGGCCATATCATACATCAAACATGATGAGTATGAGTGCCAAGTTCCAACTGACCTTCACGTTGTGTTTCCATCCATTCCATTCGCTTCATTTTATCATTGTTGGCAACACAGCTCATACATTTCACGCCAAGTTCAGACGCAGCCTGCGTACCAGGTAATAAGACCAATCAAGCAGTGTCAAGAGGGCAAGCCGCTAGGCCTTTTCTGTTTTTGATTTCTTCAGCGATGACAGAACACTTGCAGAAACATGACAAACACCATGACGGTGCTCTTTTTGGCGCTGTCCACTTGGTCCCATCTGCTCGTAGCGTCGGCTTCCTCTGGACTTACCCGCCATAACCGCCCTTCAGTTTTTGTTTCCTCTTATTTTGATCATTTCGCTCCATCAATAGTAGGGGGCCGGTGGACGAGTGGACTAGCGCACACCAGCTCGGAGCAAGCGGAGCGAAAGCTCGCGTTACAAAACCTAGGGAACTTGAGTTCGATCCCCACCCCTGCCCGTCTCGATCTGGATGAGCATCGTATAGCGGCGTGCGGGCGTGTATCACTACTGCGTGGTGCACGTAAAGAAACCAGGCTGGCGGTTGTACTGCACTAGCTAAATTGCTCATCTACAGCTGAGACACCAGACGCACATGGGAGCTGATTAACTTCCGGCTGTTTAATCATGCACACAACACAATTATATCCATCATTACCCCAACAGGACAGGTTACTACCACTTTAGATTTGACTGTCTCTCTCTACCCAGCTTCGGCCTTTCTGGAGGCTCGTCAAAGCCCGTTTCAGTGGCTCGGTATTTCGATAAGAGAAGAGAAGGTCAGCAATGGCGGCTGTTATCTGGAGCGTGTGCAAAGCCTCTATAGTGACAATTTATATAGAGTAGTGTTCTCGTCTCCAGCGCAGTTTTTGTGTGAATTCGTCATTACCGATTCCAGTGGCTGGCATCTCGACGAGTCATTCTTCTTACATCCTTAAAGGTGTAAAGGTACTCTAAACACTCTTCTAACACCCTCATGGAGGGTGTTAGAACCACATCGAGCATGATTTTTTTTTTTTTCATCGGCAGAAATAGATTCTTAAAGCCGGCACAGTACGCATTACAATCGATACAGAAAAGTGTGGCTCTTTCGCACATAAGTGATCTGTGATTTATTTGCACTTAAATTGGTGTGCACACATCGGCGTGCCAGGCAAAGCAGATAGGTAAAAACACTTACGCGCCTAGGCCTGCTAGTCTGCCGCCATGTCCGCTTGGAGCTTTAGAAGCATTAACATTATGATGGCAGTGATGATAGTGGTGGTACAGACGATGATGTTGTTGATGTGGCTATGGTGATATGATTAGAAAGGAAGAAGGGATGAGGAAGTGAAGATTATGATGATGACAGCAGGCGTGAAAACATTCTTCTCGCAAAAACCAAAGTTTCCGGGATTCATTGTGTGATAAGGGCAGAGGGCTACGAGAAGCTAATGGGATGGTCAGAAAGTCTCTAATGACAGCAAGCAGCAGGGATTCGCTGTAACGAACAGCCCTGCCGCGAAAATGTTTGGGCTGACCTGATCTTCTACAGATACGTATATATACGGCGGCCGATAGGCTGGTCCCCGAAAGAGATCCGTCGAGCAATCGGCCCAGAACGCGGACTCGAAAACTTCTTCGTCTCTGATCAAGGGGCCGTCAGCCAAGGGTTTTCAGCCATGTGTGGTGCGACCCGTCGGTTGTGGGACCAGGCGCAGATTCTCCGAGTCGCACGGCATTGCACACTCTCCAGTCTTTTGATTAGGTGCTGTTGAGGAGGAGACCACATTGCAGAGCAGTATTCCAACGAAGGCAGGACTAAGGATACATATAGTGCCTGCAGGACCGCCGGTCCACCTGACCTTGCGACGCGAGTGATCAATCCAAGCCTCCATGCGGGACTTCGCGATAACACCGGCAATGTGTGCAGAAAAGTCAAAGTGTTTGGAAAACGTGGCACCCAAGATGGACATGTGGTCTGATGCGGGTAATGAAGTGCCTTCTACAGAGTATACAGGGCTTGTCTGTTTTTGCAGTTTGAGAAACTTATCACGCAACTCTTGGATGCGCTTAGGCTTAGCTGCTGTCTCGAGATCCATCTCTTTCTATCTTCTAAGTAGTTTTGCAAGTGGCATACGTCAGCTGGGACGAAACTGTCGTCGCGATCGATGTGTCGTCTGCGTATTGCGCTAGAAGACACTTGTCGTTGCGTGGCATGTCGTTCACGTATACGAGAAAGAGCGTCATAGCAAGGACTGAGCCCTGTGGCACTCCTGATGAAATGACCGTCTCTGTAGAGCGTGGCCCACAGTTCACAACTTGGTGGCTGCGATTCCGCAGAAAGCTTGGGATCCAGGTGAATAGGGAACCATGTATGCCTGCGTGTTTGAGCTCCTCAAGCAGGAGGATAATGTCGAGCATATCGAACGCATTGCTTAGGTCATCGTTTCCAGCTGACTGTGACCGACTGCGTTACGACTGCTTGTTACTGCCTATGATGCGAATAACACATTGTTGCCATCTATTGCGAAGAATTCTTGCGATTTGAATGTCTTTACTAATTACACCACAGGCATATAATGAATCTGAAAATGCTACAAGTGACCTTCGTCGATTTGATCTTGAAAATACTACAAAACCTTTAGTCTGACTTATACGCGGGTCGGGAAACGTTCTGAGGCTCCTTGACCAATTGCGCCAATGCTTCTATCATAAGCAGTCACAAGCGGTCCTAACGCAGTCGTTCACAGTCAAACGTAAATGTATGTACCAGTACACCCTTACACCCTTGCACGCTTCTGTAGGGTGTAATGCTGGCTCGAAGAGCCATTACATGAGTGTTATTCTGTGCATAACACCCTTTTATAGGGTGTTAGGGGTGTAAGTTATAGACACGGCAAAACACCCTTAAAGGTGTAACTTAATTTACAGCGCAAGGCGGCTGTATATTGTTGCCTGGGGAAAGGGTCTATACTCGGCGTCAACGGCCATGTGCTCCGTTGTCAAGGCTATAGCGTAGCTTCCACAGCACTCGACGCTGTCAACGCAACTTGTGTGAGCGCGTGCACACGTTTGGGCGTCTGCTTCGCTTGAGACCGCATGCAAATGAAACGCAAAGGAACCACGCACTTCCGCAGCAGCGTGGGCTGCAGCACTGTGGAAGCTACACTAAACTTGACCACGTAGCACAAAATAGTTCACGCCGAGCATGGTCCATCCTCCAAAGATCAGAAATGTTTCATTTAAAAAAAAAATATATATATATATACACATATAAGGATCATAAAGATTGAGAGGTGTATAAAAGGAGGATAGGAAGATAAAAAAAAAAACAAAAAAAAAACGAGAAAGTCAAGAGAACCAAGTTCGATTTATCAAGACCCAGGGGCCCGCTGTCACCTCAACGGAGCGCCGCGCCTTCCCCAAAGAACGCGTGCCAACCAGACGCACTCAAGCACTCGCAATGCGTCCTGACGTTTAAATTAACCCGAGTTCCCCACCGGCGCCCAAACTGTCCACGTCACGTGTTTCCTCAGTTCCACGCCGAGTGAAGCAAGACGACCAAGCGGGGAGAGAGGGGCCTGGCTTAAAGAAGGAAAGAGGGAATCGAGGCGACGCGCTTCGAAAGTGGACGCGCCGAAACGTTGGGTGTCGGTTAACCGAACAGCCCACCCGGTACACTAGGCGTTCAACCGTTAAGGCTTCCTCGATTCTTGCCCCCCCCCCCCTTCCCCTTTCCCACCACTTTTCCGATCAATAAAGTTCGGCTGTGGAAACTGACCGTAACTCCCCCCTTCGAAGAAGTCTCGTGGGCTTACCCCGGAAACATGACTTGGACGGAAGGAATGCCACGAAGGCTCTTCCTTCGAGATCAAGGAATGTTTTGGATCGAAAATATATTCGATAATGCGAGAATGGCGCAATAATTGTTCTCAAAAGTTTCCGTAACCTTTTTTTTTCTCGTTTTTTTTTTGTATGCGAACCTGAAACACCAACGTGCAGAGCTGCACAAATGCAAAAACAAAAGATTATTTTGGATGACTTTTGTGCGCTTTAAGGAAGACGCTTTCCGGAATTCGATTAACTCCTTTCGTATTTTTTCCCCCAGACTCTGCGGGGTGACGTGGCAGCATTCCTGTGGATCACTTTTTCTACCGTGACGACGTTCAACAGCATCAGCATATAGACGTGTTGTTGATTCCCGCCTCGCCCCTCGACCATCGTTGCGAAAGAGACATCATCTTCATGATGGACGCGCCACACAAAAGAAGAGCCTAAAAGGCAGCTTCGTCGGAGCCATCGTCGCAGTCGGTGGCGAAATCGCTGTCAACGAGTTCACTCACCCACTCTCTCTCGTATTTTTTCGCCAGGATATAGTTCGTTTGAAGTTGGGTTAGAAACTAGTTCTTTTTGTTGTTGTTTTTCGACCATCGTCTGAAGTGCTGGGCTTATACTATGTCTAAAGGGAAAGACTGTGCAGCGTGCCTCACAGAAATTGCTGGTGATGAGAAATGTTTGACCTGCTCAATATGCCTAGATGGGTATCACTTGAGCCATTCTGATGCGGGAGTTACGGAAACCAGCGTTGTGAGCACGGGACAAGCGAAGCGAGAGAAATGGCGTTGCAAAACCTGTCGTACGCACGATAACAGAGGCGGATCGCAAAGTGGAGCGACTTCTTCAGATAACACGCCGCTGGATGGTCTATGCTCGGCTTCACATTTTTTTTTTTTTAAACCTGATGCTCTGTTGGCATTAAAGGCAAGCGTTGACACCCTCCTGCCATTGCCTGCTACGGTCGACTAACTACACTTCAAAACGTATACAGCAGAGCGACTAGGAGCTCATATGCAGAAAATGGAAAGCAAAGTAGGTCGGTTATCAGTCAAATGCAACTCTGTGTTAGAGGGATACAAGATAAGGGAGCTGGAAGGCGAACACGATGAACTGCGGAAAAATGGGAATCGCCAAGCAGAGGCGATTCCGATTATGCGAGACGAAATCAATAACGGGGAACCGTACAGTCGTCTCCCAAACTTGGAAAATCACGAGTTGCCGACATTACCGGACGAAAGTCTCGGACAACAAACAAGCGACTTGACAACTAAACTGAGACTGCCAAACGTTGACGTTAAAGATATTTGCGCAGTGCATCGGGTTCCCGCTAGACCAGGGTTGATTCCAATAATCGATTTAATTCAGCACGAGGGAAGTAAAATTACTGTCAAGGCGCGTGTGGCATGCTGCGTGAGCTTCCTCAAGACGCTACTCTTCCAAAATGTTTTGTGTGTATGTGTGTGTGTTTTTTAACAATAATCTAACAAAGCAAAACCGTGAATTGTTTTGGATGGTCAGGGAGAGGGAAAATGAAAAACAATACAAATTAGCGTGGTAAAAAACGAACATATCTTCGCGAGGAAAAGCGTGGGAGCGTCGCTGTTGCGCAATAACCGAGTAGCTGAGTTGGACACAATTGTGTAGGTGCTTCCATGAATTGTTTTCATTTTTTAAACTGTTCGTTAGTTAAAAATAATTTTGAAGAACCTTCGACTGTTTTGTTTAGTCGGTTCCACGCCAATATCAGAAGTATTAAAGAAAATTGGGGTCACTTTATGGTGGTAGTTTGTGACTTAAGTACGATCTTGGATGCTTTCGTTCTAACTGAAATAAATAGTAATCAGGAAATGACGGCTTTTTCGTTTTCTTCCTGGTTATGACCGATTTGCTTTTACAAATGCGTCTGGTAGGATCCGAGGGATATCTGTCTTTCTAAAAAACATTCGGTACGCAAGTCGGATTACAATAACACAGACGCGCGCTGAGTGCAAAAATCTCCAAATAAGCTGCCAATTATTTTTTTTTTTTTGACCGTCGTCAAGAAGCGCGAATTTGTGTACTGAAGAACTTGATAAAGCGCTTCAGTCATGTTTAGTAGGCGGCTTTATTATAAATACTATATTCCTTGCTCCTTGTTCTTTACCACTATCTTAATTTAAACCTACGGTATCGAAAGCGTAATACATGCACCAACACGGGAAGAATTGTTGGGCGACAAATTCGTTTCGTCGTGTATTGATTGACCATTTTAATATAAAAAAATTGACAGCATCGTAAACGCAGCGGTGATATCCATACAATTAGCGGATTATTACTTTATAGCTTGCCAGATAAGATCTAAAAACAAGGCTCAAATAAATCGATGAAAAAAATAATATCGGATCGAGTGCAGGTTGATAAAATAATAGGTAACTCTGACTGGAATGGTTCTTTAAATTCAGTAGAAGCACAAATTTGTACAATACGTCAGTGTACTTATTATGGCGAAAGCCTTATATGTCTCATCGCTTGGTCCACGTTCAAAGTCCTTGAGCGAAAACACGTCGGCGATACGAAATGTACCAAAACGTTTACGGGACCACTCGATCGGGTGACTAAGCGAATTAAGATAATGACTCAGCCCATTGAGAAGAATGACTCAGCACATAAAGAAGGATGACTCAGCGAGTAAATTATATGTCTGCCTTTAATGCATCGGTGCTTGGGCTTTCGCCTTCAAGTCGTCTTAGGCGACCCTGTGAGTTTTCTCGCAATTTTCATCCCTCTGTACAAAAAAGTGATAATACAAAAAATGTCAACCTGACTAAGAATGATTTATGCCGCACGTTTTATCTGCAACACATTATAAAGACTTCCTCTAAAAACTTTACAAACAAAAAACAAAAGTCACTCCAAAGCGAGTTTAAAGTAACGAGAAATAAAGCGTGCTGCTTAATTCATTCGTCTAAGCGTAGATATTTCAAAAATGAATTTCAAGTAATTGTTTTGATATCGTAAAAACTTGGGAGTTGGCCATTCGGATTCGAGGGGTAACAAAACGTTTTTGGATTGATGATATGACAGATAAGTCATTTGCGCTCTTTACACACACAAAAAAAAAAAAAAAAGATTGATGACTTTTTTTTTCTTTTTTTCATATCTCCGGGACAGACCACGATAGTGACGACGCAGCTACTGTTACACTGCCTGTTCATTATGAGGCTTCAGCTTTGTTTCCTTCAATATGTGAATGAGAGCTACGTGAATATTTATTTTCATTCAAGGAAAGCAAATCACCGGGCTTCGACGAGTTACGTATGCGTGACCTACGAAGAAATTTTGATACCCTGAAACGTGTACTTCTAGGAGTGCCGAATAATGTCCCTGAGACGGGAAACTGACCAGCAAGAATGAAAACATCTATTGTGAAACCCCTGTATAAAAAAGGTTCGACGAGAAACTTCAAAAACTATCGCCCAATATCCATACTGTCGTGCATTGCACAATTACAAAAAAAAAAAAAAAACTTGTTAAAGGTAATGAGCAGTTTTTCAGAACGGTTTGATTTATTGTCCCATCACCAGTACGGTATCGTTTCTGAACGGGGAACTCAATCTTTATAAGAAACTTTTACCGACTGCTTACACGCAGGTTTCGATAATAAGATTTACCCATGTGCAGTGTTCCTGGATGCGTCAAAAGCTTTCGATAGCATAAATTACCAAATACTTTGTTCTAAATTGTATAAACTAGGTTTTAGGGGTCCTTTCTTCTTTTTCGCTTTTAAAGAGTTAACTCTTAGGGCGATCCCAAATCGTGGCTCTTAAAAATCTGAAAACTATTAGAACATTCCTGACTGCCGGGGCGCCGCAGGGCTCAGTTATGTCGCCTTTGCCGTTTAACCCTTATGTAAATGATCTTCCTAATGCCATGCACGAATGTAAAATATACTTTACCTTACCAGTACGCAGACGACACGGTTTTTATGTCATGCGACTCGGACTATCGCGTTGCCGTTGCAAAACTTAAAAAGGATTTTATTTCAAAACTGAACTGGTTTTACTCAAACTTAAAGAAAGTAAATGTTTCAAAGACGAAACTTGCTTGTTTAAGGCACCCGCTCAAACAGGTGGAGCTATCAGATACTAGAGCGCTGCACCTGTAGTTCGTGCGGTTGCGAACCTCTTCAGTACGTCAAATCGGTGAAATGCCGGGAGATTTACTTCGGTAGTGATTTGTCATGGTGTACTCATATGACGTATTTGTGTAAATGATTAAGAAGCGTGTCATGTCGGCTTTACAATGGCAAGATGTTCTTGCCCTTTTCTGTAAGCAAAATGATAAAATAAGCCATAGCACACAGTTACGGTACGGTACAACCATTCTTCAGCCTTCTCCCTTTTTTGGCGCACCAAAGCAAAATATTGTTTATTAAAAAGTATTTTGAATAGTGTTGCGTTTCATAGGACAGATGTCTTATTAAATACATGTATTTTTCACGAAGTTCAACTACCGTCTTTTGAGGGATGTTTTAAAGAAATAGTCGACCTCCGGCACTTCTGTAATTTTACGTTTAAGACGCCATATCTACAACGTCCGCCAATAAGACCTTCACGTCGTTTCGAATTGATCTACCGCGAATCAGAACAAGATATGGTGAGCGTACGCGAATGTACTGTGTACCACATGTTTTCAGCAACAAACCAGAATCATTGCTTTCTATAACGCTTAGAAATGAATTTAAAAAAGCACGTCGAAACTTAGAACAATGAGTTGGCATTTTCTGTCTTGTGTGTATTATCATGTATGAAGTTTGCTGCTGTTTATTTCCATCTCGAAAATGTCCTTCGTAAAAACTTTTGAAGTTTTTCTGAAGCTTTTTTTTTTTTTTTATAGATAGACATACCCAATTTTGAATTGTACTGTGACTTCGGCACCTGCCGAGCTAGGTACAAAAGACCTTCAGGCTTATACCGGCTTGCTAGTTATACTTTGGACATTGTATACATACGAAAATAAAGCTATGTTCTATGTTCTGCGTTCTTCAAAGGGAAAGGTGTTGATCGCTGCATTCGAAATAAGCGGCCTTATTGCTTCTTTGTACCGCAGAACAGAAGCAGTGTCTTCAGTTTGTCTTAGCCTACACCCCATAGCATTGTCTCACGATAGGTTCTTTCCAATGCGGAGAGCAAGTCGTCTGCTTCTTGGGCAGGAGTGGCGATGACGTCAGAACGACGCCGAGCTCTGATTGGCTGATTGAATAAATAGAGGGTAGACCTCGAGGTATCTAGCATTGAGGTCTACCCACTATTTTTTTCAATCAGTCAATAAGAGCTCGGCGTCATTCTGACGTCACCGCAACTCCCGGGCAAGAAGCAGACGACTTGCTCTCCGCATAGCCCCACGCGCTGCTTGCAAACAAGCATGCGTGAGGAGAAGTGCTTACATACGCTTTGCGCCGACAACAGCGCCACTCCAGGGACGTTAAATCCACTCTTTGGTACTACAGGCGTTGTGTCTCGTTAGCAGCTTTTTATTATTTTTTGTTTTAGTCAAGGTACGCACATAGTTTCCTCGTGAACAATCGCCATTTTGTAGGCATGGCGTCATAGTTTCACTCAAGCATTAATGTGCGGTGAACGAGGAGTTTGCGAAAGAAAATGATAATAACCACACTTTTATATTCCGTAAGAATCCGCAATCACTTTGTTGTTTTCTCCTTTGATAACGGACGTAGATTCGAATATCATCCTGTTTATCGCCCGGGTTTCGTAACGCCCTATTTACCTCAGCTTCATGCGATCCGAAAATCAGGAGAACGGTGCTCCCCATAGGCCAAATGACAGTCATTTTGTGAAAAGAAAAATATATCTAGAAAAAAAAAAAACGAGATGCTGCAATTCGGCTGAACCCAAAGGTGTTCGAAGACGCGCACGGTGCAGAGTTCAAATTAAACGCCACCTCTGCCTCGAACCTCCGCCCATTTCAAACGAGTTTGACGCAACCGCCTGCGCAATACAATAAACCTCCGCTCCGCTTTAATTAAGGGACTTCGTTCAACTTTTCACGAAAGACAATTGTCAGTCCAAGGACGAGTGAGAAACGACCCTTCTTCCCCTGAGAGTGCTATACGGAAGCTGCCTGCCTACCACACCAATCAACGCCCGACCCACCTCCACCGGTATACAGACGCACATACGCGCAGGGCACGATCACGTGATGGGGAGGTGACCGCTGATTGGCGCGGAAAGTCACGTGGATTCATTACCGGCATCACATTATGGACGACCGAACTGTTCGTTCAGTCGTTGATTACGGGCGCAGATGCCCTCGTAAACGTGAGCGTCTAAGCCCACCTTTTTTTTTATGACACCGGCTGTCAGAAATCAGCGTGGGCGAGATAACGGTCCGCGGAGGTTTCCAAATAATTACGAAAGCTGACGTGATACCTGGAACAAAGTGAGCAAATACGCGTCCTGGTCGAGCTGCCATTGCGTGAACTTTTATGGGGTGGCGGGTGGAATAAGGGCTCCGCTATATATGTATACGACGGCAGTTGGTTTATTCTTAATAGAGAGACCAAAGCAGCACCGGATATGTTATTCCGTCTTATTGTCTTTTTTAAAATATTATTTAAAAACTTAAATTCTTCACTGACAAATGAGAAGGGTGGGGAGGTCTTCAGGGTTTTCCCCCGCCTACATCGCAAGCTTATTCCAATGCGGAGGGCAAGTTCGTCTGCTACTTGAACATGAGTTGCGGTGACGCCAGTGAATCGAGCAGTGATTGGCTCCGATTGGAAGGACAGCGGGTAGACTTCGAGGCAGCTAGCCTTGAGGTCTACCCACTATTCTTCCGGTCGCAGCCAATCAGAGCTCGGTTTTCCGACGTCCCCGCAACTCCTGTGCGAGAAGCAGACAAATTTGCGCTCCGCACGGACACTGACAGCCTAAGAAACGCGATACGTGGCGAGCCTCGAGAATTTTGTTATCGCTTGGCAATCGATGAAATAGATCGTAGCACTAGTCAATAAGAACGCCGGAGGACGAGTTGCGACTGTATAGACCTTTTCATTCTAGTAGTTGCTTCAATTTGGTTGGTTTTGGTTTCACCGCGCACGCCATTGTGCTGCTATTTCATGCCATTTTCGCTTACTTTTGGGATACAAATTTCGTTCCTGTGGCACACAACGAGTGACACGATGGTGCTGAGTCACTTGGACAACCACGAGGTTGTTTCGAGCCTAAATTGCGAGCACCTTCACGGTCACCAGATGCGTCTGATTACTTCCAATCGTCAATTTCGGCCAGGTTCGACGGTAAAACAACTGGTCTGATGCAAAGAGGGGATTACCATCGCCCACGGCCGTACCCGCGGACAATAGGGGCTAGAAAAAAATAATAAATAAAAAAAAAAAGGCCAGGAGAAGCTCCGTCTCCAGAACGCGCTTCTTGCCTGCCGCCGGGCTTTAGCTGCGGTGCACCGAGTGGTATGGAAGGGCTCGAGCTCGAGTCAGATTCGACTGCTCATTTTATATTGTACAGACTGTAATGCGTGAGCGCTTAGTGAAGAAGCCGGTCCACAACGTGATTAACAATGTGCTGAATCACGAAAAACAGATAAAGTGACAAGTTTACTGTTTGGGTTTCATAGACCAACTTTTTGTGAACTTCGTAGTCTGAAGAAGTCCCCTATAACGACGTAGATACGATAAAAAAAAAGTGTGGTTTCCTTGGCCTGTTTTATTTAAATAAACTAGATTCTCGAGAAATATTTTAATAGACAACCAGGCCAACTAGAAAATTTATTTAACTAAAGTACTCATTGACAAGATTTCACAATATTGGCCCTATGAAATAGATTATTTATTATATGGAGATACGCTTACGACGTTCTTAAGGTATGAGATAATTGACAGGCCCCTCAATTGAAATGTGACATTAATCTCCCTGGCGAAGTTTACTGTAAAATTCGCCAGATGAAATTAAAGGCCGCAAAAGAAGTGATCTCCGGTAAGTTTGGCTGAAGTAGAGCTCCGGTCATCACACCATGGACCTGTGTAGAAAGCTCGTTACTGGCTCGAACCGACGCGTTTCATCGATTTTGGCGTGGCCAGTTACTAAAAGTAAATCCCTATTCCCCGTCGACAACGCTGCACTCGTGCGATTATCATGCAGACAGATTCATTTCGGCATCACAAATTGTGGATCCCAGGCACTATCAAGCTGCCTGTGACAGTTTCTTACGCGGGAAGTCAAAACCTTTGTGCTGAAATGGCTTAACTGAATTGAACAGGTTATCTTAAGAAAATATTTAACAATTAAAAGATTGTAGAAATGTTACTAATTAAGTACGGCCTACAGTTTCTTGGAATTTATAAATAAACCGACCGAGCGAATGTTTATAGAGCAAAAACGATTAAGAATGTCAAACAGATGTAGGTGTGGTGTTATAAACAAATAAATTGCCTGATGTTGACGTACCATTATTTATAGCATCAGATAAAAAAAATTCAAATTAAACGTTTCTTGACTATCTTGTCCACGAGTTCCCCTATATAATCAAAAGTCCCTGTTTTCGATCTGTTATAAATACAAAACACGATGCTTTCAGGAAACACTCGTGGTTATTTACAGTGAGTATTTTGTCACCTTCCTTGAGATCCTAAATGCGCGATCACATATATATTTACATCGTGCTTGCTATTTCGAATGTTCCGCCACTATTAGTAAGCAAACCTGAGTTCTCATAAGTTATTCACCTTTGAACCCTCCCGCTGTCTTAGTCATGTATGTGCTCAATGTGCGTGAGCCTTAACGCTGATACTTGTCCTCATATAGCCTCATCACACGTAGCCGGCACATCGACGGTAAAAATAGTCAAAACGTGTTACGAAATTAACTGAAGAAATTGTGAACATAATTATCTAATGCAATTATATGGTATATATATAAGTATCGGACGACACTTTCCAGAGCGAGGTAAGAAACGCGGTGAAACACGACGAGAAACACGGATTCAACGCATCCGCCAAGACGCGGAGTAGCGCGGAGGGGAAAGCGGAGCGACGAGTTGAAGCAACCTAATGGCGGCCGCATCACGTGACTCCAAGATGGCAGCGCCCATGCGGTGGAGGGTGAAAAGGTCTATAGGGGTGTTCACACAGAGAATGCTTCTCAGGGACGTATATATGCGTGACGTCAGTGATCGGCGGAACCAGCGCGACCCCTCCCCGACTCAAGCATGCACACGGACGAAGGGGATGGATGGATGGATGGATGGATGTTAATGGCTATACCCTTTGTGACAGGAGGTAGCTTGCGTCACCTAGCCTAGGTATAAAAAGGCAAACATATGATTCCTTCCGCCCTTCTAAGCCGATTTTCTCCCCCTGACAATCACCAGGCAGTGTGGGATATCACCAAGATGACCTTTGTAAGATCGGGCAAAAAAACTAAAAAAAACATCACACCCTCCCCCCCCCCCCCCCCCTGCCTCTACCCCCTCCCCGGCGAGGGAGTCGCCAATTTTCCTCTGGAGGGAGCCGAGAGGGACGTCAATGTTACGAGACGCGTTTCGAGGTTGCACTCTCGACAACAGGGCTCGGTGAGGTTATGTGAAGGTCGTGACCTTCGTCGTGATCTTCACGAGTGACCTTCGTGACGTCACTCGTTACCCTAGTGGCTCTCGTGACGTCACTCTTGACCCTCGTGACGTCACACGTGACGTCATTATGGGAAACGTCCCATAATGCGACGCGCGGTTACGCCGACGGCGACGCCGCTCAAGTTCTAAATGGGCGTCTAAGAGCTGCGCTCTAAAATCAGTCGTACGAGGAGCTGCTTAATCGGACGGCACTCATGAATATCGAAGACTTCCTTCGGGTAGCTCGAACGACATGCGCGAAAGCGCAAGCCTCAACAAAGTTGGCGATCCCGGTGGCACCGCCGGTATCTCGCTGAGCAAAATCTGTGAAATTGCCAGACACACAAGCAAAATACCGCCAATCACAAAAAAAGGAGTCCCACGCCAAGGCGGGGAGGGAGTGTTTGTTGCAGTCCTAGCTCCCCCATTCCCCTGAAATGATGTCTACGTCAGCGTGACCCCGCGAAAAAAAAAAAAAAACGTGAAGTTGTTACCACGTGATACGGACTCCGGGAAGCAAAGGGAGGGATATTTCTCCTCCGTGTGAATCCCCCTTAAAAAGCAAGAACAAAACAAGCTGCACCCTGCTTTTCTTTATAATTCCCTTCGGCGTCGTGTGAGTTTCGAAATCGAAGACGGGAGGTAACGGTGGCGAGCGGAAGAGGGGGGGGGGGGGGGGGGGGTTGAAGGAGACGCTTTGCTCTTCTCATTCTGTCAATAACAATAGTGGCAGCATATCGCTTGACCGAAACCCAGGCTTGCACACTGCTCATTACGAGTCACCAAATTACTTGTAATCCGTTACTTTTTGCAGTATTTTCGTAATCATTTCATTACATTCATTAGGCCGCTATTCGGAAGTACTAAAATTACTCGTGACAGGTACTATTTTTTTCCCTTCCCCATTATTATGGAGCCGTGTCTTGAAGTTTGTTACCAGGGGATCCTCAAACCAAGCCTTCAACGAGAGGACGGTCTGCCAAAATTGATTTATTTATTAGATTACTAGTTTGTAATTCGGCGATTCGAAATCAATAATGTACACTAGAAAGGCCCGCTTTCAAACGGGCGAAAATATCTGTCCTGAAACTTTGAAGGAATCGGAAAAGAGATTGTCACTTTTCAAGTAGCGGTCAATTCCTTGTCCTGACAAGTAATCGAGTAATTTACTTGAATACATGTGTACCAAGAGGAACTATAATCTGTTACATCCTATTTTTAGTAACTTGTAAAGGCTGAACCAAACCCCTCTATGGAAATTGTGAAAGTAGCAGCATGAGCTCCTTGCGCGTCTTTCCCGGTTTGCCCGACATCGTTCAGCCGCGTGCAACGCAGACCTTGGCCCTCCAGAGTCCAGACTACAATAATCTCGATAGCAAACCGGTCACTGCGCAGTGTTTTAAGTTTATGGTCGTTGACGACCTAAACAAACACCGCAACGCATTGCCCAACGTCTCAACGTCTCATGCCAAACGTAGCCCTAGCAGTCCGAAAACCAGACGCCAAAGTTTCGGAACTATTCATTAGATCATTCGAAAGTTACAAGGTATTTTCTGAAATTTTGAACGGGAAAATGGCGGCCGTCGATGCTCTCGAACACTTGGAGCTTGAATAGCACCAGTTACCGAAAACAGGCCGAAAACGGGTTCATCACAATCTCTAAACCCTGAAACACGATAAACAAAAATAACGGAAAAAAAAAAAAAAGACGTGCCCCAATTTACAATGATATCTTCAGAAAATCAACTTCTAAGTTTTGATTAAATATAACGGAGAATTTTGAAACTCTGGCATCTGATTCGCTCTTCGGTGTTCTGCTAGGCAATAGTGTCGCGACCTCATTGGCTGCGTATAGTGATAATGAGATGTAAGTAACTTTTGACGCCCTGGGTTTTTTTTTTTTTTTAGGTTGTCATCGACTATAATTGTCCGTAAATTATCGCATTGACGCATTTAACGAATCGTCTAAAAATGAATGTTCCATTAACCGAGTTATCGGGGGAGGGTACCCTGAAAACGACTTCGCCCAAGCTTTTTGAAACGTTATTTTTTATTCTCTTCTTTTTTTCTCCTCGTGTTCTCGCTTTCGCGTTCTTCGTCATAAGAACTGTCTTCAAACGCCTGAAAATATCCAGAGCCTGCCCCACGCACACACAAAGGGAAAGCACTGTTCTTCCCCCCGCAAAGGGTGAATGGGGATTTGGAGATTTGGGGGACGACGGAAAGGCACTTTTAAGAAACCACAGCCGACCACCGGGCTTTAATATCCATTCCAACGTCGTCGCTTCTTTTTTTTTTTAACTCGACTCTTTTTTTTTCTTTTTACATCGTACCATATCATTGGACCACTATTCCTGCCTTTATCCCCGTTCGTTCTTTTCTTTATTTTTTTTTTTTAAACAGCCGCTGTGTCTTGTGGTCGGATCTTCGAGTCTCAATGTCTTATCGGCAGTTACGGGCCGGTTTTTATTCGCGTTCTTTTTTTCTTTATAATACTATTATTATTTCAATATCGTAGGAGGGCTCTCGAAGAGACCGCAATTTCGAAAGCCAGCCGTGAGTCCTCATATCCCATCCCAGTCCCCTCTCCTTCTTCCCCCTCCTTCTCGGCTGTCTCAAATGGTACAAATGATGGCTTCGGAGTCTTCGCGAGACTCCCTCCTCTCTCGACAGTCATGTGAGCAATCTTTTCTTTTTTTCCCCCTCATTTTTCATCTTGTTTTGGCGCTATGCATTCATCGACCTATTTCTGAGGAGCTTAACGTCGATGAAAGAAATAACAAGGACTCGCAGTGAAATAGCATAAGGCGTTGCGACAGCGCAGTAAGGAAGAAAAAAAAAAGTACGGCAGATTTGCTCATCGTCGGAGTTTTCGCGCCAGTTCAACAACCAGCTTGTATAGTGCCGTTCTATGCAAGTTATGGATCGCTTACAACGTATCCTTGAAGGTCGAGCTTCGAGCATTATTTTCTAGCGATGCTTACCACCTTTAAAGCCGAAGACTACTATTCTTTTTTGCCTCATTTACAGAAGTGTTATCAAATTCAGTTAATCCCAAGCAAAAATTCTTACAGCATCGTAACAAGGCCCGCCTTATAGGCCGACGACCAGACTCGAGATTCTGGAAGGCAGAAGATCCTCCTCACCATGGGGGGAAGGAATCAGGCAACAGTGGACGGGGTAGAAGGGGGGAGAGGAGGAAGCGGGGGAAAAGTGGAAAGCGCAAACTAGCCGTCGGTTTTTAAACACGAATAACAATATTTTATAGCGCAGCTCTTAGGCGCCTGTTTGCAGCTTGAGCGGCGTCGCCGCCGCCGTCGGCGTCGCCGTTAGCGTAACCGCGCGGTGCATTATAGGAAATGTCCCACAATACTACGCGCGGGACTCGTGACATCACACGTGACGTTACGAGTGACGTCACGAGGGTCCCGAGCGGTGGATTATGGGACATTTTCCATGATACAACGCGCGGGAAGGAGGAGGGCGAGGAGGACGAGGGGGAGGGAAGGGGGAGGGGGAGGAAGGAGGAGGGAGGGGGAGGAGGAGAGGAGGGAGGAGGAGGAGGAAGAAGCGGAAGAGGAGTAGCAGGGAGGATGAGGAGGAGGGAGGGGGGTACACCCTTCCCTCCTCCTCCTCAAGAGCTGCGCTCTAATTCGGCCTTACAGGGTGTTGTAAACGTCTTTCATTTTTTCTCTCTCTATCTTTTAGATAGTTGCAATCACAGGCGCGTACTACTTCTTAAAGTTACGTTACTTTCCCATCTGCTCGAGTTTGCTCTCGATAACTCTTAAATTAACCCGTCGCGCTGTCTATGAGGACGTCAAAAAAAACGATCGAACGAATTAACAAAGAACAAAAAGTCCCTCCTAAAGTTGAGAACAATAAGGCAACAGGGAACATCAGTAAGCCGCAGGCACGCTCCTCATCGTACAAAAAAGACGCGGAGTTCTCTGCAGACACGAAGACAGAGTTACATGCAGACACGCGTCGTGCATCTTCGAAGCAGGATTATTTCGAGGACACATAAGCTTCGTACGCATGCCTGCACACAGTGCTTTGTACGAATAATACAGCTTTAGGGAACCGTTTTTGCACACCCGATACAGTACGATAGGCCCTCTGGTATACGAACTGCGCATGTGTTACCACAGAGGACTCGCACATGCGCAGTTCGAATACCGGGGGGCCCTAAAACTCTCTAATGTGACGGGATCGTCAGGGAAGACACAAGGAAGCCACAATCCACAGACTGTCTTTTGTGTGACGTATTCGCAGTTTGAAAGCACGACTGCTTGGCACCAAGAAGTAAAACTTTGTTACCTCTTTCGACAGAGCGAATACTTAGTTTCACTGCTCCTCTCAATACAGATGCCCCCGCCGTCTCCCTGGAACCCAAGGAGCGTAAACTTGTTTCCTGATTTGACTGAAGTCCCCTTTATTTCTTTACTGCTAATCATAACTCCTAGAGACCTCTGGCCTTTGTCCGGTTCTCAAACAGCGTTCTTGTTTGTGTGGGTGTGCCTGAAAAAAATATAGATAATCCAGAAAGTTTACAAACAGACACACAAAAACGTAACAATAGCCCGAAACGTCGAAAAGGTGAATAAGAGCTCCTTTCATTCTAGGCGATCAATGGAGGGCCATCCTGATTAAAGTCTGCCTGGATGCGGCCGAAATATGCTCCCTCGCCAATCAGGAATGGGGGAGGGGGGCGAGATTTGTGTAAACGGAAAAGATGAGTCCTTTTGAGAGAGGTCCCTCCCGAGGCAGGCATCGATCTTTTGACTGCACACTGGAGGGCGTTGCCGTCTTGGGAATCACCTACGGAGAGCCTAGATGTAAGAGAGGGCGCAACTGAAACCACGAAGAGCGCTTCGTAATTTAATGGTGGACGCCTCCTGAACATATTGGTCTCTAGTGCGCATGCGTCCCGTGGCGACAAGGAAAGCAGGCGGAAAGCCAGAAACACTTGCAGACGACCAAAGCTTTCGTACCCACCACGCGGCGATCGTATTGGAAACACGGCCCACGAACCACGTGACCTTGATCGAGCAGTTGGAGACACCCTGTAATCTAGGCACACTAGAGCCACGTGACCGGAGAATTTTATGGACGATGTCTGTTTGGCGTCATCGCTGAAAGCCCGTTATTAAGACAGCGTTTGCGACTGGCACAACCTTTTACGCATAATGGCGAGTTGCGTACTAAGAGCCAAGTTTCGCCTAAACTTTTGGGTTATGAGCTCGGCGTACAAATGGATATTTTTTTATGCGTATTAAACAAAGCATATTTGGAAAATGCTCATGCGTATTCCCGCTTGGAATTCTCTTTCGTAGCTGCATGATTAGAAATAGTATATACTCTCATACCATGGCCGGGTCTATTGAAATAGCAAGTTAACATTCCGGAATGTAGCTTTTAGCATTTGGTTCGTTGCGTATAAAAGAGTTATGAGGTGGGAAAAAACACACTTTAGGATTGTTTTTCTTAAGGATGGTTCTGTGGATTACAGTGGTTCACTTGCTCGGTACTGTGCAGAGAAGTAGATGCATCACCATTTTTATTACGTTAATTATTTAATGATGTAGGGCATAACGTATATTTATGATCAAATCGAAAGAAATGAGATATCTCTTTCTCCCGTTCTCTTCCCCTCCTCCTTTTTTTTTGGCTTTTACTGGCAAGAGTTTTGCTCACACGCAACATAATAAATATAAAATTCCTGCTTTGAGACTAACCTGTTCGTCCTCATTTCCCCCCCGATCCCCGGTTTTAATAAACTCACTCACTCGTTCATCTCACCTGATTCACCCGCGTTTTGCATGCCACTTAACTACCTAACTTGCATGTTTCAGTCACTTGTTTTAACCGCTTATATGTAACCTCACTCACTCACTAATCTCATTCATCATTCACTCACCGCTCCCCCCACTGCCCTCCTTCGCTTGGCATAGTCGTTTAAATCCACCAGTTGCACGCAGTGTTGCCAAAGGGGCAGGCGCGAGAGCGTAACCCGACCAGCTGAAAAGGAAGGGAAGAAGGAAATCCCCTCTTACCCGGCTCCTCTTGTGTGAACCCCACATACTTTGCTCTTCCTCCGAGCCTGTCACTCAACATTCGTACGAAAGAGGCTTTCCTCTCTCTCTCGCCCATAGCTTCCGCACTACTGCGCATAACTACTGAGATAGAGTATACCTCTATCACTTAATCACCCCTCACCTGACCCGCTCACCGACTTCACTCATTTTCATCCGCCACTAAACTCAACCGTTCAACATCTTCGATTACTTACGTCACCCTATTAACTTGACTAACTCACTGATTCCACTCCTCACTGCTCTCCCTCACTTACCTCAGTCACTAAACTCATACGTTCACCTATGCCTCTATTACTTACATCGCACCCTCACTTACCCCAGTCATGTAAAGGAGGAACGGGAGAGAAGGGCTGGGATTCCCCCAATCCTCCTTTCTCTCCTCTTCTAACAGGTCGGCATACACTCTCTCCCCGGTAGCATTGACTGTACTCCTGCACGGTTTTAGTCTCAGCGGAAAAAAAGGAATCCTCAACAAAGAAAAGGGGGATATCGTTTTACTCTTGTTAGCCTTCGCTGAGACTACTCACCACCAAGACCGTGGCGTTTTGACGGGTGGACAGTGCGGCTTATTTTTGAGGTTCTTAGTAAGCTATTGGGAGCCGTTCGCCCAAATACACTGCCGAAACGACCACACGTAAACGGGAAACCTTAATTGGACGTTTACTCAATGTAAGCAAGAAAAGAAGCACTTTCGGGGAAGAATCGGCCTAATCGGATTAAAGTTTTGGCAACGCCGTCACTACAAGCTGTCTCCTCGAGCGGACGTCCTTTCTTAATCCTGGTGCTTAGTGCTTCGCGCTCCTCTTTGATACACTCTTGCGGGGTTGTTGTTTTTCTGCTTTTTTTCTTTATGCGAAGTGTCATGCGGGAGGGGCGATAAGAAAACCTGCGGGAAATTGACTCCAATTTACGGGCATATTCTCTGGCGAAAAACGCTCTATAAATATTTTTGTCCTAGACCCAGAACGAAACTTGCCAACTATATATATTTCTTGTTTCGCCGTTTCCAAAGATTAAAATTGTAGGTTTAGTAAGCTCCTTATGCGGCGAACAAAGCTAATATTTTTCTTATTATTATCCTTGGTCAGCGGTGGGGTCTTGTGTAACAACTAGAAAGACGTCGCCGTATGTAATTGTGCGAGTAATATTCATGAATGAAGTAGCGGTCCTTGATTATCCGACTAGCAAAAGTTGGCTTGGTTTGCTTTCTCTTTTGGGCTTTTCGTTGGAATTCAATTTCCTGTTTCTTCGGAAGGTACACTTTTTTGTAGTCTGTTAGTTATTTTATTTTTATTAGACGCGTACAAACGGTCTTTGACAAACCGGAAACCGTTTAAAATATCTAAGTTCTAAGAATCCACACGTAGAATCACAAACATATTGATGAGTTTAACCTAACGTGAGTGGATGAGCTCAGCAGACCCTTTTTGTTTTCAAAAGCGCGCCATCTAGCTGCTGCTGTGCCAACTATCCGTGTCCGCCATTGCTTGGGCACGTCCTCTGATCGTGATTGGACACGAGAGTAGCGTCAGCGCTCGGCCAGGACTCGGGTCCAATCACACGCTTCGAATGGCAACCGCCAATGTTGCTCGACGAACATTGGAAAAGGAACGGTCGTGGAAATGCCCGTAGACGCTGCTTCCACCTCAAAGCTCCGCCTTCCGTCGTTCGAAGCGCCACGGTTTGGGAGACGGCTGTTATGGTAACTATACAGTGTACTCCGTACAATACGCGTGTTTTGTAGCACGGCGAATCAATAGATGGCGCTTCATTGTGGCCACTCCATATAATACGGTCTCTTTTTTTTTTTTTTTTAAGCACAGTATCTGGATGGCGCTTGGAGCGACAGACGATGACTTTGAAAGTTCCGCAACTTAGCTTATCTAGTAACGATAGTTAAGCCTGAGAGCAATATAGATATCATAAAAAAATGAGAACAACTTAAGCCTAAATATAAAATTAGAATGACGTAGTCTATGTTTTCGCTTAATTCGTATATACAGGGTGTTTCACGTAAGAGTGACAAAAATTTCTAAAATTAGTGCATTCGAGGTAAAAGGTTCATTTTCTGGGGACCGCATTACTCGTGGTGGCGAACGTCAGAAAATAATCTATACTTACTAATTAGTTCACTAATTAATTAAAATGACAAAATGACTGTTAGTGAAAATAAACATATTGTTCGAATTAGAAACTTGCTGAGCGTCATCGCTAACCACTAAGTGAGTAACTTTCAGAAAGACTTTGAGCGGCGTGAGAAGCGTAGTGCGCTAAAGTTACTTCATAACGGAAGAAGAAATCGCGCGGCGTCTTACCGCAACCGCTAGCTGTACCTGTTCCCCAGGTAACGTATTCACTACGCTTCTCACGCGGCTTCAGTTGTTTTTTGCTGAAAATTACTGATAACAGTGGTTTTCGATGACGCTCACAAGTTTCTAATTGAACGAAATTCTATTGTCACCAGTTAAAAAATGTTAATTAGTCATTTTCAAATATTAACGAACGAATTAGTATCACCACTAATGCGGTCCCAAGAAAAGTTTGTATATAATTATAATATATAATAATATAGTATATATATAAATATATAATATATATATATATATATATATAATATAATATATATATATTATATATATATATATATATATATATATATATATATATATATAGTATATGTATTATGGGGTGGTTTACATCTCAAATTCGGGCAGGCTAAAAGGTCTAATTTTTTAATTTTCACGAAAAAAATATATGTTTGGGGGCATTTCTAAATGAAGGAGGGGCGCAACCGCTGTTTCCCCAGATGTTTTGTTCTTGAGTTACGAGCGTAGAAGCCGCAGTGGCAGAAACTAGTGTTTTTGCCTGCCGTCGCAGGTCGTGTGTTTGACACCCTCTGCTGGCGCTAGTGTTTTTTCTACACCCTTTTAACTTTTTTACCTCAATTAATAGGTACTATAAAGATACCTTGACGTATTCAAATACTTTTATAAATTTAATTGTTTTCTTGAAAAAATGTCAAACTCGTCACTCCGGTCGCTTTTTGGTCAAATTTGACAGGTCATTACTTTGTCTCTATTTGAGGTAAATTTTTTTTCTTTGGCTCTACAGAAAGCCCAAGGCAAGCCCATTATAGATATAATAATATCATTATGATCGGTTGAGTAGCCGCTCCGCTACCTTCACGTAAACCTTGTAAGAAATAACAAATGTTTAAAGTTTGAGGTCGATTTTCTCAAAACCCCATTTTTGTAAATTTTTATTTTTTAAATTCTTTTAGATATATTAGTCGACTACAAGAAAAAACAATCTAGAAATGTAATATTTTGGTTGTATGTCTTCTATTTGAGCCGCATTCACGTGAAATGTGTGAACATTTGTTATTTTTCACAACGTTTACGTGAAGGTAGCGGAGCGGCTACTCAGCAGATCATAATGATAATACTATGTCTATAGTAGGCATGCTTAGGGCTTTCTATAGAGCTAAAGAAATAAAATGCACATTAAGTACAGACAAAGTAATGACCTGTCAAATTTGACCTAAAATCAACCTGAGTGACGAGTTTGACATTTTGTTTAGAGCACGATCAAATTATTATAAATATTTGAATACGCCAAGGTATCTTTATTGTTCCTATTAAATTAGGGGGAAAAGTTAAAAAGGTGTAGGGAAAACACAAGCGCCAGCAGAGGGTGTCAAACACGCGACCTGCGACGGCAGGCAAAAGACTAGTTTCTGCCACTGCGGCTTCTATGCATCGTAACTCGAGAACAAAAAGTCTGGGGAACATGCAGTTTGCGCCCACCTTCAATTAAGAAATGCCCCAAAACATATATTTTTTTTTTTTGTGAAAATTAAAAATTAGACTCTTTCAGCCTGCCCGATATGGTAGGTTTCAATTCAAATCGGAAAGACTAAAAGAGTCTAATTTCTAATTTCCACAAAAAAAATTTATGTTTCGGGGGAATTTCTCAAATGAAGGAGGGCGCAAACCGCATGTTCTCCAGATTTTTAGTTCTCGAGTTACGAAGCGTAGAAGCCGCAGTGGCAGAAACTAGTGTTTTTGCCTGCCGTCGCAGGTCGCGTGTTTGACACTTTCTGCTGGCGCTAGTGTTTTTTCTACACACTTTTAACTTTTACCCCTCATTTAATAGGTACTATAAAGATACCTTCAAGTATTAATATATTTCTAATAGTTTGATTGTTTTCTAAAAAAAAATGTCAAACTCGTCACTCAGGTCGCTTTTTGGTCAACTTTGACAGGTCAGTATTTTGTCTGTACTTAAGGTACATTTTATTTCTTTATCTCTATAGAAAGCCCTAAGCATGCCTACTATAGACATAGTATTATCATTATGATCTGCTCAGTAGCCGCTCCGCTACCTTCACGTAAACGTTGTGAAAAATAACAAATGTTCACACATTTCACGTGATTGCGGCTCAAATAGAAGACATACAACCAAAATATTACATTCCTAGATTGTTTTTTCTTGTAGACGACTAATATATCTAAAATAATTTAAAAAGCAAAAATTTACAAAAATGGGGTTTTTGAGGAAATCGACCTCAAACTTTAAACATTTGTTATTTCTTACAAGGTTTACGTAAAGGTAGCGGAGCGGCTACTCAACAGATCATAATGATATTATTATATATATAATGGGCTTGCTTTGGGCTTTCTGTAGAGCCAAAGAAAAAAAATTTACCTCAAGTAGAGACAAAGTAATGACCTGTCATAGTTGACCAAAAAGCGACCGGAGTGACGAGTTCGACATTTTTTCTAGAAAACAATTAAATTTATAAAAGTATTTAAATACGTCAAGGTATCTTTATAGTACCTATTAATTGAGGCAAAAAAGTTAAAGGGTGTAGAAAAAACACTAGCGCCAGCAGACGGTGTCAAACACGCGACCTGCGACGGCAGGCAAAAACACTAGTTTCTGCCACTGCGGCTTCTACGCTTCGTAACTCGAGAACAAAAATCTGGGGAACATGCGGTTTGCGCCCTCCTTCATTTGAGAAATTCCCCCAAAACATATATTTTTTTTCGTAAAAATTAAAAATTAGACCCTTTTAGCCTGCCCGATTTGATATGAAACTACCCATATATATATATATATATATATATATATATATATATATATATATATATATATATATATATATATATATATATATATATATATATATGTAGGGTGTTTTTTAAGCTTTCAATTTGTTTAAACCAAGCCGTGAAAGTTACCCTATGGGGTTTGCGAGGGTGAGTTATACGACCAGGGGGACATTATGTGGGTGGCTAATCTTTGCGATAAGTTGGCTAATTAATTTAAATTCCTTCATTAACTTTTTAATTAGTGGCAATATACATATGGTTCAAATCAAAAACTTACTGAGCGTTATTGAAAACCACTAAATCGACTCTTTGTTGAACGACTTGAAGCTCGTGGGAAACTCGGGGACGCGCCAAAGTTACCACTCGTGAAGCAGGCGCAAAGATAGCAGTGGCGGAACGCGATGATAATCTTATCCGCGTTCCGCCACTGCTAGCTTTGCAGCAAAGCGATAAACTGCGCGCCCTTTTTCCGGTATCACCACGCGTGATCAATCGACGAGGTGAAAACCCTTTAGGACATATTAGTACACTCAAAAAACAGGACTTCAGACGTTTCTGGTTGTAGATCTTGCCAGACGCCCAGGTGTGAGATTTGTAAATACGTAGAAACCACCAATCGTGTCACTAGCGCGGACTCAGACTTTTCTTTCAAAAACACTGGAAACCTCAACTCTGGTACGCGTAACATTATTTATCTTCTGCGCTGTAAACTATGTAACATGGATTATATAGGACAAACCAGTACTTCCTTTCGGTTGCGGTTTAAGAATCACAAGTCTCATGTCAAGTCCATACCCACGCTCCCGTTCTCGAAGCATATGAGTCTTAAAGAACATAGCACTGACAAAATACGTATCATCCTCCTTGAATCTGGTTTAGCTCCGACCAAGGTAAGGAATTGAAGAAGGCTTTCTTTGTTCACAAATTCAATTCGATTTCTTGTGGTATCAACGCAAGTCCAGGCGTATACTCACTTGTCTGCCACGGTCTGTGTAGGGCCGAAGCCACGCAATTGTTTTGGTTCTGCACGGACTGTGCTAGCCGGGCGCGTATATCACATTGTTGCGCCAAAGGCGCCTGCCATCGTGGAACTCATTCCAGGCCTCTCGTGAGCATCCTCACGGTGCGTCCCGTGGCAATCCTTCCGCTGCATTAAATTCCTGGAAGCGTAAGCATAATTAAAATATGGCATAAATACTTCCTAAAAATGCCACCCCAGCACTCTTGCGCTGTCTAGATCTCCGCTCTCGAAGCGGCGTTAATCCCGAACACGTCCTCATTGCTACTTCTGTGTGCGCGCCGGTTGTTCGGTGATGATTCCGCTTATGAACAGTGACAAAGACTGTGGCAAATACTGCCAATCGATTTATTTAGTTTTAACGATTTTAATTGTTAGTGCTTGTAATTATTATTTTCAATGATGTACTGATCGTTTTGTTGCTCCTGCTTGAAATATTTTTAATACTCTCCATAGCCACTCTTCTTTTTCTACACGAACGTCAACAAGAAAAGGACACTTACACACCATTCCATCCTGAAAAAAAGCGGTCCCCGCTTGAAACATTGGTAAATTAAAGTCCCTTCCTGGAACTCCTCGAATATCGTTATAAATATATATATATATATATATATATATATAATATATATATATATATATATATATATATATGTGTGTATATATATATATATATATATATATATATATATATATATATATATATATGTGTGTGTGTGTGTGTGTGTGTGTGTGTGTGTGTGTGTGTGTGTGTGTGTGTGTGTGTGTGTGTGTGTATGTGTGTGTGTGTTTCCTAGATTTGTCTTAGGTGGTTCGCACATACACACACAGATGCCTATATGTACAAACTGAACGATGCTTAATGCTTTTCTGTTAAATATAGCACGCAAAAGTTGGCATCGAACGCTTTTTTCTTGCGTACAAACACCTCGAAAGACTAAAACCAACTTTAAGACACACTCCACTTAAAAAAAAAAGCATATATGCTAGCGTCTGCCCTTGAATATTGCGCCTCCGAATCGAAGTAGGCGCAATCACTCATCCAATTACTTTTAGTTCTCCTACCTCCGAAACTGAACCTGGCGAACGGAATTTGCAACATAGTACGCGTCAGCTTGTCGGCATTTCAGCCGTCTTTCTTAAGTGAGATAAAAACGTTGCGTCGTTCAAGAATATAAAATACAACAGCCCCCATTTTTAACGCGCAGGCCTCTCAGCTCGACAAAAACGCAAAAAAGGTGGGGAATAAAAGGAAATTCTTCGAAGCCATCGTATCCTCAGGGGAAATATTCTAAGCAGGCTGTCAGGGCAGTCTGACGCGAAGACTCGCCAAGGAGCCGTTTTCTTCGCAGACGACATTGTGCCTACGTTGTTACAATGCACAACGTGTTTTTGCTGTTGTTGTTGTTTTTTTAGCAAACTTGCGCCCATAAATATTCAATGGACGTCCCGCTGAGTGAGGCCTATAGTGCCATGTCGCGCAACACTTTTCCATCTTGTTCCTTATACGCGAGTAGTTTGTCGGAGTTAGCGGGAGTCCTGTAGGTCCCAGGTCCCAACGTGCGTTCTTGTCGGACGCTAAGGACAAGTGTCGCCTGCTAAACTGTTTCCCGACTGTCTTTTGTTGTGCTCTTCTCATCTGTCGGTCTGAATTCCGTGTTGAAGCGATGGTAAAGGTGTTCTATCGATCTTTTTCGATAAAAGCGCCCCAAGGAGATGGTGTTGCATTTTGCGTTCCCGCGAACGCCTTGTCAAATTAGGGGAAAAGCAGTCCCCACCATAGCACAATTCCTTCAAACGTCCACCAAATATTTTATAACCAATTCTTCGGAGGCTTAGCTCGTATAGGTGAGTTAAAGATTTGTTCATATTTGTTTTAACTCTCGTGTTTTAACACCACAGCTAAATACGTTGCAGAATCTTCAACTTTGTCATTTACATAGCACTTCATCGTCCTATAAATTGTGACATAGCACAAATTTGAATAGCCTACCAAAAGGAAGCGACCGAAGGGCTCCTGGGAGGCAAGATACTGCTTGGGATTGTAAACATGGAAAAGTCTACTCAGAGATACATAGGAAACGAAAGCTGTGGAACTTTCGCAAAAATATTAAATCGACCGCGCTCAAGACACGCAACGAATCATGGGAACGTCCTGTACGCCCATTCTTATTACCGCAGCACCTACCACCTGCTGTTGACAAAACGAGATGGAGCTAGAGAGAAAAAAAAATGCCAGAGAGAAAAGTCTCGCGTTTTTGCTTAATACTTCATAGATAGCATTTTCTTAATAATGATTTTTCTACGTCATCCACCACCTGCCAGCCTCACTCTAGCATTTCTTCCATCGCTTGCTAAAGCCGGTTGCATACAAAATGTTCCCGACATGCCCTTCAGCGCAGAGGACAACACGGCACGCTTGGAAAAAGCCTACAGACCGATTTTCCAAGGTACAAAGCTTACGATGATCAACTTCAAACAGCTCAAAAACAATCAATGAACGGTATTAAATCGGTTTATCGCGATAGGAACACTCAGTAGCGAATCTCAAAGCGGCAAACAACTTCATAAATATCCAACTCAGGTATGCCATTGACTAGATGCCATCGACTTTCACTGGGCGATGAAAAAAAAATGCTACAATTTCATTTGTTGGCTACCTACAAAAATGTAGCATTTTTGCATCACCCAATGAAAGTCGATGGCATTAGAGAATTGTTTTCTTGGGGTTATTCCCTTTATTTTTATCTTTCACTGCGCCTTGTTTTCAGCAATGTTGTGTATAAAGCATGTCACGCTTAATACTTGATTGTGATGTCGTGTGTTTCGGTGGATATGCAATACATTTCACGTCTTCCAAACATCATTTGCCTTTCGTTTTATAACAGCAATTTTATGCTGCCCGGTGGGCTCGTTCCGGTACGATCGAGGACCGATTGACCAAAAAAAGTTTCTTTTAAATTGAATCAGCGGTATTAGCCTTCAAAGGAGAAACGTAACAATTATATCGCACTTAGACGTACAGTCGGCTGCGAAGCACCGCAGAAACGCAGTCCTGTTTTAAAGGGGTAGCTTGTTTCTTGGATCAACCAACCTCAGGAGCCGCGTAAGGACGAAATGCGTAGGTCGGTCAGTTCGTAACCACTAAACGATCTAAAAAAAACGGCAACCGATGCCAGGGCTCGTACCCCGGTCACCGGCGTGGAAGCCGAGTGCCCTGCCGACTGAACTACGGACCCTGCACGCAGGAACGGGAGGAGCAGAAGCAGGTGGTGTGAGAAAGCGCGCGAAACGAGGAGGAGTGAAAAGTGCAGGAAAGCGCGCTTCCCTTCACTTGGTGACCCAGAAACTTCAGCGCAAAAGCTTTGTGTCCGCGTGGCGCTGACGGGAAGCGCGCGAAGCATCACAAAAAGATACTGGTGTGTCTTAATCTGTTCCCGTACTAACCCCTGCGCTAGGTACCACCTGGATTAAAAGCACCACGCACCCCAGACTCTGTAAGGCTGAGAGTCATCCTCCTCTAGGTGCCACTCGGACTAAGAGTATCACCCACCGTATAAAGCTAACACATTTAAACTCATTTGTCCAAATAACCAAACTTGCAGTCAATTTGTTTTTCCTACATCTGTATACTGCAAGGTATATGAGCAAAATATATTGTCTAAACTACAGAGAAAACGCGCGCTCAAGCTTCTTATATCTTTGTGTTATTTTTAACTGGGGGAATGAGCACTCGTGAGGACACGATGGAAAAAATAAAAAGGCAGTAGATTGGGTTGGCTTTCCCGTCTTGCACCGGTGCGCTAGGAGAAGCGGCTCTCGGGGAGGAGCATTTTGTTTTGCTAGGTGGACACAGAAGTTTGGGGGGTGTGCTTGATATGTGCTATGATTATTTTGCTTTGGTTTCATAAAAACTAGGTGGGCGTTTATTGAGACACGGGCGAATAGTCGTTATTTTATGGTAGGCTATTGTCTGGTGTCTACTTTGAATAACAGGAATACCTTGATCGCGTACAGCACGGAAAGGCGCTTCTTTAAAATGCCTGATATTTGTGACAGTCATAACACATCTTCCACATTTTCACAGTTACTAATTTATAACACATTTATCACGTTTATATTTCTGACACATGGGATATTTGGAGCTCCTCTGCCACGTTCTCAGTGACATCTGTGACCAGCACGAGAACTGTAAAGTCGGTGATACGTTGATCCCATGTTTTAGCACATTTTGGAGATTCGTACGACGTCCGTCACGCTTCATATTTTACACACCCGCCTACTATCGACATCTATGCCATAGTGTCACATTCTGTCACATTAATGATGTGTGGCGTTTCCGATGCTTGTGATATATTTCTGCTAAACCTGAGGGCATGTTAGCGCTTAGCTCGTGCAACTATTAACCACCCTAACTGTCAAATCTTAAGCATCACATAATGTAGGGTTCTTCGTTTTCAGGTGAAACCCAATTTCATTCGATTTTTACACCCCCAAACATGTTTCTGAAAAATTAGGTTAAACGCGATTTCGCTTCAAATTCCAAAACCACCGTTTAAAACGTTTTTTTTTTTTTTTTTTTTTTTTTTTTTTCGGTGCACGGGAGTTTACGGTGCACACGCGCTACCAGACGTCGGGACAACGAAGTTAGACCGTGTTGACTTCAGAGAACTCCAGTGACGTAGGTCAAACTCCCAAATGCAGCTTTTATGTGAATATTGTATTCGCCATTTACTGTTTGGTGATGATGATGATGATGATGATACTGCGGCTGCTCCCTTTATAACGGGCGGGCTCGATTAATCGTGCCCAAATCCTGGGGGTGAATTCAGCGCCCCCTGTGTTTGTATGACGCCACCAATCCTCCAGTCGTCTTTTCGTCTGCTCGATGGTCTTCCAAAAGGCTTCAGTAGTACCGGCTCTCTCGCTTGTTGTCGAGAAGCCCAGCGCTGTCGCTAGAGGTGGGACACCTTCGTGTAGTCGGTTCGCCTCTTCGGTGGGAGAGGTGGCAGAAGGTCGGATTCCGCCACAACGGAGTATGATGTGCTCCGAGGTTTCGCTCTCACCCTCGCATACTCGGCATACAGTCGACTGCACATTATTGTCGAAGCGCTGTTTGTAGACCAGTGTGCGCAGGGCTCCCGCACGAGCCTCGAACAATAGGCGGCTGCCCAAGCTGTTATCGTACAGCCGCGTTTCTGCCGTGATTTGCTGTTTTAAACTCCGCATACATGGTAAGGGTTGACTTTGTCCGGGCAGCCTCCAGCCATTGCACATTCTCCTGTTCGCGAACCCTCTTCCGCACCACAGACTCCCATTCTTTCTCGGTGGTCGCCTCCACCGGTTCTGTGAAGAAGCCGAACTTTTTCTCGAGCTGGTAAAGGCGCTTTCGCCAACGGCTCTGCAGAGAAGTCATATGTGTGTATACGAACAGCCTCTTGGCCCAGCGGCACCGGTCCATGAGTCGAAGCCGCCCGTCATAGGAAACCTTGCTTGTCGCCTCCCTCGCTTCGAAAGACGACCAGCCCAGGTCCCCCTGCACTGCCTCATTCGCCACCGTGCCATGGCAGCCCAGCGCTTGGCGTCCCACTTCTCGTTGTCTGCGCTCGAGGGCGGTTCTTGTGTCACCTGGTACACACACCACTGCGTTGGCGAAAGTCAAACCTGGCACCACCACCGCCTTCCACATTTCGCGGCTCACTATGAATCTATTGCAGCTCCATAGGCTGCGCTTACGGAGGATGTTAGCTCCCCGTGTGGCGGATTGACGAAGGTGGACGTAATGATCTTTCAGATAGTCTGCCTCGTTGGACAACTCAACACCTAGGTACTTATACGTGTTCAGTACCGGTAATACGTCAAGGCCCAATCTGAGGCTATTGAGCTTTTCTTTCTCAGTGCCCGCGAATTGTATCACGGCGGACTTGGATGTGTTGTACTTGAGACCCAACACGGCAGCCTCATCAGCACATATGTCGAGAAGTTGCTGCATCGCCGTTGCACAGCCCGCCGTCAGCACAATGTCGTCCGCGAAGGTCAGACCCGGTAGCACCCAGTTCACGGCCTCTCCATTTTCAACGTGCGGTAGCGAGAAGCCCAGTCCTGATTCTATCAACCGCTCCTCTAGTCGCGCGACATACAACATGTAGAGAAGCGGCGAGAGTGGGCATCCTTGGCGCAATCCACGTGTTACAACGATTTCTTCTGATCTGGCCTCTCCCACCTGGGTTGTCACCGTGTTGCCTGTGTATAAGCGATTAATAAGCTCGGTCCACTGAGTCGGCATATCGAGCTGCTCCAGCCTTGATAGAAGCTTGTCGTGTGGAACGCTGTCATAAGCCTTGGCGACGTCTAAGAAGGTGCATATTAGTCTTCTCTCCTCTTTTCGAGCCACTTCAATGCACTGTGTAAGGGTGTACACGTTGTCCTCCAGTCGCCGGCCACGACGAAACCCTCCTTGGAGCTCGGTGAGAAGACCCTCTTTCTCCGCCCATGTTGTCATGCGCTCTTTCAGGATGCTTGCGAAAACCCTGTACACAATGCTGGTGACTGTAAGGGGTTTGGGGACCAACTCAGTGGCGCCATCTATTGGCTAGCCCCGGCACACTTCCGGGTCATCTATATTTCCTCATTGTTTACGCATCATTCTTTTATCATAGAAGCGAATTAAGTCTGAGAGTGCAATAAGTGGCCATTTCCAGACGATAGCGTGTGTATATTTGATTTCTCAAACACTGCGAAACCCGCCGTCTAGTTCATAACCGGAAGTGGTTGGGGCTATTTGCACACTGGCGGCACCACGTTTCAACTCACGCGAGAAAGAGCGAGTAAGCGGTCCTTTCCCCTCCTTTTTCGACCGCGCACAACAGAAGGGAGAGAGGGCGACTGCTCTCAAAATTATGTTTTCACAGGAAGAGCAGTATTCTAAAAATGGTGGCATTGTTCTAATTCGATGGATCTCAACGAGGGAGACGTTTTAGAGGGGAGGAAGAAAGTAGACCGAGATAAACTGACCAAGATGCTAGAGGTTGGTCTCGTGTTAGGTTCTCTCAAGCACGGCTAACGAGGAAGCCAGTAGCGCGGCACGGAAAAAAAAAAAATCAGCGTTGGAGATAGGGAGAAAACTAAAGACACTGGATGACTGGTGAAAAGAGAATGAAGATTTCCAGATCTCAACGAAAGATGGTGAGGGCAGCCGCTCGTCAATGTGTGCAAATATTGCGACACCGAGATGGTCATGATACAGCGAAAGAGCCCTACGACCGAATTTGCGAGCATCTATAGCGTCATGCTGTCTGAAGAAGTTTCAAGATGTCGACCCGGGAAGCTAAGAAGGTGGGAACATCTCAGCCGACGCTCTTCGATGTGTCCAGTGGGCAACGTGCGTAAGAAAGTGAGGAGCATGGCGTGATTCACGACTTCATTCGTGCCTTTGCGTACAGTGGAATTGGCATGCACCAGGCGGACGGACCTCTGGGGGACTTCGTACGAAATTACCGCAAGGCCGCGAAGACCATGCCGACCGGACAAAGACTTCGGTTGAAATGCCTGAAAGAAGCTTTTGACAAGGACATGGTGAAAATCCGCGATTATATTTGTTTGTTTGTTTGTTTGTTTGTTTGTTTGTTTGTTTGTTTGTTTGTTTTATTTGCATCAAGTACAGAGTACAGGATACCGGAGGCTTGTGGAAAAAGCTGTCACGAGGCCAGCATGACAAAGTCACATTGGCATTTATGCAGCACTTAAGAAAATAATCAACATACCGTAGAGTTCAAAGCATTAACGAAACAAAAATAAAGATAATATAAAGAGAAGCAACAATGGGCACACTCAAATTACGTTACAACCACGTAATCGAAGGATATCTTGAAAGGCATCAACAAGAAAAAACAAGATCACGTACCTGCGAAAAACTCTCAATATTTAATAATATTACAGAACGTTTTTACATAAGAAATGTCGGCTGGGGCTGAAATAACAACGCAATTATTAAACGAACCTTGGTAGTTTGTGTTTCAACGTATCTTGCCCATAGATTGTTCTATGAGTGCTAACTTTCCAAGGCTCGCTATGGCGTGCTCTGTAGGCTGTAGCCTTCTAAGTTAGCCAGTCCTTTTAAAAAACGATGATTTTGTTTTGAACTCTCGTTTAAAAGCTTTAGAAAGACAAAAATCATACATTTTATGGATTGTTAATACATTATATTTTACGTAGTAGAGTAGTAAGCTGGGCGAGTTTTAACCATGTTTATATTTTACGAACAACTCATGTGTGTGAAAGTAAGACGGAATATTTTCAACAACTCTTAGGAACCGTTTTTGTAAGACATGTACATTATGTAGATTTGCTGGAGTTGTGGATGCCCAGGCTAAATGACAGTAGTTAAGCCTAGATGAAAAAAAACAACTAATATAAATTAAAATCATAATATTTCGCGGCAGTATATGTCGATATACGATATAAAAGTCCGACTATTTGGGACAACTTAGCGGCTGTGGAATCAATATGTGTATCGCACGACAAAGTTTCTTTAAAAACAACCCCTAGTACCTTGAAACGAGATACAACTGCAATGGGAGTCAAATTTAGCACGACTGGCTGATTTAATACGACATTTTTATGTTTACTACGAAATAACACTGCTTTATTTTTGTTTATATTTATTTTTAAGCTTGTATGCCACATCCATTCGTCTAGATTTGTAACGTTAAATTTGATTTCTCAACTATTTCATTATATATCTTTCCGGTTATAAATATGCCAGTATTATCGGCGTAAATAATCATATTAACGTCTGATCCAACAAAGACAATGTCATTTATATACATATTGAAAAGAAAAGGACCCAGAATACTCTCTGTGGTACGCCGCAAGAAACAGAAAGTGGATCGGAGAAATGATCGTCTATACGGACTGTTTGTACACGATGATGTAGATAAGACATGATTAAGGATGCAACCTTCCCACGGAAACCGTAACGTTGAAGTTTTTGAGCTTGCAGTGTATGATTTGCATGATCGAATGCTTTCGTTAAATCGACAGAGATGCCAAGAACCAATTTTCCTCCCTCAAGTGCAGTCAAGATTAGTCCTTTCTGTGCGAGCAATGCGGACTCTGTACCGAGTCCTTTACGGAAACCAAATTGAGATTCATTTAGGAGGTTATGTTTCTGCTCAAAGTCAATAAGCCGGTTTAAAATTATTCTGTCTAATGCTTTTGAAAAAATTAGAAGTATCGACACGGGACGGTAGTTTCCTATGTCATTTTTATCATCTTTTTTATACACGTTAATATGGGCAACCGGCATCTTTTCGAGGAAAAACAGCTTGACTAAGGCAAAGGTTAAATATGTGCGTTATGTAAGATGCATGAAGGTCAGCAGCTTGCTTAATTGGTTTTATCTGAAATTCATCAGCGTCTTTAGCCTTGCTGTTTGTAATAATAACTTCTTGTTCATACAGGGTTAAGAAAAATGGGAGCCTGGTTGGACGGAATGTTCACAAGGTTACGGTTTTATTGACAATATTCACAAAATATTTGTTAAAAGCATTTGCAAGTTTTTTTTTATATTTCATTATTATTTGTGTTTGTCTTATTTATTTATTTATTTTTAAATTTTAGTGACCCATCAACAGCTTAACGCCTCCTTACTGATGCACTTATCAAATGAGTCAATTAGTAGTAAAATTTTAAACAGAATAAAAGCGGTTAGAAAAAAAACAATAGTCTCAACACACTTTCGAAATTTACGCTCTTCATAAAACATATCAAGACTAACATTCCCACAAATCTGTTTTAAATGGCTATACGTCAGTTGTAGGCGCGTCATGGGTGCAGCATGGTAAAAATCGGTAGGGTACAACAAAGTATAAAGTCTACAAGACCTACGAGGAACGTGCAAGTAGATGTGACTGAGTAGCTCTGGTGAATCAAGTATACCATTTAAAATCTTATAAAAATATGTCAGTCCACGAATTGTTCTCCTGTTGTGCAACGAGTCTAACTTTAGGAGTTCACAAATCCTCTCATAACTATAGAAATAATTCGGTTGAAAATAACGATCAAACAAAACACGAACGAATCTACGTTGAACACTCTCAATTACACCTGAATTTGTCACTGCAATAGAGTTCCAGACAACTGAGGCATATTCAACTATGTCTCTCCGACATAGTCGGGGAAGGCATTGCGCTTTACGACGGCATTTAATCTTTTCCGCATCAGTTCAGAGCACCCTGTTGCAGAAATAATTGATTTTCAAAGTAAGCGCGTCTTGCCTTTTTTAGTTTTTTTTTTTTTTTTTTATCTAGACGATTTCGACAAGTTTTGAACTCGCGTAATATTTCTTGGTCTTTAGTTTTAATAAATTGGCTGTAGAGCTTATTTTTATCTATACTTGAGAGAAGCTAGGCGTTAACGCATGGCTTACGAATTTTTCTGCTTTTTTTAATACGTACACAAGGAAAACTTGCTTCATATATCGGTTTTAAAATGCTGAGAAATGTATCACAGGCGTCAATTGCGTCATCTGTGTTCAGTACTATTTCCCAAGTTGTTTGTGCAATTGTATCACGAAAGGTGATCAGGTATGTTTCTGTTATTTTCTGTATTGGGCAAGCGGTGAAAGTGAGTGCAAACTTCAACGAATCCAAAGACATCACTGGAGTGCGTATACCATGAACACTCTCCTGAACTACTATAGCCAAAAAACCATAAAGAAGCAGGATGTTTTGTTCGACGTCGGCAAGGTGGGCGGCGACACATTGTGCGGATTACACTGAATGTGCTGCTTTTAATTCTTAGGTCCTCACGGCGACGTTGCCTAGCCTATCGTCAAGGACAGACGTCAGAAGAGAGCCTCTCATCATAACTGTATGCGGACAAGAAGTATTTGATAGAATATCTTGATTTTCCCCCGATTGTCAGCTTGATACATAGCCCTAATTTTTACCCTCCGATTAAAAAAAAAAACAATGAATCACTACATTTGTAAGTTTAACCCGAAAAACAAATTTCGGAATGGTTCCACAAAAGAAAAAAAAACTATTTCTCCTCGATTATCAACTTGAAAAATAGGACCCGATTTTTACCCCCGAATTAAAAAAAAAATAAATAAAACCCGAAAACGACGAACACTAAAGGTATGGTATAACCTACGCCATACGACTTAAGGTGATTTCAGGAATCATTATCTAACGGTTGTTCTTCGAGACGTCTGGAGCAAAGCCAAATATGCCACGCAGAAGTGCAACACAGTTTTCCTTTACGATGTCTGAAGCTGAGTAGGTTCTCTTTAAATCATCCAATCATTAATATATATATATATAGATTAGTCCTATTTGGCTTGAACACAAGCTTCACGTACATTTATTTAGCTTTGTATTTCAAATTGAGTTGGACTTCATACCCACCTGGCAATGAAGTTTGGTTTGACAGGTGGCGCCATCTTATGGGGAATTTTCGCAACTCTGAAACGGCCCGCGGCCGAGCTTGAATGTCCGAGCTCCATTCAAAACTGTGACGAAGTGCTTTTGTCCCATCGTTCAGTGGCTATATAGGCCTTTTTAACATTTCCTCCTTTGTGGCCACCAGCTGCGTGGGCTACCAGTCGACCGAGGCGCCTCCCATTCGCTCCCTGAGGGGCAATCGTGGACGCCATATTTTGCGATAACGTGTATTTCTCTTTCCAATGATTCGTTTGACCGTCGAAGCTGAAACGCACCAATGGCGTGCGAGGCGGATAATAAATGAATTTGCACGCCCTATCATATCGCGTGTATCCCGCGTTTACTGCGCTCGCCTTTACAAAACTGGCAGACGTCGGTCGATACATGTTCTCCTGGCAAGAGAAAATTCCATTATAAAATTTAACCGCAAACTTCGTGCGCTTCAAAAACAATTTCCGCAGTAGTATAATATATACATGTATGACTCAAATACAGTGAGTTGTATAACGTGTAAGCATCAAGCATGGTCAGCAATGGTTTTCATTGTTTTTTTAGAGCGCAGCTCTTAGGCGCCCGTTTCCGGCTTGAGCGGCGTCGCCGTCGCCGTCGGCGTCGCCGTCGGCGTAACCGCGCGGTGCATGATGGGTAAATTTCTCCGCTAGATTTAGCGGAAAATTTTCCCCGCTAAATCTAGCGGAAAATTTTCCCCGCTAAATTTAGCGGAAAAGTTTCCCCGCTAAATTTAGCGGAAAATTTTCCCCGCTAAATTTAGCGGACAATTTTCCCCGCTAAATTTAGCGGACAATTTTCCCCGCTAAATTTAGCGGAAAAATTTTCCCGCTAAACCTAGCGGAAAATTTTCCCCCCTAAAGGTCGAGGTCACGTGACCCCCAGGCCACGTGACACGCCCCCCCCCCCCGTGCCTTCCCCTCCTCCTCAAGAGCTGCGCTCTAATTCGGCGTTACAGGGAGTTGTAAACGGCTTTCATTTTTTTATGTTTTTAACTTAAATAAATCCTCTTTTTTTCTTTTCTTTTTTTAGATATAGTTTTGCTTTGTGCTCTATTCCAGTGCTATAGAGTCACTGAGTGCTTAAACCACGCAGGGTGCGACTCATTGTGTTCACGGTTCTTGCTTCGTGATTGGTCCGTGGGAGTTCTTGTCGGCAAATGTCGCAATCCGATTGGCTGAACTTTAATAAGACGCTTGGCCCTGCGTTTCTTCAAGCTACTATGGAATTACTCATGTTGTCAAATCTGTCTTTCAATCAAAGTTATCTAACCTTGCATATCTAAGCCGTTTACAGGCAATGCTTATAGATTGGAATACAATACCTAGTTTCAACTTTTTTTAAAAGTCTTACTTGATGATGCGCAATCATTGGCTGAGATTAAGAATTTGTCTTAATAACCTTTCGTATATTACCTGATGACACGCAATCATTGGCGTTGAGTAGATATTTAATGTATTGCATCTTATTCCAGTTAAAAAGCGTTCATTCTTGTGATTTTGTTTTTTAACTCAGTGGTATAAATTGAAATTGTTTCGTACGGCCTGCATCCGTACTTTCTCCGGAAATGTGTGTCTTAAGAGTCAATGAAAAGGGGAAAACAACGTGAAAAAATGCCCGCTTTATTGTAGATTCGGGGACAATGGTGATTCAATCAAACTTTAAAGTGGAAATCCGAAAAACCTCATTGAAATTTAAAAACGTCTGGGAAACCGAAACCTAAATCGCGCGCGGTGCCACTGTAGAATCGGTTATTTGGTTTTTCAGTCGACTTGTTAGGCGTCCCCTGATTGGATGTCAGCACAATACAGTATTGCCTAGAATGTCTTAAGTGCGTTTTTTAATTAAAGTAAAAAATCAAGTCAAAATCTTTGTTTTTCTTTTTTCATAAACAACATATTAATTTACAAGATATTTATATTCGGACAGATAATTCCAACTTCAAAGTTCACGTAAATGTCTATTGAATTCGAACTCAAATAAGAACTTGCAACGGAAGTAATTAAAGCGTTTGCGATGCTCCTCTTTGTTCGAATAAAAAAAAAAAGCTGCCTGACTACTAAACGAATAGAAAAAGAAGCAAATAGAAACCTATGGTATTTCGCAAACGCTTCATACGGTGCAGCTTTCCCATGCAAATACATCTACGACGATTTACACAAACATAACAACATAACCAGGATGGTGATTTCTACACATATGGTACATCCAGAAAGACAAAAAATAATAATAACAAATGACAACTGGTAACGGGATACCTCTAGCGACGAAGAGGTGCCGGCGTTCATGTATCGCTCTTTCTGACAAAGTTGAAACGTGGTGGCGCTATAGTGTGCAGATAGTCCGTAAACCCTTCCCGATCTAAACTAGAAGACGGGTTTTGCGGCATTTTGCGAGATCCTATTTATTTGTTATCTTCGGGAAACGGTCTCTAGTAGCACTGTAAGACAGAATTAGCTTTTATACTGAAAGAACGATGCGTAGGAAGTCGAAACATATACGCACCCCAAATGTGTGCCAAAGCAAGCCTTTAGATGGCGCCACTGAGATTGTTGTCTGACAAAAAAAAAAAAAAAAGTGGCGAATACGCGCAGTGACATGTGTTGACGTGTTTCGCCGGGTGTTCTTTAAAAAAGAAGACGCGCGGTGTTCCGTCTTTACTGTAACTGTATTATTGACGCCAAAGCGTTTGAAAATAACAAGAGAAGAAACACCGGACACGTTGAACGACTCCCCCTTAAGTGCATCCGGGCACTTTTTAATCAAGTCACAGACGACGAACCTGGAGGGGGCATACCTCGAAAGGTAAGGCCGTTTTCGAAAGGAACTTTCTTCGTTTCAATCACAACTATAATGGCAACGGAGCGCTCCAAAAACCTCAACAACAAAAAAAAATGACACAAAATAGAGTACGAGCCAAAAATGTAGCGTTCTCTATTGTGACCCGAAATTAGATTTGCTGCCCGCGTAATATAGCCACTTTGGGGCCAAAGGAGTTGGCATTTCGGCGCTTGCTTTCTTCCTTTTTTTTTTTTGCGATGGTTTTTAAAGCTGTCGACATCTTGAAAGGCGGAAACCGTTCTGTTTTCGGACGAGCGTTTTTTGTATGGTTGCATTTCTGACAGCGGCTGTTTGTTGGCGAGACGACATATTTCTCAAAATTGATCGAAACGACCAGAACAGAACTCTTTTCCTTGAGACGTGCTTTATTTGTTGGCATGTTTGCGTTGGTCTTTTTTTATATTTTTCCTGGGACTAGCTTCATCAATGTATCAATTGATTATTAGTTCAGTATTGAGTCACACTGATGTTATAGCAGTCATGCACAATTTTCCAAGTGCAGGGCCAGTTTGACTAGGACAGCGCTCGACTCCTCCCTTAGGCAGAAAGCAATGTACTATAAGTACAATAATTTCGAGCATTTAGTTAACGAAAGAGTGCACTCCGCAATATCCTAAAACTAACAAGCTTACTTTTCGAGGGTCTTCTTTAGCGCTACGCTGTCGCACAAAACAAAATTGTATAAACCAATGATCGGAGGTATACATTCAAACATTTGACAAAGGTGTCACTAGGTGTTGCATTTGTCATACTCAAAACATAGGAACATTTTGTTCATACATTTGTTCATGTGTACCTGTTCAATGAACAGGTACACATGAAGTGGGGCACACGTGAGTCCAACGTGAGTAATGTAGACTCGGGCAGCCCCTGCTATATCCCCGTGGGTTTCACGTCGGTTATTACAGCGCAAAGTTAGCGTAGACGTGGGCAAAGCTAGGCCACGACCACTTGGGCTACCAATGCAGTACCACTGTGAATCCAACCTCGGCTATAGTTAACCTGCAATGAAATTTAGTTTGGGCGTTCCCTAGCGACTGAAGCAAGAAACATTGGGTATGCCGGGAAGTGGAGGCTGCGTTGTTCAAACGTGCGGCATTACTCTGGTGGCGCCGCTATAGCCTAGTGTCTGAAGCAAGAAATGCTGGGTAGGCCAGAAGCCGTGCGCGAATAATATGCCAGTACGGCAGAAGCTACGGCCCCTGCGGGCCAATCGGAGAAACGGAGAGTGAGTCACGTGGCTATATGTATCGCCGAGTGTGCTTTTGCTACGAAGAAGTGTCAGGCTTTTTCGTGCGTCAGGCTTCAATATGTGTGCCTTGCGCTCGAATACGCAGTGAATATCGAATCCGTCGGAACACGATGTAGGGCGTGGCGTTTCCTCTATGACAAGTTACAACGAGACAGGGTATACGTGTGCTCTCAGTATGCTAGCACCGCATGACCGTTGCCGGCTGGCTATACGGGGGACCTTTGGCACAAACGTGGGCTCAACGGCGGCACCGCGTGGCCATGCCCAACTTGGGCAGCCCTCACAATGCCCCCGAGGGTCCAACCTCGGCTACGCAGGAACAGACTTAGCACAGAGGTGAACTGCAAGGGGGCACCGTGTGGGCATGCCGGCAGCCCTCCCAGTGCCCCCGAGGGTGCCACCTCGCCTACGCGGGAACAGTCTTAGCACAGAGGTGAATTGCAAGAGGCACCACGTGGGCATGCCCAATTGGGAAGCCCGCGCAATGTCCCCGTGGGACCCACCTCAGCTAGGCGGGGACAGAGTTAGCACGAAAATGGTTCCATGGGGGCCCCGTGTGGGCATGCCCAGCTTGGGCAGCCCCCGCGATGCCCCCGAGGGTCCCACCTCGGCTACGCGTGAACAAACTTTGCACAGGGGTGAACTGCAAGGCGGCGCCACGGGGACATGCCCAACTGGGGCAGCCCGCGCAATACCACAGTAGTTTCCACCTCAGCTACGCGGGGCAGAGTTATCACGAAAATGGCTCCATGGGGGCACCGTGTGGGCATGCCCAACTTGAGCAGTCCCCGCAATGCCCCCGAGGGTCCCACCTCGGCTACGCGGGAACAAACTTTGCACAGGGGTGAACTGCAAGGCGGCGCCACGGGGACATGCCCAACTGGGGCAGCCCGCGCAATACCACAGTAGTTTCCACCTCAGCTACGCGGGGCAGAGTTATCACGAAAATGGCTTCATGGGAGCACCGTGTGGACATGCCCAACTTGGGCAGTCCCCGCAATGAACCCGAGGGTCCCACCTCGGCTACGCGGGAACAAACTTTGCAAAGGGGTGAACTGCAAGGCGGCGCCACGGGGACATGCCCAACTGGGGCAGCCCGCGCAATACCACCGTAGTTTCCACCTCAGCTACGCGGGGCAGAGTTATCACGAAAATGGCTTCATGGGGGCACCGTGTGGACATGCCCAACTTGGACAGTCCCCGCAATGCCCCCGAGGGTCCCACCTCGGTTACGCGGGAACAAACTTTGCAAAGGGGTGAACTGCAAGGCGGCGCCATGTGGACATGCCCAACTGGGGCAGCCCGTACGTTACCACAGTAGTTTCCACCTCAGCTACGCGGGGCAGAGTTAGCACGAAAATGGCTCCATGGGAGCACCCCGTGGGCATGCCCCACTTGGGAACTCTTCGCCATTCTCCCGAGGGTCCCACCTCGGCTACGCGGGAACAATCTCAGCACAGAGGTGAACCGCAAGGAGGCACCGCGTGGGCGTGCTCAATTGGGATGCCCGCGCAATGCCCCCGTGGGTTCCCCTTCAGCTACGCGGGCAGAGTTAGCACGAAAATGTTTCTATGGGGGCACGGTATGGGCATGCCCAACTTGGGCAGCCCCCGCAATGCCCCCGAGGGTCCCACCTCACCTACGGTGGGCAGTGGGAGCACATATGTGGTTTATACTGCTCTAACGCGTGGGCATGCCCAACTTCGATTGCCTGCGGTACCTCCAAAACGACACTCTACTGATTTTGAGCATATCTTTTTGCACCTTCTTCAAGTTTAGCATAGTCATTGTATAATGTAATACCAAATCACCGAAGATTGTAATTTAAGGCGTGTGAGAGAAAGTTTCGGTTTGCAAAACTTTATTAAGAACTGCAAACTTTATTAAGAACTGGAAGGCCTGATTTTACGTGGTGTAAAATTGTTTTCCCGCAGTCTTGAATTTCAGTTTGAAGTATAAACATGCTTGTTGGGGTGTAGTTATCTCTTGAAATGCCCAATGTTTTAGGGAATTTCAATACGTTTTATGAATCTTTCTACGCATGCTCCTTTATACAAGGATCAAAATTCTGAGAATCTTTCACTAGGCACACGGGTAAAGTGAAGCATACCCGATTTTTGGTATGGAATTCCTCACATCTCTGAGAACGCAATCCCCCACATCTCTGAAAGTTATGAACTTACCCCGAATAGAATAAGGTTCCCGGCGGGACCTCATGCGGTCTGCCACATAGGGCCACTGAGGCTCCCACTGAGGGAGGCCCTTGTGGACAGCCCATCTAGACCCCCTGTGAACCCCACGAGAAAGGGGGGGGGGGGGGGGGGAGTTATCCATATGGACTGCCCCTGCAGGCCCCCTTTGGGTCCCTGGAGGAAAGCCGAGGTGTGGTGCCCAAGTCGTGTCCACGTAGTCACGTAGTCCCCCCTTTCAGAGCCCACTTTGTGCTACTTCGGTCGGTGCAAAGTTCTCGATAGTTATAAGGAAAAAAAAAAACAAGATTTAAAAACGTGATGGTGGGAAAGTGTATTACTTTTGCATGCTTAACTCATGGAGGAAAAATATAAATACTTAATATGGGACGAAAAGGACAAAGCGCCCCAGGCGATTTCTAAATAACAATTAAAACTTTTAGAAATTCAGGATATTTTTTTTCTGTCTATTCAGCAACCTATTTGAACCGCACATATTAAGGTGGCAAACAAAAAAAGTAAAACGGACCACCAATCTAAAACAATCAAGTAACATAAAACAAAAACACAATGCTCCCAAGGAATTCCGAAAAAAAAAAAAAAATTAACTGCGTTGAATCGAACAACCGTATGGAATTTCGAACCCCGACTTACCGAACAATTATAAAGCCGAGCAATTTTTTATCCTGATTTATCTTCCCATGAACCTCCGAAATTGTTCGTTATTTTTTTTTTTTAATCTTTATTATTGACTTTCGTTTTAAATTCCAGATTCTCAGCCTAATTTCCAGAACTCTTTGGTGCGGTAAATTTTTATGCCAGAGAACTTCCTAGCGCGTTCGATTATAAGTTCGACATTTCTTACTTAATTTTTTCTTTTAGTCTTAGTGTAAAAACGTTACTTTCTATATATATTTTTTGCTTACGGACATCCAGTCAGCGTTTAATAAAGCCCCAACTTTTCTTCGAACGCTCGTACGTCTTTCCGAAATAGAAGTTGTTGTTGTTTTTGCTTTCGTTGTGGAATGAGTTTTAACGCCCCCCCCCCCCCCCCTTTTTTTGTTTTGCGTTTTATATCCTCGTCTTCGTCGTTTGCATGTTTTCAAGCGATTCTTCTTCGTTTACAATCTAAGCGTTTTTTTTTTTACAATTGGTTGTCCAGGCTAGGTATATTAAACTTGTGAACATTGTATTCAGAAGAAGAAAACAAGCGTATCAAGGTAACCAGGCCCATGACGAAATCGAACGAAAAACACTTGACAAAGCCGCGGGATCTGTTTTCCCATCTCAACAATATATCAATAACGTTCTTTCTTATTTGATTGAAAGCTTCATAGTTTATAACGTAACTGACAGTTTAAGAAATGGGGGGGGGGGCGGGTCCAGTACGCACTGGGCATATTTTTATAGCTCAGTAGCCAATGAAAACGCAGTGGTGGATGCAAAGTGCGCACGAAGAACGAATACCGAAGCAAAAAACGTTAATATAGTAAACGTAAACGCAATGAGTTGTCGAAGCTTTCAGTTACTATATATAATCTTCGCCTATTCTGTATTCTTAAGTTAGAAAGAAAACAATTGAAAAAGGCGCTCAGGAGGTGAAGATATCAGACAACCCCTTGAGGCAGACAAGTTCCTGCTGCGACGAGTTTGACTTTTTAAAGCGGCGAAGCCAGTTCGTGTTAATATTGCCCAGCTAACTACCACCGAATCGGACATGCGTGCGACGTATACAAACACATGAGAGTGATTTCAAGCGAGTCGTAGATTTTCTTTTTCTTTATTTTTTTTTTATTTCTTTGTATTATCACTCGTTTTATTTTATCTACATTACATTAGGTTATACATTTATTCATATTTCTTTAGATCAATATAAAGATTAATTTTTGGAAGCAAATATAGTGGTTCGGAACATTTTCACACTTTCCTTTGTGTGCAGCCGAACGTGCGCTTTCGTGCCGAACAATCCATCTTCATTTAAATTTTTAAAATGTGCGCGTGTCAGTATTTACTTGAACTCCTGGCCGGTTACGTTGCGAATATTTGTTCGCTTCTCAAGACACTGCTCCCTCAACACACACACACACACACACACACACACACACACACACACACACACACACACACACACACACACACACACACACACACACACACATGCACGCGCGCGCACAAGCGCTCGCGCGCGTCCGCACAAACGCACAAGCATGCGGGTACAATTCGTCCTTCACTTTTAAACAGTATTGAACTGAACATATGTATATATTTAAAAAAAAAAGACAGAAAGAGAGAGAAAAAGAGAGGAGAATGGGGCATAAGAGTTTTTTTTTTTTTCTTTTTTCGGTGCACATGTAAGCGACTCAATCTGAAGCCAAATGATTGTTTGCTTTGTCTTTGTAGAAAGGCTAATTACGTACAATCGTAAGTTGACCTTACTCCTCGGAGGTCTCGAAAGTTGAATTCAAATTTGTTATAAGCTTGTGAAGAGTACAGTGATCTGTCTTAACATGACGTCCGACGTCTCCGCTGTACAGTGTACTCAACTGTTAAAAATAACGCGGGAGCGGTGGCCGGAGAGACTGTATGCGTCATCTACCGGCTCACTCTGGCAGCTTATGCCACTGTTGTTTTCTGGAGTTACACTCCCAGCTCCAAAACAATCACCGATGCGTGACTCGGCGACAAAAAAAAAAAAAAAATCGGTTTTTGATTTTTTTTTTTTGTTTAAAGAAGGTGGCCTTTATCAGAGAAACTGCAAGATCACCGATATATGGTAGCCCCGATGGTAAATGCGTAGGTGTGACTAAAGTGGCAAAAACAACAAAACAAACAAGTAAAAATTTAAAGCGTGGGTGATAAAGAAAGAAGCGAAGAGGTCATGCGATAATTGTATCGGGGAGTGGCGATTCTCACAAGAAGAGCCGCCTTATTCTCTGCCGCATCATTGATTTAATCACTAGACAGCTCTGATATCAGTTTCGGCCACCGCTCCCGCGTTATGTTTAACAGTTGAGGAAACTGTACATCAGCAACCTGACTAGGAGCAGCGCGACTACTCGCTCCAATACTTCACGCGTCTAACAGAGTGCCTCACATAAAGAAAGGAAGTTTGTTTTATGGCAATCACTTAACAATAAGCTATCAAAAAGGCGCATGTATATTGGAAGTTCAACATCCATTACTTAGGCGCCTTCCAAAGTCCCACAGATAAGGCCATCAACGCGCACTTCGTGATTTGTTGGACAGCTGTGCTAACGATATCGACGACGTGCGCAACCGAAATCGTCACTGTGGCCGGGCTTCGAAGGTTTTCCAAACGCTCGCTAGGACGTACTTTTACTATTGGACAACCTTTTGCGGTAATGCAGTGGAAGCTTTTTGCGCGAACCCGGCTGCAGTGCACTTATGCATGTATGTATGCATTCCTTTGTGCGGAGCATTTTTTTTTAATCGAGTGTTCATAAAATAGTCGCGCCAATAAAAACATAAAACATTCGGTCCCAAAAATGAAGTCGGTTTATCCCTGATCATCATGTGTGGATTGCAGTGATGTGATTGGTCTGAGTCATTCTGTAGCAGTTTTTGCAAGGAGGAGCCGAAAGCCCAATTTCGAGTTTGGATTGTAAGAGCACACTTCATTTTCATTCATATCACTGCAAATATTATGTTCAGAGGTATGTATTGGCCTTATCAACTTAAAGGCAATGTGCTGGGCATTTCCTCAGTCATTCAAAGCCACCTGATTGACAACACCATGAAACTTTGTAAAGGACAGCTGCCGGAATCCTGGATCCTTTAGTGGATATTAGAGCAGCATCGTGTTGAAGCTCATTCAGGCTGTGCGCTTGCTTACCCGAGTTAGTAAAAACGACTGTACAACACTAGTGCGCACGACGACACAAGAGCGCCGACAGTAGAGCGCCACGACGTTAGCGCGCGCGCCACGAGAGCGCCGCGACGTTAGAGCCCGCGACTCGAGAGCGCCGCGACGTTAGAGGCCGCGACTCGAGAGCGCCGCGACGTTAGAGCGCGCGACTCGAGAGCGCCGCGACGTTAGAGCGCGCGACTCGAGAGCGCCGCGACGTTAGAGCCCGCGACTCGAGAGCGCCGCGACGTTAGAGCCCGCGACTCGAGAGCGCCGCGACGTTAGAGCGCGCGACTCGAGAGCACCGCGACGTTAGATCGCGCGACTCGAGAGCGCTGCGACGATAGCTCGCGTGTCCTTAGAGCGCCCGACACGAGAGCGCACAACCAGTCCAGCGCGAGTGGCCCGACCAGACCGACCATTTGTTTGGCCGTCGCGTGTTTTATGTGAAATTGGCGGGGATTTACGCCGCGGCATTCAGCAAGGAAATTGCGAAATGAGTCGACGAAATCTTGGCGCGTGACAAACCAAGAAGTGTTACTAAAAGCTGACAGCAGAAAAAAAAAATTAACATCTGTAGCATACATTTGCGCAGAAAAAAAAAAAAAACATTGCAGCTGACCTAGCTTCCATTAGTTCTTTGATTTTATATCTCAGAAATTTGCAGAGGAGGTTTTCTTGTATCCGTCAAAAGGCTGGAAAGCTCTGCATCCGATAAAACTGCGCTGAGCTTTCCTTCGATGAGTTCTTTACTGACAGTTTTTTTAGCGGTGAGCTCTCTTCATTACGGTCATGGACGTTACAATAGTATTTCAAATTATGTGAGGGACGTCTAGATAGCCACCAAATAGATTGGAGCCGAAATGCCTGTCAATAAGAGACCAAATATAGCAAATAGTAAACTATTTATAGAATATCCGAGAGGCGCACCGCAGCACCGTGACGAAATCTTAGACTCGATGCTCCACCCAACTGTAGACATTCCCGGTACCCTGCCCCTTTTTCTGTCCGATGTCAGTAAACAATTGATTAGAAAGAGTCGTACCCGTTTTATTTTTAATTTTCTATTAAAGGCATATTCAATCAATCAGAAATCACCAATGCTCCGATTCGATGAATCGAACAATTTTGTTCTGTTTGTAGAGCCACGGGTACATCACACATTTTGCGGTGTTCGCTTAACTGGGATGTGCGCTCGTGTCGGTCGCTCAACTAGTCATGCGCTCTTGTGACATGCGCTATAGTGTCAAGTGCGCAACTGTCGCAGCGCCCTCGTGTTGCGCGCTCTAACGTCGGCGCTCTAGTGTCGCCCGCTCTAATGGCGCTCTCCCAGTAAAAACACGTCAGCAGTCAAAAAGAAAATCGGGTAACGTATATCTAGGGCTGTTACCATGCCCGGGAGTAATGCTTTCCGTGATGAGTTTTTTTTTTTTTTTTTTTTTGTGCCGTCAGTGCTTTGATTTTATTTGCCGGGTGCTCTTGATGCCGGGTGACGTAGAATTTAACCCCAAAATGGGCCGTCCTGCTACACGGTCCCAGGAGCTCGCCGCGTCAGTGACCAGTAGCTCATAACTGACACGCCACCAAAACTATGCAATGATATGTTTGCGCACAGCAAAGATGGAACAAGATCAGTCAAAATTAATCAGTTTAGTAAATGATATTATACAAAAGGCGGAAATCAATTGAAAAAAAAAAATAAATCACAGACATTAATAGAAGGCTGATTGCGATAGAAACAAAATTTTCGTCCAGTGACACCTTTCAGCAAGACTTGTGCGATTTCCGGCAGATGACCAATAGGCTTCCTTGATGAAAACACGCAAATGAGGGCTAGTCAGGCTGAGCTGGAGGACCATTCACGACGAGATAATATTTTGTTTTACGGTTTGATGGATGCTCGCTCTTAAGCCTGGAATCAAACCGAGGAAAAGCTTCTGAGTGGCGTCTCAGCCTCACTGAATTTGCCTATTCCTATGGATTCCATTGAACTCGCACATAGGCTCGGTGCCTTCTCAAACAACAGATGCAGGCCAGTTATCGTAAACCTTATCTCTTTTAAAATGGAACAGCGAATTTCGTTTTCAAGCGCCAAAGTGAAAAGTAGTGGCGTTACTGGGAGCGAGGATTATTTTCTCCCTATGCGGTCAAGCACGAACATCATTACAAGCTACAACAAACTTTATGTTAACAACACGTATTATGGATATAACTCTTGATGACAGCGAGGTTGAACGTGCCGAGTCCCTCTGGACAGCACCCCCAGAGTCAGCGACCGAACAATGAAGGCGAATCATCACGAGCACGCACTTCGCGATAACGTAACTCGAGGGGCAGTAGACTGGCTTCTGATAGCAAAACTAAACTTTCTTTTCTGTTCACTTCTTCACATTCCAAGTTCTATGGACAGTTCCAAAGTGTATAAAAATGCCGCTGCGGGCGCTGGCGTCGCTCCACTCCCCCTCGTCGGCGATCATTTTTAAAGACGACTGCCGAGCCTCTTACTCAAGTGCGGCGGTCTGTCGCAGTCCAGGTATACTGTACTGCCCCTCACGTTCTTCTCTTAAGCTAAGGATCTCCAATTCGAGGCCCTCCGCCAGCTGACTCGTCGCCTTTCCGTTGTAATCTTCTCTTGCATCATATACAACCAGGTGGACGTTAAAAGTTTCTATCATAGGCACAGAGAAACCTCAATCGAAGCGGTGTGTGTATCTCGAGGAGCACACTGGAGAATGCTTCTATTTTCCTCTTGAAGGTTGCTTCCCAGAGATACGTAAATGATGCAGACAAATGTCGATACGTTACAAATCTTTCCGTGGCCGATATGTGTTCCCGTAGACTCTATATATTCGTAGCCATCTTTGCCCATAACGTCGCCACATGAGTCCTAGGCCTCCATCTGGCCTCCCACCTTGAACACCATTGCAACCTGTCCAGCTCCAGGCTCTGTCCACAGGTGGTTTTTCTTGCTTATTGAATATGCGAAATACAGCAACAAACTTGCCTCGATATTAAAATTGCGAAGATAAACTCGTATCAATCTACTTTTGCTTTAATTTATAAAGACCCTGCTAAGCTGTAAAATACTATCAAAAATGATGTCAATAGATCCAGTTCTAATTTCATAAGAGCTTAAAATAGATGCTACTGTTATATATGCAAGCCTTATTGTCAGACAAATTTAATACACATTTTTTTGTAATCTGGTGCCTGTGAATCATTGACCGTTTTCAATAACCATTGCTCATCTGTTCTGATATTAAGCTCAACAGTTTTAGAACCAAAAGATGAAATATAAGTTCGCAGCATACTATAATGTCTCTAAAAAATAACTGCACATGTTATGCTGATTAAAGCAATAACGGAGTTATGATTGCCTCTTCTTGGTAACATCTGTAATAAAATAATGGTCTCTATTATATTGTTAGAAGAAACAAAATTGCTAAGTTCAGTGTCATCCACAAGCGAGGCACATTTTATAACCTTAATAATTAATTAATTGCATACTATTAACAGTAAAAATGTGTAGAATCCTGAAATACATATTTGGTCTACAACCTTGAAAAAAACAGTGGCAGTACAGATATGGATCGGTATTGCCACTTTTTTTCCCCGAGGATGCAGAGAAAATATTTACTTCGAGATTTTACTCGTTTTTTACTGTTATTAATATCATAACTGAGATACGGTATAGTTTCAAAAAAGGAAATCGACTGAATCAGCCCTAATACACATCAAAAATAAAATAATTACTTATATGGAAAAGAATGCATATAGCAGAGAGGTATTCCTATATTTCAGAAAGGCTTTGTATTCAATAAAACATAAACTTTAGCTCGGTAAACTATTGAAGTACGGAATTAGAGGTAATGCACTAGAATTAATTCGCAGCTATGTATTTTAATAGTTTTAATATACGGTACTTAAAGGGGCCCTGCAAGGACTTTTTACTGGTTTTTAATTTGCACCGAACCTGAGCGCACTGAACGTAGTAACTTAATGAAACTTTTCTTTTCTCGAATTTCGCTTTATTTTAAAAGTTATAGGCAAATTAAAATTACAAAAACAAGCAAAAAATAACCTCCTTCATGGCGTCCTTGTTCGCTTGAGTGGCCGTGAACTAGAGGTGGGGTAGTGAGCTCAGCGAGCGCTCACGGCTGTCGCACTCCGTGTCGACGGCTCGAGAGGGCGCCACTAAAGCATGTTCTTGATAGGCTGTATGAAGCGGGCAGACAGGGCGGCTCGCATTGCATTCCCATACAAAAATGTCCTATGGTCGGCTATAGAAAATTCTTTGTATGGTCGGCTTTAGATATTTGGCCCAATTAGCTAAAGAATTTTCTATGGCTGTCTTTAGCATTTTTTAAGGTCTTCTTTATAGGCCTCTTTAGCTTTGCCTATGGCCCTATCACTGTCCAGCCATAGCGCTCTTTAGCTTTTCGAATGGCTGGCTCTCTATAGCCAGCATGCTATAGCTGCCTATGAATTTTCCTTTGGTGTCTTTAGCCATTTATATGGTCTGCTAAAGAAGGCTGTACGGGTTTTCCTACGGGTCCCTAAATTTAGCCAGCGCACTTTAAAAAACAAATTTCTTTTCAAGTTCCCCCGACCGTTGAACACTAGATGGTATCTACCATGTAGCGTTCAACAGTCTGGAGAACATCACTGAACACACAAAATACACAGAACACAAGCAGAACAAACCCCCACACAACATCAACAACGCAGCCGACACCGGACCCCCACCCCTCTCTACGTACGATAAACTCGCACTACCTCTATATATGGCAGTCTTATTTTCGAATCCGACTTGGCCGGTGACTGCCATCATTTGTCGCATAAATACGGAGAGGCGGAGGAAATATTACTCGTACTTCATACATTATTTTAATTGTCTCTTGAAATAGCCCCCATCTCTTAATTCAGCACCCTGAAAAAAGCAAATCTAGATCATTAGGCTAATTAAATAAAATTTAATAATCATATTTTTAATAAGTTTGATTAATCATGTTGACAATGCAGTGATGAAATGCAGTACACTGGTGCTGAAGATTGCAATCAAGCTATTGCTTGATTGCAGTGTTCGGTGCCAGTGTAATCGGGGGAGTAATAATAAATTTTATTTGTTGCACAAGTATTTCAATGGATTTTTTAAACAAACAATATTAACGGTTTTCACGATTCGTTGCAACAGCAGAGAACATATCTTGGGTCATGCTTTGTCACCGGAATTACAGAAATGTAGTATTGCTTTATTTTCTAACCTGGAGCGTTTTTCCTAAAAAAGTAAGTGCCGGTAGTGACTTTCTAAGGCGTGTAAAGAAAATTTATTGGTTCCCAGTCTTTAGATCGGGCCCATGGAATTCGCTATAGGCGGGTAAATAACATTTATTGCTCCCCAGTCTTTAGACACAGGGACATATAATTTACTATAGGCGGGTAAATAAATTTTATTGGATCTCTGTCTTTAGACTGAGTGCCATAAAAGTTTCTATACACCAACTCATGTTTACAAACAAACCGGAGCGCCCGGTGCGCCCCTAGCGGACGCCACCGGCGCCGCGCATGCGCGATGGGGGTGTGGGCAAGAAGCTCGCCGTCGTCCATAAACACACCATTGAAATGCGATGTTGTCGGCGTCAGTGTGAGTCCCCCTGCCCTTTTTCACGTTCAAATTGTTGGTTCTACATCTTCCTGGCGATGTCTGACTATCTTGAGCGGCGTCAGCGAAATTATCGAGGCCCGTTACACCGCAAAACTTCGCGTGAATAAAGTGACATGTGGCGATTCATTCCACGTGGACGCCGCAGAATGTACGCTAAAGCCTGATTCGCATGATGAGATTTCGCTCGGAATTTTCAGTCGCGACGCCGCTCGGGCTGCAAAAGCGTGAACCGTAGCTGAGATGGTCGACGTCAATACTGACAATCGCAAGCTGAATCGGACCAACTGAATTAGGCATAAAAAGTCGGTGATGGTCACTGGTAACAATGATCAACATCTCCTTGTGTCTACTGTTTACATCGAGCCTGCTTACCAACCTTCAAATTTAAGTCTTTTGAGGCCTGCAGTTACTTCTTATCGCAAGTACCGGGCCAACATTTGGTCTACGGACCGGCGTCGTCTAAGAGAGCAGACGACAAGCAGAAACGTTTGAAAGAGCAGACGACAGTTCGAACAATCAGGCGGCCGTTTGAACTTGAAGACGCACTGAACGTAGTCCGCAGGTGGTCCGCCCAACTCGACAGTTTTCTGGCGTTCATGTTGGAACAAAACAAATAAATCTGATGACCACAAGTATCCGTGAATTCAACCCAAAGTGCTTCCCGCCCAAGCAATCGTTGTCCGACGGCGTCTGCTTTTCCCTTTTCACGGCACATATCCCAATTCTCGGACGATCCGAGCACGTGAAAACTGACCTTCAAACCTTTCTCGACACTTTTGGTACGGCCCCAGTCGCGGCGTTTTGACGAGAAGGCAGGTTTTTGTCTGGTTCCTTTCAAAACAACGCAGGAATACACGTCTGGCATGGGGACTTCTGCCCACAGCCCCAGACCGGAAGTGCGACCGACGCGCCACCACCGCGCCGTGACGTCACAGAGATGAATTCGTGTATAGACGGGTAAAGACAATTTATTGGTTCCCAACCTTTAGATTTGGGGCCATAAAATTTTCTATAGGCTGGTAAAGAAAATTTATTAATTCCCAGTCTTTAGACACAGAGCCATAGATCTTTCTATAGCTGGCTGTAGCTGCATTTATGGATTTCTAAAGCCGACCATAGAGGGCCATAGGGGGTGATAGCCTGCCATATAATTTTCCATAGACGACCATAGACCCTTTTTGTATGGGTTTGCTGCGCGATTAAACACTAATTCGGCATGACACTGCATTGGCCACAAACGACAGCAAACACGGGGTAAAGATCAGTTCAGAACGGGAGCCACTTCGCACTGCCATACCGCCAAAGGGCCAAACCGCAAGCCAAAGCTGCTCGCCGAAGGCCTTCGGAACGCTCGGAACCGGTTGGATCCTCGACTTCAGCGCCGCCGCGTACATACGGGACCTTTCTACGCTCGCCACTCGACGATGCCTGATCCACTGATCTCAATGTCAATTGCTGGATCGCGCTTCCCTCTCCTGCGTGTGAAGCCCCCGGACGGCCATCTTGCTCGTAGAGGATTCGCGGTTTTGCTAGCGTTTTGCTGCGGTTTTCCAGCGTGCTATAGACACGTTTTCTACTCGTTCGTCGTCATTCGTCGAAGAAGATTGTTAAGACCCTGTGTAAGGGTTGAGACTTGCCGTTGAGAACACGTGGAAATTTTTACGAAAGCTCGATGCAGCAGGAAAAAGCCACAAAAAAGGATTTTATACTACTGATTTGACTGCCATAAGCGCCTAATGAACAAACCAAAAAAAAAAAACGCGCTGCTAATGCCGCCCTCTTCCCCCCTCTTCCGTCGCCGCTGGACACTGGATCAAGCTCATTTCTGGACCGCGAGTACCGCAAGTTACAAATACAGTCAGAGTAAAAGTTAAACGCTGCCCAGAGGTACATACGGCTTCACGCACATTGCACTCGCAAAACACATCCACACGGCGCCGAAACGAATCTTGATCGGTATCCAAGCGTGCGAAGGCACGGAGACGCAGCACTTCGGCGTGCCAAGGAAGCTTTGACCCTGCCGCGAGACCGGCAAAACTTGCTTTGGGCGAATCGTGCCTTTTTCCTGCGGCACTGCGCTTTCGTAAAATTTTCCACGTGTTCACAACGGCCAGTCTCAACGGTACACAGAGTCGTAACAAACTTCTTCGGCGAATGACGACGAACGAGTAGAAAACGTTTCTATAGCACGCTGGAAAACTGCAGCAAAACACTAGCAAAACCGCAAATCGTCTACGAGCAGGATGGCCGTCCGGTGGCTTCACTCGCGCTGCAGCGAACAAGCGTAAAAGCGCGGTCCAGCAATTGTCATTGAAATCAGTGTCCTGATCCCACTACACCTTTCTAGTATGTGCCGCCTTTTCCACCGCTTGGAGGCGGGTATGTGGACGGGTCATTTCTTGTTTTCGTACTTTATAAACTGCATTTGTTTCTTTTTCTGATCTAAAATAGTGAACAAAAACTAGTTTTATACATAATTAAAACGGCTCGCACCACTTATATTTTATATTTCGACTAAAAAGAAGCTTTCAGCGGCTCTGATCAGTAGTAAGCGCAGGACCAAAAATGTCACATATCGCGCGCTTTCGGTACCGCGGGTCGCCCCCATCGGTAGAGGAGGTTTCCGCGTCGTCCGGTTAAAATATGACGCACATATATTTAGTTACTCTCTCTGTGCCCGCTGGCTTGCCCGAACCCCAAGAGACGCGGAAACCGCAAAAAAGGTAGACGCTTAAATATGATTACAGGGCCCCTTTAATGGCTTTGAATCTCAAACCGCACCAAAAGCTTCCAGCTTCCTACAGGGTTCCATACTGGGACAACTATTATTCCTAGTTTATATAGACGATATTGTAAATATACCTGAATCGCGTGATATTATTTTATAGGCTAATGATACCAATGTATTTTTTTTTTTTTTTCAAGTGGAAATGTGGGCAACCCCCACACGTGGATGCTGTATCAGCTCGAGGAATTTGTAAATAGTTGACACAGAAAATTATAATTCTGGTTAAAATGTAATCAACTTAATCTTAAAACAAGTAAAACAAAATATGCATTCTTCAGATCAACGAATAAACATACTTCGCGTACTTTAAGCATATTTGTGAAGAAAATTGAGGATGTAAAATACAAGTCTCTTGGAGTGTGGTTTGAAGAAGCACACAGTTGGACTGTAAATATTTTAAAAAAAAATCAAGTTTTATATTTCAAGTGAAAGAGGAACATGAAACAAACCAGGACAATTACTACCAAAAAGGTTAAAACTTCAATTATAGTACTCACTGATCTGCTCACGCCTAGAGTACTGTAGTTGGTATGGGAAACTCACGCAGACAAATAAGATTCTTTTTTTTTTGCAAAAAAAAGCAGTTTGAAATATTAAAAACCTAACCTTCATTTAAAATCTTTCAAAAGTACAAAATATTAAATATAGAATAAATCCGGCCGCTTAAATTATCGTTTTATTTTTTTAATAAAATTAGACAAAAAAACATCATTTTTTTATATTTTTCATAAAACCCCACAAGGTACAGTTTCAGAAGTGCACAATATACGAAACCTAGGGTTCGTACTAATTACGGTACACAGCAAGATACGTATCTCGTACCAGATCTACTAAACACGCACTCAACTATAGCGGAAACGACCCAAATACACATTTCGTTTTTTTCGTTATAAGAAAAGAATCAAAGAGTACATACTAAGCCTCTCATTATCTGCGCTTAGCACGAAGTTGACAGTTATTTGTTATTGTGTCTTTTGGATTTTGAAATTGCTGTATGTTTTCATATTTATTCTGTTTTATCTCCCGTTTCTCCTCCGAGTGCTGTAAGAAGGGGCTGGAGCCTCGTGAGAAGGCAACCTGTCTTCCTTTGCTCTTAACCTTCCCGACTCTTTTTTGTGCTTGAAATAAAGGATACATACATGGATGCATACATACATAATACGCAAGTATAGGCTTCCAATGTACCAAATAATAAAACGCCTTTTCTGTGAAGAGCGGTATATAATCCATACCAGAAAACTGTTTTCTTGCTTATTCTGCACGGTGGGTCTTGTTCAATTCAAAATGCACAGGTTTTGAACTGCGCCTTCCGCTTCGACTCACCCCCTTACTAGCATTTCTGTTGTTGCAGAGCTTTAAAGTCTCTGTATTCGTGAAGGGGTTTTCTTACTCGTGACATTTCTGAGAATTGTCCTTGCGGATGTTTAGTCTATGTTGAATATGAGGGGGGGGGGGGGGGGGGGGGGTCGCATCTCGAGGCCTGCCAATGGTTGATGTTTCTTCGTGTAGTCTAGTGACAACACTGAGACGATCTTGTGTGGCGTGTGCGTGTGGTTGTCTGGGTATCTGGGTAGTCGCGTCGGGGTAGTCGAGCAAGAAAAAGAGAAATTTCATCTTTAGACGAAACTTAGTCTGTGTCAACTCCGAGTCTCTGATTAGTCGAGACAACTCCTAGTCGTATTTTTGTGTAGCCGAAACTCGCTCCTGGCGAAGGTTGCACTGGTGTTTAGTTATCGTTCCGTCTGTTTGTTTGTTTTTTTTGTTTTTTTTCTAACGTCATTTTTTTAGCTTCCCCAAGCCTAAAAACGGCTTGCCGTAATCCCCAGACGGTTTGCTACCGTTTGTATACCCAGTTGTTGATAATTAAAACCGTCTGTCTCGGTGGCATTTCAGTCTTCTATGGCTCAGATAAAGTCCATTAAGCGGAGTCTCATAATTTTGCAAATGTGCTTTAAATTGGCATCAGGGTCTACGTTGAAGCTCTTGGCTTTTGTCGGGAATAGCTGGAACTGAGCAGATGGTTAGTGCAAATTCGCGTTCTGTCCACTTCAGTCTCTATAGCTCTTAATATCATCCGGTTGATCGCCCTGAAGAATATAATTTACGCCCAAATGGGGGGGTATATACGCGGGGTGCTTGCCTTGCCCGCTCTTCGTATACTTTGAGCACTTCCTGAATCTACTCTAACGTGGCCTCTCTTTTCAATATTATCTCTAGACTCCGATTTCCTCAGAAAAAGCTCACGCGAAACAATCGCCACATTGCTGTCTCCGGCTACAACAACCTCCTGGTGTTACACCGGTGGAAGCTGGATTTGTTCAACTGGGTATTCTTGCTGCGTTTTTTATCTTAAAGTCTGCTTCATGTAACTGTGTGAGCCTGCACTTTCCAACGGGCTAAACCCGGCAACGTTATCTTCAGAAATTTGAGCATGATTTGATGCTGCTGCTCTAGCCATTTCAAGTTGATTACGTGTTGGTTGGAGGTCTCCACTAGGTGGAATGTTGTAGGGCTGGGTTTCATTTTGAGAATCGATCAGTTGGCATTGCTGGGGACCAGGGAAGTTGGCCGCAAAACTGTCATGCTGTTGACCATTTGAAATTGCGTTCTTCTTGCTTTAATATTTTTTTAGTTCTACCGGGGATCTGTTATGCTTCATCCCATGTACAGAATATGTCTTTTTCTAGCGCTGCATGTCCAAGCATAAGCTCCTGTATGTGGTTGCGAAAAGTGTGCACCTTATCTCTGAGGTCGGGTTTACCTGTTCTAATTTAGCATTCCAAGCGTAAGAACTTCTCATTGATGTTTTGCTTCAATTTCTATATCTCTTTGATGGGATATCGGTCAATCTCCTGGATGATTCCACATAAGCTGCAGACAAAACTAGCGTCGGCAGCCACCTTGACGTTCTTAAACTCAGTCTTTGATAGTAGGTAAGCCCACCGACCGCACTTCTCCCATTGAATGAGGGAATCATTCTCCTTAGCCCGTTCACATCACGTCTTTCCTCAAACACGTCGTTGTATGCACACAGTCCAGTAAAACCCGGGAACGTTTTGTTGGGTCTAAGGCTTTCCACGTCGGTATATCAGGTTGTGTATTTGTCTTGATGTCGTGCACCGCAAAAACTTTACCAGAAAGATCCCGCAGCACTTTGAGTGGTTCCTTCATTAAAAATAGCGCTTTATCAAGCGCGCGGCTACGTCCTAGACGTTTAAAAAAAACGTGGCCGGCTGACTCCTCTATCATCGCTACGGCTTTTTCCAGTCCGCAGGTTTACCTGCACGAATGTATGAATTTGTGCGGAGCCTTTTCTTGGAATCGAAACTATAAAAAATATACATTCCAATAAAAAATAGATTACGAAATTCGATCACAGGAATGAGGTATGGCAATCTCTGATCATGATGTGTGGATTGTCCACCAATCGTCGCCCCTCCTTTTGGACCAGGTCAGGCAAATTCGTTCTTCCGTGAACCCTAGGGCTTCTTCAATGTTGGTGCCTACGGCTGGTGTAGGCACAAGTGCCGGGCACTTACCGCACCACCGCATGCACTGCAGAGCGTGTCCGTCACGTTGATGTCGCACTGCGTCTCTATAGGCGGGTTCGCAAGGCACCGCCACGAGCCTCAATGAAAATTCGGCGGCCCAGCCCTTTGCCAAAAAAGTTGATGGGGGCGATGCCAGTTTTGAATGATACGTACCCGTGCATGCTCGTGTCGTCTTGCATTTCAGTCCTCCACCAGTCCACCTCGACTATCCTTATTCGGTCTCGCACCTTTATAGCCCAGTATTTCTGAGTTAGAGGATCGTCGCTCAGAGGGAAAGCACCATACACCGTTACACGACTTTTCTCCTCGTTCAACAGTCTCCGTCACATGTCGCCACGGTCGCAGTAATCCTGCTAGCCACTGGCCTCCAGCTCTTAAAACAAGGACCATCCATGATCTCCCTAAATGAGTTAGTTGGCAACCCTCCCATGACATCCTATTGACTGTCGTCGGATCTGTCGTTGTAGTCGCTTGAGGTATCCGCGAATCTCGCTGAGGGCACAAGTAACAGCATTCGCGAAAGTTAGTCCACGTACTATGAGAGCTTACCGAAGTTTTCGGGTGATAATATCGCGGTCGCAGATCCAAAGGCTAGTCCAACACAGCACGTTTCGCTTTCTCAGTGCTGATGCCTTGAGGTTCTCATGGTACCCTGCCAGATAATCTTCTGAATTATACAGTGCCACTTCGAGGTATTTGTATTTTGTACCAACAGGGAGCGCAGTGTTCAGGGTGGTAAGTGTCTCAATGCCTTCGCCTAAACCGGAAGGCAGCAATGCAGCCGACTTGTTGGCATTGAATTTTAGTGGAGCTGGTTATCTACTGCTTTACATGCGATGTGCAGTACCCTCATGTCAACACATTGTCGACCATCAGAACGAGGTCGTCAGTGGAAGTGAGCCCGGGGAACCACTGTTTTATCACGTTATTCTGCCGCAATGTTGTAAAGGGGAGCCAACGTCCGTTTGTTTCAGCGCTTTCTTAATGCGGGGTGCATTAGCATGTAGAGGGTTGGATACAATGGGCAGCCATGACGAAGTCCAGTTCCCACCGGAACGTATGCAGATGAGACCCCGTTGAACGTCGCCATCCCGTTATTGCCCTCTCATAGAGTCGTTAAGTTAGCCTCACCCCGGCTTCCAGCACATTGAGCAGCTGGAGTTTCTTGAGTAACAAGGAATGGACGACGCAGTAGTACGTATAATCCACGTCCAAAAAGCGACATACTAAATTTTGTTTTTACCCCCGCTCGGTCTCAATGCACTGAGTCAGAGTATACAAGTTGTCATCCAACCGACGATTTCTGCGGAAGCTGCTTTCCAGCTTTTTGAGAGCCCCAGCACCTTCAGCCAAATATTAGATGCGCCAATTGGGTATAGTTGCAAGTATCTTGTAGGCAGCGGCCGTGGTCGTAAATGGGCGAGGGTCACGCAGGTGTATGTTGCCGTCTTTCTTGGGAATGAACGTGACTCGACCGCACCCCCAGTCCAGAGGAATTTCTTCATCTTCTCAGACTATGTGACTAGACAGGTAGGCCACCTGTTCTCTGGAGGCGGTTTTCAAGTTTTTTAGAACCTTAGACGAAATTCCGTATAAATCCTGAGCGATACTTCCGTTGAACCGCGCAAGTGAGAAATTCATCGGTTGTCGCAGACGTTGGGATTGCTTCCAATGGCAGATTATGTTCGTTGTTGTCTTCTGCAAAGTTCTCTATGTGCGATGCAACAAACAGCATCTAGAGTTGTTTTTCCTTAAGTTTTCTAACATTCTCAATAGGATATCGAACCTCGGCACAAAGCCCTAGTGAACCAAGGTATCCCCATAATGTTTCTCCGGCTCTCTTTCCGCCATCCCGGATGTTCTGCACTGCCTTATAACCATAGGCTTGTGTTTTCTTTCATTTTTTTGCTTTACTTTGTTTTCCGTTTTCACCTTAAGCTTGCGGTACTCAGACCATAGAGTTGCAAAGTCGCAAGGGCCTTACCAAACGTCTTTAGCGGTTGTCGGTGTTGCCCGTTAAGGCTGCTTCACATGCTGCAATTCTCGTCCGAAATTGGTGCGATTTCCAGTAAATGTGCGATTAAAATCGCAGTCGCACTGTCGCAGCGGCTCTGCGACTGGTTTCCACCAAGTTGGTGTTTTGTCGCAGAGTCGGTGCGATCGCTTCTTCGTCAACCAGCCGTCCATTAGTCAGCTTTCATCCGCGAAAGCTGCGTATTCGAAAATAAATTTAGACACCTAAAAGCTTTTGGTTTAATGCTTAATCATTAAAAATTTCTATCGTAAAACATTTGTGAGTATTAAGACGTTTTGTTTTCTTTTAGGCAAAGTCAAACGCGTCGCGGTCATGTCCACTGCAACTAACCTTGGGTAGAAAAGCCGGCAGCGCCGACCGAAATCGCGCGGTTGTCGGAGCATGTGAAACGATCGCACTCGCTGCGTCGGCTGTCGCACCGAATTTTTTCGCACATTCACCTCATGTGAAACAGGCTTTAGCGTCTTGTCGCACTTGAATGGACCGCTTAATTTCACCATCCCACCACGGAGGATTTTTCTTTTCTACTGGTGCATTTTACGATGGAGTATTTAGCAATGTTATTCGAAGTTCTAGTGCATAATCACGATAGCAGAGGCCGTTGAAATGCGGATTACATTCGTAAAATTTGTTTACGACAGAGTTTACGTATTCTTCGCAAAGTTGGGTCGTAATGTTGTGCCTTGAAACATTTCCGAGTTCTTCGGAGCGTATCAATGTACAGAAAAAGGCTGTCGTGGTCCCTGCCGATGCTCCACTCCGGTTCTTCATCGAAGATCGTATTTAAAGACGATTACCAAGCCTCTTTCCCGCGGAAGTCTCGAAGGTCCGGCGATCTCTGACAGTCTAAACATACCGCCCCCTCACAATCTCCCCTTAAGTTCAAGATCTCCAATTTGAGGTCCTCCACCAGCTATCTCATCATCATGCCGTTGTTATATTTCCTTCCGTCAAATTCAACAAAATGACAGTTAAGATCTCCCATTATAAGGACAGAAAGACCGCAATCTATGCGCTGTATATCTCTTCGTACATACTCGAGAATGGTACTACTTTCTTCTTGACGGTTACTTTCCGCAGGTATGTAAATGTTCCAGACAGCTGCCACTATGTTATCTATCTTTCTGTGCACCTTTATGTGCTCCAGGCAGTCTTCAGATATTCGAGGCCATTCTTGCCCCTCACTTGGCCAAGGGAATCTTATGCCTCCCCCTCGCCTCCCCCATTTTACACGATTGCAACCTGTCCTGCTCCAGGCTCTGTCTATAGGTGGTCCTTCCATGTCACGCTAGTGGATTTGCGTTCCACCAAATAAAGAAGCACATTTTCTCTGATGAGCCGTACATAATTCATACTATTTTAGCCTCACGTCTTGCACCATTCATATTTCAAAGGCCTACCTCAAAACTGTCTTGTTTCCTGTTCTGCAAGGTTAGTTTTGCCCAATTCGGAACGTAGGCGTCTTGAACAGCGCCTTCCGGTCGGACTTTCCACCTTCCTTCAACCTATGTATATTCAGTTACTCAAACTCTTGCCGAACTACTTGATGCACTAGCTGTATCCACTACAGGGATGAAAAGGCAGTAAGGAAGCGAAGGAAGTTACCGGTAACCCAGGGATTTGTAGTCTGGTCCGGTACAGAGTGAAGCCTGTCGGTTGATCCGGTGAACTCGGATGTGGTAACCGCGGCATGCATACCTAGGACATGGAAAAAAAATCTCCGTGAAGCACGGTGTTTGACGGTTTGTTCCACACAAGTCTGTCTCCGTGATTGGGCAATCTTAATGGTGAGATTGTGGGGATTTGTTATTCCGGGCGTCCAGGCCATGTTGGACGTAAAGTGGGAGGTCGCATCTCGATGCTTGTCAATGTTGGATGCTGCTTCATGTAGTCTGGTAACAACACCGAGCCAATCTTGTACGGTGTCTGTCTGTGGTAGTCTGGGTAGTCATATATCTGGGTAGTCGTGTCTTCGGGTAGTCGTATCTTTGAGTAGTCCTGTCTCGCACCTGTCATACGTTGTACTGGCGTTTGGTTTTTCTTCCGTCCTCTGATTTTTGAAAGTCCTTGTCCTGTGCCCTCTCCTCGCCGGAGGCCTAAAAACGGCTTTCCGCAATCCCCAGACGGTTTGCTACCGTTTCAAAACCCAGTTGTCGATAATAAATAACCGTCTGTTTTGATGGCATTTCCGTCTTCTAGGTCTCGGGTGAAGTTTATAAACCGGGCTTTTATATTTATCGCAGAGGTGTTTTGATTTGGCATTATGAAGCATGGCCTCAACTTGAAGCCTTTTGCCTTTGACACAAATTTCTGGAACTGAGCAGATGGTTAGTGCGGCCTTGCGTTTCGTCCACTTTAGTCTCAATCACTCTATAATATTATCAGGGTAATTTCCTCAAATAATGGCATACACGCCCACATAAAGATGTATAGGCGGGGTACTTGACTACCCCGGTCTTCGTACACGCCCATCAATTCGTGAATCTGCTCTACCGTGGCCTTTCTTTTCAATATTATTTCTAGACTCCGGGGTCTCTTACTTCCTCAGATAAGGCTCGCGCAAAACGACCCACACCTGCCCCCGGCAACAATAACCTCCCAGTGTATCCCGATGGAGGTCAGATTTGCTCAACAGGATTTTCTCGCTGCGTACTGGGTCTTGAAGTCTGCTTTATGTCACTAGGTAAAGCTGTGGTTCCGGAAGGCTAAACCCGGCAAATTTAAATTCAGACACGTTAGCATAAAGGCCCGTTCACACTCTTGCGACCTCTTAAACCTGGCTTCCTTAAAACTTCTTAAACCAGAGGACACACTGGCGCCATCTAGTGGGTAGCAGTGTAAACTCGGCGGTCCGGCATATTTTTTTAGTTCTCTCGCGCATTATCCTTTCTTTCTTGGCTCGAGCCTTTCTATGGGTGTACGCACATTTGACCTCGGAAATCCTGCAAAACCTTCGCACTTGTGAAATGCAGTTCCAGGGTCACCGCATAGATGGCGCCACAATGTCAGTGTGTTCCCTCGTTCTAAAAACATTTAAGAAGTTTTAAGAGATCTCGTCTCTCTCAGTCGTACTCGGTCGCAAGACTGTGAACGGGCCTTAATCTGGATGCTGCTCTAGACAATTCAAGTTGACTCTGTGCACATTTGAGGTCTCCACCGTATAGAATGTTTTCTGGCTGCATTCCATTTTGAGATCCGATCAGCTGGCATTGCTTGAGATTATGGGAGTTGGCCGCAGCACTGCCCTGTAGTTGACAATTTTTAGTCACGTTATTCTTGGTTTCAGTTTCTTTTGAGTTCTAGCGGGGATGAGTTTGGCTTGCGCCCATCAACAGGATATGTTTGTTTGTTTTCTGGCTCCGCAGGTCCAAGCATGAGCTCCTGTATGCGGTTCTATAAAGTGCGCATCTCATCGCTGAAGTCGGGTTCACCTGCTGTAATTTTGCATTCCTAGCGTTTAAACCTCTCATTGATGCTCTGCCTCAATCTTTCTACCTCTTCTTGGCGGTTTCGGTCCATCTATTGAATAATTTCACTTAACCTGCAGACGAAACTAGAGTCTTCAGCCTCCTTGAAGTTCTTAAACTCAGTCTTCTTTAGGAGGTAAGCCCACCGACCGAACTTGTCACCTTCGACGAGGGAATCGTCCTCCTTAACACGTCGATTTTTCCTTGACATCGCGTATTTTGTCAAACACGGCGTTGTATGCACATAGTCAGACCTGTAACTAGTTGATTATGTCCCAGGAATTTTTTTGTTTTGCCTACAGCTCTTTACGCCGGTACAGCCGGTTGTGTATATGTCTTGATGTCGTGCTCATCACAAAACGTCGCCAGAAGATCCCGCAGCACTTTGAGCACTTTCGCTGCTTAAACAAACAGCGTCGGCAAGTTCCCCGCAACCTTCTACACGTTTAATAAACCCGGTGCCGACTGACCTTTTCGTTGTCTTCGCTGTATCGAAGCGTCACCACACACGATGTATGTATGTATGAGCTTATGCGACGCGTGCTCTTTGCAACACGCGTCTATAAAGTAGACCCGCGAAAAGAGAAATACAGGAGGGGACATAACAAGGTACAAATTAAAGGGCTAGAGAAACGGAGTATACTCACTCCTTGAGCTTCACAGGTGGACCGAACTTCGAGCCTCCGTTTCGTGCTCCTCACAAATTTGATCTCCTTTGTCTCGAGTGCCAATAAAACGTACAGAAACAACAGCAACGACTGGTGAAGTGTATTTCTATGGACTACCAAACCCGAAATGTTTCCTTGCAATGCCTTGTCCAGAAAGTATCGTCCAAAGGCCAAGGGCATTGCCGTGTGATTACCCACACGGGTTACATATTCGAGCATTGCCCGTCGGCAGCCAGTCCGATCCTTGGGGTTTACTAGACGAACAACCGCAATCTACAGGAAGTTTCCCAGAAACGAGAACCGTGTTTTTCGACCTGGGTAAATAAACTGTGCATCGCAGAAAGCTTAAGCTCCGTGACAATGTGACGCTGGCGGTTGGGATACAACGCGAAAGTTTGAGAACATGACATCACCTGAATCACAATATAATTGAAAAAAAAAAAACGAAATTTCTCTTGAGCCGACGTATAGGTAAGCCTAATGGCGTCAAAACAAGAAATTACACTGTGGGCGCCTGTAGTATCTATTTCAGTGAAAACAAAACATGTCAGCAAAAAAGAAAACTTCTTTCTTGCTGAGTTGTTGTTTTTTTTTTGTTTTTGTTTTTTCTTTCACTAAAATTGATGCTGCATGCTCCCACAGTGACATTTCTTGTTGTAACGATATTAGGCTTAGTTGGACGTCAGCTCATAAATACAGTTTGTTTTTATCAATTATTTTTTTTTTACCGAAGTAACATCATGTTTTCACATTTTCGTTTGTTATCCCAACCTCCAGCGTCACATTCTCACTGAGTTCGAGCTTTCAAGCGATGTATAGTTTATTTACCCCGGCCGGAAAACACGGTTCTCTTTTCTTTCGCGCACTTGTCACCTAGCTGTGTTTGGAGATCTGTATTTGTCCTTTGTCTCCCTTCTTTCCCTTGTGGTCGATTGGAGAACTGCCAGGGCGCCCACACCCTTCCCCAAGAATTATTATCGTTAGTAAGTGCGAAGGCATCAACTGTCCCATGGAGCGAGCCAACGTCATCAGCCGCGCCAAGCGGCAGATAAATTCCCGAAGCCGCGATCTGAGGCATCCCAGCTTTGAAACCACGGAAAAAGCCACCCAAAATGGCAGTAATATGAAGCCGCAGACTAAATAAGGGAGCGGAGGAATGGTTTGCATGCTTTCGCATTCAAAACTCAAAAGAAGTGCTTAGGTATTCCTCGAGCTTTTTTCTTTTCCAGCTCACTTGCATCTTTGCATTAATTGCGTTATTATGAAGGTTTATATAGTAGAATAATAGACAAATCGCACTTAGCGTTCCGCGCATGCGTGACGCTGTTATAGGTTTAGTTCACAGGAGGCAGGCGGCAGTGCACGAGACGGCTCGTGTCGCCTCGTGCTCTGCACACGCAAAGCTCCAGCTGCGTTCTCGCACATGCAAGAAGACTAAAGTTAGCTTGATATGCATTGCGACAGCGGCGGCTTAAGGCCACGGTCCCACTGAATGTGGCAGTTTAGGTACTTTTTGGCAGGTCATTATTCATCTCCTTTTAAATACTGTTTTGTGGGATTGATGTCATCCGAAAGGCAATGCAATCCTCTTTCATTTGATATTATGTATGTATTGGTTTATACTGTTCATGCGCATTTGTAGCGTTGCGAATATGATGGCGAGGACCCTCACTTGCTCCGCTGGTTCATATTTCGTGAACAATCTATTAAAGATAACACGGTTCCAATGGGGCAGTTTTGTTAAGATGATGTCGGAGCAGAATGTAACGGTATACTTTTTTGGTATTTGCACTACTTTGTTTTTTTCAGCTCTCCAAATATTGCCCTAAAATTGACATTTTTCAGCAAAAATATGTTTTTAACGACAAGCGCTAGGGCAATGAAATTAGCTATAGATATAGTGCTTATAATTGGTAATGTGCAGAAAAAAATTTGATGTTGTGTAAAATTTTTTTGTTTAGATATTCTATATCAAACGTAGCACTTTTTTGTGCTTCGAGTCATGGTAGTTCAAATGCCGCTGAGTAAATAATTAAACTATGGTGAAATCTTTTATAACATTTAGAACTACAATAGTTGCCGAAGAGGTGGACGGTGGCTTTTTTTTATTTTCGAAGTCATAACGCTCCGGGAGTTCTTCAAACTTACGTGTTTTTGACGCAGATCTCTTTTGAACATCAAACAGATTTATTGGCATCTAATAACATTTATTTTATGGAAGAGATATACATTGCGATGTATTAGATTTTCCCAATGATCTTGCTTTGGTTTCTTGATAGTTGTAGAGCTTAGCTAATTTTAAAAACAATTAAAAACTGTTTGGGTGTTTTGTTGCGCTACCTGGCGGATGGCAGACAAAACTGCTGATTTCTAAGTTCAAAAAATTTTCGAGGGTGGCGTTCGCGTCAGTATCATCATCAATCTCCGTGTCGTTTTACTTTCACATTTAGAAAATATATTTGAAGATTTACTATCGATAAATGAACGGTTTAAGTACTGGGTCAGGTTAATAAATCTAAGACAAATAATTACACAAGCGTAGCGTGATATAAAGTGTTCATTATTCGATATAATTGAAATCAATAAGCGATAAAGACGAAGAGGGAAAGAATACACCCGAGTTGACTTCATGCCTAGAGTCACTAAATGAGCTGCGCTTAAAGTATCGGCACTCCGTTCCTCAAAATTGTTTTGGGCGCCGCCATTTTGGGTCTTGTGCAGAGCAAACGCAACATGCCGATCGTCATGATCCAAATGTGCGACTTCCTCTGCATTAGATGCGGTGCTAGGAAGCTGATACAATATTGCTATGCTCTGTCGCGGGTTGTTTAAACATTCGTGGAGGACGCGGCGTTTCCTGTGATTTTAGATAAAGCTTCAGATAACTGGCAACCATGATTTTAAGCCACAATATGGCCAAGTGTCGTTACTCTGAAGCGTAGCTAATTTACTGGCACAAGCGGGAACAATGAGGAAGAGGCAGGTGTCAAAAGGTACTGGCTTGTGGAATCCACGAGGCTCACGTCATGGACCCTCCAGGTATTACAAGCTTCTTGAACAAGGGCATGAATAGTGTCATTAAATAAGCTATGCTTCAGAGTAGCGACACTTGGCCATATTGTGGCTTAAAATCATGGTTGCCAGTTATTTGAAGCTGTATCTGAAATCACAAGAAACGCTTTTCCGTCCTCCACTTTAAACAGTTTGCGACAAAGCAAAGCAATATTACATGAGCTTCCTAACACCGAATCTAATACTGAGGAAGTCGCAATTTTGAATCATGACGATCGGCAGTTGCGCCTGCTTTGCAAAAGCACCAAAATGGCGGCGCCCACAACACTGTCGGGGAAGAGAGTGCCGATACTCTAAGCGCAGCTCATTTATTGGCCCTACTTCCCGCGAACCTCCTTTCCCCTGACTGAAACTGAAACTAAATATGAATAATACACCGTTATTATAGCTTATTTAGTTTTAACCACCCACACATAATGAGAGGAGGAAGCTGCCGGGTAGGAGAAACGCGGGTTTTATGTGCGACTGTTCTAATCAACGTTAGTTCTAACCGTCTCAAAAGAAAGAACGCGCGAGCTTGCGCTGGTTAAAAAAAAAGACTGTCCAAAGAAAAGAGGCGGCACGCTGTGTTCTTTGTGATTGTGCGTCTAATTGCAAATTGTTGTGTGTATGTTTATACAGCCGGAAGTTAGTCTGCCTTAGCGGGCGTTTGTCTCAGGTGTAGATGAGCAATTCAGCCAGTGCGGTACGCAGTAGTGATACACGACCGCTCGCCGGTGTGATGCTCTTCCACATCGAAACGGGCAGGGGCGGGGTGGGTTCTGCAGCGCGAGCTTTCGCTCCACGTGCTCCGAGCTGGAGTGCGTCAGACATGCACTCGGCCACCAATCACCCCCCCCCCCCCCCCCTTATATAGACGCTTTAAACACGCGTTCGACTCGCGCTAGAGTGAGCCGCCATTGCCGACCTTCTCCTGTCTTACCGAGATTCCTAGCCACTGAAGCGGGCGTTGACGAGCCTCCACAAAGGCATATGCTGGGGAGAAGGACGCAGTAGCAGCTAAAGTGGCAATAACCTGTCCTGCTGTGGTAATGATGATGTGAAGCGAACGAAATAAGAGGAAACAAAAACTGAAGGTCGGTTATGGCGGCGCCCATGCACAGCTGCCTGAAAGCGTCTATAAGTATTTGAAGGTCGACGATGGACGTCGATCGTCTCGAGGTAATGTAACGTAATAACATTATATAAATAATAAACATATTGAAGGATTAAAGGACTCAATTTTTCAATTCTTGGATTGTAATATGGCGGTAGCCTATTGTATACTTACTGTTGATGAAGAGCAATATGAGGTGACGAGGTAATGATTAAATTATCAGGCTCTATAAGGACTACGATATTAGTGGGTGTCGAACCACAACGTACAGTGCCAGACTTGTTTCAAGTATCGTGTACCCAAAGACCTTTCTTCACCCGCAACAGAATATGGTAGAATCAATGAGGATGCTGCTTTACAACTGTACGTGGAACAGGAAAACTGCAATGTGGAGAAGTGCGGCTTATTCGTTAATATGAAGGACAGATTTCTAGCAGCATTCCCTGATTGACTACTTGGAACAAATGGCCTCATTGACGTAAAGTGTCCCCGTTCCAAAAGATTCTTGAAGCCTACTGAAACCGCAAAGGAGTATGAGGCGAAAAATAAGAAAAAGGACAGAGAAGTGAGGCACACAGGACAGGGCGTAACTTGCAACTGAAGTTTAATAGAAAACATACGTAAAAGAGTAAAAGCGCACATGCGCATAAAGTACATTTAGATTAAAAACCCCAAAGAAGCCGGACGACACTAGTGATTGATTGAAGCTTGGCTGATAAAGGCGTGCTCTTTATCAGAGAGGGCGATAGAAGGAGCGCTAACACAAACATTCGAGCCACGGACCCTTATCAAGAAGGCCTCATGTATTTCACGCTCCAGCTGTGTTTTAAATCTTCCTGCAACTCTAGTTCTTTAGAACTCCGGTTGGCATGCCCAGCTGTGTTTTAAATCTTCCTGCAACTTTAGTTCTTTGGAACTCCGGTTGGCATGCACATCTATCGCAGTGTATAACAGACGGGGATTGCATGGTGGCAGCTGAGTGCTGCCACCAGGCAATCTCCGTCTGGCCATTTGGCTGTGCACTGCGATAGATGTGCATGCCAACCGGAGTTCCACAGAACTGAAGTTGCAGGAAGATTTAAAACACAGCTGGAGCGTGAAATACATGAGGCCTTCTTGATAAGGGTCCGTGGCTCGAATGTTTGTGTTAGCGCTCCTTCTTTCGCCCTCTCTAATAAGGAGCACGCCTTTATCAGCCAAGCTTCAATCAATCACTAGTGTCGTCCGGCTTCTTTGGGTTTTTTAATCTAAATGTACTTTATGCGCATGTGCGCTTTTACTCTTTTACGTATGTGTTCTATTAAACTTCAGTTGCAAGTTACGCCCTGTCCTGTGTGCCTCACTTCTCTGTCCTTGTCCCTTTGGCGTATTTTCCACCATGTATCAGAGCGAACTAGCCCAACTCGCAGTCCTAATAAAGAAAAAGGAGCCTGGCGTGAAAGGTCCAAATCACCACCATAGCCTCTACTACCAAATACAAGGGCAGCTACACAATACACAAAGAGAGTTTTGTGATTTCGTTATATTTACACTTAAGGGCATGGATATCCAACGTATTCAGAGGGATGACACCCTCTTGTCAACCAACATAGAGCCTTTTCTACTCAAGTTTTACATGGAAGGCCCGTCTTCCGCTGAAATTCCTCACGTAGACGAGTTGTCCGACCGAAAAATCTGCCATTACTCCCGATCTGGGGATCTCTCGATCTTCATTCATGGCCATATAGTATCATATGAGATCGATGGGTGTGACTCTTCGTCCGCCGAACATTGCTTCGGCGGGTGTTTTTACCGCGCAAGATGAGACTGTCGCGTGCTGCTGGAACAAGACCCTGGCGATTCTTCACTGAACGGCTTCTTCCGTAAGCTTCAAGAGGGCTTTTTTCGTTTCGCACACCATTTGTTCTGCTTGCCCGTTAGTTGCAGGATGGTATGGTGCACTAATGTGATGCCTGATACCGGTCTTTTAGGTTTTTTTGTTTTTCTCAAAAACTTGTTTATTTCATTTGAAGCAAGATTTGTCCCGTTATCAGAGAAAAGTATTTTCGGTAGGGCAAAAGTAGGGAAAAAAGAGCGTAGAACGTCAATGACGCGTTTGTACGTCGTGGCAGGCATCGTGTAAACTTCCAACCACTTAGAGTACGCATCGACCATGACTCCGAAGATGCGGATATGTTTCGCCACCCACAGACTGAATAGTGGATCGTTTTCAGTTATAGTTCATGATGGCGCTGGACTCGAGGAAGCCTTTGACTCTTTCCACAAAGTTAGCCCAGGTGCCAGCACTTTTGTCGAAAGTGGCAAGTGTTCGAAACGTCGACAACGTCGGTAGCCAGGTCCTGTGCTTGACACTGGACGCTTACCATTCGCTGAGAAGAAACTTGCTTGTTCGTCTCCCACGAGTCATCCGATATCAGGTCATCACCGCTACTCCATCTCCCGACAAAACAGGTCGTCATTGTCCGCATGTCCATAGTTAGCAATCATGTGAACTTATAAATTCCCGAACGTTCATAACTTGCCGTCGCTAAACGCCGTTCATTCATAGCGTCTTCATTGCAAATAAACGTCTTCCTATTTATTCTGATGGTTTTCATCATACTCCTCCTAAGGTGTACTTACAACATTATGTCGGTACTTCCGAAAATATTGCAACGGCGTTTGTCTTCTGGGAACTATAATGTAACAACCTTTACAAAATCTTCCGGATCCCATGAAACACAATATTTCGTTATGTCACTTTTCGGTCGTCATTATAATGGTGAAGTAAGTACCGTAAATTGCGAAGCAGTTTACTTGATGTCCGCTTCCGCTGGTGTCTTGGAAGATTGAGTCTACTGAGCGTGCATTCCTGCAGAAGTTTTCATTGAAAGAATATTGACACGTCAATCAACAATTGATTCCTTTTTGGTAAGATTTATTGCGAAAGGCCGTGGCAACCGCCGAACCGCATCTCCCTTATCAGAGAACAATTTATACCCAGCCTGACATTCTCGCATACATGCGTTTGCTGGGCCACGTTACTTGAGCCAGCTGAGCACCGCTGGCAGCGGCGCGAGCAAGGCCACGAGGGGAACGTGATGGTGCTCGAGCCATCCCACCGTGAAGCAATGTTTCGGCCACCCCACGGGTGCGTGTCGCCATCTATTGGTTGAACTAACGCCTTGTTCAAGATGGCTGCCGTGGGACCGCAGCCTTAAAGGGGCGATGCAACAATTTTTGTACTTTGCGCAAATACCGCTTAGAACGGATCCCTGACGTTAATGACCTATGAAAGACGCGTTCGTTTTTCACCCCACGCAATAGAAGTCCCAGTAAAAAAATTAAAGAAAAACGAGCAGCGTTCACCCCCTCAACTCGCAGCCAGAACAAGCGGCCACGTGATCTGGAGCCGATTATATGCCGCCAATGTTGATCATAGCCACGCGCTGGGGTTGGCGAAGCACAGGACACGCGCTGAGTTCCAGACATTGTTATGGCTCGGCTATTGTCGTCGTTGCAGCGATTGGACACGGGCCACTACCCGAATGCTTCTCGAGCTATCAATTATCACGAGCCCAAATCGAGTGCTCACGCAATGCTCGGGTCCAATCTATGAGCCGCAGTCAAATATCGTCCCTGGAGGATGCTGCTACCACCAGGGTACGTCATCAAAATTTGCGAAGGAGAGATTGAAAGAAAACGCTCACTTTCTCCTTGAAATTACACCGCAACAAAGAGGTTTCTTGGTCAGTGGCGTTGCGTGCGAGTGTACTTGGGTCCCACTAGTGCCAGTAAGCTCTTACAAAGTGAAAAAAGCTCAAAACGAATATCGTTGCACCGCCCCTTTTTAACGAAACTGGCTGGTGAGATTGCTCTATTACACTTTCACTGACAGAAATGAGAGTGGTATCAGTTTGTCAACTTCGACGATGGTGGTTTAAGAATGCGATTGCTTCGAGCTTCCCCCGTTTTATTGAACGCATACCATCGCACTTGTCGTTCACAATGAAGCGTTACAACCAGGAACCATGCGAGGGCTCCACAAATAAGTTTGTTTTCATATAGATGCTTTGCAACATTTGTGCATGGGCGCAGCGAGAACCAACGTCTATTTTTTTTTTTTTCTCTTATTCCGGTCACTTGACTTCAGCACTACGGTAACACGACACGGTATTGCCTTTTTAGGCGCTGCCGTGTCCTTATCTCGAACGCAGATTTCTGTGTATACTTGACAATACATGCTTCATTGGATGGGTATCTCGGTGAGACATGGGAAGGTAAGCAATGGCGTCCATAATCTGGCGCGTGGGTAAAACATCTATAGCGTAGAAGGTGGTAAGATGTCGAAACAGTCAACATTTTGCACACAGAAACCAGGGGAGTCGTAATAAAACGGCCACAATGCTAGAACATTTGCTCCACACATGCTACGCCTTTATTCACAGCACCGAGCACTGCCGACTCGGCATCATTTCATCACCACGCACACATCCAAACAAAGTCGTAAATCGTGGCGAATTCATCACGGCCACGTTGCAAAGCACATTGGGTGGTACCGTGTCGCCGGAAATATCCTCGCTCTCGCCAGCGCAGAGACGCTGGCAGTACCTTGCGAAGAAAGTCTGTTCCATGGCGGGCTTCATTAGATCATCAACTTGAGAGCCACTGTTTATCTCCACGAGACTCGCCTCGAGTGCCGTTTGAAGGGCTCCCACAGAAATCTGCAGCTTCCGTGGCCACGTCTCTGAAGCTACACCATCAGCAGCTATCCTACCAACGGAAAGCGCCAAGCATTGCTTAACGTCTTTAAGTTTGGCATCTATTCGTTGAGAATAGTCGTGGGACCCATTGTGTTTGTCAGCCGCGAAGGGACCATCGAGGGCGCTGAGCAGGGCTTCAGCAGAAGCAACGCCGAGGGTGGCATAGTTAAGAAAACTGTACACGCCGCGGCAATAGAGAGGGGGCTTTAAAGCTTCCGTGGGGACTATGAGACTATGGTTACTATAAATCACCCTCTTGAGGGGCGTGGGCGAGTTCGATATGTCGTCCGCGGTCTTCGTTGCAGTGAAGCGCCCAAGTTCTAGAATGTTCTTGTAGAGGCTTGAAGCGTTCATCTGATCAAGGCCTTTCATCCTCTTTTTCACACTTGTGATCTCTGGCTTGGGAAGCTTTACTTCGATCCTATCCAGCTTGGTGATCGCGGTGGAGACGTCGGCGGAAGTTTCAAATAGAAACTTCTGACTCAATAACTTCTTCAGGGCGACGGTTATGTTGGCGATGATGAAGTGCGCGTCGCCACTTCGGTCGTCCGAAACTAGCAAATACGCCGTCAGGTCATTCCAGACGTCTTTGAATGTGCGCCGCGTCAGATTGAAGCAAGCGCCGTCGTCTTGCTCAAGCCGATTAAGCTGCAGCAGACTCTGAGGCAGCAGAGCGTGAAGCACTATATACTCCGCAACCTCCGAGACATTCACGGTGTTGAACAGAATCGAGAAGACCTTCTTCGTATACTTGATGCCGGGAATTGTAACCATTGAATTCTTGGTAAGGGGCTTCAGTTGTGAAAGCCGGTATGAGTTCAGGATTCGTAGCAATTCTTGCGTACTCACTTTCTCACCCATGATATCACTTAATCTCTCTAGAAAAATATCTTCAAAATAATTAGTGCCGTGGGACGCGGCATAAAGCTCCTTGTCAAGAGTCATCAAGTTCTCGACGTTAACATCTGTGTCGTTTCGTGGCATCTGAACAAGCCCCAGCCACGAGCTGAACAGCCACCGTAAGTTCTTTTCGTCCAAATATTTGAGGAACGGTTTACTAAAGCTGAGCGCCAAGCTACCGCTCGGGCTAAAAATGAACGGCACAAAAGCTAAGACGCCATGACGCAGAGAAAGCTCCGCAGCAAAATCAATGGTCTGAACGATTGTCGACATGCGTCTAACCTTATCCATCGTCTTATTGAGGACCCCGTACAATATCTCGGCATTTTCCCTTAGGTCTACGACAGGAGAAGAAATTGCAACGAGGCAGGACTTGTAGAAAAAAGCCACTTTCCTACTGATATCTTGATGGCCGTCAGTCATGGCCAGCGTGACGAGAATATCCCGCACCTTCCGCACTGCCACGTCACGTTGTCCTTGAGCAGTGGCCTGAAGACTTCTCTTGTCGCACGCAAACGCGAAGAAGTCCTCGCAAGGGTCCTGACCGTAGTCAATGGCATCCCGAACCAGAGCCGAAGCCTCGCTGCACTGAAAGGTCCTTTCCGAGGCTTGGTGCGCTTCCACGAAGCTCGCCTCCGGTTGCAGTCCACGGAGCAGAAGGTAGACGATGATGCAGGCTGCCAGCAGACCAGCTACGGAGGTAAACGAAAGGCGAAACAGTCGACTGCGTAACTTCATCTTCGGCAGTTTCCGTCGTCTGCAGGATAGCGACTGCAGCATATGATCAATTGAATTCCCTCTCCCAAAGCCAGGCATAACTATAGTCTTCGCTTGACGTTTGGACTATGAGACTGAGATGTTCGAAACGGGCCCCTTGCTCTTCTTCCTTCATGAACCTCACGCATCGTAATCAGGGTAAAGCATAAAAATCAATATGATTTAATACATAACTTAAATTATAACTAAAATTATGATTTCAATCAGGCCAGTTGACTTTGATGACTTAAAGCAAACCTTTCCCGAAAAACATAATCCCATACAAATATTTAATTTACCGTTTATCTATCATCCCATGCTTCTTAAGTGTACTTGCTTTGTATTTATATCACATATTCATGAAGCAAGAAAGATTTATATATAAAGCCTGGTCACACTGCTTATACAGCAATAAAATACAGTCTGCAAACAGATTCAAACACCCGTGATTCGAATGCCCACGCCGCATTCGAATAATAATTGGGGTTGTGAGGATATTTATACAGCGAGTCGTTGGTCAGCCATTTTTAATGTTGCGACGAGTCACTCGCTGTAGATGAGCAATTTAGCCAGTGCAGTACAACCGCTAGCCTGGGGTCTTTAACGTGCACCACGCAGTAGTGATACACGACCGCACGCCGGTACGATGCTCATCCAGATCGAAACGGGCAGGGGTGGGGATTGAACCCAGGATCCCTGGGTTCTGCAGCGCGAGCTTTCGCTCCACGTGCTCCGAGCTGGTGTGCGCTAGCCCACTCGGCCACCGATCCCCCCCCGCATTCGAACCCCAAGTATCGCTTTGGCTGATGTCTGCAGGCTGCTTTTTGGTATGATGAGGTCCCAAACGCACATTTGCGTTGGAGAGCGTTCGACTGAGCTGCGTCGAGAAACGGAAGCGGGTCACTGGCACGTCTGTGTTTCCCATGAAGCGTGGAATCCAGCTCAAGGAGTAGTTTTTGGCACGCGACATACGAAGCGGGGATGTCCTGGTTTCTCGCAGCCGCAACGCAGTCGAATGCACTCAGCCGCTCGCAAACGCAACTGTGTGTATGGGGCTTAAGGATGAACACGAACAATAAGAATGGTCTTCTGAGCAAACCAGAGCCTTGAGCTTGATTTCTACCTTTCACTTCCTTCACCAGCTACGCAACATCCTATTGCTACAAAATAAAAACGAAAAATAAAGAAACTATATCTGGAAAAGTAAAAGAGACAAATAAAGCTTGTTTTTAACTAACTACAAAATTCAAGCTGTTTCTGTTCTATTATGGCGGGGATTACAACAATACGGAGTTAATTTAACCGTACTTTACATTTAGAGTAATTCTTTTCCCCTCACGTGGCATCGAATGAATTATAACTCAATTTTAAAAGCAGCCAACTATTTTTTTTACGATGATTTAAATCGTAATTTTTAGATTTAAATGAAAATATTCTCATAGAAATCAAATAAATGTGATTTAAAGAACAACGTAACCTGACTTGATCGCCCCGTTGACAAAGTAGTGCATCTCAGCACTGCATAAATACAAAGTCAGCGCCCTCGTGCATTGCGCCCATTTATTTTCGGGAGAGTCGGCGTTAAAACACAGACCTTCAGCGGTCGTAAGGGCCTGATTAGGCTTAGCGAGGAGTAGGAGCGCGAGCCATGGGTGTCCCACAACTCTGTCTTGGTCTGGCTACCGCTTTAAAGTGCAGTATAATCCTTCCGGCTTACGAATAAATTAAGGAGCCTAGCTAGGACAATGAGGGGGCCGATGGAAGAGGATGACCGGTCGAGTATACTTCTTCCTTCTTGTGTAATCGTTGTCCTGTGTCTACCTGCCCACAAACTCCCGCGTCTCGGGTGCACAAAACAATCATGTCCGAGCATTCTAACCGACCGCACTGGTGGGCGACACCTAGAGTTATAAATTGAAGGAAAGTCGCATATTAAAAAAAAAAAAAAAATTGCAAGCACTGTATTTTGCTGCAACGTGGTGTCGTGAAATGAGGTAGGCCAATCGAAAGCGAAACTTAGTGGCCGACCAGTACACAAGGTGCTTTGCATGGCATATCATATGGCCGGTAGGATCGCTAGATTTTGGAAGAGGTCAATTCTGCACAGCTGTATGCAAAAATTTTCATGTCTTTTTTTTTCTCTTTACAACGCATGTTTAAGTGTTGGGATCCTTAAATAACGTGCGACGTGACGTTAAAACGAACCGTATCGCCACAAAAACAACACACTAGAAACGTCCCGCAAAAAAAAAATATAAAACACGCTACTTGGTCGCCAAATTTAGCGAACTTCCACCTAAGCTTGGCTGATGTAAGTCCGGCTAAGTATTGCAGACGATGTTCACGTGACTTCACATGCGTGACGGTAGTCACGTGACACCAGTACGTCTAGGTGTCATGTGACAGCTCAAAACATGTTGCACTTTTTGGATTTCCCGACTTCATTTGTAGTACAGTATTTTGTTGCTCTTTGTCCCAAAGGATTTCCTTCGCGTTTCGTGCTGCACGCCCGAAGACCCCCCTTTACCATTTGCATCCCTTCGCCCCGTTTACCTCTACAAGCTCTTTTCCCCTACGGGATGCACCGAATAAAAGAAGTTTCGTACAGCCCAAGCAAATAACTCGTTGTGTCCTCGGAGGTGTCTGGCCTTGGTCCTCAATTAGGCTTAAAAGGGTGGCGGGCCGTATTCCCGAGAACGGCTGTGCTCTACATTGTTTCCACAATGAACCACCTCCACCGCCGCAAGCCATTAGGACCAATCAAGAATCGGAAGCGCCTCACGTGACTTGAGAAATGGGGCACAGGTAAACGCGAGAGACGAGGCCACGTGGCACAGCTTCCCGACGGCTGATTAGTCCGGATGAGGCGTAATCACCGGCTGTGGTTTACCCTGGGGTGGAAAGGCAAGGGGAGGATCTAGGCAACGTCTGCTTACAAATCGCAGGAGGTAGCAGCGTGTCTTCGATTAAAGCAGCTGTCTAAGATGGACTGAAAGTGCACCAAGTTTCTCTTAGGGAAGGCGTCTAGAGAACTCTTACAATGAAGACTGCGCTTAAGAGCGGGCCCTGGATGGTGGCCATCTTTCCGGAAAAAGAAAACACACAAATCCCGCAATGATTGGAGAAACCGCAAAAGAATCCGGGGAATGGGGTGAGAAGGAGATGGTGATTAGCGATACTTCAGTGATCCTGGTTGTTTCGTTCGAGCCCTTCACTAATGGGAGTCTAGCTCTAATGAATCTTCCTGCCGATATTTTTGTTTCCTTTTCGCTATTTAGTTATCTGGTTGTCTTCTGCCCTAGTTGGTGTTTGCATCAAGCTAGATTGTAAGAAGAGCAGCATAACATTTTCTGTTGGTTCATCTTTTTTATTCTTATAATTTCATTGAGGAGACGACGTCTAATAACAAGGGCACAAAACAACGATAACAACATGAAGTTATCTATAATGTGCGGTAAATTGCTTGATTGCCGGAGCTTGAAGTGGTGTTATAACACGAAGCTGCGGCCGCCGAAAAAATCAGAGGCCACTGTACTTTGATCCAACTCGTCTTTTGGGGGTTCGGAACCGGCGATAATAACAATGTTCGCCCCTCACCATTGGTTGCTGGTTGTTCTTATTCAAGTCAATGACCTTATCCCAAGGGACATTTTTACAACTTTAGCTGAACACTGCTCAGATCGAATCCTTGACGTTCAGAACCTACGAGACTGGCCGGTACTAAGAACGTTGACGTGTAATTCCTTTGGTGGGTTTGGAGTGAGGTGCCTTCATGTGCGCTTTGCATAGGGTGGTGAAGTCTCACCATTTTGTCCCGAACGCTTTTGTTTCTTTTTTGTTCCGGAGGGCGTAGAAGCTCGCACCGGAAGAAGTTTTTTGCATTGACAGTGCTACGGCTTCATTCTGTTATCGGCTATTTCTTTGTAGTTTTCCGGAGAGCGCGTACTGCCGTCATCGGGTGCTACAAAGAATGGCATCTCCTACACTCTATGAAATGCCTGCGCGTCTACTTACCCGCAAAGCACTCGAAGAGCCAATCTCTGCGATCTAAGAAATCAGCTCAGCGAATGGTGAGGTGGAACATCTGTTTAGACCTTAAAATTAAGTCTGTGCAGTGGCATTACGCAATTCAAGCATGACGCTTTGCATTGCGTAATGTCACAACGCAGACTTTATTTTTAGTTCTAAACGGATGTTCCGCCTCATCATTCGCTGAGATGATTTCGCAGATCGCAGTGATTGGCTCCTTGAGTGTTTTGCGGGTAAGTAGACGCGCAGGCATTTCTTAGGGTGTATTACTCTGTTTCATACTTAGTGTACAAACCTGTCAAAGATGATGGCGAGGGCATGGGGTTTTATCTCGTAGACAATTTGCACGCGTTCTCGTGCAAACGAAACCCCACGCGCTCGAGCCAGTAGCTTTGAGAGCGTTGTACACTAAGTATGAAACGGAGTACAGACAGAAGGGCATTGAGACAGTCTGACTTGGAGCGATTCAAAAGCACTCCATACTCGCACCTTAAAGGCCTGTTCACACATGCACGGAAGCATTCACTCAGCTACTTATCGCCTGCCACGAGCAACAGTTTTGGCGGTGCGATACAAAGCTGGTGAACGCTCCGGTTAGCACGCGCTTAGCGCGAGGTTAGCGCTATGCTTGTAGCGCTCCGCTGCATGTGTGAACAGGCCTTAAAGGGGCGGTGCAACAATATTCAATTGGAATGTTTTTCACTTTAAACAACCTTACTGGCACTAGTGGGACTCAAGGATACTCGCACGGAACGCCACTGACCAAGAAACCTCCCTTGTTGCGCTGTAATTTCGAGGTCAAAACCGAGTGTTTTCATTCAATCTCTCTTCGCAAACCTGATGACGTAGCTGGGCGGTAGCAGCACCGCCCAGTGACGATATTTGAATGCAGCTCATAGATTGGACCCGAGCATGGCGTGGACACTCGATTTGGGCTCGTGATCATTACTAGCTCGAGAAGCATTCGGGCAGTGTCCTGTGTCCAATCGCTGCAATGACGACAACAGCCGAACCATAACAGTGTCTGGAACTCAGCGCGTGTCCTGTGCCTGCCAACCCCAGCGCATGGCTATGATCAACATTGGCGGCATATAATCGGCTCCAGATCACGTGCCGCTTGTTCTGGCTGCGAGTTGAGGGGGTGAACTCTGCTCGTTTTTCTTTATTTTTTCTGAGACTTCTATTATGTGGGGTGAAAAACGAACGCGTGTTTCATAGGTGATTAAGGCTGAACTCCATGGGACGAATATGCTGCGAATAACCGACGAATTTTGGCCCGCGGCTTTTGCTCTGCGCGTGGAATCAGCACAGTGGCTGCTACGTCGCGCGCAAAACGAGCGTGCCGTCGGCGGCGTTCGCCAGTTATTCGTCACATAATTCGTTCCATGGAGCTCAGCCTTTAACGTCAGGGATTCGTTCTAAGCGGTATTTGCGCAAAGTACAAAAATTGTTGCATCGCCCCTTTTAATGCTGCCATAGAGTTATTACAATAAACGCCAGAGGCTCAGCGGGCGCTAGCGTCTACGGGACTTCCGGTTGCAAATTGAAGCAGACAGCAACCAGTCTACTTTTCCAGTCTTCCTGCGTATTCCTATGGGAAAACGTACATGATATTTATCTCTTCGCCGGGGAATAAAAGAAATCAGCGTAGTTTCTTCACTCGTAACGGGTACTATGTAGCTTTATTCACATTATAGAAGTGTAATTTATTTAGTTAATGTGTGTTTTTTTTTAATTCCTGGGCGATGTTTAAGTTAGCGAAACTTCAGGCCCAGGTTTATGTTGTACAGCATGATACGTAAATACAAGCTATCATTTCAAGCAAAAATAATAATTAAAAAGTACGTAGGATTGACCCAGGCTGTAATAGCATTCAGATGACGGAAACGAAGTTTGTTACAGATGTACAGTTTGTTATGCAAATCCAGTACGTGTGCTTCATTCTTGTCGTTTGTTCTGATTGTTTGATTTGGCATATATTAGCACCATTTTAGTGTTTTGTCAAGCTTATTCACTCTGTGTGCTTCATGGCATTCACTATATGCGTAAATACGTGCCCTATAATAGCAGTCTCCAACGTCAGCAGGTAATATACATGTATATTGGGCTATTTTAGCGCAGTGTTCGACGCCATGAAATCTAAAAAAAAACGCTCTAAGTGACACATCTTTTTGTACATCCAATTGTAAAACGTTCCAAACGTTTTGTTCTGTCACAACACTAAGAAATATTTGCTCTTATAATCGAGCGTGAAGAGAGAAACGGATTTGCGTTTTCCCGTAGGATTGCATTACCGGAAGTGCAAATTTGGACTGGTTGCTCTCTGCTTCAAAATGCACCAGTACATTAGCGCCACCTGAACCTCCTAGCGTTTATTGTTAATAACTCTATTTAGGGCAGTAGACCGGAGCGCACGCTTGCACGCCAGGGAACATAACAATAAAAAAGCGCTCAAACACTGCTCCAAATTCACCAATATATATCCTATCGAGACACGTTGAGGCACCCTTATCCGGAACAAGCGGTCAGGTGATCAGGTGCCTAATAGGTGACGCCAGTTTTCGCGATCACCAGGCTCTAGGGTTTTCAATGAAGACATTTAGAATACGGTTCTGGTAATCCAAAGCGTTGAGGCCCGCTACTCTAAGACTCTCCAGCGTCTGTGGTGCGTGCTCCCGAACATGTTTTCCGAGTTTATTTCGGTCACAGCTTCGATTAGGTGAACAAAACAGTTTGCTCTTGTTGTTGTTGTTTTTTTTGTTTTTTTTTTTTTTAATTGCACCACGACATAAACGCTTCCAGTTGAACGACAAACTGTGCGCTTGTATACTAGTGCGTAAAATTCAAAACTCAGTGTCGTTTCGCGGCTATTTCATATCCTAAGGGACTACGAACAGCTTAAGATTTCATCTTTTGTGAGTCGAACTTGCGGAAGAAAACAAAACAAGCACAGAACGCTCCCGGCGCATTACTTACGTCAAAGCTTAATCAAATACCTTGGCAGAAACGCGAGTGGTACATTGTCTTGGCGACGCGGACGTGCGCGAGCGCGCTGCACGTATGCCTATTCTGGCTGAGCCTGTTTACCACCCCAGTCAATTTCGACCGACTGACACACTCACCTGACGTCACTTTAACAAACTGCGCTCGCACCCACGATTTGTTTGCCTTCAAAGGTCATAGTCTCCCACGTCTTATTCACCGTTCAGTAACAATGATATAAAAAAAAAGTCTTATTTCCCCCGCCGTGCGGCTCACCTGCGCAGCGAGGCAACATCGCGCCTTTTCGCCGCCTACACATTCTTCGAGCCCAAAAACCAGCGCGAATCTCTCCATCTGCAGAACACGATAAAAACAAAGGAAACGCAAATTCTAAAACGTCGACGGCATGCATTCGCGAGCGCCGCGCGTACGCCTGATTCAAAGAAACGAGCACCCGCAGGCCCCACGCAGATCGGGATTGGACTGTCGATGTCAAACGCCGAAAGGAAGAACGAGGAGAGAGAACCAAAACCTAAGCGTTTATTCCAAATTGAACCACCCCTCGCAGCAGACACACAACACCCGCCCCCAACGCGTGCCTTGTCTACAAGGAGCCGAAACGCAGGCAACAATTCCCTCCCGAATGAAAGCCATACTGAACCAGGAGGAAACAAAGAAAGTGAACCTTATATATCGATGCGTTCACGAAGAATCCGATCTATTTTTTTCGCTCGTCGTTGCCAAAGCACGTATTGCAAGAAACATAGAGGAAGAATCAAAGCCACACCTGACACCTTGGCCTCGAACGCAAACTATATGACTGTTGCGCTCTTCGTCCTCTGGAGGTATTACTTCCTACGGCGTGATTTTAGAGTTGAGCTTAAAGTTTTGATCTTTTTTGAGTTTCGTTGTGGATACAGTTGCGTTTTTTGCGTGTGTGTGTGTGTGTGTGTGTGTGTGTGGCTCCCTCGGATTTCGCTCGCTTGGCCGGAATGCAAAACATGGTCTGAGCTAGGTTGCAGACACCCAAAGCCCCCCTGCATGCAATATATATTCGAGCTTATATATGTGAACACATCACCGCGTTCAGGTGCGTTGGGACCCGTGTGGCCCTCAGCTTTCTAATGCCCGAAAGCAGTTTATATTGGCGTCATACTGTTCGTTTATTTTATTGTATTACTAGTATTCAATATTATTCGCGTGTACCTTATTTTCTCGACGCGAGGAATTTTCATTTCGCGTTGGATAAGGTTTGGTAGGAGTTTTGATAACGGAAGAGCTTAGGATCTAATATATTTTTCCCGGAACCGCAAGTTCTTTGCTCAGCGCAATGTCGTAAGCATGCTAGTGCTCGACATATTTGCATGCATAGCGGCCAAATAAAAGTACTCAAGGACCTACCAGGGGGAAGCGGTGGCGATGGTATTGCTACACGAACATAATCGGGCCGCGCATGATGGTCATATCGAGCTTTCCGAAGAACTCTCGCGCCGTGTGAATGGAGTTATCGCCATAGAAAGGCAGACTAAAAACCTCGTAATGTTCTTGAACGCGTGGAGTGCAGCCCAGACTGTGAACACGAGGTCATATTGCTTGGAAGGTGTCTCTGTTCTGCACGAACGCTCATGCAGTTGAAGTGCTATCCAGTGTCACATGGTCGAGCCCGTAGTTTTTGCTGCAGTTGATCTTACACTCCCCGAAATAAAATTAATACATAATGTACAACATCGCTTATACCCTACAGCTTTCGTTTTCGCACTACTCAAAAATGAAAAGTATCACACGAGTGCTGCGTCGGCATTCGGCTGGAACTTACTGAATGAATACTAGTCCCAGCCGAACACTGTACACGAATGCTGCACTCATGTACAATCTAGGAATAACAAAAACAGCCTAAACTACTCCCTTAAAAACTGTGCCAAGCGGGTTGTGTGCCTCATTGACATCGCATATCAGATTATCGGCCTCCTGATCACGATCTTTTAACTCCCGCGGAAAAGGATACAAATGTGTGAAAACACGCCAGCGCAACGAACTCCGGAAAGCCATCAACGTCAACCAACAGCGAACACGAAGAGGGTTCTACCGAATGTTTTGCAATGAAACTGTCGTGGATCAGCCGCAAAACAGTAAAGTGAGCAAGCATTTATGGAGTCCACCGTATCCAATACTGGCATTGACGGAAGCAATCCTTTCCGGCAAGACACTCAGACCCGGGTATAACAAACTAACGAAAGAGTCCATCCCAACTTTTCTATACGGCAGTGCTCACTGTTTGTACTGGAAGAAAAGGTACCGCAACCTTCAGTTGTAAGCCAGCATTTTCGTGTACCCTGTAAGCAGAGTTCGTGGAGGTAAGAATGAGCTTCAGGCTGCGAACTCTTACACGATTGGACCGTACTCCATTGTTTGCCGTACGCCGTACGGCAAAACGAGGGCAACAGAGGAGAAGGTAATCTTTTAACGGGTTGTCCGCTCTGAACAGAAGGAACGCCAAATCATTTGTGCGCCATCATCGGTAATGTGCTAGAACGCAAATGCACAGGCATCAATGATGCAGATATGGTAGGTGTTAAACTTTTTATTCGGGAAAGCAAGGCAACCCGTCCAGATAATAGCGGTGATTGAAAAGAAGCCAACTAGAGAAGCGTCAAAGGAATAGTGTAGCTTTTTTGTCCTAGAGGCCCGCAACAGCCAAGGGTACCCGACACGTGAAAAGGCCCCCTTTGTGCAGGCTTTTGCGGTACCGGAACTAAACAGTGTGTTAAGAAGAGACACCGAAAAATGGCGGTTATGAATCAAGAGCTCTCAGCTTTCTCTTCCTCTGCACTAATCACTTCTCGGCCAGATATCCTTCAATTTTCTTTATAACATTACTCCCGCCCGGGAGGACTGCGTTTCACCGTTTCGTGGGGAATGCACTCTCATAAAAAAAAAAAAAGGTATATTCTTACTCCCCTTGTCCCATATACGATACCCCGAAACTTCAGTTCGACGTACAGCGCGCTGGCGTCGAACCGTCGTTCCTAACTTTTACAGGCGGCTTGATAGCCGAGTGGTACAACTTATTGAAATAGGTAGTGTACGTGCTATCGGCTACAAACAAAGAAATCGCGGTTTTCTTGGTATTACTGCAAAACCTCAGTGTTTCTTTTCTGTAGTCTTTGATACGTACTTTAGCTGTTTAATGAGGTATATCTCACCGTTCTCAAGCACCTTGTAAAAGTTGAGGCCGTCTGTTCGACGTCAGAGCTCTGTACGTCGAAATGAAGTTTTGGGGCGCTCGAGGGCTTCGGAGGCGGATGCAAGGCTCTTATTTACAGAAGACATCATGCTGACGAAGAATCGGTTGCTTAGTATGTCGCGGCACCCCGGAAGATTTTTTAGGGCTCCTGTTTTGAAGACAAGGAGCTCACATCCCACATCATGATGCGGGATCATTTCGTGTGATGTATAAAGAATGAAGCAGTTCAACACCGCCTTCTTGCAGAACACGAGCTTGCGTTCAGGATGGCATACGACATGGTCGTGGCAGCAGACGCGACGGCAAAAATTCATCAGCGAAACATTGGCAAGCAAAGCAGCAACAGAACTGAAGATGGCGACGGCCTGATTCAAGCGACCCACAACTTGAAGGAGACCACGATGAATGACGTCAGTTGCTACAGCTGCCACGGCATGCACGCTCCCCACTTTTGCACTCTTGGAAGGCCTGAGTGCATCAAGTGATGAAGGGTTGGACACATATAGCAAAGACCTAACACTCAAAGGTCAAGAGTAAAACGTCTCCGAGAAAAACACATAAGCCGCAATAGAGGAAAAGGAATGAGAGTAAGGGCGTCTTCAAGATGAGCGTATTGTTTGCTCTCTGCAAAGCGCATAAAAAAAACAGAAGTTCATATTGCGAGTAGAGACGCAAGGAAGCCTCAACGGAAGTCGATTCAGAATTGTCTTTGTCAGCTGTGAGTGAAGATAGGTTTCGACTTACCAAGTGCAAGCATAGTGATAATCCGCTCCAAGAATCTGGCAGAACGCTATGACCTGGTCGAGTGAAGCCTTACCAGTAATCGGGCAAGCATGCGAGCTGTGAAAGTAAGAAGCCGTCGGCAGTGTTGGCATTTTTGGCGGTAAAGATGCGTGTCACGAGTCTACTCGGGTGGAACTGGTTTGGGGCTTTGAGCACTGCTATACATGGAATTCAGGAGCTATAGCTTTAGGACGTGGCCCCAACGGTTTTCAATGTGTTTCATAGCGACCTACTTAAATTCAGCTGGCCACCAGTTCATATCCAACTCAAATACGTTGCGATCGGTTTTCCAGAAGAGTCGTCCAGTACCGCTGGCACTCAAAAACCACGTGTTCAATGAAGTATATCGCCTGGCACAACATGGAGTAGAGGAGCCAGTCGAGTATTGCAACTGGGCGACACCATTAGTAGGGGTGTCGCGAACTTTTGTCGAACCAGATTTTTAGGTCGAACTTTCGGGGTTCGACTGGGTCGAACCGGTTCGACGAACCTTCGAACTTTTCACCAGATTCGACCGGTTGGACTTTGTGGACAGTGTCGCCAGACCTTGATACTAGCATGTCTAGGTTTGGACAATTTTTTTTTATGCAAAGCGTTGTTTTATTTTATAAACAGTTGCAATTAAAAGAAACCAATTCTCATCACTGAAGAAGTTAATAACTTAATTATTTGTACTGTATTAACTGAAATAACCAATCAGCGTTGCCCTTAATTCACCCCTTAGCCATCATTATCCAATCCGAAGCCAACTGGCTAGCCTGTCGCGCATGCGCACACGAGTCGAACCTCAATACAAGGTTCGTCGAATTTCCCACTAAACGTTCGAAAAAGTCGAACCCTGTCGAACTCGAACCTCGGCCGGTTCGCGACACCCCTAACCATTAGTAGTGGCAAGAGAAAAGATGGAACTGTATAGATGTACGGTATATACTAGCCATAGCCCTATAAACGAAGCAGCTAAACGGGACCGCCAGAGGTGTACTCCGGCGGTTTCATTAGCTACCTACATTTTTTATATATCCGGCAAACATTCACTTTTTTTGTCATTTTATTTAGTATAGGCTTCTCTAAAGTTAAAATAGTTCTTGTAAGATAAGCAAATAAAGGCAATGCCAAAATCAACATTCAGATATATTTGCGCATTTCAATGTCGCGACGTCACGGGAAGGCAGGCTTCCAGGACGATCTGGCAACCATAGTCCTGCTGCGCAAGGGCTCGAGCGAGATCCAAAAGCAATCATTACACACAATCACACTTTTTTGTAATTAGTTGGAAACAAATTTTACACTCCAAAGAGTGAATCACTGCCTCCCACTGGCGTCACTTTTTTTTATTATTGCCAGTAAAAACTTCCACTTTAAAAAAAAAGGAAAACGGTAAAGAGCAAAGTTGTAAATTCAAAAAGCATGAAAATTGTCGAACGTTTTAGTGCCACAAGTTTGGAAGTTTGAAAATATTCACAAAAAAAAAATTAAAAAGTTTAGAAATTGTTGATATTTTTTTTATGTAATAAGTTCGAAACTTTTAAACGTTTCAAGCCTTTCGAATTTCTTGGTTCGATCTTTTTTCAAAAGGTTAGCGGCATATCTCTACCTCCAATGCTAAAAGCCATATATTAGAATTCCGCAAAATGTTTACCGTGTCCGGGGCTTCGTGAGTTTCCAGGACACCTGTAATTGCTCTGTACGCGACATACAAGGCACTGATTTCATCGTGTCTAGTAGAGAAAGAGATGAGACTTTCATTCGGCTCCTGTGCGACGCTGCCGTCGTTTTGGGGGTTGGTGGCGCCATCTATAAAAGGCATCTGCAACCAACCGTCCATGTCGGAGTTTGCTTACCGTTGTTGCCTCCAGGGCTGTCCAAACTGGACACCTCAAGAACGCGTGAAGCGATACTTTTCTTTACACAAAAATACATAAATGAGCTTGAAGCGTTAGTTTGCGAGTAGATAAGACAGCTACGAGCATGGTTGACATGTAAGAAGTTAAAATTGGACACTAAAAAAATATATCATAATTAGGGCAAAGAATAAAAATCACAATTGACTATTTTAGCTATTTGCAAGACCGTTATCAGTACGTTGAAATTGACGGGGAGCATTCAAACATGCGCCAAATAAAGGCAGGTGTACCGCAAGGGAGTATTCTCGGGCCCCTTCTCTTCAATCTTTTTATAAATGACATAGTGAACATAGATAATAGCGTCAACTACATAATGTACGCAGATGATACAAGTTTTTTTTTTTTGTTTTTTTTTTCTGGAACTAGCATCGACGTCATTATAGGAAGAGCTAATCAATTCTTGCAGAGTCTAAACGTTTGGACCACCGAAAATTCATTAACAATAAATGTTGCAAAAACTAAGGCAATTATTTTCCGCGCAAAAAATACAAGCTGCACCAGCAGCCTGCCGGGAGGGCTCTCTTTTGCCTCACGAGATGTGGAAATTGTAAAAAATGCTAAGGTGCTTGGCGTAACTTTTAATGAACATATGCTGTGGGATGAGATGGTGCAGGACACAACCATAAAGCTCTCAAAGGTTGTAGGCGTTTTATATAAATACAGTAATATCTTACCATCCTCGATAATGCTGCTTATATATCACGCCCTGTTCTGCTCATATTTCGATTATTGTTTTCTGGTTTGGGGTACCACTACGAAAACGAACGTTCAAAGACTTTTTATAATGCAAAAGAGGGCATTATCTCTACCTCTATACGAATAATATTTAATGTAGCGTATGATCACTCCACGAAATCTTTGTTTAAAAAGCTTGACACGTTAAAAATCACGAATTACTATAGTTACAAGCTTTTGATAGCATATAAAAGATCATTAAACAACCCTGTTAGCGTTTTTAATTCAGTCTCAGGTTTGGAGTCGCGGGACGCAACATACAGAACTCGTCATTCTCGAAACTGGGCCGCACCGCGCTCCAGAACCAATTATGGTGACCAGAGACTGGCTTTTACTCTTCCAAGAATTTTAAACAACCTTGAAGCAAAGGGAATTTCCGT